>OY997270.1:571760174-572367986 GCA_963921465.1 Triticum timopheevii
CGACACTTTGCTGGATCGGAGTCCGAGGATCGTCATCGAGTTGAACGTGTGCTGAACTCGGAGGTGTCATACGTTCGGTACTTGGATCGGTCGGTTCGTGAAGACGTACGACTACATCAACCGCGTTGTCATAACGCTTCCACTTACGGTCTACAAGGGTACGTGGACAATACTCTACCCTCTCGTTGCTATGCATCACCATGATCTTGCGTGTGCGTAGGAAATTTTTTGAAATTACTACGTTCCCCAACACTATGGTGATGATGTAGAAGCCCTCCATGGTGGATGCCCCCTCCGGCGGAGCTTCGGAACAGGCCCCAAGATGGGATCTCGTGGATACAGAAGGCTGTGGCGGTGGAATTAGGTTTTTGGCTCCTATTCTGATCGTTCGGGGATACGTAGGTATAATAGGAGGAAGGAGTACGTCGATGGAGCGTCAGGGGGCCCACGAGGTAGGGGGCGCGCCCAGGGGGCGCCCTCCACCCTCGTGACCGCCTCTGGCACTTCTTGGAGTAGGGTCCAAGTCTCCTGGATCACGTTCGGTTGGAAAATCACGGTCCCGAAGGTTTCATTCCGTTTGGACTCCGTTTGATATTCTGTTTCTTCGAAACACTGAAATAGGCAAAAAACAACAATTCTGGGCTGGGCCTCCGGTTAATAGGTTAGTCCCAAAAGTAATATAAAAGTGGAAAATAAAGCCCAATATAGTCCAAAACAGTAGATAAAGTAGCATGGATCAATCAAAAATTATAGATACGTTGGAGACGTATCAGGATGCCGGAACACAGAAACGAGAAAAGAGAACAAAACCAGTAACGAGGTAACTAGCATAGTGGACAAGTTGTTGATAAACGGGGATGCAAGTAAATCTCACCTCGGGGCTTTGTAACATATCGCGAAGCAACAGGAATAGCACGCGGCGACTAGAGGTTCACTCGAATATTCATTCATGTGGGTATAGGGGTCAATATGGGTGTCCACGGCTCCGATGTTGATCATTGATCGAAAAGTGTTCCAGTCATGTCTATGCTTCACCGAACCTATAGGGTCACACGCTTAAGGGTCATCTATCTGCTGAATACTAGACATGGAGTCTGAGAGAAATTTGCCGAAAAAGTTTTGGAGACAATGGAAGAGTTCCGAAGAGAGAATAGCGAAATAGTTTCGTAACACCAAAAAGATGTTTCGTGATATACCATTAAGTCAAATTGGTTTCGGGACATGCCTGATAATTCTTGGAGGGTGCCAGAATTATTCTGGAAACTTCTGGGAACTTTTGGGGATAAAAACCGAAAATGTTTCGGAGCTGCCGGTACCGCTTTGGTTGTTTTTATTCACTAATCTGAAATTGTTTCAGAACGAATCCAAAATCATTTTAGTGGGTACTGGAATTATTCTAAGATCCACAGAAATATTTTCGGATTTAATGGACGCGAAAAATTGTCTTCATGAATAGTGAAAACACATTCTTTTTTGCTTTTCGCAGATGAAAATCACTAAACCGAAATTGTTTTGGAACGCGTTGAAAATTGTTTTAGTGTGTACTGGAAATGTTCTGAGCCCACATAAATATTTTCAGTTCGAACGGACGCTGAAAAATGTCATCATGAATAGTGAAAGTGCTTTTTGCTTGGCTTCTTGGAGAAGCCACCTTGAGGGCCTTTTGGTATTATCCCCTTGGCTTCTTGGAGAAGCCAACTGTCGGTGTCAAAACCGGCGGATCTCGGGTAGGGGGTCCCGAACTGTGCGTCTAGGCGGATGGTAACAGGAGACAAGGGACACAATGTTTTTACCCAGGTTCGGGCCCTCTCGATGGAGGTAAAACCCTACTCCTGCTTGATTGATATTGATGATATGGGTAGTACAAGAGTGGATCTACCACGAGATCAAGGAGGCTAAACCCTAGAAGCTAGCCTATGGTATGATTGTTGTAATGGTTGTTGTCCTACGGACTAAAACCCTCCGGTTTATATAGACACCGGAGAGGGCTAGGGTTACACAGAGTCGGTTACAATGGTAGGAGATCTACATATCGGTATCGCCAAGCTTGCCTTCCACACCAAGGAAAGTCCCATCCGGACACGGGACGGAGTCTTCAATCTTGTATCTTCATAGTCTTGGAGTCCGGCTGACGATGATAGTCCGGCTGTCCGGACATCCCCTAGTCCAGGACAACCTCAGTAGCCCCTGAACCAGGCTTCAATGACGATGAGTCCGGCGCGCATATTGTTCGGCATTGCAAGGCGGGTTCCTGCTCCGAATAATTCATAGAAGATTGTGAACACTAGGATAGTGTCCGGCTCTGCAAAATAAATTCCACATTCCACCGTAGAGAGAATAATATGAACACAAGATCAATCTGCTGACGTATTTCGCGGCATGATGTCAAGCCACTACCAAGCCTTAACTTGAATTGTTTTTTATTATACCACCTCAGCGCGTTTAGCGAAGCAGTTTCCTTGGCACGTCTTGTCGAAGCAGAGATCGTGTTCCCCTTATTCCAGGACTCCCATCAATACAGGCGTGGGTAACCCAATCGTGCCTGTCGCCACGCCCCCTCTATCGGAGGCGAATCCCGAACGGTCACGGGGACGGCTCTTGATATTCTCCCCCTTTATAACGGGACCAAGGCTCGTTTCTTTTCTTCAACCCGCAATCAAATCTTCTCCCTGCCCCGAGTTCCAACACCCAGAGTCCCAGATTCGAGCGCTTCGGACCTTCAACAATGTCCGGCTCCGACCTACAGGGCCGGTGGACGCCTTCCTCCGTCACGGAAGAAGACGTGCTAAAGCTGCGAGAGGCTAAGTGCCTGTCTTACGAGATTTCGCATAGGTTGCCTGCCAAAGGGCAAGTCATTCCTACCCCCGAGCCCGGCGAGCATGTCGTGTTTGTATCCCACATCCGTCGGGGTTTAGGCTTCCTGATGGATCCTTTTGTGAAAGGGCTCATGTTTTATTATGGGCTGGAATTCCACGACTTGGCTCCGGAGTCCATCCTCCATATTTCTTCATTCATTGTCGTCTGTGAAGCCTTCCTCTGCATTACCCCTCACTTCGGCTTGTGGCTTAAGACCTTCGACGTGGTGGCGAAGATGATAGAGGGGCGTCAAGCAGAGTGCGGCGGGGCGGCTGTAAGCCGAAGGGCCGACGCTCCGTGGCCCGAGGGCTCTTTCCAGGAGGAGCTCGGCTTGTGGCAGTAGGAGTGGTTCTACATAACCGCTCCCAGGGGCAGCAGGCAGAAGCCACTGCCCATCTTCCGCCCGGGCCCTCCACAGCGGCTGATGTCGTGGGTCAGCCAAGGACTCAACTGGGGGCCGTCAAAGGACGTGCCCCTATTGCAAGGCCGGATTCAAGACCTCCAAGCGAGGGAGATCAATCTGGTCATGGTGATGCAGGTCATGCTGATTAGGCGTCTCCTGCCCTGCAAACGTCGTCCTCTCCGGCTGTGGGAGTTTAATCCGGAGGGACCACGAATTCTCCAACACTTCATGGGTATGACACCCGTGGAGATGTACGAACTGTTCTTCGGATCATGAGAGGCATGTCCAGAATTGACCGAGGATGCCGGCCTAAGCTGCAATCGCCCGGATACACAAGTAAGTAGCTCCATGTCCGGACATACCGTTTGTTTGCCTTTCTATGATTCACTTTTTGACCAACTGCCCTCTAAACAGGAGTGGATAGCGCAAGCAAAACTGATACGGTGTCCGGCCCCCCTCCCAGAGACCGCGCCGGATCCCGTGCTGGTAAGGATGCTGGGGGTTGCGCCTTCGGAGGAAGGCGAAGGGGAGAACAGAGGAACTACCACCTCAACCAAGGAGGCTTTTGAGGAAAGGGGGATCGAGAATCCCTCCTTCCAGGGGGAGAAGAGGACCGCCTCCGAAAACCCGGAGGCCAAAGCCCCGAAGCAGGGGAAGAGATCTTCACCAGAGGGTCCTGCGTCCGGAGAGGCTCCGGCCGCACAGTCTCCCCTAAAGAATCAGCCCTCTAGCGAGCCGTAAGTAGAAAAAAGGGAGTTTTGTAATAAGGGACATCCCTATTTGTGCTTCTGAGAATAACTTAGGTTTTTACCTTGTTTTCGGATCTCCGTCCTTCTCAGATGAGCTCGTCTTCGGGGGAACTCCGTCCGGAGATGATGGAGAGCGAGACGCCTCCATCTGCCACACCATCGGATAGGGCGGACGAGCCTGAAGTGTCATCACGGAGGGTATCCCTGAGTCTGGCAGGGCCGAATAGTTCGGCCCCAACTGGTGTGCGGCCGGGGGAGCTGAAGGATCTGCTTGAGAGGGTGTCTATCTCAGAAGGTCACCGTACACTGATGAGTATGGTGATTGAAAGAATCTCATCCGCGGAAGGCAGATTGCGTGATGCCGTCAGGAGTTTGCTGGCGGGGTTTGAGGTACGTAAAAATGTCATACCCTTTGACAGTTTTACACATAAAGTGCGCCCTGTATAGATAGTAGCCCCTGAGACTCGGTAGGGTGTCGAGAACGACAGCGTGCCGAGGATCAAAATCCCAGGTATTGATTTTCGGCTTTCCTATGCAGGTGGCGGATAGTTCGGTGGCTAGCCGGATTGATGGAGTTGCTGAACTAAAGCGGCAGCTCGACGTTGTGGATGCGGACATCGCGCTAGTCAATAAACGACTTCACGAGTCGCAAGTAGGTTTTTTTTCGTGGTCACCGAGTAAGGGAGCCAAAGCCCACTCCTTACAACATGTGTGCTAAATGCAGATGGTGCCGCTACTGTGGAGAGCCTTCGGGCAGAACTTGCTCAAGCCAAGGAGCAAGTCAGAAGGAGTGATGCGGCTGCCTCAAGGGCGGCCGAAGAGCTATAAGCCGAAAGGGGTGCACACTGCCGAAGCAGGGAGGAGATGGCCGAAATGGCCGTGAAGTTAAAAGATGCTACCGACCACAATGGGGTTCTTGAAAGGGAGCGCCTAGCGGAGCGAGAGGACCTGGGGAAGGCCACCGCTGAAGTCAAGGATGCCCGTTCTGCAATGCGGGCTATAAAGGAGGAGCTGCACCAGGCCGGAGACATTGTGGTTGGCAAGCCCTTTCTGCTGCGCCGAAGGTTTACAGATCCAAAGTATGCTCAGCTTGGCCAGCTATGGGGTCCGGAGGATCCTTATATGGACTTAGCGGCGAGTGCGGCGGATGCCGTGGTGCACTTCCGAAGTCAGAAGGATCACAAGACGGAAGAGCTGTTTTGGTCTCAATTCCATAGTCCGGAGCGTTCACTCCCGTTGACCGATCGGTTGGCCGAGTGTGCTGAGCTGAATAGATTGTCCGGACTTGCCATGACGGATATCGTGACTCATGTCTGGCCGGATAGGCCCAAGCCGAAGAGTTATTTTGGCTTATTGCAGCAATTTCTTGGGGCGGTGCCGCATATCAAGGCGATGAAGCGGTCGGCCTGCATAGAGGGTACACGGATGGCCCTCGCCCGTGTGAAGACACATTGGACAGAGATGGATGCCACCGCTGTTGCGACCCAGGGTTCGGACGAGAGCCAGTTACCCGCCGAGCACTATTTTGGAGAAGTTCTGTGTGGTGCTCGTGTAGTAGAGTCGCAGTGCTCAAAAAATGTCACGTTCAAATGAACGTGTTGGTTTGTAAAACGATGTTTATGATGTAAGAGCTTTTTGTACTTGTGCGTTCAAGTATTGAAATATCTCCTGTGCGGCCGTTTATGTATACGTGTGTATAACCTGAAAGATGGCAGTCGTCGGCTTCAGCCCCCACGCACAAGGTGCGGGGGTGTTTGCAAAAATAGCGCATTTTCACACTTAATCCGACGTCTCGGTCCTGTGAAGGAGGTGGTAGCGTAGCAAACGAGGCAACCGGACTATAATGCTTTATCACTTTCACTTAGCCATAGGAGTTCGAGGGTGGGGCTACGACATAGCCCCTAGGGGCACCGTGCTCTCCGCATTCGGGGCGCGTATGTGCCTGACCGGGAAACGGTCCTTCATCAAAGCGGCGGAATTCTAAACATTCCGATAGTTGATCGAGTGGTTGACCAGTCTCTCGCTATATCATGACAGTCAGTTTTCGGCTTTCTCTACTGAGGTGCTCGCCCGGCCGAACCGGGGCACAATCGCAGTAGTTCTCCTGGTGCCGCGTTAGCCGATGATATGGAACGTAAGGCAGCAAAACACAGGAGCCGGGCAAACCCAACATTTGACCAAAGACATGACTCGGAGCTGATGCATATAAGGCCTAACTCGAGACGCCGAACACTCCCTAAGGTGTTCGGTCTTTATAATAACGGGCAGAACAATGCCCTAAGCCCCTAGTGTCCAGGTACAGGCGAGAATTTCTGGCGCGGCCGATGCCAAAACGCCAGCCTCCTCGTTGGTTATGGTGAAAAACCGTGGGATGTGATCAACAAAAGACAGTAAGAAAGGTTTACGCAGGGACTTAATCTGAAAAGAATCCTTGCAGCGGGTCCCTACTACACATCTGCGCCTGTGTCTCCGTTGTGCCGTATCCTGGACGGGTGTACACGTTGTTCATCTGTAAAAAGAGAGGAACTTAGCTCGAAAGGAAATCATGCAAAAAATGAATTAAAAATTGAAATATGAATGAATGAATAAAGCTGAGCTTATAATAGCTCATACGCACAGCCCCTTGTAAAGGGGTGTGCGGCTACGGAGCCCCTAGCTTATTTTATGCCGGACTCGCCTAGCCGTGTCCGGAGTCTTGAGTGACCTTTTAATGAGATGATGCCACGTGGACCGGGCATTTTAAGTGTAAGAGACGCGTAGTGTGGTATTGCATGAAAGCGGACAAAAGCTTCACGTCCCAATAGTGCTTGATGGCTACTTTTGAATGGGGCGACATGAAAGATTAGCTTTTCGCGTCGGAAGTTGTCGGGTGTCCCGAACACAACTTTTAGTAGTAAGGAGCCTGTGCACTTGGCGTAAGGGCCTGGCGTTACTCCTTTGAAGGAAGTGCGGCTATATCGAATTTTAGTAAGGTCTATCCCCAACTTGCGGATTGTGTCCGGATATAGCAGGTTGAAATCGCCGCCGCCGTCCATCAGGACTTGTGTGAATTGTAGTCCGTCGATTATAGGATCCAATATCAGAGCAGTCCATCTTGCGTTCCGATTGCTTCTGGAATAGTCCAGGTGGTCGAAAGTAATTGGTTTTAACATCAAATCTCGGTGTTCCGCTGGGGTGGACTGTGCGACACGTGCTTTAGCGGGTGCCGTACTATTTTTCCGTACTATCACATGTAGTGAATTTACTGTTTTGACTTCTTGTGGGAAAGTCTTTTGTTTTCCGGCGCTCTGCTGGTGGGGTTCGTCATCATCCTCGCTTGGCGCGTCGAGCCCCTTGTGTTCGGCGTTGAGTCGGCCAGACTGTTTGAAGACCCAACAATCTCGGTGGGTGTGGTTTACAGGCCTTCCGGAGGTTCTGTGGATTTGACATATCCGATCCAAAATTTTGTTTAAGTTGGATAGCTCATCACTGTTGTCTTTAAGAGGCAGTGTTTTGTTGTTCGGCCGTGAGCTTTTGAATCCGGCGTTGAGCGCCGTGTTGTTTGGGCTTTTTCCTTTATTTCGGCGCTGATCCTTTCTGCGCCGTGATTTTTCGTTTCCATCTCTGATCTCGGATGTACTCGGGTCGCTGGTGCTGCATCTTGCTAGCCAGCTGTCTTCCCCCGCGCAAAAGCGGGTCATGAGGCTTGTTAGCGCGGCCATTGTCCTCGGCTTCTCTTGGCTGAGGTGTCTGGCGAGCCATTCGTCTCGGACATTATGTTTAAAAGCTGCTAAGGCTTCGGCATCCGGACAGTCGACTATTTGGTTCTTTTTGGTAAGGAACCTGTTCCAGAATTTGCGCGCTGACTCTCCGGGCTATTGAGTTATGTGACTTAAATCGTCTGCATCCGGAGGGCGGACATAAGTCCCTTGAAAATTTGCTCTAAACGCGTCCTCGAGCTCTTCCCAACTTCTAATAGTATTTTCTGGGAGGCTTTTGAGCCAATGCCGAGCTGGCCCTTTGAGCTTGAGGGGTAGATATTTTATGGCGTGGAGATCATCTCCTCTGGCCATGTGTATGTGGAGGATGTAATCCTCAATCCAGACTCCAGGGTCTGTTGTTCCGTCGTATGACTCTATGCTTACGGGTTTGAATCCCGCTGGAAATTCATGATCCAGCACCTCATCGGTGAAACATAGTGGGTGTGCGGCTCCCCTGTATTTAGGCGTGCCATTATCTTCGAATATGCGGCGTGTTGTGTTGCTTCCTGGGGACCTCTTTTTTGGCCCATAAATGGACCTGACCGGGCCATCTGTTTTATGAGGGTCATGTGTCGTCTTGTGTGCGGCGCCGCTTGTCGCTTTTGGCCTGTCATCTGGTCGTCTATCCGGCCAGGCGGCCTCTTTGCTTTTTGACTGTGGGGGCTCTATGGCCTCCTCATCGAATTCTGGCAGCAGCTTGCGCTTCGGGTAGCTCTTTGTTTGGTGGCCATTACCATATTTGTCCGCGGTCTTGAGTACTTTGCTCCACCTCATTCTGAGTATGTCTTCCGCTGTTTTGAGCTTCCGTTTTTCCTTCTTCAGACTTCTTGCAGTTGCGACGAGTCTTTTGTGAAGGTTCTTATGCTCCGGTGGTGTGTCCGGCGTGAGGTCGTCTGGACTGTTGTTCTCGCCGGGCATGGGTTGATTATCCGATTCATCCTGTTCGGATGGTTGCTTGGTTGTATGTTCGTCGTCCACTGGTTTGCCCTGCTCCATTGTTGGGTCATTAGGAGTGCTGTTTTTGTCGAGGCGGGGCTTAGGGCGGCATCTGCGTCGCCGTTTTGGTTGTTTGTCGGCGGGATTATCCTTTGCCGCGTCCCGTTGTTCCTCGTTATCGCTTCCTTTTGGGGTGTCCACCATATATACATCATGGGTTGGGGTGCCCTGCCAGTGCTCAGTAGGCGCTGGTTCTTGGTAATCTCCGGCATCGTCGTCCATACCGTCGATGTCTTCGGAGTCATAGTCTAGCATGTCGGTTAGATCGTCGACAGTGGCTACAAAGTGGGTGGTGGGTGGGCCTTAAATCTCTTCGTCGTCCACATCCCAACCATCCCGACCGCAGTCCGGCCAGGGCTCTCCTGATAACGAGAGATGCTTTAGCGAATTCAGGATGTCGCCAAAGGGTGAGTGCTGAAAGATGTCCGCCGCGGTGAACTCCATGATCGGCGCCCAATCGGATTCGATTGGCAGGGGCGCAGGAGGTTCGGAGTCCGGCAAGGAGTCCGGCGCCTCGGAGTCATGAGCTTTATGAGGGACAAGGTCAGTATTCGGCTCTATCGCCGTAGAAGTCGCAGCCCCCGAGGCGGTGTCCAGCCACCTGTCCTCGATCTGCGCGGTCTGCTCTGAACTATGGGTCAGAGCAGACTCGTGTGCGACCTCCAGGGCACTGTCCGGCGGCAGAGCTAAATCATGCCCATCGTGACAGCGCGGCACGCTCGGCTGTGGCTCGAATCCGTCGAAGATCAAGTCTCCGTGGATGTCGGCCGTGAAGTTTAGGCTTCCAAACCTGACCTGATAGCCAGGGGCGTAGCTTTCGATCTGCTCCAGATGGCCAAGTGATTTGGCCCGCAGTGCAATGCCGCCGAACACGAAGATCTGCCCGGGGAGGAAAGTCTCACCCTGGACGGCGTTGTTGTTGATTGAAGAAGCCATCAAGCCTATCGGTGACGACACAGAGGAACTCGCAATGAAAGCACCAATGTCGGTGTCAAAACCGGCGGATCTCGGGTAGGGGGTCCCGAACTGTGCGTCTAGGCGGATGGTAACAGGAGACAAGGGACATGATGTTTTTACCCAGGTTCGGGCCCTCTCGATGGAGGTAAAACCCTACTCCTGCTTGATTGATATTGATGATATGGGTAGTACAAGAGTGGATCTACCACGAGATCAAGGAGGCTAAACCCTAGAAGCTAGCCTATGGTATGATTGTTGTAATGGTTGTTGTCCTACGGACTAAAACCCTTCGGTTTATATAGACACCGGAGAGGGCTAGGGTTACACAGAGTCGGTTACAATGGTAGGAGATCTAAATATCCATATCGCCAAGCTTGCCTTCCACGCCAAGGAAAGTCCCATCCGGACACGGGACGGAGTCTTCAATCTTGTATCTTCATAGTCTTGGAGTCCGGCTGACGATGATAGTCCGGCTGTCCGGACACCCCCTAGTCCAGGACTCCCTCACCACCCTTGGGCTTGGCCTATAAATAGGGGTGGAGGGGGCTGCCTAAAGAGACACTCTTTCTCACATACAAGTGCCATTGCAATGATCTGGCTTCTCTCTCCCTCGCAGCGAAATAGTTTCGTAGAGCCGAAAGGCTGTCTGGGTTCCGGCTGGAACTAGTTCTGTACGGTGAAGCCCTGCTGGATAGGTGACACAGTATGTGTGCAACTCTGTAGAGAGGTCGTAGTTTCGGTCTTAGTGCCCGAGGGGCTGTTCGAGAGTGCCTCCCAAAGGGCTGTCCAAGTGACGGTCCGATTTCTGTGGGTCCTCCTGAAGGGCTGTCCGCGACACCGTCCGGGGGACTGTTCGACCGCCTCCCGGAGGGCTGTCCGAGGGGCAGATGAGGGAGTACATCCTCGCGGTTGGGAGGTTGTAAATCCTAGCTGCGGGGATCTGCACCGACGATCGTCATCAACACTACTTCCGCTGCGCTACGAGTCGGTAACGAAAATGATCAAACCTTGTATGCAGTCTCCATAGTGGTCCTGGGCTGGTGCGTAGGTCAGAAATTTTTTGTTTTCTGTCGCGTTCCCTTACAGTGTGGATTTGGTCCTTGCCGCAGTATTTCTCCTTCATGGTCACCTTCTCGAGCTTGTTGGTGATGTGGTTGGTGGCGCCGTTGTCGACGTACCAGTTGGTGTCGATTTCGTAGGAGCTATCTGCAGCCGCCGCCACGTTGTCATCATCTTGAGAGGAATCGTCATCCTCTTCGTAGCGGTACCAGCAATCTTTTGCTGTGTGCCCCAACTTGCCACATATCTGGCACCGTGGGGCATCAGGACGTGCGCGAGGATTGCCGCCCCCACGGCGAGATTTGTTGCTGGTGGCAGCACGCCCGCTGTTGCGGGAGTTGGAGCCGCCGTCGTTGCCTCCTCCATTGGACCTCCCCAGGCCACGGGAGAAGCCACCATGCCGAGAGGAGCCACCACGTCCACGAGAGGCCGAGTTTGTGGAGGACTTGAAGCCGCCACCGCCATTCCCGTGGAAGTGCACCATCCGCTGATCGAAGTTGGAGAGCATGGCGAAGAGCTCGTCGATGGTGACGGGGTGACGCGAGCATCCAGAGCAGAGATCAGCGGCTGGTAGTCGGCGTCGAGCCCGTGGATGATGTAGAAGATAAGCTCATCGTCGAGGATCGCCTTGCCCGCCGCGGCCAACTCGTCGGCATAGCCGCGCATGGTGGCGAAGTAGGAGGCGATGGAGAGGTTGCCCTTCTGCGCATTGATTAGAGAAGTACGGATGTTGTTGATGCGACTCACCGATTGCGATGAATACATGCCAGTGAGCGTCGTCCAGAGCGCGCACTCGGTGGTGACCGTGGTCACCGTGAGGAGCACCTCCTTCGTGAGGTTGCTCAGCAGGTAGCCAAGGACCTGCTGGTCCTCCCGGACCCAGATTGGGTGGAGAGGGTTGGGCGTTGAAGTCGCCTTGCCTTCTTTGTCGGTGGTGACGAGGAGCTTTGCCGGCTCCGGCTGGCTGCCGTCGACGTAGCCGAAGACCCCGGCACCACGCAGTTGGGGTATGATCTGCGTGCGCCATAGCACGTAGTTCGTGCAGGATAGCTTCTCGGTGACCTGCCCATTGAGACTAGGCTGGAAGGAAGCGCCGGAGGAGGAAGACATGGTGTGGCTTCGACACAGGTGGTTCTGGTAGCTAGATGAGTTGAAGAAGAGGGGCTCTGATTACCATGTGCGAGCGGTAAACGTCTTGCCCTTGTCGAGGGCGACGTGTTCACGTTATATAGCAGGGGAGCCAAAACCCTAAATGGCTTACATGCGGTTTGAGAGAGAGATAAGAGATAATCTAGGATACATTTTGTGAGAGAAGAAAGGAGGAGATGGTTACAAGAATATCTGAATACAAACTACCTCCTAGCCTTATCTCTAATAAGCCTAGCCTTATCTCTAATATGCCGCATATGATGGTGTTTAACACACATAACTATCTAGCCAAACGTGATTTACTTAACGGAAAGCTCTAATTATTACTAAATGCATTGCTTCCACCAAATGTTGTAACACCTTCCCCCAAACGCACACGGTCATCTCTTTTTGTTTTTCAAAATGCATTGCTTTGGCCGAAGTGTTTGGCGGAAGGTGCATGCATTGGCGGAATATCGCTTGGAGCACTGATGAAGATCTTATCGATGTACTACTTACAATGAGCTTGTACCGATGTAACTCCTTATAACAACCTATGCCTCCGCCATGATCGTCCCCCTCTATGCCAAGAGAGGCATAGAGATGGCTAATGCACATTACCCGCATAGTGATGATGATGATTCTGGTGTACGGTTGAAAAGGGCAACTCCAGCGCGGATATCCAAACAGAAGACACTAGATGTCCGTGGAAACATCCCAACATGTTGGCAGACAAAGGGCAGGGCGCCAGTCATCCAACTATAGACACCAAATGTCCAGGCTATTTAAAATGAACCGAACACAAACACAAACATAATACATGCTAAATGGACGGATTTTGTTATGTTTTGATATATTTACAACCAAACAACAAAATTTAGCAAGTTCAAACTAATTATAATCAAAGCTAAACTAGGCAAGGTACCAGAAGGAGGACTTGTAGGGACCTCCATCATCGTCTGCGCCATCGCTCGAGCCATTGTTCGTGTCATCGCCACCGTTGTCGTGCTAGCGGCAGAAGACCCGCCAGGTGTCACGACAATCCTGCGCGTCCGTCACGGCGTGCTCACGCTTGAGATGCTTCACCGCATCCTTTGTGTTGAAGGCTCGGATGAGTGCAGCGCGCTCGGACTCCGCCAACCCCACTTTGAGGAGCTTGCCCTTGAGGTCGACGGGGGTCTTGGAATGGTTGACGGCACAAGCCTCCATGAGCACCCCAGGCGGGGGCAACCTGGCTTTCTGCAACCGCGGCCCTGCATTTTGTATTGCACCGCCTTCTTCTTGACGTTGTTCTTGGATGACTAGGCGCCAACACCTTTGAGGTAGTAGTGGAAGCATGAATGGTGCGAAGGGCGCGGGGACACGAGCTCCTCCTTCTTGACAACAGGGAGCACCGGGCACCACTAGTTGCCCAGCTGGTGATGCGGCGGGGAGGGGGGCTTCTCCTTCCATGACATTCGATCTAGACGCCACAGTTGCGCAGAGGGCACAACGGCTCGGCCTTCACGCGATGCCCGATTTGGACGCCGGGGTGGCAAGGAGGGGAGGGTAGCGCCTGCCCCCGATCGAGCAACAACCGATGCAACGCCTCCTCCATCTACATCGTGAACTCGTCATCCGTCTGCGCGACTGCAACGAGTAGGGGCGGCTTTTGCTCCTCCTCCTTGTCTGAGAAGATTTGTGCCGTGGACGACCGGAGGTGGTCGGTGCCGTGGACGACAAGGCGCCTCCCAACGATCGCGGGCGACGGTGCAAACTAGACCCAAAGCTTCCCCGTCCCACGGAGCCGGTCCCCTGGCGCGGTGGCGGCTGGTCGAAGCGGTAGGTACCCAGCAACCACCACACCTTGGTCTTCTCTACGCCAGACTTCTTGCCCATCGCGGCAGAGGTGTTTTCGACATACGGCGACTTTGGGAGAGGAGTGAATAAGTGTAGGGTTTGTGTCCGAGGTTGACCGACTTTAATAGTGGGGGCAGGCCCGACGAAGTTTCAATGCAGCGTAGTAGGCTTCTCGGTCACCGCGCTTGGTGTGAATGCCGGTAGAGGGAACAACCAGTCAGCTGGTATGAATGCAGGTAGGTCGTCGTCCGGTCACGTTCGCTCTAACCGGATTGAATACAACACAAAGAGAGGGTTCTAGAGTGAGTGGACACGGCAGGGGCAGGGGTTTTGGGTGGGTGGGTGGTGTCAATGTACGACGTGACTGACGTTTCAACTCCCAAATCTCCCCTACCGTTTTAAGAGATTTTTGACGACCGGACCAGTCTGAACATTTTTTATAGTCACGTTGAATGGCTAAAAATGTTCGGACCGTGTGGCCTAGACATTTGCAACCAATTATGTTGTTGTGTAAAGCATCCTAGTCTCGCCACATATGGCTCGATGGAAGTGAATATGTGGAGGGTCCAGAAATGCGGGTGAGCAAAACATTGGTTCTAAGGGCAAAACATAGCTTTTTGTAATGAAACTTTATAAGCAGGTAATACTAAAAGACACCATTTTTTTTATTCGCAAAAAAGACACTATTTTTTAATTAAAAAATAAATCAGTTTGTTTATTTATCTTTACAATCTTATTACACTGTTCAAAACGAGAGCACACGAAGGAACGAGCACGAGCTCATATTTCTCCAATGCACCATTTTTTTTTTCTTAGCAGCTCAGCAAGCGCGCACACGTACGGCAACACGAACTCAAGCTCCCCACTTTTCCCCACCTGAAACCCTCGCCTCCGCCGCCGCACCATGCCGCCGCCGGAGCTGATGGACGAGCTCGTGGAGGAGGTCCTCCTCCGCCTTCCGCCGGACGATCCCGCCTCGCTCT
The DNA here is from genome assembly GCA_963921465.1 of Triticum timopheevii. Taxonomy (NCBI): domain Eukaryota; kingdom Viridiplantae; phylum Streptophyta; class Magnoliopsida; order Poales; family Poaceae; genus Triticum; species Triticum timopheevii. Next base: position 571,774,885 of record OY997270.1, read on the forward strand.
TCCGCGCCTCCGGCGTCTGCAAGCCCTGGCGCAGCATCCTCGCCGGCCCGCGCTTCCGCCGCCGCTACCGCGAGTTCCACGGAACACCGCCCATCCTGGGATTCTTCCAGCAGGGCGACAGCTTCGTCCCCACCTCCGCCCTCGTCCCTGCCCACCCCGGCCTCCCCGACTGGGTTGCCATGGACTGCCGCCATGGCCGCGCCCTCTTCGCCCACCTCGGGATCACCTTTGACCTCATCGTCTTGGACCCTGTGACGGGCCACCAGCACAGGGTGACCTCGTCCTATCACTATCCGGTCACCGTCGGTGCGGCGGTGCTCTGTGCCGCGCAAGGCTGCGACCACCACGGTTGCCAGGGAGGGCATTTCCATCTGGCCTTTGTGTCCACCGACCAGGTCGGAACCATATCGGCCTGGATGTACTCATCTGAGACTGCCGAGTGGAGTAAGTTCACCTCTCTTCACCACTCAAATGCTCACCACTCAAATGCTTTGCTTCAAACATTTAGTGAGGCTAGTGTCCTTGTGGGCGATGCGCTCTACTTCAACATGGGTTACATTGTGGAGTGCCAACTTGGTACACTCCGCATATCAATGTTCAAGAAGCCGATCGACGGCAAGGGGTGTCTCATGATGGCGGAAGACGGCAGGCTGGGATTTGCTGCCGTGGTGGATGTCGCAAATCTAACCCTTTGGTCAATTGAGACCGGACCCGAGGGAGCCATTGGATGGGCGAAACTCAGGGTAATTGATCTTAAGGCGCTGCTCCCTGATGGATCCTTCTTGATCGGAGCACCTGAAGATGGGATTTGGAGCATCACAAAGGTTATCCCAGCACCTAAAGCTGGGATTATTGGCATTGCGGAGGGTACCCAAGTCATATTTGTGAGCACATATGCTGGTTCCTACATGGTCGATCTCAAGTCTCGACAAGTCAGGAAGGTGTCTCGTCCGGGCAGAAAAATCTTTCCCTACATGAGCTTCTACCTCCCAGGTACTATTACTTATGCGCATATATATAAACTTGTACAATCTGTAAGTGGCACTTAGCAACATGGCATGAAAATATGGTTCTTAGCAAGAAACTTCACACATGATGACATATGTGCTAAAGAAAGAGAGGTGTTCCTCTTGAGTACAAGTCCATTTATCTTAAATGATTCTATGAACGCCCTTTTTTTTGAGGAACTTGTCGGTCCTTGTGATTGGTGAGTAAGCAAAATGTACATTGAGCTGAACATGATTTGCCAATTGATTGATATTACATTCCAATTTCTCGCATTTTCTGCAGCAATGGAAGCAACTTCTACGGGCCAGGGGCAGTGAGCTGGTGTTCAAGTGCTTGCCAAGCTCTAGTTGCTGGAGCATATGCCCTTCTGGATCAAGGTGAAGGTGATTGTGGTGGGTGTTAGATATGGCACAAGTGAGTGTGGCTCTGGATCTGTAGGAAGTAGTTGTTCTGTTAGTAACATTGTCTAGGCCGGGTTAAGGTGGGACCAGTACTGCCGGTCTTAGTATTGGTGTATGAACTTTGTTTAGGAAGCTGTTGCTTAGGGACGCAGAGCGGCACCCGATCCGCCCTGCTCCGTAGTCGAAATAGACCAGGTTAGTTGTAATCGCCCCGCTCAGACTTTAGTTCAGTTTGCTCCTTGTTTGGAAGTTGTTGCTTTCATGCTTGCAGTCATGTTGGAACTCTGCTTAAGAAGTGCTTGCTTCCGTGCTTGCAATTTGTAAAGATTTTTAAGTTCAATCAGTTTACTTTCCCAGTCTGCGATAGAAGTACATGCGGACTTCTTAGGTAAATCAGACTTTCAGGTGGAATCGACATTGCATAGATGTGTCTCTGAATACACAAAATGATTGACTTGAAACATCTAATATGTATATATATATAAGAACAACCGGTGTACAGGTGAGATCAGCAGAGCTGTTAGTTCCTAGGTCAAAAACAATTGACACATGTACATGGTGTCAGCATCTAGCTAGTGTCAGAATCAGCAGCTGAATTAACCAGCCACTGACCAAAAGAATGGGCGAATTACGCAAGCTAACTCTCCAGAGAGCCTCCAAATCAAGACCAAACTCGAACTCATCCTTGCTGTTTGGTTCTCCAGAGAGCCGGGTGCCGCTTTTCAATTACCAGGCAGTCTCATTGTCATCTGGCGTTGCAGCATTGAGCGCTCCCGGACTGCAGCTTCCTCCAGAGGCAGATCATGTGCTGCGGCGACTGGTAGTGCGCGGTGTAGTAGCCGTCGAAGCAACCAGCCTGAAAGAACTTGACGTCGTGCGAATACTCCACTGGCTGGCGAGTCTTGCTGAACTTCTGAACCCACATGCCCATGCTCACATCTTCCATCTTGAACAGCTGCAACCGTCAGGGGGGAAGCACAGCCGTTTGTTAGCCTTTTAGAAACACTGACACAAATGCTTCGATATTTACTTACTGACAAGGATGGTGGTAATGACTTACTCTCAGTTTCTGGTTGTCAAACTCGGACACGATGTATTCAGCGATGTCTGATGAAATCACATAGCCCGGTCCGTTTGCGTAAGGTGGGTATACTTCCTCTTCCCATTCCTGAAAAAGGGACAGAAAATTTACATCACTCATGTATGCAGGGTGAAATATATCACTACCAGTAGCAGCACTTCGCCAGAAAGATGATACTCTTTTTTTTGTTCTAACATAAATATGATACTCTAATACCACTAGTAGGCATGATAAACATAACACCCTGTGTTTAGAAGACGATCATTAAATTTGCAATCATAATCATAGCTCCAGCTCGAGTTAAACCCATGCTTGCTTTAGGAAAGGCAGAGGCTAGCATGAACGCACTAAAACACACAAGGATATGACCCGTAAAGCATTAATATGCTGAATAATGGAGGTCAAGTCACACCAATGAAGGAATTTGCATGGCCCAACACACAAGGATTCTTTTGGCTTGTTTATTAAAAGGAAAAGCATGCTACATGTAATTGCGAAGGAAGCTGCATCATATCATACCTCGTACGTTACAGCCCACTTTCCAGATCGCAGAGGCCTGTGGTAGTAGTTTATGTTCCCCACATACATGCTCCCCCCATTCTTTACTTTCTTCACTTGATCCAACACCGCGTCAATTCTAACAAATGTGTCGTCGTCACACTTCATTACGTATTTCGCTTGCACAACTCGCACCTATAAATAAAATAGACAAGGTCAGAATGAGCATTTTTGTCGATGGAGCTGAAGCATGATCCAAGAACAGTTAAAAACGTATTAGTTTTTCTTACCCCATACTCAGCAATGGCAATAGTCTTTAAAACAACAAGGTCGTAGCTATCCATGAAAGGGACCAGAACAATGTCACCAAAGAACTCTGCCTCCTTCTTCATCTCCTCGTTGACCTCCTTTTTCCCATTCTGTAAACAAGTCTTCTATTAGAGTTTGCGGAAGTCAGCAATATAACTGTTAAGGTGTAGCAATCAATCATCCGCAGGTGCTTACCAGAGCGACGAAGAACCGGGCAACACTATTAGATGATCTCCTTGTAGCAATCATCCATGACTTGCGAACGGCCATCCGCTCGGCGAAATGGTTGGCTGCAGAAAGGATGCCGATGAACAGCTCGACAAGTTCAGTCGGCAGAGGCGAGGCCTTCCACTGCTCAGACATTTCGAGGTATCGCTGTGGGTCGAAGCTAGGGTGTGATTTGGGCAGATGGGCGGCAGAAATCGACTCGATGTCAAGGTCCCCGTTCAACGACAGGCCCGTCGCGTCCTCGAGGTTGTAACCCTGTTAGTTAAATCAACAGATTGACAGCCCATCAGATAACAAGTTCTCCATCCATGATATAGTATGGAAGTAACCAACGAGCAATCTCTGCAGAGGGATGGTAAAAATCTTACAGTGCGGTAAGGGAAGGATGCGACATGTCGTTCATCGACATTCACATGGTAGCCTTCGAGACCGGCCGTGATGGTTAGGACAAAGAGCTTGCCCTCTGCAAAGGGGTATGCCTGATCGACAGACACCTTGTCTGGCTCCGGTTTGCCGATCAAACTGTTGAGCAGCCACTTTATGTTTGACGATTCCTCTGACTTGGCGCCATCATCCCGAGTCCATTCCTCACACTTGATTTCGCCATCAACTGAAAGATTAAAACCAGCATGTTATGATTCACAGCGACATCAAGCAAATTCAGTGATGCAAATTGTTTTGGTTTTAACAAACAAATAAGATTCCAAATTGAATAGTACGTACTCTGCAATCGAAGGAGCATATTCAATTTCCTAGCGTACGATGGGAGAAAAGTAAAATTTAGAGTCTGCAATCGACGGAGCTCACCTCTGTCGTCGTCGGGCCGCGACGCCGGGCCCTCGCAGCGCTGCGGCAGCGCCCACTGCATGCGGTAGCAGGTGTTGAGCTCGATGACGGGGCGGCCGCTGAAGTCCCCGGCGAGCCTGGGGTTGAAGTGCAGTATCCTGGGCGGCTCCTCCCCTTGCACGGCCTTGGTGCCCAGCAGCTCCACCATGAACTGCGACGACGCCGCCCCCTCCCTCCTCCTCGGGCGGGCCACGACGGTCACCCGCGAGCCGGCGGCCATCCCGCACGGCAGCTCCACCGCCACCGGGGTGCTCGCGAGCCGGTCGCGGGGAACGGAGACGGCGGCGGGGCAGGACGCGGGGGCGGACGGGGAGGGGGAGGGGGACGATGAGGAGGCGGAGGGGGAAGGTGAGGAGAGGAGGTCGGGGAGGAGGGGAGCCGCGGCGGTGAAGGCGGAGGAGGCGGCGGCGTCGATGGAGGAGGCGGAGGAGGGGTCGGCGCGGACGCGGATGGAGGAGAGCGCGAGGCGGGCGCGGCGGGGCGGGTCGGGGGTCGGGAAGGTGCGCGTGTGTGGGCGGAGCGGCGCGGATGTGGAGGAGGAGGTGGAGGAGCGGGCCTCGAGCTCGCGGCGGCGCGGGCGGTCGGCGGTGGCGACGGGCGCGACGGAGACGGAGGGGAGCTCGAGGAAGAGGAGGAAGCAGAGGTACCCCGCCGCCGCGAGCATCAGCGCCAGCCGGCACGCGCGCTTGGGCGGCATGGCGATGGCGGTTCGCGTGGGCGTGGTGGTGGTCAGAGGAGGAGGGAGGTGGGAGTAGCCGTTCCGGACTGGGTCCGCGGCCGGGGCGGGGTGGGTTTATTGCGGGGGGGAGGAGTGGTGGCCGCGGGCGCGGGTCGTGTTTAAAGACCGGGCCGGACCGGACCGTTGCGCCGGCGGCGGTGGCGGTGGCGGGCGAGGGGATTCTGACGGGCCCAGCGCAGCGGCTGACAGCGCGCAACGGCTTGTTTCTGCGCCGATTTGGCTGTATGCATGTAAAATGTACTCAACCGGAGTAGGCTCGTGCCGAAAAAAAAAAGGCACGGGCAAAGGCAGGAAGAACGCGTGTGTGTCCATTTACACGTGACGTTTACACATAGTACATACGTAGGGCCTGCACGTGCGCTCGTGCGTGTGTGTCTGCTTGTGCTTGTTCTTTTGCTCCTGCGTCCACGGGATTGATTATCTTGGCCACGAAGGAAAGGTGCCTGCCTTGCCTTTGTTGTGCGGCGTAGCGTGGCGGCGTGGCCGTCCGCCCGTCCGTGGATGGTTGAGGACGCGGCGACACAAGGAAAAGGGAGGGGTCGGCGGGCCGAACCCGGACGGACGCGGCGCGCCCTGCTGGCTGTTGCTGGGGCTGGGTCGTTGCGTAGCGTCGGGTCGGTCGGGGCCGCGTGTGGAGGCGGCGACTGACGCTGTGGCGTGTGGTGGACTGGGGTAGTGGCCGGCCGGTAGGTTGGTTTGGTTTGAACGCACCTCAACTCAACGCGGCGGGCGGGCGGAGTCAGCTGCGCAGGTACGACTCGGCTCCTCCCAGTCCCAGAGAGAGACTGATTGATGCAATGCAAGGAAGAGTGGTCGACTGGTCGTCCAGCCAGCCTTCCAGGCGTATCGTATCGTGTACGCTCAATGTGTGCCGTGCAGCTGTCTGTCCCGCGGGTGGGCGGAAGGTTCGCCGGCTCTCGAGTGTGGCTCTGTCGTGACATGCGGACCGCTCCGGCTTGCTTCTTCTCTTCCTGCTTGGGTGGGCCCGTGCAACGCCGAGCGCGCGCCTGAGCGTCGCTGTCCCCGGCGTTCGCCGGCCACGTGGTACATACGTACGAGGTACTAGTAGTATGATCTCATCAACTCGTCATCCTACGGCGCGCGTGACTTAGTTACTCACGCACTACGCAGCACCAGCGCAGCGCGCGACGCATGCTACGGTACCGTCGGTGCGCTATGCCAAGGACGCCGATGACGACGCCCGACAGATACGCGCGTACGTGCGTTGTGTGTGAGGCCGGTGCAAACATACGTCGCCATCGCCCAACCCAAGGCGCGTCACGACTTCTTTTACAAAAAGTAAACCCTCCAGCGTAGTACACACGTACGTACGTACGTCGTACCGCGGAGGAGCAACGCTGTATCCTAGTCACAGATTCCTCATCTCAGTTCCTCCACCTCAGTAGCTTTGGTCCTCACCTGATCCATCTTGTGCGAGCAGGAGAAGAAAGACGGCCATAAGGGCATCCCAACGCCGACCTTCAAATCTTCCGCAACCGTTTCGATTGTACTATCCAAATCGCACAAGCCATCCAACGCAGTCCTTTATCGGTCCGGAGACGTTTTGTCCCGCAAACCGGAGACAAACACGGCGGAGTTTGCGGGAGTCCGGATCATTTTCATGCCCGCTTCTGACCGCTCTGGCACACCTACCACCCCCCCTCCCCGCGCGCGCTTCCCGCCAATCTTAGCTGCCCACATTCATGCCACGGTAGAGCGCGTCGCTTCACATTAACAGCAGCACAGGGCGGACGCGACCTCCTACTGTCTCCGTCATTGAAGCGGCAAACCGGCCGAAGGCACCGCTCGCTGCACACCCGGCTGAACACGCCTCCTCATCGCATTCAAATACCTCCATTAAACCTGCATGGAAACCAATAAACCTACTCTGGTCACACGTTCGTTCATGAGCAGGACCGCATTAAACGCAACGCCAGCTGAGCTCCTTCTATCCGCCCTCTATTCAAACGATACCAGACGCCGGACAAATATCACACCACTACGACGCTCCCCATCTCCTTCCACCATTTTCTCCACTCTTTTGATAACGTTCGACAAGCAGTTCTCGGGCCTAAAAGCCGGCTGGGTGGCCCGCCGAGCCGGCCGAATACGAGCGAGATAGCTCGTTGCTCCATCTCCTTCGCCTAGCACGATGGAGCCAGTTGCTGCCATAAGCCGACACGGCGGCACGAGCATCGTCACTGTCGTCAACGATGCCGCGTCATCCCGTCCCTCTCGTGCCTGTGACCGCGCTTCCATGCAGGTAGAGACAAAAGCCAGGTGCACGAAGATCAACGAGTTGGTGGCTAGCGCGTTCGCCACTGCCGCCATCATGGAGGAGAAGTAGAACACCAGAGGCTTCCGCCGCTTGGGTCCCATGAAGGCCACCGTCGAGGCGACGCCAGCGTACACAACTGGTGCCTTTCCCGATTTTCCTTCAGCGCGGACCATTTGTCGACCCCGCATGGGCTCCATGGAAGCGGAAGCGCCCCCTTCCTGTCCCGCTGAAGCATCAGCCGGGGGTTCCACTCTGATGAGCAGTGGGGAAGCGAGCTGTCCTTTGCGCTGAAGCATATATCCCCGGGGCTCCCGACAATACAGTGATTGTGCTATCGGACATGAGGAAGACAAAGGGATCCACGGGTGACCATTTAGATTAGGTACTAATTATACCTTCAGAGCCGGACTACCACCACTTAGTTGATGTAAATGTAATGAAATCTGTCATGTTTATATGAAAATCCGGCATTTTTATAAGAAATCCGTCATGTTTATATAAAATCTGGCCGTGTTTGCATGAATTTCGACCTGTTGGTTCGAATTGTTGCCAAAATGTATGCAGCTACGGTTGGATGGCATTCTCCAGCATCTGTATGACTGATCCCCCCCTGTATCTGGACGGATGCGGAAGGAAATTTGCGGTCGTCGTTTAAAATGCCTTAAGTTGTGCAAAAGGGATCCATTTGACCAGAGTCCAACTGCGAACCAACTTGTGGCTGGATGGTTAGAGGGACTGTGGTATCCTCCACCCACCAGTGTTCAAATCCCGGTGCTCGCATTTATTCCTGCATTATTTTGGATTTCCGGCGATGCGCATTCAGTGGGAGGAGACGTTCTGTCGACGACGAGGTGCCTACAAGGACTTCATAAATTTCAAGATGATATGTCGGCTCAGTCTTTCGGAGGTGCTCATAGGGGTAGGGTGTACATGTGTGCGTTCATAGGGGTGAGCGTATGCGCGTGTATATGAATGCTTGAGTGTGTATTGTGTGTAAAAAAAGACCAGAGTCCAACTCGGAAGGACGTGTGGCCGTGATCGTTGATTTCTTTAGGTCTTTCTCTTCGAAGTCAGTTCTTTTTGGGGAGGTGGGGGGGGGGGAGCATATCTCTTCAAAGTCAGCTTACCTCGCTTGTTTCGACCGCCATCTTGAAAATTTAGGTACACATTCTTCTTACAATTATTCAAATATATACTGTCGGTATCATCCAACCAGCGCGTGCATGCGCGGTATCCCTTGTTTGTCTGTCCTGAAAGGTTACTGAGAGCATGCCAATCATTGATGGTCACAAACAGCAACACATGTAGGTCAAATTCTTCATGTTTGTGCTCATCCCACGCACGTACACTTTTTTCATTCCACAGCTGTAAGACTTCTTCAACTAATGGCCTTAGGTACACATCAATGTCATTGTCGGGTTGCTTAGGCCCTTGGATGAGCACTGGCATCATAATGAACTTCCGCTTCATGCACAACCAAGGAGGAAGGTTATACATACATAGAGTCACATGCCAGGTGCTATGGTTGCTGCTCTGCTCCTCAAAAGGATTAATGTCATCTGTGCTTAGACCAAACCATACGTTCCTTGCGTCACCTGCAAAGTCCTCCCAGTACTTTCTCTCGATTTTTCTCCGCTGTGACCCGTCAGCGGGTACTCTCAACTTCCCGTCTTCCTTACGGTCTTCTCTGTGCCATCGCATCGACTTGGCATGCTCTTTGTTTTGGAACAAACGTTTCAACTGTGGTATTATAGGAGCATACCACATCACCTTGGCAGGAATCTTCTTCCTGGGGCGCTTGCCCTCGACATCACCAAGGTCATCGCGGCTGATCTTATAGCGCAATGCATCGCATACCGGTCACATGTTCAAATCCTCGTAGTCATCGCGGTAGAGGATGCAGTCATTAGGGCATGCATATATTTACTGCACCTCTAATCCTAGAGGGCAGACAACCTTCTTTGCTTCGTACGTACTCTCGGGCAATTCGTTGTCCTTTGGAAGCATCTTATTTAACATTATCAACAACTTTCCAAATCCCTTGTCAGATACACCATTCTCTGCCTTCCGTTGCAGCAATTCCAGTGTGGTGCCTAGCTTTTTCTTGTTAGCTTCGCAATTCGGGTACAACAATTTCTTGTGATCCTCTAACATGCGCCGCAACTTCTTCTTCTCCTTTTCACTTGCGACGTTTCTCTTTGCATCGGCAATGGCCTGACCTAGATCATCAACGAGCTCATCTGATGCCTCTTCTTCAGCTTCTTCCCGCATTGCCGGCTCACCTTCTTCCCCCATTGTTGTACAATCGTATTCAGGGAACCCATGGTCAGGATAGCTGTCGTCGTCCTCTTCTTCTTCATTGTCTTCAATCATAACCCCTCTTTCTCCGTGCTTGGTCCAAACATTATAGTGGGGCATGAAGCCAGACTCAAACAAGTGGACGTGACTGGTTCCTGACTTAGAGTAATTCAGACCATTCTTACAGTTAGCACATGGACAAGGCATAAAACCATCCGCTCGCTTGTTTGCCTCAGCCGCAAGCAGAAAAGTATGCACGCCATTAATTCTATCTCGATCTTGTGATCATCGACAACATCGGCAACATGCAACTCCAATTCTATCTTCTCCCCCTCAATTCTTTTCAATTTTTCTTTCAGATACTCGTTTTCTTTTTCAACTAAATTTAACCTCCCGATAATAGAGTCGGTTGGAATTTCCGGTTGACATACCTCCTAGATAAAAATATCTATGTCAACTTGATGGGCATAATTTGTCATAAACGTGAAATGCAACAAATAGTTACAAAAGAGAATATACCACATCTAAATCATAACCCAGACGAGGGCCGGCGGGGACGGATATCAAAATCATGGCACTATGTATAACAAACAATGTACGGGTAAGATAATTATACAAGTAACTATATATCTAAATAGCACAAACATGATTTTTTCTTGTATTAAAAAGATAAGAACAAGAGGCTCACCACAAGGTGGTGCTGGCGATGGGACAGTGCGGGCGATCGACGGTGGTTAGGACGGAGACGGGAAGACACTAAGTAAACTATACCTACATATGCAAACTAAGAGTTATTTTGACCTCAAATTGCATATAAATCAAATAAACTACAACATATAATTCCTCCCAAACTAAAAACCAACAAATCACTATACTTATAGAGCATTGCAACAGCTAATGCAGCAATGAGAGATGAAAGGACAAAGTTGCTAACCTTTGGGATCACTTGGATGGATGGGTGCCTTCAAATGTTGGAAAATTTTGGCAAAAATGGAGGTGGGAGCTCGAGCAAGAGGGGAAGAAAACAAAGAGGAGGGGAAAAACAGAGGGCTTCGGCTCGGGCTGGAAGAAGCACTATATATAGTGATATCATGAACCGAGACTAAAGGTGAACTTCTAGTCCCGGTTTGTGGCATGAACCGGTACTATAGGTCATGGTGGGGCTGCAGCCTGATACAAGCGTGCCACCACCTCCTTAGTACCGGTTTGTGGCATGAACTGGCACTAAAGGTTCGCCATGAACCGGTACTAATGAGAGCCGCCCACCTAGCCGTTGGAACCGGCACTAATGGTCACATTAGTGCCAGTTCTATTATAAACAGGGACTAAAATTGAACATAAGGCCCTTTTTCTACTAGTGTTGGTGATAGCAGCGTGGAGCTTTCGTTCTCGACGACGGCGGCGGCTGTGGTGAGTGAATCCAGAACCCTGTCCCGTTCCCCCGTTCCCCTCCGTGTTAAGCTAGATCTCACTGCTACCTCTTGAGCACTGCGTTGGATTTCCCCGAAGAGGAGAGGATGATGCAGCAAAGTAGCGTAAGTATTTCCCACAGTTTTTGAGAACCAAGGTATCAATCCAGTAGGAGACCACACACAAGTCCCTCGTACCTACACAAAACGATAGCTCCTCACAACCAACACGATTAGGGGTTGTCAATCCCTTCACGGTCACTTACGAGAGTGAGATCTGATAGAGATGGTAAATATTTTTTTTGGTATTTTTGATAGATAGATGCAAAGTGAAAAGAAAAACGCAAAGTAAAAACAAAGCAAGTAATAAAGTAATGGAGATTGATATGATGAGAATAGACCCGGGGGCCATAGGTTTCACTAGTGGCTTCTCTCAAGAGCATAGATTTTCTATGGTGGGTGAACAAATTACTGTTGAGCAATTGACAGAATCGAGCATAGTTATGAGCATATCTAGGTATCATCATGTATATAGGCATCACGTCCATGACAAGTAGATCGAAATGATTCTGCATCTACTACTATTACTCCACTCATCGACCGCTATCCAGCATGCATCTAGAGTATTAAGTTAAAAACAGAGTAACACCTTAAGCAAGATGACATGATGTAGAGGGATAAATTCATGCAATATGATAAAAACCCCATCTTGTTATCCTCGATGGCAACAATACAATACGTGCCTTGCTGCCCCTTCTGTCACTGGGAAAGGACATCGCAAGATTAAACCCAAAGCTAAGCACTTCTCCCATTGCAAGAACTACCAATCTAGTTGGCCAAACCAAACGGATAATTCGAAGAGACATGCAAAGATAACTCAATCATACATAATAGAATTCAGAGAAGATTCAAATATTATTCATAGATAAACTGGATCATAAACCCACAATTCATCGGTCTCAACAGACACACTGCAAAAAGAAGATTACATCGAATAGATCTCCACGAGAGAGGGGGAGAACATTGTATTGAGATCCAAAAAGAGAGAAGAAGCCATCTAGCTACTAGCTATGGACCCGAAGGTCTAAAGTAAACTAATCACACTTTATCGGAGGGGCTATGGTGTTGATGTAGAAGCCCTCCGTGGTGGATGCCCCCTCCAGCGGAGCTCCGAAACAGGCCCCAAGATGGGATCTCGTGGATACAGAAGGTTGCGGCGGTGGAATTAGGTTTTTGGCTCCTGTTCTGATCATTTGGGGATACGTAGGTATTTATAGGAGGAAGGAGTACGTCGGTGGAGCAACAGGGGGCCCACGAGGCAGGGGGCGCGCCCTAGGGGGGGCGCCCCCACCCTCGTGACCTACTCTTTTGTTCCTTGGAGCAGGGTCCAAGTCTCCTGGATCACGTTCGGTGAGAAAATCACGTTCCCGAAGGTTTCATTCCGTTTGGACTCCGTTTGATATTCCGTTTCTTCGAAACACTGAAATAGGCAAAAATCAGCAATTCTGGGCTGGGCCTCCGGTTAATAGGTTAGTCCCAAAAATAATATAAAAGTGGAAAATAAAGCCCAATATAGTCCAAAACAGTAGATAAAGTAGCATGGAGCAATCAAAAATTATAGATACGTTGGAGACGTATCACTCACCGCATCGCCTCTATTTCCCTCTGTTTTTGGTGTTTTTGGTCGATTTGATCCAGATTTGGGTGGGTGGGAGGGGGGTGACCGTGATGGAGCCGACAGAGACAACAACATCGACTAGGTAATCCCTTCATGTGCATCGATTTGTGCCTCGTCTGCTTCCGCTAGCTCACCTCACACTGCCCCGCCAATGACAAACAAGGGGGATGGTGCTCGAACGTTCAAATTCACTATGGAATTCCTTCCTTCTAAGGCGAAGCTAGGTGATGGTAGCATGTAGGATATAGAGAGAGATACAATTATGAAGTGGGAGATTGATTTTGCAGAGATTGATCCACAAGAACTACAAAGCGTGGAAGAGAAGGCTGTGAAGAATGTGGCGGAAGAATTTGGGGAAATCATTTCTTGGGGTCCAGAGCAAGAGGTAGCACTGTTACGGTTTGATAAATTGAAAGGAGAGTATGTGAGAATTGAGGATGATGAAGAGATGGTTGATGAAATTGATCGACAAGATGGCTGGACAACCAAACAGACTATGTTTCATGCAGATCTTGTTAATCTGAAATCAGATTCTAAGGTTGGATATGTGCCCTCAAAGTTAGCTTCACAGATGGTAGATGATGATTGGGCTTCAGAGAGCAGATAACGCCCATTTGTAAAGGAGAAGTGACAGTATTACCTGAGGGGGGGGGGGTGATGCAGAAGAGGGCTCTGATGGTGTTGCAAGGGTTGTTTCCGTTGATTGGAATTCAGTAGAATTAAATGACCCTACTGATTTAAATGACACTGAGATGGCAATTTTTTTGGCATTCCAGTAGCTTACGAAGATAAGGAGGAGAAGGATGGTGAATCTAGTATGCCCTACTGATACTGATGCTAACAGAGATAGAACTAAAGATGTGGATGGACAGTTGATGGAAGATGCTGCAGATAATGTAGATGATGCACATTATGATGAGTTGGTAAATGTGTATAACAAGGAAAACCCTGTTATTGCAGTGGGGAAGTTGTTCCCAATCATGGATGAGTTTAGGATGTGTTTCAAGACTTATGCAGTCAAACATGAGTTTGATACCAAGACTAAGTGGACTGTGTCGGTGTCAAAACCGGCGGATCTCGGGTAGGGGGTCCCAATCTGTGCGTCTTAGGCTAATGGTAACAGGAGGCAAGGGACACAATGTTTACCCAGGTTCGGGCCCTCTCGATGGAGGTAAAACCCTACTTCCTGCTTGATTGATATTGATGATATGAGTAGTACAAGAGTTGATCTACCACGAGATCGTAGAGGCTAAATCCTAGAAGCTAGCCTATGATGATTATGATTGTCCCTCTAAGGACTAAACTCTCCGGTTTATATAGACACCGGAGAGGGCTAGGGTTTACATGGAGTCGGTTACAAAGAAGGAAATATAATATCCAGATCGCCAAGCTTGTCTTCCACGCAAAGGAGAGTCCCATCCGGACATGGGACGGAGTCTTGAGTCTTGTATCTTCACGGTCCCTCAGTCCGGCCAAAGTATATAGTCCGGCTGTCCGGATACCCCCTTATCCAGCACTCCCTCAGTAGCCCCTGAACCAGGCTTCAATGACGATGAGTCCGGCGCGCAGTCTTGTCTTTGGCATTGAAAGGCGGGTTCCTTCTCCGAATACTCCAAAATAACTATCGAACACTTGGACCGTGTCCGGATCTGCAAGATGATCTTCATGCACCGTCGTAGAGAGAATGATATTTCACAAATATAATCTGCTGACAACTTTAGACAAAGTGACACTACGGTCGGGTCATTATTTGAACGTTTTCCCACAACCAGCCTCAGCGCATATCGCGAGGCGGTTTCCTCTGCATGTCTTGCCGAAGCAGAGATCGTGTCTCCTTATTGTGGGATTCTCATCAATACGGGTACTGGTAACCCAAACGCACCGCTAATTGCGGCGAGTGGAGAACGAGCGGGTTCCACCAGGCAAGTGGGGAGGCGCAAAAGCTTTTACCGCCCCTATAAAGAGATAAGGTCTCTTCCTTTTTACCCACGCCTTTTCCCTCTGCTAGTCCATTCCCCTCTGCTCGAGCCCTAGCACCCAAGCACTCTTCTTCTCCACCAAAGAGAGGTTCTCCGAAGATGTTTGGATCTGGAGCAGGAGGCAAATGGATGACCTCTACCGTCCAGGAGAAGGATATCAAGAGGCTCCGAGAGGCCGGGTACCTGGCCAAAAAGATCGGCCATCATCTTCCGCCGGCGGGACAGATCGTCCCTACTCTGGAGCCCCACGAGATGGTCGTGTTTCTTCCTCATTTTGTCCGTGGGCTCGGGTTTCCCCTTCACCCATTCGTTCGCGTTATCATGTATTATTACGGGATTGACTTTCATGATCTGTCCCCCAATTCTTTCCTTAATATCTTGACGTTCATCGTCGTGTGTGAGGCTTTTCTCCGAATTTTGCCTCACTTCAGCCTATGGCTGAAGATTTTCAATGTGAAGCCCAAGGTGGTGAGTGGCGAGCACGCCGAGTGCGGCGGCGCCATGGTGAGCAAGATTCCCAAGGTTGTATAGGCGACGGGCGCCTTCAATGACTCCGTCAAGGAGTGGCGGCAGCAGTGGTTCTATATCACCGAACCGCGCGGCAAAAAGTGGGCTGCAGCTCCTGAGTTCAGATCCGGAGCCCCACTGCGGCTCATGTCCTGGCCCGAGAAGGGCCTAAATTGGTCCTCGTCCGATGAGCTGTTACTGCTCCAAACGCGCGTCCAGAGTGTGGTCGACAAGGACGTCAAACTCGTCGACGTAGTCCAGGTGATGTTAGTTCGCCTCGTTCTCCCTTGCCGGCGTCGAGCATGCAATTTGTGGGAATACGACCCAACCGAGCACCAGACCCTTCGGGAGCTCTATGGTTCCTCCCACAAGGATATCTGGAAGGTGCTCTTTAAGTCCGGCAAATCATGGCCGGGCTCCACCGAAGACCGTGGGTATCAATTATCCCACTCTGCAAGTCCCGTAAGTTATTGCTATGCTCTGTCCATCCACGCTTCAGTTGGCATGTCCTGAGGGAGACACTTTTATCATGCTTTATTATAACCCCAGGGATGGATAAAAAGGGTGGAGCAGATACATTGTCCTGCCCTGCTGCCGGAGGAACCGGCCAGACCTCTTCTGACGAAGATGCTGGTCCCAGCGCCTTACGAGGAGCCAAAGAAAGAGGCCTCCAAGAAGGTCCAGAAGACCCGGAGCAGCCTCCATCGTCGCGATGCTTCGGATGCAAAATCCAAAGACTCCAGCGACCATCCTTCTTCTGAAGACGAAGAGGAGGAGGCGGAGGAACACGAGCCTCCCACAGGGGGTGGGAAGAAAAGGACGACTTCCTCATCCCTGGAGGCCGAATCGCCAAAGAGGGGGAGAGGTTCCCTCCCACAGGCATCCACCATGGCTGCTGATAGCAGCCCGGAGTGGGATCCCAGGGCCCAGCCCCTGGAAAATTCGTAAGTATACAAAATCCGAACACGCACACGCGCCCAGGGTTGTTTGAATGTAGTAGTTTTAACTGTCGCCATATTTCGTACAGCCCGGCGGGGTCCCACGCCGGACAATCCTCATCGGAGGATTCGCTGAGCTCGGATGCCCTGGCGAGCGAGATGCCTCCAGAGGCCCCTTCCCCGAAGCCTAGGCGCGACACTGAGGTGTCATCTCAGCGGGACCTGGACCAGGGGGCATATCCCTGGGGCCGAACACACGGGAGCAGCGGCTCCTATGCGTGTCGATGGCGGGGGTGATCTTCGGTCCGGACCCCAGTCGGACATAGTCCTGGAGACCTTTAAAGCTCCGGGATCGGGTGAGCAGCCGCCTTTGGGGGGCTTGCCTGTTCCGCCAGCGGCCTGTGCCCAAGCAGGGTTACCGGGCGGCCTATCGACAGCGCTATGAAGCGCGTCTATCATCGATGAACATTGTGCCCTCATGGGTGCGGTGATTGAAAAGATTCAATCCGCTGAGAGCGGACTGAACGAATCCTGCCTTAGTCTTATAAAGGGCTTTGAGGTATGTTTCTTAAGAGACCTTTGAGAGATTGTCATAATATGAGTAGTAGCCCCTGATGCACTGTCCGGCACAAGAGAGCCGAACAGGGGATCAAATTTTTTCCGTTTTGCAGGAGACTCAGCTAATGACGTGTATCCCTTTGTTTGAAAACAGGCGTCTACAGGGACGACCGTCGCTCATAGTGCGGAGGTGTCCGAACTAAAGCAGCGTCTGGAACGTGCCGAAGGGGAACTTGGCCTTGTGAAGAAGCAGTTGGAGGACAAGCAAGGTATGCCGGAACCTTGTGCTAATTGAGCACGAATTAGAAGTTGTGCCTAATTAAGATATTTGCATTGTATGCTCTAGGGGCGAGTGCCAAAATTGAGGCACTGAAGAAGGCTATGGCCGAAGCCGATAGTAAGGCCGCCGCCGAACAGGCTCTTCGTGAGAAGCACGAGGCCAGGGTCATTGAAGCTGAGCGAGAGCTCCTGGAGGCCGTGAAGAAAAGCGAGGGCTTGGAGAAGTGTCTAGTAGGGAAAGAATCCGAACTCGCCCAAGCTCTCCAAGCCGCAGAGGGTGCTCGGGAAGAAGCCCGAGGTGCTTTGAGGGACATTCAGGAGGCCCGGAAGGTTGCGGCTGGTATGGCCTTTTGTATTTGTGGTCATTTTTACATGATAATGGGAGGAACTCTAAGCGATAAGCTGAATTCTTGTTTTTCCAGGGGCGTTTGCGGATCTGCCTCGCAACATATCAGATGCCGCCCAATTCTACCGGATCGAGGAGAAGAAGTCTGCGGAGAGGGATTTCTGGTCGCAGTATTTGGTGCTGAATATACGGTGCCTTTTATCGATCAGCTGAAGCAGTTGGTCGAACTGCACCAGGCGGCCGAACTAGCCATGAAGGACCGGCTGTGGCCCACGGAGCCAATTCCAAGCAGTTACTTCGGACTCGTGAAGCGGATTGTTGGCGCTTGCCCTCGGCTTGATGTCATTAAGCGATCGGTCTGCAAAGAGGGTGCGCACATGGTGTTTGCCCGTGCGAAGGTGCATTGGGGGAAGCTTGATGCTGAGAAGCTAATGACTGAGGGGCCGCCGGAGGGTAAGGAGCATCGCAAGCCCGAATTGTACTATGAAGGTGTACTAAAAGGAGCCCGCCTTGTGGCGGATAAGTGTACCAAAGACACTATATTTCCCTGAACGAAGTCGTGCCATTCTTTGTAATGTGGGATAATAGCACTTTTATTATTTATTGCCTGTTTTGTTTGAACGTTTGTTCTTCCTGTGCGGCTGTTTAGTGTATGTAAATCCTGAGAGTTGGCTAGTCGTCGGCTTCCACCCCCACGTAAAAAGTACGAGGGTGTTCGGGACATACCTGAACACTCTTTATCCCATTGTTGGGTCCTTTTAAGGAGGTGTTCCTCACCACGAACCAGGCAATCAGACTATAGGGCTTTATCACTCTCACTTAGCCATAGGAGTTCGAGTATGGTGGGCGCAGCCCCTAGTGTTCGGAAGGCCGAACTAGGGGCTCTATCAATGCCTGATCGGAAGATCGATCCATCGCACATTGCATTTATAATGGCATTATGCGGAATAAATCTTTAAAGATTTTACAACCTCTCGAACAGCTGACCAGTTCTCGCTGTATCATGACAGTCAGTTTTCGGCTTTCTCTACTGAGGTGCTCGTCCGGAAGAACCGCGACACAATCGCAGTAGTTCTCCTAGCGCTACCTTAGCCGATGGAGCGGAACGTAAGGTACCAAAACATGGGAGCCGGGCAAACCCAACTAATGACCCAAGACATGATTCGGAGCTGATGCACATAGTGCTATAAGTTCGGGGTGCCGAGCGACCGAAAAGGTGGTCGGACTTTATTGCCGTACTATGAAGCCCCTGGCATAATCAGGCATATCACAAGGCTTGTGTGCCGTTTGTGACAAAGAGGCGTCAATGAGAAACGACGGCCTGTAAGTGTTATTTAAGTCTACGCATTGTAGTAAAATGACATGTCTATGCATATGAGTGCGGTTTATGCTTATGAAAAGGAGTATTTTTGGCGGAACCTGTCGTGGCCGGACTAGAGGAGGCTGTGTGTGGATCTGAGGTGTATCCGGACTGCCTTATGTGTTCCTGCCTTGTGCGTCCGAGCTGATTCCGCGTGGCCAGTCCTGTTCTACGCCAAAGTTAGTCTGTAAAGACAAATGCTTAAAGGCAGCTGCATATACCGTTGTGGTTGAGCCGCGGGTGCCTGAGCGGAGCCTGGCTGAACCATGCCATAAAGTAGTTCGGATTCCTAAATTGGTGTCCGGGTGTTTGGCTACCAAATCGAAATTTGATAAACAGGCACGACTCGCTATTCCAGCGGCGGTATGATTTCCACTCTAAGGGTGGGGTTCGACCTTGCCCATAACTGTGACTATGTCAAGCGGGACTGGCCTGATGTTGTACCTCGTTGAATCTAGCCAACGTGGCTCGTCCCGGTAGTATGTGGTAATTACTATATAAGGGGATAATGCCGAAGACTTATTCTTCGGCTTGGTATTTGTTTGGTGATCCGAAGACAACCATTAGTATGGTGGGTCAGTTAAAACTTGGCCTTTGCACCTTGCATCTTTGAGGAGATGTTATTGATAGTTTTATGCCTGTGGGGGCTCGTGTCAAATGGAGCCCCCAAGCTACTGGGCAGATAGTGAGTGCAATAAAAATTGCTATGGCTGGTGTTGTCCGGACGGTCGATGTGATTAGAGACGATCGGCCGTATTTTTGTACTGTGAGGAGATCTTCCTCACCATGTTTGACTGGTCCTTTATTGTTTGAGACCTCCCTTCATTGTTTCTGGTGCAAGATCGGCCGTTTTGTTTGGAAGATCCTACATTCTCTATTGGTATGCTTGGCCGCCCTTCTGGGGGTAGCATGAATTTCACATGGTTGATCGAGTATGCTGCCTGGGCTGGATGGGCCCGAGCTGTTCTTTTTCCGCTGACCGGACTGGGGACCGCTGAATTCGGCACCAACTTCCCTGACTTGATGTTTATGTCGATTGCGCTGAGGCTTAAGGATGCCTCCTCGTGTTTCCTTCGTATTGTCTTGGACCGTGGTGGTGTGTTGACGTTGGGGTATGTGCCTTAGGTTCGCCTTCTTAGGTTGAGGTAGCAAATTATGCCGTGTGTGCCCTTTGTCGGGGCGGTCGAGTCCGTTTTCCTCGGTAGCCAGGACCTTGGTCCATCTGTCCACGAGCAAATCTTGGTCAGCTTTGAGCTGCTGTTTCTTCCTTCGAAGGCTCCTCGCAGTGGCCATGAGCCATCGTTTGAAGCGAACTTGTTCCACGGGATCCTCAGGCATGACGAATTCATCATTGCCAAGGCTTACCTCGTCTTCAGAGGGGGGCATATAGTTGTTCCTTTCCAAGTATCCGGCCATGGCCAGTCCGGCCTGCTTAAAGGCAGGCTGATCGGGGTTGTATTCATCTTTGGCACCATCTGGATTGTTTTCGTCTCCTGTGCCGGTATTGTTGTGGTGGGGCTTGGAGCGGTGTTGACGATGCCCATGCTTGGCTTTCTTCCCTGAGGGGTTATCCTCCATTGACTCATCGCCATTGGTTTTCTTCGGAGTGTCCACCATATATATATATCGAATGAGGAGGTGGCTGTCCACCGCCCCGTGAGCGGTGGTTCCCGTTCTTCTCCTGCATCGTCGTCCATGTCATCGATGTCTTCAGAGTCGAAGTCAAGCACGTCGGTTAAATCATCGATCGTGGCAATGAAGTGGGTGGTGGGTGGGCAACGAATTCCTTCGTCGTCTACTTCCCACTCGAGCCGGACATAGTTCGGCCAAGAGTCTCCTGACAAAGAGAGAGACTTTAACGAGTTCAGCACGTCGCCAAAGGGCGAGTGCTGGAAGATATCCATAGCGGTGAACTCCATTACCGGAGGCCAACCAGGTTCGGCGGGCTCGGGAGCGCGCGGACTAGAACCTACAGCCGGATACGAGTCCGGGGGTCCGGTGTCACAGGCTTCTCCTGGGGTGAGGCCCGTGTGCGGCTCTACCGCCGATGAGTGTGCGGCCTTTGGGGTGGGGTCCATGCACCCATCCTCGAGCGAGGCAATCTACTCTGGATTTAGGTCCGGGGCTCCTGCAGGGGCGATATCCCGAGCATTGTCCTACAGCAGGTTTAAGCCGTGCTCATCGTGACTGTCCTGCGCTCCTGGCGTAGGCCCAAATCCGTTGAGGATCAAGTCTCTGTGGATATTGGCCGTGTGGGTCAAGTTTCTGAACCTGACCTGGTGGCCAGGGGCGTAGCTGTCGATCTGCTCCAGATGGCCAAGCGAATTGGCCCGCAGTGCGAAGCCGCCGAGCACGAAGATCTGTCCGGGGAGAAAAGCCTCACCCTGGACCGCGTTGTTGTTGATGATTGAAGGAGCCATCAAGCCTTGCAGCGACGACACATAGGAACTCCCAATGAAAGCACAAATGTCGGTGTCAAAACTGGCGGATCTCGAGTAGGGGGCCCGATCTGTGTGTCTTAGGCTAATGGTAACAGGAGGCAAGGGACACAATGTTTACCCAGGTTCAGGCCCTCTCGATGGAGGTAAAACCCTACTTCCTACTTGATTGATATTGATGATATGAGTAGTACAAGAGTTGATCTACCACGAGATCGTAGAGGCTAAACCCTAGAAGCTAGCCTATGACGATTATGATTGTCCCTCTAAGGACTAAACTCTCCGGTTTATATAGACACCGGAGAGGGCTAGGGTTTACATGGAGTCGGTTACAAAGAAGGGAATATAATATCCGGATCACCAAGCTTGTCTTCCAAGCAAAGGAGAGTCCCATCCGGACATGGGACGGAGTCTTGAGTCTTGTATCTTCACGGTCCCTCAGTCTGGCCAAAGTATATAGTCCGGCTGTCCGGATACCCCCTTATCCAGGACTCCCTCAGACTGATAGAAAGAAATTTTATGCAAGATGTAGAGGTTTTGATGGAAGTGTCAAGCCTTGCAAGTGGTACATATATGCTAGATGCCAACCTGATGGAAGTACCATTAGAGTGAATCAAATCCCACACCAACATACTTGTATTACAAGTTCACAGAGAGTATCAACCATGACATCACAACTTTGGATTGCATAAAAGATCACTCCTATTTTAGCCAAGAAACCAAACACTACTACAAAGAAACTTAAAGTAGACTTGGAAAAGCAATACCCCATTAAGGTGAAGTATAACACGGTGTGGAAGGCAAAAGAAAGGGCAATGAAACAATTATATGGTGACTGGGCAAATACGTTTAGGATGCTTTATAATTTCAATGTAGAGGTGGAGAAGAGGTCACCTCGCAGTGTCGTGAAGATAGATACTGAGGTAACATAGGATGGAAGAGTCCTTTTCTCTAAGTTTTTTATGGCTTTAAAGCCTTGCATTGATGGCTTCAAGGTAGGGTGTCATCCATATTTGAGCATAGACTCATCATTTTTGACTAGCAAGTGGAATGGTCAATTGGAAGCTTGCAATGCTTTGGATGGACACAACTAGATGTTCCCTGTTGCTATTTGCTTATTTCAGTCAGAGATAGATGTCTCGTGGACATGGTTCATGATGCACTTGTAAAGATGCATAGGGCTAGTGTCACCTTTGGCAGTCCACACACATGCATGCAAAGGGCTAGAAAATGCAGTGAAGAATGTTCCCCCCCATTGTGAGCAGAGGAAGTGCTTCGGCCATATGTTGATGAGTTTGATCAAAAAATTCAGAGGCGAAGAATTTGGTCGCATGTGGCCAGTAGCAAGATCTTACACTAAATAGACACATTCTTATCATCTTGGTAATATAATGACAACATGCCCTGAGTTTGGTCCATGGGTGAACACATACCATTCTCTATTATGTTATAGGTCAGGATTTAACACTGCCATCAAGTGTGATCATATCAACAACAATTTGGTAGAAAGTTTTAACAACAAGGTGAATCAGTTAAAAAAATTGCCTGTGCATGACATGGTTAACCAAATCAGGATCATGATCATGCACTTATGGGAATTGAGAAGAAGGATTGGTGATTGTCTACAAGGGGATAAGCTTTCTGCAGTGGTACAACAGGTGGTCAACTGGAGCAGAAATCTTACAGATTTATCTGTTGAAAAATCTTCTGTGTGGGGTGCTGAAGTTAGAGATACCAAAACTGGTAGAAGGCATGTTGCTAACACTGAAATGCATGACTGCACTTGGTTGGAGTGGCAACACACTAGGAAACCTGAAGGAAATATGCCCTAGAGGCAATAATAAAGTTATTATTTATTTCCTTAATTCATGATAAATGTTTATTATTCATGCTATAATTGTATTAACCGGAAACATAATACATGTGTGAATACATAGACAAACAGAGTGTCACTATTATGCCTCTACTTGACTAGCTCGTTGATCAAAGATGGTTAAGGTTTCCTAACAATAGACATGAGTTGTCATTTGATAAATGGGATCACATCATTAGGAGAATGATGTGATTGACTTGACCCATTCCGTTAGCTTAGCACTTGATCGTTTTAGTTTACTGCTATTGCTTTCTTCATGACTTATACATGTTCCTACGACTACTAGATTATGCAACCCCCGATTACCGGAGGAAAACTTTGTGTGCTACCAAACGTCACAACGTAACTGGGTGATTATAAAGGTGCTCTACAGGTGTCTCCGATGGTACTTGTTGAGTTGGCATATATCGAGATTAGGATTTGTCACTCCGATTGTTGGAGAGGTATCTCTGGGCCCTCTCGGTAATGCACATCAATATAAGCCTTGCAAGCAATGTGAGTAGTGACTTAGTTGCGGGATGATGCATTACGTAACGAGTAAAGAGACTTGCCGGTAACGAGATTGAGCTAGGTATTAAGATACCGACGATTGAATCTCGGGCAAGTAACATACCGATGACAAAGGTAACAATGTATGTTGTTATGCGGTTTGACTGATAAAGATCTTCATAGAATATGTAGGAGCCAATATGGGCATCCAGGTTCCGCTATTGGTTATTGACCAGAGAGGTGTCTCGGTCATGTCTACATAGTTCTCGAACCCGTAGGGTCCGCATACTTAATGTTCGTTGATGATATAGTATTATATGAGTTATGTATGTTGATGACCGAATGCTATTCAGAGTCCCAGATATGATCACGGACGTGACGAGGAACTACGGAATGGTCTGGAGATAAATATTGATATATGGGATAATAGTGTTTGGTCTCCGAAAGGGTTCCGGAATTCACCGGAAGGGGTTCCGGATGTTTCCCGAGATGTTTGGGTACGAGAACACTTTATTTGGGCCAAAGGGGAAAGCCCACAAGGTTTTTGGAAAGCACAAAAGGAAGTTTTGCGGAGTCCAGGGGCCAGACGCCAGGGTCCTTGGCGTCTGGGTCCAGACGCTGGGAACCCCGGCGTCTGGCCCTGGAGTCCGAGAAGGACTCTTGCCTTTCGGGTGAAACCGACTTTGTGGAGGCTTTTACTCCAAGTTTCGACCACAAGGCTCAACATATAAATAGAGAGGCAGGGCTAGCACCAAAGACACATCAAGAAACACCAAGCCGTGTGCTGGCAACCCCGTCCCCTCTAGTTTATCCTCTGTCATAGTTTCTGTAGTGCTTAGGCGAAGCCCTGCGGAGATTGTTCTTCCCCAACACCATCACCATGCCGTCGTGTTGCTGGAACTCATCTACTACTTCGCCCGTCTTGCTGGATCAAGAAGGCGAGGACGTCATCGAGCTGAACATGTGTTGAACGCAGGGGTGCCCTACGTTCGGTACTTGATCAGGGCGGATCGTGAAGGTGTACGACTACATCAACCGCGTTGATAAATGCTTCCTCTTAGCGATCTTCAAGGGTATGAAGATACACCCCCCTCTCGTTGCTATGCATCACATAGATAGATCTTGCGCGATTGTAGTAATTTTTTTGAAATTACTGCGTTCCCCAACAGTGGTATCAGAGCCAAGTTTATGCGTAGATGTTATATGCACGAGTAGAACACAAGTGAGTTGTGGGCGATACTAGTCATACTGCTTACCAGCATGTCATACTTTGATTCGGCGGTATTGTTGGATGAAGCAGCCCAGACCGACATTACGCGTACGCTTACGCGAGACTGTTTCTAACGACGTGCTTCACACACAGGTGGCCGACGGGTGTCAGTTTCTCCAACTTTAGTTGAATTGAGTGTGGCTATGCCCGGTCCTTGTCGGAGGTTAAAACAACACTAACTTGACGAAATATCGTTGTGGTTTTGATGCATAGGTAAGACTGGTTCTTGCTCAGCCCGTAGCAGCCACGTAAAACTTGCAACAACAAAGTAGAGGACGTCTAACTTGTTTTTGCAGGGCATGTTGTGATGTGATATGGTCAAGACATGATGCTAAATTTTATTGTATGAGATGATCATGTTTTGTAACAGAGTTATCAGCAACTGGCAGGAGCAATATGGTTGTCACTTTATTGTATGCAATGCAATCACCCTGCAATTGCTTTACTTTATCACTACGCGGTAGCGATAGTCCTAGTAGCAATAGTTGGCGAGACGACAACGATGCTTCGATGGAGATCAAGGTGTCAAGCCGGTGACGATGGTGATCATGACGGTGCTTTGGAGATGGAGATCAAAGGCACAAGATGATGATGGCCATATCATATCACTTATATTGATTGCATGTGATGTTTATCTTTTATGCATCTTATTTTGCTTTGATTGATGGTAGCATTATAAGATGGCCTCTCACTAAATTTCAAGGTATAAGTGTTCTCCCTGAGTATGCACCATTGCCAAAGTTCGTTGTGCTGAGACACCACGTGATGGTCAGGTGTAATAAGCTCTATGTTCGCATACAACGGGTCCAAGCCAGTTTTGCACATGCAGAAATACTAGGGTTAAACTTGACGAGCCTAGCATATGCAGATATGGCCTCGGAACACTGAGACTGAAAGGTCGAACGTGAATCATATAGTAGGTATGATCAACATAGTGATGTTCACCATTGAAAATTACTCCATTTCACATGATGATCGGACATGGTTTAGTTGATTTGGATCACGTGATCACTTAGATGATTAGAGGGATGTCTATCTAAGTGGAAGTTCTTAAGTAATATGATTAATTGAACTTTAATTTATCATGAACTTAGTCCTGATAGTATTTTGCAAATAATGCTGTAGATCAATAGCTCGCGTTGTTGCTTCCCTATGTTTTTATATGTGTTCCTAGAGAAAACTAAGTTGAAAGATGATAGTAGCAATGATGCGGACTGGGTCCGTGATCTGAGGTTTATCCTCATTGCTGCACAGAAGAATTATGTCCTTGATGCACCGCTAGGTGATAGACCTATTGCAGGAGCAGATGCAGACGTTATGAATGTTTGGCTAGCTCAATATGATGACTACTTGATAGTTTAGTGCACCATGCTTAACGGCTTAGAATCGGGACTTCAAAGACGTTTTTGAACGTCATGGACCATATGAGATGTTCCAGGAGTTGAAGTTAATATTTCAAGCAAATACCCGAGTTGAGAGATATGAAGTCTCCAACAAGTTCTATAGCTAAAAGATGGAGGAGAATAGCTCAAGCAGTGAGCATGTGCTCAGATTGTCTGGGTACTACAATCGCTTGAATCAAGTGGGAGTTAATCTTCCAGATAAGATAGTGATTGAAAGAGTTCTCTAGTCACCATCACCAAGTTAGTAGAACTTCGTGATGAACTTCGTGAAGATTTTATGAACTTCGTGATGAACTTCGTGATGAACTATAGTGATTGACCAGGCTGCCAATGAACTGAGCCGGCTTCGGGAGGATCTTCAGAGTGTGGACCCCCGCCTGGTGGTCGGGCGCCTGGACTTAGCCTCCGGCTGGGCCCACTCTGCTGCCTCTGTCTAAGCGGCGCTGAGGCAGGCTGCGTCTGCCTCCGACGAGGAGAAGCAAGCCGCCCGCCAGGCTAGGGCTGCTCGCGATGCTGCCCAAGGCGATGCTGCGGATGCCCGGGGCCGCTGCAAGGCGCTAGAGGTCGAGCTGCAGGACCTGCGCGAGGAGCTCGCGAAGGAGGTCCGCGTCCGCCGGGAGAAGGAGGAGGAGATGAAGGCTCGGGAGGCTGCCATCAAGGACCGGGACGCCGAGCTTGTCGACCGCCATGGCTGGCTAGAGACGCTGGAGCAGGCGCTGAAGGTGGAGAGGACCGAGCTAGACCGCAAGGGGAAGGTCCTGGTCGAGGACCGAGCGGCCTTCGCCGAGCTGGAGGAGAAGACTCGCGCTGCGCTGAAGACGCTCTACGAGAGCAGGTTATAGGACCCGTTGGCTGGTGAGGAGGATGGCCTCGCTGAGCTAATTCCCTTCCTAGTCCGTGCGCTTGAAGATGCCGCGGACGGCCTTGGCCACATTTACCTTCGCGACCCCAACATCGACCTCGACAGCCTGATGGAACCCGTGAGCGGCGACCGGGCCACTGCCGCTGCTGAGGCTGTGAAGGGCCGAGCCGAGGCTTTGCTGGGGAGGTTCCGCGCCTTCAGCATCTTGCCTAGATGCGACACCACCAGTTCCGCGGCTTCAGGAGGCAGAGCCGCCCAGCGTGGCTGCACCACAAGCGGTGGTGCCACTGGAAAGTGATCCCTTTGTGGCTTCTGTCCTGTTTTTAATTCCTGCAACATGCACCGTGCCTCGTGGAGGCGGTTAAACTTGTGTTTGGTGTTGTGAGACATTCTATGGCTTGTAATATTTGCTTTTGAATTCCTTAGGATTTGCATTTTCCCTCCTATTTGCCTGTGTTCTACGTCGGCAGGGCCCGGCCCCGCGCATACCATAGCCGCCGTTAGCCCCGATCGGAAACCAGGACGGGACCAAGGAGTGAGGGGCTACGTGGCAAGTTAGGCTCCTGAGTCGCGATGCTCAAGAGTCCCCCTTGACGCGCAAACATCAAGTAGGCAAGGGAGGCGTAGGAGTGGATTTGTCGTTCTACGTCGGCAGGGCCCGGCCCCGCGCATACCTCAGCTGCCGTTAGCCCCGACCAGAAACCAGGACGGGACTAAGGAGTGAGGGGCTATATGACCAGTTAGGCTCCTGAGTCGCGATGCTCAAGAGTCCCCCTTGACGCACAAATGAGCTTTCGTACCTTGGCTCCGCTCGGGGAGAGGCGCGCAACGACCAGGTCCAAGGGACCTGGCTGGGTGGCGTGCGTTTGGGCGTAGCCCGGGAGCAGCCCCCGTGTCCAGCCCCCTCGCGTGGCACTCCCGAGGGGAGGCATTGCGGTGGTGCCAGACACTGAGCTCTGGGCTCGCTGAGGTTGATACGGCTGTGGGCCCCTCAGTTGTTTATCACCAGCGCGGAGCATAGCGCTTCCGTATGTGTACGGGCATAGCCGCTCCTCGGCAGTGTCGTCAGCCAGCGCGGAGCATGGTGCTTCCACTGGTACATGGGAGGGGGCTCCCCTCCGAGAGGAGCCCCCGGGGCGTGTACAGCCCCGCCCTGACACGTGGCTAGCACGGCAGGGCTAGGAGAGGTGTATCTGGGCACCCGTGAGCCAGCGCGGGACTCACAAGGCCCTACCTTGAGGCGGGGTGCACCTGGCTCTGGGCCTTTATCAATGGAGTGTTCCTGCAGGGTGGTTGGAATGCAAATGCTCTACGTCCTCAGGTCCCATCCCTTGAGCGAGCTCAGCCGCCGCTGGTATGATAGGTAGCGATGCCGTGGGTCAAGGCCAGGGGGTGAGGGCTGGAGAGCCAGTAAGAGCCCATGAGTCGCGATGCTCAGGTGCCCCCCTTTTAATGTGCAAGCGCTTTGTATGCGAGCGGAGAGGTCTTGGATTAGCAGCAGATGATAATCATGAGGACCAGGTTAGGCTCGGAGGAGCGAATTCATATAGGTAGATGCGGAGAAGTAAACACCACTGGGCCTGGCCCGAGCAGCCTGGGGATCATGCTGCCCGAGGGGCGCCCCCAACAAAGCAGATGAAAAACATAAGCAAAACGGATACATGCCGCAGGGACGGACCCATGCGACCTGGGAATGATGCGGCCCTGCGGGCGCTCCCAGCTGAAGATAAAACTTAAAAATATGTCACCTGATACCATTGCAGAGCGAGTGTCGGAGTAGCTGTCGACGCGCGGTGAAGTAGCCAACCCTCACGAGCCCTCGGAGCCCTGAGCCTTGGGAGGCTCTGAGGGTCCGCGCGCCTCCTCAAGGCCCGTCTATATCTCCTCCAGGAACGCGCGGTGCCTGGCCACCTGAGCTTCCAGGATGCTCCTCATCAGGCGCTGGTGGGCAGCAGCCGCGTTTGGCAGGCCGAAAGGCATGCGAACCTAGCTGTGAGGTGGACCCTCGCAACGCCCCACGCGTGAAGGCCAGAGGCGCTCCTGAGACGCGGCTCGGTTGAGCCCTGGTACGTCGATGCAGACGCGCAATCCACCATCCTCGCCGGGATGTGGGGCTACGATGGGTAGGCAGCGGCTGCCGCGCATGACTCTTGACTCCTGTAGCTCCTGAATGTTCCTCGCAATGAACTCCTGATGGTTTGGCCCTCCTTGCCTCATGCCTTCCTGAGGGAAACGTGCCTTGAAGCACACCTCGAAGTGGTGCCCGAGCGCCTCCCTCGTGACCTTGGCGAGGTCGGTGGCCCTCCAGGAGAGAGCCCCCGAGCCCTGCCCAAGGGGGGCGCCAGGCATGCCTTCCTATGCGACAGAGGGTGGCGCCCCTTGGACGGGCGCGGATCCTGACGCAACACCTCCGGAGGGGTCTGCCTCGCGAGCGCTTGGGCCAGGTGAAGCCTTCTTCTTCTTAGGGACCACCTCTGGGAGCCTCCCGCTCCTATGATCTGGTTCTTCGATTGCCGCGGCCTGGAAGGCACGCTCAAGAGAACACACTGCATCCCTTTCCTCGCAAGGCACTGTGATGATTCCACCACTTCCTGGCATTGTAGCCATGGTGAGTCACTGCCATGAACTTGGCCAAGGCTGGATACCCAAGGATGGCATTGTACGGCAGGCGAATGTGGGCGACGTCGAAGTCAATGAGCTTGGTGCAGTAATTGTTGCGCTGCCCAAAGGTGACGGGAAGACGGACTTGCCCTATTGGAACAGTTGAACCATCAGTGACTCCTGAGAAAGGCTTGGTTGACTGAAGCTGATTGTATGGCACTTGGAGATTGTTGAACGTTTCAACGGACGGGACGTTGAGCCCAGCCCCGCCGTCGATGAGGGTCCTGGTGACTTGCACATTGCTGATGACTGGGGAACAGAGCATCGGAAGAACTCTGGCCGTTGCTGCACACTTGAGCTGATCTGCTGAGCTGAACGTGATAGCGCACACAGACCACCTGAGAGGGCGCGTTGCCTCAACCTTGGGGAGGACCGCATTCACCTCATGAGCAAACTACTTGAAGATGCACTGAGAGGCTGGGGCCTGAGTGCCGCCCAGGATGCAGGCGATTGCGCGCGGCTCCTGGAAGCCCCCAGCCCCCTCGTCCTGGTGATGGTCTTCATTCCTCCTTGGCGGCGGTGGCAGAGGAGGGAGGCCTACGTTGCCTTGAGGGTGGTCCTCATGAGGCTGATCCCTCCAACCTCCCTCGTGAGGCTAGTCCTGCCAGCGGTCCTCGCGAGGCCGGTCATGCCACCCTTGGCGAGGGCCACGGTCTTCCCGTCGTCCTCCACCTCTTCCTCCTCCTCGGCCATAGCCCCGGTCGCTGCGGTCGGGGCGTCGGCCGATACGCCCATCTCGCACGGCCCTGAGCTCTTGGCATTCATTGGTGTTGTGTGTGTGGAGGTCGTGGTACATGCAGTACCGTCTGCCCTTAGATGACTCAGGCTGATCCCTTCCTCGCTTGGTGTCTGGCTCTGCTGCGAGCACAGCAGCCCCCTTGCGCTTCATGTCCTTGACCTTGGGCTTCTTCTCTACTGGGTCGGCAGCCGGGAGATCGAGGAGGGAGAGGCGCCCTTCCTCAGCCCTGGCGCACTTGGTAGCCAGGTTGAACAACTCCAGCGATGTGCACATGTCTTCATGGATCGCTTTCTCCTCTTTCATCTTGATGTCACGCACGCCATCGGAGAAGGCTGAGATGATGGCCTCCTCAGCCACCCTGGGGATCTTGAGGCGGGTGTTGTTGAAGCGCTGGATGTACTTCTGCAGGGTCTCTCCCGACTATTGGTTGATGCAGCGCAGGTCACTCATAGCCGGGGGTTGGTCACGAGTACCTTGAAAGTTGGCGATGAAGCGGGTGCACATCTCGTCCCACGAGGAGATCGTGCCTGGAGCCAGGTTCAGGAGCCAGGTGCGGGCACTGTGCTTGAGCGCCATGGGAAACCAATTCACCATGACCTTCTCGTCTCCGTTGGCGGCCTCGATGCCCAACTCGTAGAGCTGGAGGAACTCCGCGAGGTCTCCAGTGCCATCATAGCGCAGAGGCAGGTCGGGCTTGAACTTGCCGGGCCATGCGACGCTACGCAGCTCAGAGGTGAAAGCGCGGCAGCCTGCAGTGGCCACCGGAGCTCTCCGCTGAGGTGGGGCCTGCTCCTGGGGATTCCCGTGCGCTGCTGCCTGGAGCAACGCTGGGTCTTGATGTGGCGGTGCAGGGATGCGGTCATGGCGCACCGGTGCTGGGAGCACGCGAGCACCTTCTCGGGGGCGAGGGATCTCTTGGCAGCTCCTTTCTTGTCACGCAGGCGCGGGACACGGCAGGTCTCGACCTGGGGCCGCGCGCCTTGGAGCCAGGGCGCCTTCTTGGGGAGGAGGTGGTGGAGGCACCTCCTGCTCCTTGCCTCCCGCGTAGGATGGAGGGCGAGGCAGCGAGAGGGATGGCATGGGAGAGCCCCCTGCGGCACTGACGAGCTCGGTGATGCGGGCGAGCCAGTCCTTGTAGAGGTCGTCGACGGGGCGGTAGTGCAGGAGCTCACGCGCCAGGAGCAACGCGGCGTGCGCGTCCGTGGGGGCGCGACGGGCGTGGGACGACGAACCGGCTGGAGTCAGCGACGGGGTGGCGGTGCGGCCATCGCGCCGCACTGAAGGATGCAGTGATGAGGCCTGCTGCTCGTTCCCCACCGGGCCGGTGGCAGCGTTGGCAGGAGGTGATGGGGAACGACGGGGGCGTCC
This sequence comes from Triticum timopheevii, assembly GCA_963921465.1. Lineage (NCBI taxonomy): Eukaryota > Viridiplantae > Streptophyta > Magnoliopsida > Poales > Poaceae > Triticum > Triticum timopheevii. The sequence goes on from OY997270.1 coordinate 571,806,728, forward strand.
GCCGACGGGCTCCGTCTGGGCGACGCGAGCGGCGAGAGCAGCCCGACGCTCGGCGCGGGATCGGCGAGCGTCAGACATGGAAACGATGGAAGATCACATGTGACCAGCGGAAGAAAGATTCCGGTGCACCCCTACCTGGCGCGCCAAATGTCGGATTTTGGGTCCCGGCAGACCCTTGAGGTTCGAACACTGGGGTGCGCACGAAGATCTCTCCCCAACCAGCTCACGTCTGGAAGTCTCGCAAAGATCTAAGCAAGAAAGATGAACACACAAGAGACACGAGATTTATACTGGTTCAGGCCACCATTGTGGTGTAATACCCTACTCCAGTGTGTGGTGTGGTGGATTGCCTCTGGGGCTGAAGATGAATTGTACAAAGGGAGAACAGCCTCGCGAGTGGCTGTTCTTGAGCTAGTGCGATGAACTGCTTGGGTGAGTTCAGCTGCTTCTCTCTCTCTCTCTCTTTGGTCGATCTCCAGGTCCCTCGATGCCTCTACCTTGTGGTGGCTAGTCCTTTTTATAGAGCGAGGCCCTGGGCCTCTCCCCAAATAATGAGCGGGAAGGGCGCCAACAATTGGCCAGTTTGAAGGGGAACATCTGGTACACTTATCTTGACTAAAGTTGGTCTTCGACTGCCAAAGGCTCTGACGGTGACGCCGCCCTGGGCTCCACGATGACCTCCATCCTGCCGCTCTACTGGTCTTGGTCTTGTTGCACCGAAACGGTAACCTTTGCCCGATGCCTTGGCCTGTGCTTGCCCCCTTAGCACCAAAAGGGAAACAAGGACGCTGCGCTGGCCAGCGCCCGCCTGGCCTCCGATCGTCATGGCTTGCGTCACGGGCCCCTCGGGAGGTGCCCTGCCTTGATCTCTCCGCCTCCCCGCGAGCCTGCCTGAGGAGGCTGCTCCTGAGGAAGCTCCCTATTGTCCACCCCGCGAGGCTTGGCCCCTCGCGAGGGTCTTGAGCTTGAGCTGATGAAGCTGGGCTGCATTGGGCCCCCACTTGAGCCACGCCGTAGGCCGCAGGTAGGCAAGTCTGGGGACCCCCATTCCCAGAACGCCGACAGTTACTTCGGACTCGTCAAGCGGATTGTGGGCGCCTGTCCTCGGCTTGATGCTATCAAGCGATCGGTTTGCATAGAAGGCGCGCACATGGCGTTTTCCTGTGCAAAAGTGCATTGGGGGAGGCTTGACGCCGAGAAGCTGATGACTAAGGGGCCGCCGGAGGGTAAAGAGCACCGCAAGCCCGAGCTGTACTATGAAGGTGTACTCAAAGGGCCCGCTTGCGGCGGATAAGTGTGCCAAAGACATTATATTTCCCTGAGGGCGTTCGTGCCGCTTTTTGTAATGTGGGATAATGGCATTTTCATTATGCATTGCATGTTTGAACAGATGTTCTTCCTGTGCGGCTGTTTATTATATGTATATCTTGAGAGTTGGCCAGTCGTCGGCTTCTGTCCCCATGCGGAATAGAATGCGGGGGTGTTCGCGGTATATCTGAACGCTCTTTATCCCATAGTTGGGTCCTTTGAAGGAGGTGTTTCTCACCACGAACCAGGCAATCGGACTATACGGCTTTATTACACCCACTTAGCCATAGGAATTCTAGTATGGTCGGCGCAGCCCCTAGTGTTCGGAAGGCCGAACTAGGGGCTCTATTGGCGCCTTATTGGAAGACCGATCCATCACACTCTGCATTTATAATGGCGTTGTGTGGAATAAATCTTTAAGGATTGTACAACCTCTTGAACAGCTGACCAGCTCTCACTGCATCATGACAGTCGGTTTTCGAATTTCTCTATTGAGGTGCTCATCCGGCTGAACCGGGACACAATCGCAGTAGTTCTCCCAGCGCTACCTTAGCCGATAGAACGAACGTAAGGTACCAAAACATGGGAGCCGGGCAAACCCAACCAAAGACCCAAGACATGATTCAGAGCTGATGCATATGGTGCTATAAGTTCGGGGTGCCGAGCGACCGAAAAGGTGATCGGACTTTATTGCCGTACTGTGAAGCCCCTGGCATAGCCGGGTGAACCCAAAGCATGGCTGCCAATTTGGCAAAGAGGCGTCGGCGATAAACGACGACATGTAAATGTTATTCAAGTATACACATTGTAGTAGGGTGATATGTCTATGCATATGAGTATGATATATATGAAAAGAGGTATTTTTTGGCGGAACCTGTGATGGCCGGACTGGAGTGGTTTGTGAGTGGATCGAGAGTGAGTCCGAACTGCCTTCCACCTGCAGGCTCCTGCCATTGTGTGTCCGGGCTGATTCCACGCCGCCAATCCTTTTCTGCGTCAACGTTAGTTTGTAAAGGCAAATGTTTGGAGGCAGCTGAGCGTCCTCGTGTGGTTGGTCCAAGGGTTCCTGATCGGACCCATGTGGACCCAACCGTTACGCCGTGAGGTAGCGCGGTCTTCCTCGGTGGGTGTCCAGATAGTTGGTTGCCATATCAAAATTTTGATAGGTATGCACAACTCGCTGTTCCGGCAGCTGTATGATTTCCGCTCTAAGGGCGGGGTTCGACCTTGCCTATAAGTGTGATTATATCACAAGGTGTTGGCCTGATGGTTTACCACGGGGAATCTAGCCAACGTGGTTTATCCCGTTAACATACGGTAAATTGCCGCATGAGGAGAGGGTGCTGAAGAGTTAATCTTTGGCGCGACATTTTTTGGTGATCCGAAAACGACCATTAGAATGGTGGGCCCATAAACTTGGCCTTTGTACCTAGCATCTTTTGAGAAGATGTTATTTGTGGTTTCATACCTGTGAGGGTTTTATGTGTTATGGAGCCCCCGGACTACTAGGTCTAGGGCTACGGCAATTGAATTGCTCTGGTTAGTGTGATCGGGGACGATCGGCCATACTATTATACTCTGGGGGTCTCTTGACTGGACGCATCCCATCATTATTTTCGGCACGCGACCAGCCGCTTTGTTTTGAGGATCCGGTATTCTCTGTTAGTATGCTTTGCCGTCCTTCTAGGAGTACCATGAATTGCACATGGTTGATCTAGTGTGAGGCTCGGGCCGAATAGGCGTGAGCTACTATTTGTCCGTTGACCGGATCGGGAGTTGTTGGACTTGGCGCCAGCTTCCTTGACTTGACGTTTATGACCATTACGCCGAGGCTTGAAGATGCCTCTTTGTGTATCCTTCTTACTGTCTTAGACCGTAATGATGTGCGGTCGTTGGGGTGTGTGCCTTGGGTTCTCCTGCATAGGTTAAGGTAGCCAGTTGTTTCGTGCATGCCCTTTGCTGGGGCTGTCGAGTCCGTACTTTTCGGTGGCCAGTACCTTTGTCCACCTATCCACTAGTAAGTCTTGGTCAGCTTTAAGCTGCTCTTGATTCCTTTGCAGGCTCCTTGCCGTGGCCATGAGCCGTCGTTTGAAGCGAACTTGTTCCACAAGGTCTTCAGGCACGCCGAATTCATCATTGCCGAGGCTTACCTCGTCGTCGGAGGGGGGTGTATAGTCGTCTCTCTCCGAGTATCCCATCATGACCGATCCAGCCTGCTTGAAGGTAGGCTGATCGGGGCTGTATTCCTATTTGGCACCATCCGGATTGCTTTCATCTCGACGGCCTGTGTTCATGTGGCGGGGCTTGGAGCTGCGCCGAAGACACCCATGCTTTGCTTTTCCTCCTGAGGGGTTATCCTCCATTGCCTCGTCGCCATTGGTTTCCTTCGGAGGTGGCCGTCCACCGCCCTATGAGCGGTGGCTCCTGTGATTCTCCTGCATCGTCGTCCATACCGTCGATGTCTTCGGAGTTGAAGTCAAGCACGTCGGTTAAGTCATCGATCGTGGCAATGAAGTGGGTGGTGGGTGGGCAACGAATTCCGTCGTCGCCTGCTTCCCACTCGAGCCGGACATAGTTCGGCTGGGAGTCTCCTGACAAAGAGAGAGACTTTAACGAGTTCAGCATGTCGCCAAAGGGCGAGTGCTGAAAGATGTCCGCAGCGGTGAACTCCATTACCGGAGCCCAGCCTGGCTCAGCTGGCTAAAGGGTCTGCGGACTGGAACCAACAACTGGATGGGAGTTCGGGGGTCCGGAGTCACAGGCTTCCTCAGAAGTGAGGCCTGTGTTGGGCTTCATCCCCGATGAGGGTACGGCCTGCATGGTGGGGTCCAGCCCTCCGCCTTTGGGCAACGCAACCTGTCCCGGATTTAGATCCGAGGCTTCTGCCGGGGTGATATCCCAAGCATCGTCTGACAGTAGGTCTAATCCGTGCTCATCCTGACTGTTCGGCGCTCCTGGCGCAGGCCCGAATCCGTCGAAGATCAAGTCTCCGCGAATATCCGTCATGTAGTTCAAGTTTCCAAACCTGACCTGGCGGCTGGGGGCATAGCTGTTGATCTGCTCCAGATGGCCAAGCGAATTGGCCCGCAGTGCGAAGCCGCCGAACACGAAGATCTGTCCGGGGAGAAAAGTCTCACCCTGGACCATGTTGTTGACGATTGGAGGCGCCATCAAGCTCTGTAGCGACAACACAGAGGAACTCTCAATGAAAGCACCAATGTCGGTGTCAAAACCGGCGGATCTCGGGTAGGGGGTCCCGATCTGTGTGTCAAGGCTGATGGTAACAGGAAGCAAGGGACACAGATGTTTACCCAGGTTCAGGCCCTCTCGATGGAGGTAAAACCCTACTTCCTGCTTGATTAATATTGATGATATGGGTAGTACAAGAGTAGATCTACCACGAGATCGTAGAGGCTAAACCCTAAGAGCTAGCCTATGATGGTATGATTGTAATTGTGATCGGACTTCTAAGGACCAACCTCTCCGGTTTATATAGACACCGAAGAGGGCTAGGGTTTACATGGAGTCAGTTACAAGAAAGGAAAAACTATATCCAGATCGCCAAGCTTGCCTTCCACGCCAAGGAGAGTCCCATCCGGACACAGGCCAAAGTCTCGAGTCTTGTACCTTCATGCTTCAATAGTCCGGACGTTGTACACAATCCGGCTGTCCGGATACCCCCTAATCCAGGACTCCCTCAATGGGCCTCTTGCAGAATCAACTTCCTGATCTCCAGGTCATTAGGAACTTATACGCGGTCTTCAAACCATAAGGTATCGTGCTCATCCTCACAAAATCCTTTAGCCTTTCCTTTGCTCATCCTCTCCTTTATCTTGGCAATCTCCTTGTCCGTCTTCTGAGCTTCCCTGATCTTATCCATCAGAGTAGGCTGAATCTCCAATGCTGCTACATAGCCTCTCGAAACTATGTCCAAACATAGCTCACGAAGATCCTATGCTAATCCTGGGGTAACTCTCCGGTCATGAGTGTATTGACATGGCTCTTGTGATTACGACTAGTGACCAATTTGCTATGTGATGTCATTGATGAAAATGATGATCTTGAGGAGGTGTTATATGACAATTATGTATTATGATGATAAGTTGTTAATGATATGATGATGATGATGATACTATTATATCATTGGGTGAAAGAACCGTGGATTAGTTTCAAGTGGATGGACATCCACTTGAAACTAGTCCATGGTTCTTTCACCCTGTGATGTAATAACTCATTATGATGTAAAAACAATCTCCAAATTCCTGTTGTATGAAAACTTGTGTAAAGGTGTATGAATACAACATGAAATAAAAAATAAATAAAATACTAAATAATAGTAGTAGCGCGGGAAAGGAGAAGCGCTACTACTAATTACCAGTAGCGTTGTTCTGGAGAAGCGCTACTACTAAGTCAATTTAGCAGTAGCGTGGGTCTAGGCGCGCTATTGCTAAGCTTTAGCTGTAGCGCCTTATCAGTAGCGCTCCTTCCCGCGCTACTGATAGGCCTAAAACCCGCGCTGCTGCTAGGCTTTTCCCTAGTAGTGTGTCTTAGGTATGTCCTGCTCTCGAATCTTCAGGTGGTGATATCCTGATCGCAGATCGATCTTGGAAAATACCTTGGCTCCTTGCAACAGGTCAAACAAATCATCGATCTTTGGCAGTGGGTACTTGTTCTTGATTGTCACTTCATTCAATCCTCGATAATCAACAACCATCCTCAACGATCCATTTTTCTCTCCACTAGAAGCACTGGTGATCCCCAAGGTGACGAACTTGGGCGAATATAGCCTTTATCCAGTAACTCCTTAACCTGCTTCTTAATTTCCTCCAAATCCTTTGCGGGCATCCTGTACGGTCTCTTAGATATTGGCCCTGTGCTTGGCAAAAGCTCGATCAAAAACTTGATGTCTCTATCCAGTGGCATGCCTGGCAACTCTTCTGGAAATACATCAGGGAAATCCTTCACCACTGGTACTTCCTCCTATACAACTCCTGATAAGGAATTCACTTGTGTCCTCTTCGGCACATGCCGTGATACATACTTAATCCTTCTTCCTTCTGGGGTGGTAAGCAAAATCGACTTACTGGCGCAATCCAGTCCTTGTGATTCCAATACTATTAGGTCTGAGGGAAACACGTAGTTACCAATCCTTAACGGTAATCGATCACACCATAGACTATCCATATACTCTGTTCCTGGCGAGGTTACTAACATGGGGACATAAGGGCTTGGGTTGGCAGTGTAAAATTATCCACGAATCCCCTTGATATGTATGAATGCGATGCACCAGTATCAAAAAGAACGATTGCAGTAAATGACTTAACAAAAAACTTACCTATTACTGCATCAGGCTGGGCTTCAACCTCCTCCACGTTAACGTGGTTCACTTGCCCCCTGTTGAAAGGGTTATGCTTCTTCCTAGAGCTTCCATTACCATTTCCATTCTTAGCTTCAGGACATTCATTGGCATAATGTCCAGTCTTCTGGCACTTGTAGCAGGTAACGTCACTACTAGGAAAAGGCCTACTAATGGCGCACTGGTTTTGCCTACTAATGGCGCATTACCAGTGCGCCATTAGTAGCTAGCCACTAGTATGTTTACTAATGGCGCACCACTGGTGCGCCATTAGTATCTGGTATACTAATGGCGCACCAAGCAGTGCGCCATTAGTTTTTCCCATAGTGCGCCACTAGTGTCTTCTATACTAATGGCGCACCACATGGTAGTGCGCCATTAGTAACAGTTTTTTTCTTAATCTCAGGTCACTATTTCACCTATGAGATATCCAACACATATATATACAACAAGCATCCATATAACAATCATAGCCAACACACAAGTTCCATCATATATACATACATAGCCAACACACAAGTTCCATCCTATATACATACATAGCCAACACACAAGTTCCATCATATATACATACATAGCCAACACATAGTTCCATCAATTCACAAAAGTTTCACATTGATAAAACACCGTTATCCATCAATTCACAAAAGTTTCACATTGATACAAAATAAAAACACAAATGGAAAAGAAGCACTCCATCCATGCAAGCTTCCGTAAATTAAATCAAATCTGCAAAATGATAAACAAGAAGTTAGAAGAAGAAAAAGAAGAAGACTAGAAGAATACTAGAAGAAGAAGAACACTAGAAGAAGAATAAGAAGAATTTTGGAAAAGAAGAAGAATAAGAAGAAGACTATAAGCTTATTATGTAAACTTGATCATTTTGTGCTAACATAAGTTATTTTGGAGCTAACCTATAGGAAACTAAGCATATAAGCTCTAAGTTAGTATATTAGAGCCAACTTAGGTAAAATGAAGCTAACCTATGTCATTTTGGAAAAGAAGAAGAATAAGAATAAGACTATAAGCTTATTATGTAAACTTGATCATTTTGTGCTAACATAAGTTATTTTGGAGCTAACCTATAGGAAACTAAGCATATAAGCTCTAAGTTAGCATATTAGAGCCAACTTAGGTAAAAATGAAGCTAACCTATAGGAAACTAAGCATACTAGAGATAACATAGGTAAATAAGTATATATATATATATATATATATATATATATATATATATCATTTTGGATAACTAACCTATAGAAGATCTGACATACCTGACAAAGTTCAGTTCTCATGCATTGTTCTTCTCCTTCTCCTTCTCCTTCCTCTCCCTGATGCGCCAAGAGCGGCAAGGCGGTGGAGGCAGTGGAGGCAGTGGGATGTAGTCTTCTACCACAATTGGCGTGGTCATGTCGCCCAGTTGTGGGATCGCCGGCGCCACCACCGGTGCGTGGTCATTGTCAGGCACCACCACCATCGCGAGGCCACCTTCAGGCACGACCATCGCTAGGTCATCCTCAGCCACCTCCATCTCTTGCCCATGGTCAGCCACCACCATCTCTTGCCCTTGGTCAGCCACCACCAGCGCTAGGTCATCATCAGCCTGATGCCCATCGTCATCCTGCAGCTCCTCATCCCCACTCTGCTCCTCTTCTCTCGCACTCCAGTCCGGATCATCCTTCTTGTTGTCTATGCTGCTGCCAGAATCGCTGCTGCTTTCACTACAGCCAGAATCGCTGCTGCTTTCGCTACAGCCATAGTCGCTGCTGCTTTGGCTGTAGCCAGTGTCGCTGCTGCTGCTCCCATTACCTGTCCAAAATGCAACAATGACCGTTAACAATCGATGTGAGACAAAGCCAAATGTAGAGGAATAAGAAGAGGCAGAAAGTACTGGCATCATCATCGGCAGCGTAGCGCATGCGACACATAGTCGTGTTGAACACCTTCACGATGAGCATGGTGGCGTCGTCGTCGTACCTGAAGAGAAGGAAGTACCCCAGCCGCAGGTCGTAGGCACGGTAGAACTTCTCCCACCCACGAGACAAGTACATGTGGCCCTCCTTGATCACCAACTCCACATCCCACTGCCTGCGAAACCCGCTGCCATTCTGTCGCAGCTTCACATTATTTGGCGGATCTTCACCCATCAGCATGTTCATAAAACTGTCAGGCAGCCTCTGCAGTTTGGGACAATGAGTGATGTAGCAAACAACAGATATCATAATGAGATGGGTGAAGGGGAGATCTCTCGTTTTATATACCTGCGTCATGGATGATACTGAAGTCTCAAGTATGATAGTGAAGAACTCGGAAGCATCCAACTCGTACTGCGGTGTCACAGAGCGGCGGTGGCTGCTTCCCGCCATCTTTGATAAGCAGCAGAAGAGACCAATTAGTACCCTTACAACAGATCATAAAACATGCATGATAACAGGCATTAGTCGCAAGTACCCCATATGTCCTATTTTTAGCAAAGTCATGCTAAAATTCATGGAAAATTTCAGCATTACCTTTGCTGAAAATAGGACATATGGAGTACCCGAATTTGCCGGAACGGAAGTTAATCGACATTCCGGCAAACTCAAGGGCCTCTCGAGGTACCTGCAATATCATTATCCCCGCGTAATGAAGTCGCCAATGGGTCATTTCAGAAGATCACAAGTAGCATCATCACAAGTACAACATGATCTATAGCTTTATATTAACAAAGCATTAGCACATATACAAAATACCACTTATGCCAACCGTATGGTTTATATCAGATTCAGAGTTAGAAACAGGAAAAACCGGTGCTTCAAAACCGGTGCTGCATTAGGTATATTCCAACTAAATTGTGTTCTGCTATGGTGGCCCTTGAGATTGACTCATTAGAATTTTAGAATACCAGTGTATATCAATAGATACATCATAAGATATATTTTCATACTGTATATGCTTCTTAATGCAGATATAAATGATTTTCTCTATAAACTTGGTCAAAGATTACTATGTTTGACCTTTAGAAATCCTCGTCGACAAGGATTACTATCATCTCTGCTTACCACACTGACGAGGCAATACTTATACTACATGAGAATTTTTTGGCTGTGCTGTCAAGAATTACTATCATCTCTAGCTAGGGAAGCCACCAAATGGATTGACCTGATGCTAAAAACATTTTGGCCAACAACACAGCCCATAGTAAATCTTCAGACTAAAGAAGCAGCATATTTTTTTGGCAAACAAAACAGAATACTTGCAGGGCTCACAACGTACAATTGCACTAAACTACAACTTTGCTATTCAACAATGGTATACCTAAGAAGACCAAACCGCTGCTGTTATAATTACTTACTGCCGCTGTTATAATTACTTTGAAACTTAGATCAAACTATATAATTTCACTTATTTCTACCTTCTCTACGTAGCAAACACAGTACATGCAAAAAAGGAACATCCGAAATGGGATAAATATAAAGAACTTCAAACATACTTAAATGTGACATACATCAGCACCGTGTACACTGTAAAATTGAAGTTCAGCGCTAACACAACATTTTTAGATGGTATTATACCAGATGTATAATAATTTCTACATTCATCCACCAACAGTGGCAGATCCCGAAACGGAGTACGTCTAGCACGTACTCCAGCGCAAACTTATACAGACCAAATTTATTCCAAAAATTCCCACCAACTATTTAACACACTTACATTGAAGATTACAAAACAACAAATTGGCGGGGGCAGATTTATGATTTGGGTACACTGAGTTACAAAAAAAAGATTCTACAGTAATGACAATTAAAGAAAAAATCGTATTCCGTACTTCATACCGATAATGCCTAGACTACTTTAGTGCAGTTACAAATATCAGAAGAAAATTCACCTTCCACCTGCCGCGAATTGGTTGCTGTACTGATGCTCCCAGCCTCCTCTCGTCAGCTGCTAACCTGCCATATTAGTATGAAAATTCAGCACCAACAAACAACGCTATAATTAACTGACCGTATAATTAACTCTTCAGCAGCAAGACGAATAGAGAGGCAAAATTTAAACAGTACAATGCCCACCTAGTCAATACAGAAACTTAATTATAGTTCATACAGAAACAGACAATAGATTATTTGTCATGCCGAGAAACAAAGAGCAGGCACAGTACAACCACCATTCTTAGTCTCTCAAAAGGATCTACTAGCAGTTAATCATGCAGGAACTTAACATCACACACATAGCAACAGCGCATACATGTATAAAATTCAGTTAAAACCTCGAGATTTGTATGGATTGGAAGAGGGGGAAACAGCAGCAATCTTCCTTCTTTTGTCAATTGCAGATTCTCTCCTCTTGGAACTTTTCCTTCTAGATTCTTGGTCGATGCCTGCGGTAGGCCTCTTCTCGCAGTCCTTTCCTTCCAGTGGCGCCGACAGCAGGAATGGTGGGAGAAGAGAATTATGTGGTGGTGGGAAGAGTTGCGGCTGCGGAGGTACATGGCGGCACTGGGGCGGCCGGCAGCCGTGACGGAGATAGCACTGCAACGCCCAATGCGGGGATGGACGACGACGCTCGTGCGGTCATAGAGGAGGTCGACGAAGTCAATAGGTTGGCCATGGAGGTGGACGACGGGTATAGGCCGGCCAGTTGAGCAGAGACGACGGGGCTACGACGGTGCGGGGGCGCGAGGCCTCTTGTCATCGCCGTGGGTGCTAAGACAGTGGGCGGGGCTGACGGCGGGGAGGAGGGTGGAGGGGAGGTGGAGGGCGCGGCGGAAGGGGAGGGAGGGAGGGAATGGGGAGGAAGGGTGGAGAGGGAGGAAGGAGGAAGGAGGAGAGGTACCTGGGTGGGTGCGGCCGGTCGCCGGAGGGGTCGGGGTCGGCGGCGGGGGTGGGCGGCGGCAGGGGACGAAGGGGACGGAGGGTGCGGCGGCGGCGGCGTACGGTTGGGGCGGAGGGGGCAAATTAGGTCGAGTGGGGAGGAAGGGAGGGAGGGGAATAGGTGGAGTGGGGGGGGGGAAGCTTACTAATGGCGCACCGCGTGGTAGTGCGCCATTACTAGTTAGAACTAGTAATGTCGCACTTCGGTCGGATGCTCCATTAGTATGTATGTAAAAATGAAAAAAAAATTATCACTAGTGGCGCACCTTTTGTGTGGTGCGCCATTAGTGTCTTCCACACTAATGGCGCATCACCAACTGGTGCGCCATTAGTATATAGTAGTGGCGCACTACTTCCCTGGTGTGCCATTAGTGTCAATCCTATCTATAGCCCTTTTCCTAGTAGTGCGTGACTTAGATCCTTCTTGGTGGGCATTGCTGCGTTGGAATGGTTCTGGCCATTGCTTCCTCCATTACCAGTTCCATTCTTGGGGCCACTATGGTTGTGTGAACTTCCTCCATTATGGTTGTGACCTCCATGCACTAGTAGAAGAACACCTATTAGTCCCGGTTCGTAAGGGCCTTTAGTCCCGGTTCATGAACCGGGACTAATGGGTCGTTACTAATGCCTCCACCCATTAGTCCCGGTTCAAACACGAATCGAGACAGATGTGCCTCCACGTGGCCGTTCTGCCGAGCCCAGTCAGGGGGGCCTTTGGTCCTGGTTGGTGGCACCAACCGGGACGAAATGGCATCCACGCGTCAGCATTCCAGTGGCTGGGGTTTTTGTTTTTTTGAAGGGGGGGGGGGTTGGGGGTTTTGGGGGTTAATTTAGGTGTTTCATATATTGTGTTAGCTAGCTAATTAATAGAGAGAAGTGTCCTCTCTTATGTCCGTGCTTGGTCGACACTACGTACTATACATATAGCCCTCGACACGCTAGCTAGTAAGAAAATGAAGGGAACCATCGAGTACAGAAGTTCGTCATGCATACCGAGAGAAATGATCGATCGACCTCTCCTTCTCCGAGAGATTGGTCGAACAACAAGTTTTCGTATCATGTACGTCCGATGCTACTGGCTACATACATGTACAATTATATAAGATCTCTCAATTACAGTCCCCTAGCATTTGAAATCAACTTCCACATGGTATTCTCCGGCTTTATTGATGACGTGGTCAAGAAAGAATCCCGCCAATTCCTCTTGAATTGCTTTCATGCGATCTGGTTCTTGGAGTTCATTCCGCATCTGCCACGTCTAATTTGAAGAAGGGGTTAATTAATACATATATATGAATGAAACTCAACAGAAATAATGGTGTAATAAAATGAAATTGTGAATATTATTAATTGCTTACGCACTTCATATTGTCTTTGAGAGTAGCCCCACTTGTTTTTCAAAGTCGCGGTGTGGATGAACTCGCACACGTAGTATCCATAGAAATCATTCCCTTGTTCCTGCCACAAGCACTTTACGAGAAATAGAGGTCAATCAAACTGATAATGAAGCATTATAAATGGCATTGATGAAAGTATAGCTATAGAATCAACGGGAGATGCGCACAACTAGCTAGCCAGTAGTACTTACTTTCGGGTATGTATATCGCAGCTCCTTCGGCAGTCCCGAAGCTTCTGCGGTGAACTGTTTCCAAACCCTGCAAGACAAAGAAAATAATTATTATTACTTGAGATATCAGGAAATGAACAAAAGGTTGCCGATATTGTGCGATAATGATCGATTGAACTTACTTGCTGAGCATTTCAGTCATGTCCGCATAGGTGCTGGGATCTTTTCGTCTCGAGTCTAAGACGGTTACTAGTCCACGCTCAAGCTTAATCTTCAGAAGAATATAGTGGTACCTGCGCATGCATGCATAACTCATCAATTACATTACTATAACCTCGCTCGAGTAATAAGGGAAACCAAATATGCAAACGATCAGTAACACTCACTTGCCATTGTAAGGAAAGAGTATGGTATCTTTATTTTGATTTTTGATCAACGATTGTAGCCAGTTGTCCTCGGCCTCTTTGATGTCCTTTTCAACCAGAAATACATCTATGATATTTGTGTTAATGAACCCAATATCATAGATTTCCTTTTTTTTTGCACTCGATGATCTTCAATCTGCATAATATATTGAGGATAATTAATTATAAATACATGCAATGAAAGAGCCGAGCTATATATAGAGACTTAATGACAGAAATAGTACTTACAGGCAGTAGCAAAAGACCGTTAATTTATCGAGGGCCTTTTGATTGAGGAACGCGAAGAACTCCTCAAATGGAACACACAACAGATCAGTTGCAACGAGGTCGTGCTCCTCTTTAATGTGCAGATACAAACTATTCGTCCCCCCAGACTCTCTGCAGGTTTTCATGTACCAAGTATGGAATCTTTGCATCATCGTTGTTAGAGATTTTTCATCTATGACGAGAGGCTTCCCGTACTCATATCTGTGTTCTTCCACCTTCATGAAATCAGGAAGTGCATCGTCAGGCAGGTAATCTTGTAGATTGCCATAACCGGCCACCATCCCCGGAACATTAGCGACGATGTTGCCGCTAGACACATTGAGCGGGGGGCACGATTGGTTTGCTTGTTTGCCGAGCTGGTCAATTTTTTTCGCAGCTGCTCATTCTTTTTCTCTTTGATGTCTGACAGTACTTTCCGACCGCTCCGCTTGGAGATATGTCTGTTCAGTAATGCGCTCATAGTTGGTTCTCGATGGAGACTTTGCCGGTTTCCTCAGGGCATCGAGAGTGCTCTTTGCTTTCACCGGATCTACCTTCTCCTCCAGAGGTGGATGCCTCTTTGCTTTCACCCCTTCAAAGAACTCCTTCACGTGGGTCCGCACGATCGTATTGTTTTCCTCCTCGGTCCTCTCGTATGGTAACTTCTCTAGAGGCTTTAGAGGTGGACCGTATCTGTATTGCCTCTCTCCTCTTCTTGTGCTGCTAGACGCAGAGCAGACGGAGCGGCTGCGGCGTCTGTCTTCTTTCGTGCTTGCTTACGAGGCGGAGGAGGACTACGACGCGCCAGAGCAGCCGGGGAGGCGGCAGGTCTCTTCCTCCCTTGCTGGCGAGGCGGAGAAGGAGGAGGCTGCTGGGTGCTCGGGAGCGCCGGCGCAGGCGGAGAAGGAGGCGGAGTGCCTCCACGCGCCGGAGAAGGAGGCGGAGTGCCACCACGCGCTGGAGAAGGAGGCGGAGTGCCACCATGCGCCGGAGAAGGAGGCGGAGTGCCACCACGCATGCCCTGATCGTCACTCGCCGGAGGAGGAGGCGGTGGAGGAGGCGGAGTGCCCTGACTCGCCGGAGGAGGAGGAGGAGGCGGAGGCATCCAGTTCAGAAGGTTGATGAGCTCCTTCCGCCATAGGCATGGAGTCTTCAGAGTAGAACCCAGCCTAGTCTCCCCTTCACTGGTAGGGTGGTCAAGCACGAGGTCCTCAAATCCCTCCGCTATTTCATCCACCATCACCATAGCATATCCTTCTGGAATCGGCTGGCAGTGATAAGTTGTGCCGGGTCCACTAGGATAAACTTGGCCGACAGCCGCCTTGACCTTCAAATTCATCCATCGCGCCATAATGTGGCAATTTTGAGACTCCATGATACCATCCACGGGATAGCTGGCAGGACCGTCAAGACATGCTCTGGCTGAAGTAGCTCGGTGGAAGCCACGCTGCTTCTCCGCTGAGATGGTGGGGTAGCTTCGGGGGAAGCTTCGGCAGGTCGTTTGCTGCGATCTGCTGCTCCTCGTTCCTCTTCTCGTTCCTCTAGCCCCATTACCGTTTCGTGCAGTGCCTGCAGTTGGTCCTGCTCCAGTTTCTTCCTCCTCTCGTGGGTTTTGTAACCCCCTGCGTCCGGAAAACCAACCTTCCACGGAATGGAGCCTGGCGTGCCTCGTGTCCGTCCAGGGTGCTCAGGATTCCCAAGGGCCATTGTGAGCTCGTCCTTCTCCCTGTTTGGAAGGAACGTCCCTCGCTGCGCTGCATCGATATAGTGTCGAAGGTTCTTGACTGGTATTTGCAGTTGCTCGTCCGTCCACTGGCACTTCCCTATTACAGGGACCAAGGTTCCGCCAGCCCCGAAGAACCAAGTCCGGCAACGGTCTGGCCAGTACATTGTCTCTAGTTCGATCCCTTTTTCATGCAGATCATGCTCAGCCTTGGACCACTTAGGCCGGGCTTTGAGGTAGCCACCTGACCCCGTGCGATGGTGAAGCTTCTTCTTCGCAGCATTTTGCTTGTTTGTCGCCGACATCTTCTTACTCTTTTCCGATGTCTTGTGGGCCACAAATGCGGGCCAGTGATCTTTGATCTTCTCATATTTGCCGATGAATTCTGTTGTCTTTTCTTTCTCGACAAACTGGTTCAGCTCTTTCCTCCACCTCCTCATTAGGGTTGCCATCTTCTTAAGAGCACAAGACTTGATTAATTGCTCTTTAACTGGCTTCGCCGGATCCTCCTCTTGCGGTAGGGTGAAATTTGCCTTCAGCTCAGTCCAAAGATCTTCTTTCTGCATATCATTGACATAAGACACCTCAGGGTCTTCCTCCTTAGGCTTATACCATTGTTGGATGCTGATCGGGATCTTGTCCCTAACAAGAACCCCGCACTGAGCAGTAAATGCACGCTTTGTCCGGATGGGTTCAATCGGTTCGCCGTCAGGCGTGATTTCTATGATCTCAAACTTTTCATCCGAGCTCAACTTTTTCTTCGGGCCTCGTCTCCTTACCGAAGTTGTGCTCGATCCGGAGGGCTAGAAATTATAAGGAAGAAAGACGAGAGTAATTAATATGTTTACATATACCAAAACAATAGATGCATCAATTAACTAGTCAGCACGGACTTAACTAATATATATATACCTGGCCGGACTCGGTTCGGTCACCGGAGCAGTCAGCACGGTCTCCTTCTTGTACCCCCATTGTTTCACCGGAGGCATCATGAACATAGTCCTCTTCTTGTACCGGCATTAATGGGTCGAAGCCATCATGAACATAGCCCTCCTCTTCACCCAGTCCTTCCTGACCATCGGTGTCGTTGAGAAATGACGCAACTTCATCACTTCCTTGTGCGATTATGTGCCCCAACATTGTTCTGTTTCTTCGTCTCGGGAGTGCTCCATAATTTCTGCAAATATTTACAGCATGTCAATTATTATTCAAACATCATACAGATGGATATATATATTAGTGGCAAACGAAGAACTAGCTAGCTAATCACAATAAGGAATCATGTTAGTGGCCTCGACGCTGCTTCTCTAGGGTTTGGGGTCGCCTCGACACAACGCTTCAAGGGTTTGGGGTGGCCTCGACGACAGCGCTCTTTTAACTTGGTAAATTTGGGTGGCCTCGAGAGAGTTAATTTGTCGGGTAGGGGCGCGGCGGGAGGGAGTAGGAGACCAACATCGTTTTCTCTCTAGGGTTTGGGTGTCCTCAAGAGTTTTGGTCGAGCGAGAGGGCCGAGGGGGGTGCTGTCGTTGTATAAGTTATCACAGTAGAGAGGGGGTATATATATCGACCGCCCCTCATGTCGAAGTTATCTCGAGGGGGTTATATCGAGAACGATGCCACATACATATACATGGGAAAATAATGTTATCGGGGAGGGGGTATCGGTACCCCCCCTCGTGTTGAAGGTTCTTCTTTCTCCTCTATTCCTTTCTTCTTCTTCTACTCTTCATTTTCTTCTTCTCCCTCGAGAAAGGAAAATAAGTAAAAGGAAGAAAAGAGGAAGAAGGAAGAAGAAAAAAAAGAAGAAAAAAAGAGGATAAGAAGAAAGGAATAGAGGAGAAGAAGAAAAATAGAAAATTTCTATTTTTCTTCTTCTCCTCTATTCCTTTCTTCTTCTCCTCTTTTTCTTCTTCTTTTTTCCTCTTCTTATTTATTTCTCCTCTTCTTCCTCTCCTCTTCTTCTCCTTTCTTTCTCTTCTTATTTTCCTTTTTCCTCTCATTCTTTTAGTATTGCTTGTTTAAAAAAATGTTCAAATAGAAAATTTCGAAAAAAACAAAGGTTTTGCCTAATGCATTGTTCATATGAATATACAAGCATTTGCATATTCTATAATAATTAATATCACCAAAAAAAATCTATGAACAGAAAAAAAACCTAAATTTTCTAAAAATCTATCTTTTGCATATATGAAAACATTAATACACATATGAACAAAAAATACATATATGAACAAAAACATGCTCTGAACAATTTTTGAACATCTACATACACTTAGCCACATACATACACATATACATTATATATGTATATGAACAAAAAAACTAAACTAATAAAAATGAAAAAAAACAGAGCCGCATATATATATATATATATATATATATATATATATATATATATATATATAGCCACATTCATACACATATACATTGAACAAAAAAATTAAACTAATAAAAATGAAAAAAAAACAGAGCCGGTGCGGCACGGCGGCTCACAGCGGCGAGGGCGCCGACGCGCGGGGCCGGGACGGGGCAGGGGCTCGGGATGGCGCGCGGGGGCGGGACGGGGCGCGGGCTCGGGGAGGCCTGCGACGAGGACGTCGCGGGCTCGGGGAGGCGACGACCTTGGCTGTGGCGGCGGTGGCGATGTGGAGGAGCCTGGCGGCGTCGAGGAGGGTCGGCGTCGTCGGGGGCAACTAGCGATGAGATTCTGAATTTTTGCAAAGTGTTTGCTTATATAGCAAAGCCATTGGTCCCGGTTCGTGAAACCAACCGGGACCAATGCCCCCTTTAGTCCCGGTTGGTGCCACCAACCGGGACCAAAGGCCTCTTTTTCAGCAGCCCAAAGGGCGGGAAGCGGCGGCCTTTGGTACCGGTTGGTGCCATCATCTTCTCCTCCTCAATTTTTCTCATTTTTTCCTTCAACAAATTGTTTTCTTCTTCAACTAAATTTAACCTCCCGACAATAGGGTCGGTTGGAATTTCCGGTTCAACAACCTCCTAGATAAATAAAATCTATGTCACGTTGGTCGGCATAATTGTCATAAACAATAAATGAACCAATAGTTATGAAAAGATAATATATACCACATCCGAATCATAGACAGGACGAGGGCCGACGGGGGCGGATAGCAAAACCATCGCACTATATAAGATGCAATAATAAAAGTAAGAAAATTATGCAAGTATCTATATAAACATACAAGTAAGAATTTTTTCCTTTCAAAAAGAAGATAAGAACAAGAGGCTCACCACGGTGGTGCCGGCGACGAGATCGGCGCGGGCGATCGACGACGGTGAAGACGGGGACGGGACGTGACGGACCGCTAAACCTAGACAAATATTAAGGAAAATGGAGCTTGGAGGTCGAGCTTGGAGAGGAGAAAGCTTAAGTAGTGTGGCTCGGGCATTCCATCGAACACCTCGTGTGCATAGGAGGTGAGCTAGAGCACCACAAAGCTCTCCCCTCGCCGACCACGAAAAACAGAGCACTGGGAGTGCTCTGCTCGCGGGCGAGGGGTATATATAGGCAACTAATTGGTCCCGGTTGGTGGCTTGAACCGAGACTAAAGGGCAGCCTTTGGTCCCGGTTCATTCCACCAACCGGGACCAATGGTGGTGGGCCAGGAGCGAGGCCCATTGGTCCCAGTTCGTCCCACCAACCGGGACCAAAAGGTCCAGACAAACCGGGACCAATGGCCCATGTGGCCCGGCCGGCCCCCGGGGCTCACGAACCGGGTCCAATGCCCCCATTAGTCTCGGTTCTGGATTGAACTGGGACTAATGGGCTGGCCAGGCCTGGACCATTGCCCCCTTTTCTACTAATGATGGTTTTGTTGAAGGGGTCCTCCCGAGTTCGGGGTAAAACGGGGCCTCTGCAGAGCTCCAGAATTGTACTTCCCTTGTCCATACTTCCTCTTACGGATGTCAATCTGCTGCTGCTTCCCTTCAATCATGAGAGCTCTATCAACCAACTCTTGGTAGTTGTTGAAGGTCGCCACCATCAACTGCATGCTCAGCTCATCATTCAGTCCTTCCAGAAACTTCTCCTGCTTAGCTGCATCTATAGCAACATCATCTGGGGCATAACATGCTAACTTACTAAAATCTTCCACATACTGGCCAATGGTGCGTCGTCCTTGGCGCAAGTTGCGAAACTCACGCTTCTTCATGGCCATAGCTCCTCGTGAAACATGGGCAGGACGGAAAGCCTGCTAAAACTGGTCCCATGTGACAGTGTCGATGGGATGAGTGGCTGTGTAGTTATCCCACCATGATGCTGCGGTCCATCATGCTGATGTGCGGCAAAATGCACTCTCTTCGCATCTGTGCATCCTGCAGTGGTCAACTCCCTTCCAATCTTGCGGAGCCAATCATCTGTAATAATCGGCTCGGTGCTACTGGAGAACACCAGTGGATTCAGCCTTAAGAAACGGGCTAAGTGATCAACATGTGGTGGTGGTGGTGGGTTCTTGTTGTTGTTGTTGTTGTTGTTGTTGTTGTTGTTGTTGTTGTTGTTGTTGTTGCCTTGGTTCTGGACTAACAACTGCATCAAGGCAGTCTACTTCTGAATCAACTGAGTGATCTCCTGTAGGAAAACAAATCTGGTGTCGCATCTCGGAGGCATCTGATGGGTTTTAGAAAAGATGAGAAAATAGAATAGAATGCGTTCTAGAGGGAGAAAACTACCCATATGCACATGAGACAAACACAAACATATCACTTCAATCAATTCAAACAAGGGCATACAACGGTCTAACTATCGTTACAAAGTGCTCGGACTATACTATATACATGGGGAAAATACTATTACTGATATGGTGGTCTACTAGAAATTTTCATCAGTGGAAGACTCCATGATATCTGCTCCTGCTTCATCAACAAAGTCATCATCGCTATCGTCGGGGTCCGAATCAGTGTCATCGATGATGATGTAGTTCTCCGGGCAAGTGGAATTGTCGTCTTCTCCTCCTGGCGTGGGGTCTCCCATGAACACTCCGATCTTCTTTATCAGGCCGTCGTTCTTCTCCAATAATGTTGCGATTTCCTCCTCATAACCATCTCGCGTAGACTTGAGTTCTTCCTCCAGCTCCGTGATCCTGGTCATTGCCTTCTTTAGATCTGTCATGCCTGCGCACATCTAGTTCTCCTGGCGATGAATGTGCTAGTTTAACTCCTGGATGAAAGCTGCAATAGATCTATCCTTCCTGGTTTTGATAATCTCCCATTGCTCATCTTGGTGCCCACAAATCTGGTAGATTGTATCCTTGAGGTCCTTGTGGTAAACTTCTCCAATACGTCCCATGGTAATGTGGGCTGCCATGCTCTTTCCTAGACTCCAGGTTGGTGCATCAAAATAAAAGTCTATTGGCTCAGTGACTGGCATGAACGTCCTTCCTGGAACTTGAACTCGAATCATCCAACCCTCCTCTTCTGGTAAAGTGGCGATGTAGGTTCCGGTGAAGCTTGGTATTCCAATGTTCAGGTATCTAGTAACATTTTTAAGTGGCGTCCAAAAGGTGTATCTTCATCCGGTTGAGCGAACTTGTTCCTTCCATCCGCCATCCTAAAGAGTAGAAAAGGGAGAGGAGTCAGAAAATGAGAAGAGAGTAGTGATCTAGGGCTTTAGCTTAGTGGTCGTGTCCTACAGTCAGCATGTGCTCTGATACCATCTTGTAGCGACCAGACCTCAAACAGTCTGATCTCTGTGCATCAGTGTCATCCCTGGATCGGTAATGCTGACACACACAGTACTCGAAGGATTTATAAGAGAGTAGTAATCACACACTTATTCCATCGAATGTCTCAAAATAGAACTTATTACAATAAATATGGCTTAAGGCCATCTAAATACGATAACAGCGGAAGACTTGGAAGATAAAGTGAGTCCATCAACTCCAACGACATAGCTGAGTGAAAGATCACGACCTAAGGCACCTTACTCGTCGTTTGAAAAGTCTGCAATATGAATGCAGCCCGAAAATGGGTCGGCACATGGAATATGCTGGCAAGGTAACACATAGAGAGTAATGAACTGAATAATGCTATCACTACATGCATATATGGCTGGTGGAAAGCTCTATGTTACAGTTTTGCATAAAGCCAATTTTTTCCTACAACAAAGGAATAAATTTTATTTAACTATCATGGTGGTTGTTAAACATTGAGAAGGTTCACCCAACTCAATCCCAATTAAGTATCATCATTAAACCCAATCAAATTAAATTAAGAGTGATGAGATCCACATGATAATCCAAGAACCAGATACTCAAGATGTCCATAACCGGGGACATGGCTAACCATGATTAGTTTGTACACTCTGTAGAGGTTTGCGCACTTTTCCCCACAAGACTTGATCTCCTTCGTTGGATTTCTCGCACTACATGATGTTTGAGAAACGGATGACCGAGACACAGTCTTTCAGAAGTGTTAGCACCTTACGATGGGTAGACCGTACCACCTACATCCCCTACATCTACTAGTCTACCACTGTAAGAGGTCACACAACATACTCAACTATGCTAGAACCCATAATAACTTGTAGCTGCACACGGAAGTTTCTAGCATGAATAATCTTATGATCCCTTTGAGCCTTGGTGGCGGTCCATAGGAGAATCACATGGTACCCCGGGATTTCCAAAAAATACATACAACACTGGATACCCCAGGTGCCTCAATCCACCCAGATGTGTATGAAAGTAGCCACCTTAAGTTAACCATTAATTAACAATCTCACAACTGTCATGAATTAACTCAAACCCAATCCACGCCTACTAGCATAGCATAGCATATAAGGAACGTAGAAGTAACTCCCAAGGGTTTGATAATAAACAGGTAAATAGGTACCACCTCAACTACTTCCCAAACCCCACATATTAATCAGATCCTAACCATGCAATTGTTTGAGGAGTGATCTAATGCAATAAAACAAGGTAGTAAAGAGGTATGATCAAAGTGTTACTGGCCTTGCTGATGATCCGTGAAACCTAGAGACTCGTAGTAGCACGCTTCACACTCTGGGTACTCTATTGCAAACAAACAATCATACAATAAGCACTCAACAAGAAGCACGAGTAAATCTCGAATAAGATCTAACCAGAAAGTTCAACTTAAGAACCCCGGTTTGCAAAAAGAATCAAATCAAATGAAGCAACGAAACTCAAACTACGAAAGAAACAAGCTCCGTTTACTAATCTGGACTTAAGTCAAATTTTACAGTAGCAAAATCTTGTTCAAGTTGGTTAAATAGAAAGAGGTCTTCGAGATGAAACTCTAGGCGCTTGAATTGCCTGATTCCAATGAACGAGCGAAAAGTTATACTAAAACAAAAATCGGGTCAGAAATCGCGATCGAAAATAATCGCAGAAAAACCCAAGAAAAAGAAAAACTGGCGAACAGGCTAACAAACAAACGTTCGCTGTCTGCGGCTAAACGGTGAAAACCGTTCCTTAAAACGAACGCATGGATGAACGTCCGCTAAAATAACTAAACCAGAAAAAAAATGATCTAATCTAAAGAAATAAACCGCGGGTTCTTAAAAAAACCGACGGTTTTCTTAACGAAAACCGCGACGGCGGCGGCTACCTCGGCGGGGCTCCGGCAAGATCCGGCGGCTCCAACGACGTCCGGTGGGGCGGCGGGTCTCCAAGGCGACGGCGGGAGGCAGTGGGGTGGCAGGGCGGCGGCGTCGGCAAGGCGCGACGGCGGTGGAGGGCGGCGGCTGCGGCGGCTTGGGGTCCCAAGGGGGCCCCACGCTCGGCTTAGAAGGGGGGGGGGGGAGAGGAGGCGGCTTGGGTGAGGGTGCACGGCGGCGGTGAGGCATGTCTGGCTCGGACTCGCCCTGCGATGTCGGCGGTGGCGCGGGGTTGGGCCGGCTGGCTCGGCTGGGCTTCGGCCCAGTCGGGCGCTGACTTTTTTTAAAATAAGATTTCACCGAAAAAACCCTAGAAAAAATAAATAAAAATATAAAAATGCCAAAACAAATTTCAACTTCTAAATAAAATATTTAGAACAAGATGTACATTTTCTTGGCTTAAAAATGCAAATTTTGAAAACATGCAATTTTTCTAATTCAAATAAAATTAAAATAAAATCAAAATAAAAACATTTATTTGATTTTGATATTTTTCTCTAATATTTCATTTATTTTGGAGAAGTCATTTTATCCCCTCTCTTTTGTTTTTTTAGAAAAGAAATATTCGAAGAGAAAATAATTAAAATCAAACGATCCTCTTTTCAAAATTTTGAGAAAACTCAAATATGAAAATAACGAAATCCCCAACTCTCTTCGTGGGTCCTTGAGTTGCGTAGAATTTCTAGGATCAAGCCAAAATGCAATAAAATATGATATGCAATGATGATCTAATGTATAACATTCCAAATTGAAACTTTGGGATGTTATAGGACCCCACCGAAATATGTGAACTTTCATTTAAATTTTTATCCCTGGCCCTGGCCAACAAAAAATGGACTGCAATAAATTTAGTAGAAAGTTGCAATGAGCTATAAATTATTAAAAATATAGGGAATGGTCTGACTTGTGGGCCTATTAAGTTGACACGTATGCAAGATTTTTTTACTTATTATATATGTCAACAAACGATTGTAGCAGATGTGACCGTTGGATGTCAATCCAACGGCTGTCATGCTTCTTCAATCTCTGATCTTCTTGCTCCAGCCACCAAATCTAGCATCGAGGGGACCGCCTGCTCCCGCCTCCCGTGGCCGGCTGTGCTGCCGTGTAGGCCTCACCATCCCCTACTACTCCGACCACTGGCGAGGCCATCCCTCTACTCACCCACATCCCTCCACTGCTGTGGCTTCGCCGCCTCTGGGTCATTTCCTTCCTCGGTCTCGCTGTCGTCCATCGCGCTGGTGTTCTTGGCACGACGTGGTAAACGTTGTCAAAAAACAACAACATCGGAAGAGGGATGTACATGGAGAGGCTGACAGTTGGGACCCACATGATCCATGGCCGCACGCAAGCAAGTACCTCCTTATTACGCCAGAAAGAAAGAATTCTCCCAATGACAGCTGGGACGCACCAGCTATGTCTTGGCATGGAAGGAAGTGCCTCCTTATTATGCAAACAATAACGAGTGCTACCCATGACAGCTGGGGCCCACCAGATTTGGAGGCTGACTTGTGGCCCTTCTAAGTTGACGCGTATGGAGAGCTTTGCCCACTTAGTCAACAAACGATTCTATCACCAGTGACCGTTGGATTGTTAACATCCACCGGTCGTCCTGCTTCTTCAACCTCTGGTTTTCTTGCTGCCGCCGTCCAAACCATCGCGTGTTCCTGCCTCCCATGGCCGGTTGTGCTGCCGTGGAGGCGTCACCACCCCCTACTACTCCTACCGCTGGCCAGGCCATCCCTCTACTCACCCACACCCCCTGTTACTTTGCGGCGATGTCAGCCTCACACCACAGCGGAGCCAGTCACCCCTCGTACTACCCTTCACATGTTCCTAGGCTCCGTGTTGTTCCCTGCCTCAGCATCGTACACCACCTAGTGCTGTCCGTGCGGCGTGGTCAACGAACGACAACCATCGGAAGAGGTATGTACGCGGTGAGGCTGACAATGGGACCCACCAGCTACATCTTCGCACACAAGGAAGTGCCTCCTTATTACGCGCAAAAAAAAGAATCCTCCCCCTGTCAGCTCGGACCCACCAGCTACATCTTCACATGCAGGAAGTGCCTCCTTAACCTTCCTGTCAGCCGGGACCCACTCGGTCAAAGGTACATAGCATTGTCATTCTGGCCGCAAACATGTACGTACCACGATGAACCGTGGCCTAGTAAGGAGCGGTAGTTGTTCAGGCAGTCCCTTCTATATCATGTACATGTACATACGTACATAGGGGCGGGGTCTCGAACGACTACTCGCGCATACGTACGGGCAGGGCTCGTGTAGATGAAGAGGCAGTGGAGAGCAGTGATGGGGTCCTTCTCATCCGCAGCCAACCGGCTGGGTCGGAACGGAGAGACTGCATCGTGTTCATCGGGAGGCAACGGATTGCGTCCTATTCATCAAGAGCCAACCGGCTTGTAGGGAACAACCGAAACAAGGCCTGATGTAACGCAAAATGGAGGAAACAGCCTTCTGTTTGACCGCCTATGATTGAAACAGGATCGTGTTCAGTGGGACGGGTCTATCATACCGCAAAACGGAGGAAACGAACATCTCTTCGACCTCCTATGGTCGAAATGGGGCCCTGTTGATCGGGAGGGGTGTGGCGTACCACAAAACGGAGGAAACAGACTTCTCTTTGATCTCCTACGATTGAAACAAGGATCCTGTTCATTGGGAGGGGTGTGGCGTACCACAAAACGGGACTCCACGGGCTACTGTTCATTCACCATCGACCTCCTCCAGCCTCCACCTGTGACTGTTCATCCACGGCATCTCCCTCCTGCCTCCACCAGCTATTGTTCATCCACTCGCTCCTATTCATCCAGCCTCTATCGGCTACTGTTCAACCAACCCTCCACGGGATACTGTTCATCCAGCCCTCCACCGGCTACTGTTCAACCAGCCCTCCACGGGGTCCTATTCATCCACCCCCAACCGGCTCGATCGGGCTCCTGTTCATCCAGCGGCAACGACCTCTACTACCAGGGATCCTCTTCATCCAACCCCCACTGGGAACTGTTCATCCAACCGCCAACAATGCTCATTGTTCATCAAGAGGCAGCAGGTTCGATCAACTTCAGTTAGCAACAATAGCGTAGGAATCGCTCGATCAGGTTCAGTTAACAGCCAGGGATCGATAGATCGCTCGGGTTCAGTAACGCGTCGCTAGTGCAATTGATATGTCTCCAACGTATCTATAATTTTTGATTGTTCAATGCTATTATATTACCCGTTTTGTATGTTTATGGGCTTTACTTCACACTTTTATATCATTTTTGGGACTAACCTACTAACTGGAGGCCTTGCCCGAATTGCTGTTTTTTTTGCCTATTTCAGTGTTTCGAAGAAAAGGAATATCAAACGGAGTCCAAACGGAATGAAACCTTCGGGAGCGATATTTTTGGAACAAACGTGATCCAGAGGACTTGGAGTGGAAGTCAAGAAATAAACTAGGCGGCCACAAGGGTGGAGGGCGCGCCCCTATCTCCTGGGCGCCTCGAGTGTCCACCGATCTACTTCTTCCTCCTATATATACCCATGTACCCCGAAAACATCAGAAGCGTCCACGAAAAACTATTTCCACCGACATACCTTTCTGTATCCGCGAGATCCCATCTTGGAGCCTTCGTCGGCACTCCGCCGGAGGGGGAATCGATCACGGAGGGCTTCTAAATCAACACCATAGCCCTTCCGATGAGTTGTGAGTAGTTTACCACAGATCTTCGGGTCCATAGTTATTAGCTAGATGGCTTCTTCTCTCTATTTGAATCTCAATACAAAGTTCTCCTCGATCTTCTTGGAGATCTATTCGATGTAACTCTTTTTGCGGTGTGTTTGTCGAGATCCAATGAATTTTGGGTTTATGATCAAGTTTATCTATGAGAAATATTTGAATCTCCTCTGAATTCTTTTATGTGTGATTAAGTTATCTTTGCAAGTCTCTTCGAATTATCAGTTTGGTTTGGCCTACTAGATTGATCTTTCTTGCAATGGGAGAAGTGCTTAGCTTTGGGTTCAATCTTGCGGTGTCCTTTCCCAGTGACAGCAGGGGCAGCAAGACACGTGTTGTATTGTTGCCATCGAGGACAAAAATATGGGGTTTATATCATATTGCATGAGTTTATCCCTCTACATCATGTCATCTTTCTTAATGCGTTACTCTATTCTTTATGAACTTAATATTCTAGATGCACGCTGGATAGCGGTCGATGTGTGGAGTAATAGTAGTAGATGCAGGCAGAAGTCGGTCTACTTGTCACAGACGTGATGCCTATATACAAGAAATATGTCAACTTGTGACCACCACTATTGGTCACTGAAAGGTCATAGTTTTTCATTTGCGACCTTTTTTTGACCAAAAACAGAAGGTCAAAAGCTGATGGTCGTAAACTGAAATTAGTGACCTTCTTTGCGATATGTAAAAGGTCGTTGGTTCCACGACCAAATTTTTGGTCACAAGCAACCTCCCCAGACCACATAGGCATCCAGCGTGGCAAGCTGATGTGGCACAAGAATCAGCCCGGTCCGATTTAGTGTTTTACGTGGGCCGAGCCCAACAATTTAGCCTATTTGTGTTTTTTTCTGTCTGTCAATTTTTGGTTGGGTTCATGGGCGAAGCCCAATATTGCAGCCTTTTTATTTTGGGCCGTGGCCTTTTTATCCCAATTATAAAATTGTGATAAGTGGGTCCAAGTTGTCAGCTTCTAGTAAGTGGGTCCTGGCTGTCAGGGTCATATTCTTCATGTTTCAATTTAGCAGTAAATAAATAAGCAGTATTTAAATTGGCACAAACAGAAAACACATATAATAATACTTCAAATAACAACCAGATTCAGTATGGAGCTCCTGCTCTACAAATAACACATAATACAATGGCTGAATCTGGAGCTCCTGCTCTACAAATAACACATAATACAATGGCTGAACCTGGAGCTCTTACTCTACAAATAACACATAATACAATGGCCCTCCTGCACTACCAACACACAGGGCACTACCAACTACCAATTGTAGTAACAACCTCTACACGATGGAGCCCCTGCTCTACCAACACATAATACTATATATACTTTACAACCTCTACACGATGGAGCCCCTGCTCTACCAACTGTGCTATATTCTTCACGATGGAGCTCCTTTGATAGCATTACAAACTAGGCACCTGATCCTGTCATGAACAACATGCAACCTCAATCGCCCTGTTACATGAATCAGCAAAGAAGAATCAGAAAACTGGAGCCAATATATTATAAAGAGACCACTCAAAAAAAGACAAGTTATTTAAAATGATAACATAAATTCAACTAGTAAAATGCTTTTATTATCCAGCTAGTGAAAACAAGATATCTATTTATATATAAAAAGCATTTGATGGGTTAACCAGAATTAAGGAAAATAGATTAGAAAATTCCACGTTAATTAGAAAATGCCAGCCTTAGATCTGGTGGGCCCTTTAAAATTATGAGTATCTGCCCGTCCAATATGTGTAACATATTTTTTTCAGATTTATATGTCTAACACATATAGCATTGCGGCGAACTACCACGAATCAACGTGACCTACACAACTCTGAAAAAGAGAAAGCACCTACCACGAGAGAATCCCTAACGTGCCCTATCCCAACTCTAAAAACAAATCTTGTCGTCCATGTTTCTCACGAAGCTCAAACCTGCCCAAGCCTTCGTCTCTTTCAGAAGCGTCCCTCCATACCTGATTCCAAGAAATGGCAGAATTACATCCGATGACAGTTGCGATGAGTCGGCTGGGACCTCCTCCTCCTGGGTGTGGCAGAACAACCGGACGCGCCCCCTCCCATGGAAGTGCCATCAAGAACAGAGTTGCTGCCCATAGGTAAAAGCTCTTGGATGGGGAAGATCAACTATAGCTACTCGCCGAGGGGCAGATGACCAAGGTTTGGGGCGGATTGGTTGTGGATGAGGTTTGGGATTATCCATGGTGTGAAGATCAATGGGGGAAAACTGCTCTACATCTTCTTCCCAATCCCAATGCACCAGAGGTAGTAGGTAAGCACGCTCCTCTTCCTGATTTCCACAAACTAAAAAATGAAACAATAATAGTGGCACCATCCTCCGATCATAATAGAGATCATGGGCGAAAGTTGCGCCACCGATCTTCTTCCCAATCCCAATACCACAGAGGTAGCAGGTAAGCACGCTTCCCTTTTCTCCAAACTGAAATCCAAACAATTATATGGAGATCACGTGTGGAGACTGTGGCCATCGAGGTTCTTTTGTTGTGGAACACACACACGTTCTCGAATAAGGTAGATGCGACCTAACTGATTAGGTGATCAATCTGTTCCAACAAGCACATGCCTGATTGTTAATGGCACAAATCGTGCTTGCTTTCTTTTCTATTGATGTGAGTTCACAAGAAGTTCTCGCCAAGATAATCAATCTAGACAAGCTAGCTCACGTAGGTTCACATACGGTAGTCTCCTGCTAGCTAGCTGCACACACAAAATCGATCATGTCTCACGTACCTTAATACGCTGCAATCGATCTAATAGCCAGCTTTGTACAGAAATCTACATGTGTGTTGGCCTGAAGCAATGGAGGTGACCGCTACAATAAGGGGGCAAGCTGCATGTACGTTCTAGCATACCTACACTAAGCCCTCCATTAGACCTAAGAATTGGTAGTATATTCCTGTATGATTAATTGATATTTGGCAGTACAGTTGACTGATTGATGTTGAAGAGCACTTTGATGACAACCGCCATGGACCTCTGCAGGTGTACAACCACCATACTAATCTTGGTGACTAGGTCAACTGGGAGAACCACCTGCGAGGATGGTTGGAGTCTCGGAAAACATCAAGCTAGGAGGTGAGACATTCCAGGAAACATCCTCGTGTCCGTGGTGCCGCACACAAGGACGTCTCGACCAGGCCATGTAAACTAATACAAAGGTACACGTACAGGAAAGTTTTGTGAATTACCATCCTACGGTACTGCCTGTATGTATTGATTTGTTCTGTTAGTTATTATTAAATAATACATTTGATTGGATAAATATACCATGGTATTTCAGGGATAAGAAAACTGATGTTTTTACAAAACATGCATGATTCTTATCGTTCATTATTTTGAACTTAATTATGTTTGTTTGTTCCTAGCAAAAGACACATTATAACTGAAATTACATACATGTTTGTAGGTACGTTCACATATGCCTGTAGCTTCTGGCCTTTCTCTTCCATCGGCTTGCCTCTATCACGCTATATTGCACTATTCTCCGCATGTTCTGCAGGTAGGTGGGTGGTAGCGGGAACATGGCGAAGGCTGCTCCTGCGTTGGCATACTTCTCACACTTTGAAGGTGGATTGGCATGGTTTGCCCACACCTAGGCAGGATAATTGTCCATGTCTCTATGGGTAGAGCTCAAAGCCCTCAGTCATGCCTTTGCCCTCACATGGTACAACATTTATATGAAAGAAGTCAGCTAGATGCATGACATACAGGAAAGGCGCACTGTATTCAGAGACCTTAGATTATCATGTTATGCATATTTTCAGTTGCAGCATCAGTTGATCAGCGCTTCCTCTGAATTTGCTTGTAGCACAGCGCAACATGTCAGTATGAGGATCAAAAAGAACGAGCGCTATGGTCGCCAGGTCAATATTCCTGCATTGGAAACATTTGCGTAAGACCAAGATAATTAGTATTGATTGAAATCCATTGGCCAAGTGGTAGGGCTAAGAAAAAGGTTTAAATCTTCCATACTCCTTGCTATTGTCAGAGGTTCTTGATTTTTCTAATTTGCAATGCATAGAGTTTCAGATCTCGGGACACAAGAGTTTGTCATGTTGTAAAAGCTAGGCAAAATAATAATGGCGCAAAGGTTGATCAACGAAAAATTTCTACCATGATTTTTAAATTCGATGTAACATGATGTTTGAAATGTTAGCGTTCTCCATTGTAATGCTTTATATCAAAAAGATTAAACTATTAAGTTCAATGTATCTACGATTCTGCAGTTTGCAATGTCAATTTTGCATATTTTCTTTTATATACACTAGACCATGTCTCCTCGATTTGTCAACCAATTGTGTTTTGTATGCAGAAAGAGATGGACAACTTCAAGAAGTTGGATGAGAAGCTTATACCTGGTAACATTTTAAGAATCGTGTTCTCTTGGATGTTGCAAGTAGAAACTAGATACTTGCTCATTGACGTTAAGTTTACTCAACCAATCACTGGTATATCAATTCACATAGGAAGGTATTCCACTGTCGGTATGCTACCTATGCTGAGTATATGTAAGTGTGTAGTACATTCCCAACTTGCGTATATTTTGGACATGTATGTGTATACACACAGGAAATAGAAAAGAAGAGATATAAAAAGTTTAGGATTCATGATTCTCTATCCCTAGATATATGTTTGTAAATAATATTCACGCTAGCCGCTCTTTTATGAATGATTCATTTTTCTTAATCTCTCTTTATTAGAATGGGTTGTGTGATCTCTATACAACTTAAATCTATGTAAATCCTCACACATGATTGCAGTACTAATCTATTTATTAGTTTCATAATGGTTTTGCAGCCTATACAATGTTTTTATTTCTTTCTTTGCACAAATTGGTGCAAGTAGGGTAATTATATTATTCTATGTAAGTTGTCACTGATTCCACTGAAATGCATTTATTAGCACCATACAAGGAGATGTTATTCAACAAAGGAGAGGATGTGTAGTGCATGTAGATAGTTTTTCGCACTTCTCACCAGCACTAAGAATTCAATTTTTTTACGTACTTTGGTAGCCTCATTGAATTTTGCAGCACTGAACATCATTAGATGGAGTGGTGAAGCTGAAATGCAAGACTTATCCTGCAATCTGGATAGATGTGCATAAGTTGGACATAAAAGAACCAGAATAATCACAAGGTGAAATTGATTTTCTGTTCTACACCATACCTATTTTAAAATTGCCATAATAGAAGTTATCTTCACTGCTAACAACAACCGGTTAGAAAACACCTTAGAGAAATCATTGGTGGATATGTGCACTTCCTTTATTAAAGTTAAGTATCTTTAGTTGTTAAGCAATCCTTTATTAGAGCTATCTCTTTAGGTCAAACAAGAAATTCAACAAGCTGAAGGTTATTCGGTTACCATATTTTCCCCTTTCAATGTGTCTGAACGTGAATCATGGTTTGAGTTACTAGGTTATCGATGTTTGTCCCAACTATATATAGAGAATGAAAAGTATATACGACCATTAGTATACATGCTCCTTTTTGCCTAAATGTCCAATTTCATCGAATAATAGCTCAAGTAAGGGCCTCCTATGTATGTTTATTTGTCTATTTTGGTGGAATGTAGTACATATATTATATGGTTACGACATACAATACTATCGATAAAAATCACTTGTGTCTTCATAATCATGTCAATAATGTTGCATGTCGCCTGGTGACCTAACACTAAGACAACCAAGCAGTTAACTACACTATTCCCGCACTTGCCTATTTCTAGACATGCAATTATTTCGGCATCTTTCTTGGTTCAAAACCTTCTCGAATGATCTACTAATATAATGATGTCAACACACATCATTCTATATTCTATATTATCATTAAGGACGACTATGCATTACCAATTTTCCACTTTTAAATAATTATTATTTTGTCAGTCAAGATATCATGTCAGTGCTACACATATAGACACGATATATTTTTTGTTCTTCCGTGTAATTGCACTAAATTTCTTTCTATTCATAAAATGTACTAATAGTGTATAAACATTTTTAACTGACTCTTCAACCTTAGGTAAATTCACGATGTGCATTAATGTATTTTTGACCATGAATCATAATCAATTTGCTAGCTCACTTATATTGGTGTTGATTGGTGTTGATGACTCTATTGCTACCATTTTCGACCATGAAAAAAAGTATTTAAGATTACATCATATGCCACTACGTCATGTTTTTGAGTGCTTCATTAGTCCCATATGAAGTTTCAACCAATGTTTGACTTGCGCTACAAAGAACCTCTCGAATTGGCAACCCTGTAGCTTTGATTGGTTTATGAAAATAGATATGCGTACTCGAGATGAGAGTGACATGGGTTGTTCTTCTAGCAGCAATAATTTGTGTACTGCCAAGACATTTCTTCATGCTTTAGTGCTAACATAAGATGATGTTTTCATGAATTCATAATGAATATCCATTCAGATTACGGCTCTTCAACATTTTTTCCTTGATCCATGTTTTATGACTAGATGGTTTCTTCATTATCCTTTTACGGACATAAATTTCATTTTCTCAATAAACTCCATCTGTAAAAAAAATGTAATTCCAATTAAGTATTTATATACTTGGGTCTTTTTATATTATTTCCAATATTAGGCAAGAAATTTCTTACATTCTACAAAATAACTGTCATTCTCCGCACGAGCAGATGGTATCATGGTAACATTGTATGAACGTAAGTCCTTAGTGAATATATGAGCCAACATTGGCTATGCTTAGTCCACGTGTCTTAACTTAACTTAAAAAAATGATCACATAAACAAATACCGAACCTGACATTTTCCTTTTGTGTGTGTGGATAAAACAACATGATAGTTTCAATGGATATTGTATATAAATGATTCTAGCTTCATATACCAAACAAAACTCCCTTACAATAAATCTTTCATTCGCAAAAGTCTTTTAGTTCTAAAAGGATAACAAAAATATTTTGATATATTTGCACAAGTATTTTATTTATAAATTCCGTTATATTTGGTTTCACTTTTTCTTTAAAAAAACATATTATATTTATAGATTAGTAAACATTATAAAATTCTAGCCCGCGCATCTAGCGGGCCACTGTGCTAGTTCATACAAGAAAGGTGACTCGCGAAAATAGAGCATTCTACTCAGAGCTCGCAGAGTATCAATATTCTGTTCTTATAAGCTTATTCTTATGCCTGAAGCAAGTAAGGAAATCTGACCAAATACGCAACACCTCCATAAACTAAAACATCATGATTGGCCAGGGGTTCTAATTCTGCTTTTTTCTTGTGGGCCATGATTATGATGATATAGCCTAATAAACTGTATGCCAAAATGTAAAGAAGATAAATATGTGGTACAGCAAAACCATGATTATCTTGTAATGTGAAACCCATGAATTAAAGTGATGTAGCTTTAATTCTGATACAGCAAAGTATATGACATGAGTTGATAACAAATGTTAGAACCACCAGATTACGAAAGTACACACCAACCATTCTGATAAAATAGCCCTTAACAGAGCCATCAAATGTGTATATTAGCTCTACTAGAAATCAGTCAGTAGATTAAGGAATTTATCACTAGAGAGCTCCAGTAGGAGTTGATGCTTTGTTACAGCATCTAGCAGCAACTAGTAGAGCCGCACATCCAACCCAAATCATGGAGAAGGCCATGCAGGAGCTACATCGGAGAAGAAGGAACGGGGAGGAGCTCACCAGAGGGAGGTTGTAGCCGTAGTAGAGGCTCAACCACACCACGGTTGTGGTGTGACCATCACCACATCCAGGAGAGGGTCTGGAAGCCGCCAAAGCACCACCACGGCGACCAAGGCAAGCGCCGGGCACAGTGGCGCCACCCCAGGGACATCACCGCATGGACATCACCGGCCTCACCCTGTTTCAAGAAATGTTCACAACAACTTTGTCAGACTCGATCAATTCTGAAGAAACCACCTTCGTTGTCAGACACATACATACATACATACAGGAAGCAAAAAAAGAAGAAACAGAGCAGGAAGATGGAGCCAACTCACCGGAGAACTTCTGGTCGCCACCGTACACAGCCGCCATAACACCGGTCACCTCGTTGATCTTGTCCTTGAAGTTCTCTAACTCCAGGGTGTTCCACTACAGCTCGGTATTTGCTCAACCGTATGTGGACATGCATAAGGGCATACATAAAATATTCAAGTCAATATTCTCAGCTAACTGTGGTGTAATGAAAATAATTACTCAAGGACTTTGCAGCGCTCATTTCAACCATGTTCAGATAAACTTGGGGTAAATTAGCAGTAAGGATATTAGTTGCAAGCTAGGTGAAATACAAACGAAGTCCTATTGTATTTATGGATCCCAACTTGTTTAAGCTAGAGAAGATCGTTCAACTTGTACAATCTAGCAGTCTAAAAAGAGAGAAATATGTTCATTCTCAGTTACACATTAATTAGGACATAAATGAAAGACACTAATGTAAGCAAGAACTTACAACAAAGTATACATTTAATATTTTGCAGCATCTCTAGCACTTTTGTTGTTTGCATATTAAAACCAATTGTTGACAACTATGGATCATCACTGATAAATTTGCATCTTATGCTACCACTTAATTTCAACACATGACAAGACCAAAAGAGAAATCGAGTGGACTAGAAGGGGATGTCGTGCAGGGTGCGGGCAATGTGACTGAACTGCCCCAGAACATAAATCATAAAACACAACAATCATTTAGGTAATTGCAGAGAATCAGTGAATCAAGAATCAAGAAAACAATAATATACGAGTGTCATAGCAACATTAATATACAAGTGTTATAATGTTCACACAATCAAGAATCAACAATCATCTAATTTGTTTCTGTTAACTCTGTAGCAACATTAATAGGCAAGCTTAGCATGTTTTGTTGACAATGTATCACCGAAAAGTCTTGTACTGCCAGAGTGATTACCAGCAGCAGCAGCAAGGAACGGAAGCAGAGTAGCGAAGCAATGCTTGTGCAGAACTCGGCAGGCATGCAGAGTGACACAAACTCATCCTCACACAATATGAATACTGTAAACTCCAAACTTACTCGGACACTAGTGACACAAGTTTCCGAGTAATGCAATGCATGTATCAAACCCTACGCAGACTGATGAAAACTCGTGGGACAAATGAGTAGCATGCAAAATCACTTGGACTGACAATGGTGGCCACTGTCAGGTTCAGCAGTATACACTTGAACACACTTAATCTGTTGTAACCACCAGACAGAATCAAACACAAACAGCAGCTGTAACCACCAGACAGCTGTTGTAACTAGCAGCGGTAGTATATCTCCAAGCCCAAACCCTGTGCTAATCTCAGATTCACAGAACGCACAGCACAAACCTAACCTAAATCTGCCCAACCATAGAACCAGAGGCTCCTAATCCCAGAACCATGGAAGCACCGGCCAACACACACTGACGCTACCAAATCTCACTGATCGCACGATACCACAGAGGAAGGAAGGGGGGTCGGGCGCGTTACCATACCTTGAGGATGCCGATCTTGATGGAGCCATAGACGATGCCGACGCCAACGGCAGAGACCCTGGCCACCTGCAGAGCAACATCCATCTCAGGGTGAACGGCGTGGCTGCGTCGGCGGCTAGATCTGGGCAATGTGGGTTCGGCGCTCCGACGGCAGGGCCGAGGACTTCGGCCTTCTCTTTTCTCTCCGTCGGCCAGTCGAGGTGGAGGAGGAACAACGTCAGCGACGCGGTGGCCCAAACTCTGCCTACCTGCGTTGTTGAGGAAGAAGAGCATAGAGGAAGTCAGATCGCGACCTTGACTTGGCGTGCGTGCGGGAGGGGGACGGACCTTGAAGAGCAGCTCCATGGCGGGCGTCGAGGGTGCCTGCCTGTCTCATCTCCTCCTCATGAGCCTGGTGCTGGATTTGGCCGCTCCTGAATCTCGCCATGGCTGTGCGGTGTGCCTACGTTTATGGCGCGAGCAAGGAGGGTCTGACCGTGGCCGTGGGAGAGGAGGGGAGGGGAGTGGTCGCCGGTGGCCGGGGTTGGTGGAGAGGATGGAGGTCGGCGGCGGCGGGTTGGGTGTGTGGGCTGGGAATCGAGAGAGACGGAGGAGGCTAGCCAATTGAGGGCGGGGAGGCGTGAGGACTAGGGCTCGTCGCCGTCGATGCATGGGTGGAGGCCGGCCATGGTGCGGGCGCGGGGGCGGCCAGCACTACTAGGGAAAACCTTATACACAGAATCTTAGCAGCAGCGCAACACAAAAAGAAGCGCTACTGCTAATTAGCAGTAGTGCGGGTTTTTAACCCTCGCTACTGTTGGGGAACGTTGCAGAAAACAAAAATTTTCCTACGGTTTCACCAAGATCCATCTATGAGTTCATCTAGCAACGAGTGATTAGATGCATCTACGTACCTTGTAGATCGCGAGTGGATGCGTTCAAAGAACGGGGATGATGTAGTCGAACACGACGTGATTCGAATCACCGGAGATCCTAGCACCGAACGGACGGCACCTCCGTGTTCAACACACGTACGGAACAGCCACGTCTCCTCCTTCTTGATCCAGCAAGGGGGGGAGGAGAGGTTGAGGGAGATGGCACCAGCAGCAGCACGACGGCGTGGTGTTGATGGAGCTGTAGTACTCCGGCAGAGCTTCGCTAAGCACTATGGAGGAGGAGGAGGTGTTGGAGAGGGAGAAGGAGGCAACCAAAGGCCAAGGTGTATTTGCTCCTCCTTTTCCCCACTATATATAGGGCCAAGGGAGAGGGGGAGGCGAAGCCCTTGCCCCTTCCTCCAAGGAAGGGTGCGGCCAAGGGGGGGGAGGAGTCCATCCTCCCCAAGGCACCTCGGAGGTGCCTTCCCCCTTTAGGACTCTCCCCTTTTTCCTTCTCTTGGCGCATGGGCCTCTTGGGGCTGGTGCCCTTGGCCCATGTAGGCCAAGGCGCACCCCCTACAGCCCATGTGGCCCCCCAGGACAGCTGGCCCCACCCGGTGGACCCCCGGGACCCTTCCGGTGGTCCCGGTACAATACCGATAACCCCGAAACTTGTCCCGATGCCCGAAACAGGACTTCCCATATATAAATCTTTACCTCCGGACCATTCCGGAACTCCTCGTGACGTCCGGGATCTCATCCGGGACTCCGAACAACATTCGGGTTACTGCATATACATATCCCTACAACCCTAGCGTCACTGAACCTTAAGTGTGTAGACCCTACGGGTTCGGGAGACATGTAGACATGACCGAGATCGCTCTCCGGTCAATAACCAACAGTGGGATCTGGATACCCATGTTAGCTCCCACATGCTCCATGATGATCTCATCGGATGAACCACGATGTCAAAGATTTAATCAACCCCGTATGCAATTCCCTTTGTCAATCGATATGTTACTTGCCCGAGATTCGATCGTCGGTATCCCAATACCTCGTTCAATCTCGTTACCGGCAAGTCACTTTACTCGTACTGTAGTGCATGATCCCGTGACCAGACACTTGGTCACTTTGAGCTCATTATGATGATGCATTACCGAGTGGGCCCAGTGATATCTCTCCGTCATACGGAGTGACAAATCCCAGTCTCGATCCGTGTCAACCCAACAGACACTTTTGGAGATACCTGTAATGCACCTTTATAGTCACCCAGTTACGTTGTGACGTTTGATACACCCAAAGCACTCCTACGGTATCCGGGAGTTACACGATCTCATGGTCAAAGGAAAAGATACTTGACATTAGAGAAGCTCTAGCAAATGAACTACACGATCTCACGCTATGATTAGGATTGGGTCTTGTCCATCACATCATTATCCTAATGATGTGATCCCGTTATCAATGACATCCAATGTCCATAGCCAGGAAACCATGACTATCTATTGATCAACGAGCTAGTCAACTAGAGGCTCACTAGGGACATGTTGGTGTCTGTTATTCACACATGTATTACGATTTCCGGATAATACAATTATAGCATGAATAAAGACTATTATCATGAACAAAGAAATATAATAATAATGCTTTTATTATTGCCTCTAGGGCATATTTCCAACAGTCTCCCACTTGCACTAGAGTCAATAATCTAGTTACATTGTGATGAATCGAACACCCATGGAATTCTGGTGTTGATCATGTTTTGCTCTAGGGAGAGGTTTAGTCAACGGATCCGCTACATTCAGGTCCGTATGTATTTTACAAATCTCTATGTCTCCATCTTGAACATTTTCACGAATGGAGTTGAAGCGACGCTTGATGTGCCTTGTCTTCTTGTGAAACCTGGGCTCCTTGGCAAGTGCAATAGCTCCAGTGTTGTCACAGAAGAGCTTGATCGGCCCCGACGCATTGGGTATGACTCCTAGGTCGGTGATGAACTCCTTCACCCATATTGCTTCATGTGCTGCCTCCGAGGCTGCCATGTACTCCGCTTCACATGTAGATCCCGCCACGACGCTCTTCTTGCAACTGCACCAGCTTACTGCCCCACCATTCAAAATATACACGTATCCGGTCTGTGACTTAGAGTCATCCAGATCTGCGTCGAAGCTAGTGTTGACGTAACCCTTTACGACGAGCTCTTCGTCACCTCCATAAACGAGAAACATTTCCTTAGTCCTTTTCAGGTACTTCAGGATATTCTTGACCGCTGTCCAGTGTTCCTTGCCGGGATTACTTTGGTACCTTCCTACCAAACTTACGGCAAGGTTTACATCAGGTCTGGTACACAGCATGGCATACATAATAGAACCTATGGCTGAGGCATAGGGGATAACACTCATCTCTTCTATATCTTCTGCCGTGGTCGAACATTGAGCTGAGCTCAATTTCACACCTTGCAAAACAGGCAAGAACCCTTTCTTGGACTGATCCATTTTGAACTTCTTCAAAATCTTATCAAGGTATGTGCTTTGTGAAAGACCTATGAGGCGTCTCGATCTATCCCTATAGATCTTGACGCCTAATATATAAGCAGCTTCTCCAAGGTCCTTCAATGAAAAACTCTTATTCAAGTAGGCCTTAATGCTGTCCAAAAGTTCTATATCATTTCCCATCAAAAGTATGTCATCTACATATAGTATGAGAAATGCTACAGAGCTCCCACTCACTTTCTTGTAAACACAGGCTTCTCCATAAGTCTGTGAGAACCCAAACGCTTTGATCAT
Source organism: Triticum timopheevii (assembly GCA_963921465.1). Taxonomy (NCBI): domain Eukaryota; kingdom Viridiplantae; phylum Streptophyta; class Magnoliopsida; order Poales; family Poaceae; genus Triticum; species Triticum timopheevii. The sequence continues at coordinate 571,846,734 of OY997270.1, forward strand.
CTCATCAAAACGAATGTTCCAACTCCGAGATGCTTGCACCAGCCCATAAATCGAGCGTTGGAGCTTGCACACCTTGTCAGCATTCTTAGGATCGACAAAACCTTCCGGCTGCATCATATACAATTCTTCCTTAAGGAAACCATTAAGGAATGCCGTTTTGACGTCCATTTGCCAAATTTCATAATCATAAAATGCGGCAATTGCTAACATGATTCGGACGGACTTCAGCTTCGCTACCGGTGAGAAAGTCTCATCGTAGTCAACCCCTTGGACTTGTCGATAACCCTTAGCGACAAGCCGAGCTTTATAGATGGTCACATTACCATCCGCGTCTGTCTTCTTCTTAAAGATCCATTTATTTTCTATGGCTCGCCGTTCTACGGGCAAGTCAGTCAAAGTCCATACTTCATTTTCATATATGGATCCTATCTCGGATTTCATGGCTTCTAGCCATTTGTCAGAATCTGGGCCCGCCATCACTTCTTCATAGTTCGAAGGTTCACTGTTGTCTAACAACATGATTTCCATGACAGGGTTGCCGTACCACTCTGGTGTGGAACGTGTCCTTGTGGACCTTCGAATTTCAGTAGGAGCTTGATCAGAAGTATCTTGATCATCATCATTAACTTCCTCTCTAGTCGGTGCAGGCACCTCAGGAACATTTTCTTGAGTTGCGCCATTTTCCGGTTCAAGAGGTAATACTTCATCAAGCTCTACTTTCCTCCCACTTACTTCTTTCGAGAGAAACTCTTTCTCCAGAAAGGACCCATTCTTGGCAACAAAGATCTTGCCTTCGGATCTGAGGTAGAAGATATACCCAACAGTTTCTTTAGGGTATCCTATGAAGACGCATTTTTCCGATTTGGGTTCGAGCTTTTCAGGTTGAAGTTTCCTGACATAAGCATCGCATCCCCAAACTTTTAGAAACGACAGCTTAGGTTTCTTCCCAAACCACAATTCATACGGTGTCGTCTCAATGGATTTCGACGGTGCCCTATTTAAAGTGAATGCGGCAGTCTCTAAAGCATAGCCCCAAAAAGATAGTGGTAAATAGGCAAGAGACATCATAGATCACACCATATCTAATAGAGTGCGATTACGACGTTCGGACACACCATTACGCTGAGGTGTTCCAGGCGGCGTGAGTTGTGAAACTATTCCACATTTTCTTAAGTGTGTACCAAACTCGTGACTCAAGTATTCTCCTCCACGATCTGATCGTAGAAACTTGATTTTCCTGTCACGTTGATTCTCAACTTCACTCTGAAATTCCTTGAACTTTTCAAAGGTCTCAGACTTGTGTTTCATTAAGTAGACATACCCATATCTACTCAAGTCATCAGTGAGGGTGAGAACATAACGATAGCCACCGCGAGCCTCAACACTCATTGGACCGCACACATCAGTATGTATGATTTCCAATAAGTTGGTTGCTCGCTCCATTGTTCCTGAGAACGGAGTCTTGGTCATTTTACCCATGAGGCATGGTTCGCACGTGTCAAATGATTCGTAATCAAGAGACTCTAAAAGTCCATCAGCATGGAGCTTCTTCATGCGTTTGACACCTATGTGACCAAGGCGGCAGTGCCACAAGTATGTGGGACTATCACTATCAATCTTACATCTTTTGGTACTTACACTATGAATATGTGTAGCATTACGCTCGAGATTCATAAAGAATAAACCATTCACCATCGGAGCATGACCATAAAACATATCTCTCATATAAATAGAACAACCATTATTCTCGGATTTAAATGAGTAGCCATCTCGAATTAAACGAGATCCTGATACAATGTTCGTGCTCAAACTTGGCACAAAATAACAATTATTGAGGTTCAAAACTAATCCCGTAGGTAAATGTAGAGGTAGCGTGCCGACGGCGATCACATCGACCTTGGAACCATTCCCGACGCGCATTGTCACCTCGTCCTTCGCCAGTCTCCGTTTATTCCGCAGCTCCTGCTGTGTGTTACAAATATGAGCAACGGCACCGGTATCAAATACCCAGGAGTCACTACAATTACTGGTAAGGTACACATCAATTACATGTATATCAAATATACCTTTGGTTTTGCCGGCCTTCTTGTCCGCTAAGTATTTGGGGCAGTTCCGCTTCCAGTGACCACTTTCCTTGCAATAAAAGCACTCAGTCTCGGGCTGGGGTCCATTCTTTGGCTTCTTCCCGGCAGCTTGCTTGCTGGGCGCGGCAACTACCTTGCCGTCCTTCTTGAAGTTCTTTTTACCCTTGCCCTTCTTGAACTTAGTGGTTTTATTGACCATCAACACTTGATGTTCCTTCTTGACTTCTACCTCTGCTGATTTCAGCATAGCAAATACTTCAGGAATGGTCTTTTCCATCCCCTGCATATTGAAGTTCATCACAAAGCTCTTGTAGCTTGGTGGAAGCGACTGGAGGATTCTGTCAATGACTGCATCATCCAGGAGATTAACTCCCAGCTGAGTCAAGCGGTTATGTAACCCAGACATAGTGAGTATGTGCTCACTGACAGAACTATTTTCCTCCATCTTACAGCTGAAGAATTTGTCGGAGACTTCATATCTCTCGACCCGGGCATGAGCTTGGAAAACCATTTTTAGCTCTTCGAACATCTCATATGCTCCATGTCTCTCAAAACGCTTTTGGAGCCCCGGCTCTAAGCTGTAAAGCATGCCGCACTGAACGAGGGAGTAGTCATCGGAACATGCCTGCCAAGCGTTCATAACGTCTTGTTCTGTAGGGAGGACAAGTGCGTCACCCAGCGGTGCTTGTAGGACATAATCTTTCTTGGCAGCTATGAGGATGATCCTCAGGTTCCGGACCCAGTCCGTGTAGTTGCTGCCATCGTCTTTCAGCTTAGTTTTCTCTAGGAATGCGTTGAAGTTGAGGACTACGTTGGCCATTTGATCTACAAGACATATTGTAAAATATTTAGACTAAGTTCATGATAATTAAGTTCATCTAATCAAATTATAATGAACTCCCACTCAGATTTGACATCCCTTTGGTCATCTAAGTGTTACATGATCCGAGTCGACTAGGCCGTGTCTGATCATCACGTGAGACGGACTAGTCATCGTCGGTGAACATTCTCATGTTGATCGTATCTTCCATACGACTCGTGTTCGACCTTTCGGTCTCCGTGTTCCGAGGCCATGTCTGTACATGCTAGGCTCGTCAAGTTAACCCTAAGTGTTTTCGCTGTGTAAAACTGTCTTACACCCGTTGTATGTGAACGTAAGAATGTATCACACCCGATCATCACGTGGTGCTTCGAAACGACGAACTGTAGCAACGGTGCACAGTTAGGGGAGAACACTTCTTGAAATTTTGTAAGGGATCATCTTATTTACTACCGTCGTCCTAAGTAAACAAGATGCATAAAACATAATAAACATCACATGCAATTATATAAAGTAGTGACATGATATGGCCAATATCATATAGCTCCTTTGATCTTCATCTTCGGGGCTCCATGATCATCTTGTCACCGGCATGACACCATGATCTCCGTCATCATGATCTCCATCATCGTGTCTTCATGAAGTTGTCACGCCAACGACTACTTCTACTTCTATGACTAACGCGTTTAGTAATAAAGTAAAGTAGTTTACATGGTGTTCTTCAATGACACGCAGGTCATACAAAAAATAAAGACAACTCCTATGGCTCCTGCCGGTTGTCATACTCATCGACATGCAAGTCGTGATTCCTATTACAATAGCATGAACATCTCATACATGACATATAGATCATTCATCATTCATCACAACTTTGGCCATATCATATCACAAAGCACTTGCTGCAAAAACAAGTTAGACGTCCTCTAATTGTTGTTGCATGTTTTACGTGGCTGAAGTAGGGTTCTAGCAAGAACGTTTTCTTACCTACGTGAAAGCCACAACGTGATTTGTCAACTTCTATTTACCCTTCATAAGGACCCTTTTCATCGAATCCGCTTCAACTAAAGTAGGAGAGACAGACACCCGCCAGCCACCTTATGCAACTTGTGCATGTTAGTCGGTGGAACCGGTCTCACGTAAGCGTACGTGTAAGGTTGGTCCGGGCCGCTTCATCCCACAATACCGCTGAAGCAAGATAAGACTAGTAGCGGCAAGAAAGTTGACAAATCTATGCCCACAACAAATTGTGTTCTACTCGTGCAAGAGAACTACGCATAGACCTAGCTCATGATGCCACTATTGGGGAACGTTGCAGAAAACAAAAAATTTCCTACGGTTTCACCAAGATCCATCTATGAGTTCATCTAGCAACGAGTGATTAGATGCATCTACGTACCTCGTAGATCGCGAGCGGATGCGTTCAAAGAACGGGGATGATGTAGCCGAACACGACGTGATTCGAATCACCGGAGATCCTAGCACCGAACGGACGGCACCTCCGCGTTCAACACACGTACGGAACAGCCACGTCTCCTCCTTCTTGATCCAGCAAGGGGGGAGGAGAGGTTGAGGGAGATGGCACCAGCAGCAGCACGACGGCGTGGTGTTGATGGAGCTGCAGTACTCCGGCAGAGCTTCACTAAGCACTATGGAGGAGGAGGAGGTGTTGGAGAGGGAGAAGGAGGCAACCAAAGGCCAAGGTGTATTTGCTCCTCCTTTTCCCCACTATATATAGGGCCAAGGGAGAGGGGGAGGCGAAGCCCTTGCCCCTTCCTCCAAGGAAGGGTGCGGCCAAGGGGGGGGGGAGGAGTCCATCCTCCCCAAGGCACCTCGGAGGTGCCTTCCCCCTTTAGGACTCTCCCCTTTTTCCTTCTCTTGGTGCATGGGCCTCTTGGGGCTGGTGCCCTTGGCCCATGTAGGCCAAGGCGCACCCCCTACAGCCCATGTGCCCCCCCCCCCCCCGGGACAGGTGGCCCCACCCGGTGGACCCCCGGGACCCTTCCGGTGGTCCCGGTACAATACCGATAACCCCGAAACTTGTCCCGATGCCCGAAACAGGACTTCCCATATATAAATCTTTAACTCCGGACCATTCCGGAACTCCTCGTGACGTCCGGGATCTCATCCGGGACTCCGAACAACATTCGGGTTACTGCATATACATATCCCTACAACCCTAGCGTCACTGAACCTTAAGTGTGTAGACCCTATGGGTTCGGGAGACATGTAGACATGACCGAGATCGCTCTCCAGTCAATAACCAACAGCGGGATCTAGATACCCATGTTCGCTCCCACATGCTCCACGATGATCTCATCGGATGAACCACGATGTCGAGGATTTAATCAACCCCGTATGCAATTCCCTTTGTCAATCGATATGTTACTTGCCCGAGATTCGATCGTCGGTATCCCAATACCTCGTTCAATCTCGTTACCGGCAAGTCACTTTACTCGTACCATAGTGCATGATCCCGTGACCAGACACTTGGTCACTTTGAGCTCATTATGATGATGCATTACCGAGTGGGCCCAGTGATATCTCTCCGTCATACGGAGTGACAAATCCCAGTCTCGATCCGTGTCAACCCAACAGACACTTTCGAAGATACCTGTAATGCACCTTTATAGTCACCCAGTTACGTTGTGACGTTTGATACACCCAAAGCACTCCTACGGTATCCGGGAGTTACACGATCTCATGGTCAAAGGAAAAGATACTTGACATTAGAAAAGCTCTAGCAAACGAACTACACGATCTCACGCTATGCTTAGGATTGGGTCTTGTCCATCACATCATTATCCTAATGATGTGATCCCGTTATCAATGACATCCAATGTCCATAGCCAGGAAACCATGACTATCTATTGATCAACGAGCTAGTCAACTAGAGGCTCACTAGGGACATGTTGGTGTCTGTTATTCACACATGTATTACGATTTCCGGATAATACAATTATAGCATGAATAAAGACTATTATCATGAACAAAGAAATATAATAATAATGCTTTTATTATTGCCTCTAGGGCATATTTCCAACATACTAAGTTGATAGTAGTAGCGCGGGTTTTTAACCCTCGCTACTACTAAGCGGTCTCTACCATGCCCACCGACACATGCCATAGTAGTAGCGAGGGGTATAAACCCGCGCTACTACTAAGTTGAGAGTAGTAGCGTGGTTTTATACCCCTCGCTACTACTAAGTACGAGGTAGGTGAAGTCTCCATATCCTCGGCCGAATCCCCATCTCCTCCCCCAAATCCCTCCTCTCTTCCACCACTCTCTCCTCTCACTTTCCATACGCTCTCACATGGACCTCTTGCCCATGCACCCATCCTCCTCCATGGCGCCGAAAGAGGCCGTTGGCTCGCACTACCGGCGTCTAGGAGCTCGCCGGTCTTCCACCGACGTCTAGGAGGCCGCTGCCCCGCGCCACCACACCGGAGCACCTCGCCACCGGTGACTAGCTCCGCTGCTCCCTACATCACCTTCCTCTCTCCCTCGGTTTTCCATTTCTCTCTCTCCCTCTGGTTTGACTCACTGTCCCATGTCCATGCCCGTGCACGTTGTTGCCATGGATGACCCGGAGTTATCTGGCATGGTTGGGAAGAGGAGCCCCACGTCGAGGCCTGGCTCTGCCATAGATACGGGCCCTCTCCAACAGCCACTGCTGGATCTGGTTTTCCGCTGTCCGTTCATGCCTCCGGCGACGCCAATCATCGCTAGATCTTACCATTGTTGCCATTGACAGCACGCACATGATCGAGATTTTTTTTGTTTTTGAAAGTAATAGCAGTAGCGCGGGGTATAAGACCCGCTACAGCTAATTAGCAGTAACGCTGTTTGCAACACACGCTACAGCTAACCATGTATAGTAGTAGCGTGTGTTAACACGCGTTACTGCTACAAGTTAGCTGTGGTGCCGTATCAGTATCGCGGGCACCCGCGCTACTGATATACCCAAAATCCACGCTGCTGCTAGGCTTTTTCCTAGTAGTGTAGGGTTTTGGCCAAAGGGGGCGGCGGCGGCTAAGGGTGCGGGAGAGAAGGTGGAGAAGGTGGGGAAGTGGGGGCGTGGGGAAGTGGGGTTGTGTTAGGGCTAGGTGGGTGAGATGGTGAGGGGGCAAGGGCTACCGTTGGATCCAGGAGCATCCAACGGTGCTTGATGCATGATCCGCGTGAGATGGCTATCGCCCAATCAGAATGCAGTACGCGTGTATGATGTTATGACCATCTAGTATTGGACGTTATGACCATTCAAAATTGGTCATGGTCAAATAAAAATAAAGTGTAAAATCATGTTAGCATTTTATTTTCTATTTTTTAGTGTCCAAAATGAATTATTTTTTTGTGAAGAAGCTACCAAATTTTTGTACAAGGGTGCATCTTGGGATGGCAAACAATGTTGGCTAAGAAGTTTTCATTTTTCTTTGGACAAAAAATTAATTTTCCATTTTTCGAGTGCCCGAAATGAGTTTTTTTTTGTGAAGGACCTACCATATAATTGTTGCAAAATTGGACCTAACAATTTTATAAAATACTTGGCCATATTTAATGCACAATTGACAAAACGGTTGGGTGTCAAAAGTTTTGATCCACCTCTGGTGAAAAAGACAAATTCCCACCAATTCAGTAGGAAGCGGGTCAAATTTGAACTGCAGCTGCCTCATAGTTTGTTCTTTATTTTTTACAAAAATCATTTCTAGGTACATAAGTATCTATTTAATCATAGGAACACCAAAAAAATTCAAAAATTCAACCACTAGCTAGGAACGGTCAATCCCGCCGTTTTGACCTCATTTTGAAACGGGCATACAAAATTAAAAAAAAATCAAAAAATTGGAAAACCTTCGCATTGTGTCACTATATGTGACCAAGTTTCCAGGAAAAATAATAAACTTGTAATACGGTAATTATTTTTAAAAAATGTTCTTAGAAATGAGCTATCATGCGTGAAGATTCATGGCTTTCAAGCCAAATGATCAATCTTATGGCCACATTCATGGCACAGTTTGTTCAAATGATCTCATATTGTGCACAAGGGTGCATCTTGGAATTCCAAACAATGTTTCCTAAGGAAGTTTTCATTTTCTTTGCACGGAAAATTCATTTTTCATTTTCTGAGTGCCCAAAAGGAGGTTTTTTTGTGAAGGAACTACCAAATAATTGTTGCAAAAATGGACCAAATCAATTTTATAAATTACTAGGACATATTTAATGCATAATTGACAAAATGGTTCAGTTAAAAAAGTTTTGATCCACCTCTGGTGAAAAAGACAAATTACCGTCGATTCAAATGGAAACGAGTCAAATTTGAACTGCAACTGCCTCATAGTTTGCTCTTTATTTTTTCCAAAAATCATTTCTAGGTAGATAAGTATCTATTTAATCATAGAAACACCAAAAAAATTCCAAGATTCAACCACTAGCTAGGAACGGTCAAGCCCGCCGTTTTGACCTCATTTTGAAACGGGCATAAAAAATTAAAAAAAAAATCAAAAAATTGGAAAACCTTCGCATTGTGTCATTATATGTGACCAAGTTTCCAGGAAAAATAATAAACTTGTAATACGGTAATTATTTTAAAAAAGTGTTCTCAGAAATGAGCTATCAAGCATGAAGATTCATGGCTTTCAAGCCAAATGATCAATCTTATGGCCACATTCATGGCATAGTTTGTTGAAATGATCTCATATTGTGCACAAGGGTACATATTGGAATGGCAAACAATGTTGCCTAAGGAAGTTTTCATTTTCTTTGGACAAAAAAAACATTTTCCATTTTTTGAGTGCCTGAAATGAGTTTTTTTGTGAAGGACCTACCATATATTTGTTGCAAAATTGGACCTAATCAATTTTATAGAATACTAGCCCATATTTAATGCACAATTTACAAAATGGTTGGGTGTCAAATTTTTTGATCCACCTCTGGTGAAAAAGACAAATTCCCGTCGATTCAGTTGGAAGCGGGTCAAATTTGAACTGCAGCTGCCTCATAGTTTGCTCTTTATTTTTTCCAAAAAACATTTCTAGGTAAATAATTATCTATTTAATCAGAAATACATTGTTTGATGGCGAGACATCGAGGTTTGGACGGTGGCCGAGGGCCCAACTCTAGAGCGCGTAAGCTCGCATGCCCGCCGCGTGGTCACCGTGTGACCGTGGCGTTGCCATGTGTTCCGGGCGGCCTAGGCATGTCTAGTGGGTTGGGCACTCCCCAGGTAGGTGCTAGGAAGAAAATCACAACATAAGATTCTCACGGGGAGACCGATCAATGCTCAAACATGAATAAGCAGCCAAGTGTTTGATTTGCGGTACGGGAAATGCAAATGGATAATGGGCGTGAGTTTTGGCTGAGGATGATCAGTTACTAAGAAGACCGTATTCACAAATTTTCACCTCAAAAGGAGGAGCCTAGGTGGTACTTGCTTTACAAAGTACCACACTGGACATAAATACGAATGTTGAAGCTGGGCTCAAAATAATGAATGGATTGAGCTGGCATTTGGTGGAGGATGGTTATTTGGGCATAGGAAAGCACTGTAGAAAATGGATACCATTCGGACATGCCAAAGTGGTACTTCCTTCACAAAGTGCTGCTCCGAACAGAATAGGAAAATGAATATTTTTGAATTATTTTTGAACTAGGCAAGGAATGTTTTTGACATATTTGATGAAGATATGATCCAAAACATTTATGAGAATTTTTTGGGAATTTTTGGAATGACAGAAATATAGGTTGCTTCACAACCTAGGGCAAAAACTGCCACATGGACATGACACATAGGCAAAACTGATGAGATGGCGCCTAGTCATCACAACCCACCACAATCTACAAGGCTATGACCATCTATATTGGTCATTAACAACTAGAAATAAGGCAGCAGACTAGCACTGTTTGCTTTGTGACCATTTCATGTAAGGAAATTACGACCTTTCTGACCAAAATGGTCGCAATGGTTTAGGGTTTGGAGCCACCCGAACAGCTTTTGACCAATTGGTCTGAAATGGTCATAGATCTATGACCAATTCTTCCAGGGTCACTGATAGAAGGTCACTAGTTGACATATTTCTTGTAGTGGTTCCTGCCTCCCATGGTCGGTTGTGCTGCCGTGGAGGCCTCACCACCCCTACTACTCCTACCGCTGGCCAGGCCATCCCTCTACTCACCCACATCCCCTGTTATTTTGCAGCGATGTCAGCCTCACACCACAGCCGAACCAGTCAACCCTCGTACTACCCTTCGCATGTTCCTAGGCTCCGCATTGTTCCCTGCCTCACCGTCGTACACCGCCTAGTGCTGTCCATGCAGCGTGGTCAATGAACGACAACCATCGGAAGAGGTATGTACGCGGTGAGGCTGACAGTGGGACCCACCAGCTACATCTTCGCACACAAGGAAGTGCCTCCTTATTACGTGCAAAAAAATGAATGCTCCCCCTATCAGCTCAGACCCACCAGCTACATCTTCGCATGCAGGAAGTGCCTCCTTATCCTCCCTGACAGCCGGGACCCACTCGGTCAAAGGTACATAGCATTGTCATTCTGGCCGCAAACATGTACGTACCACGAGGAACCGTGGCCTAGTAAGGAGCGGTAGTTGTTCAGGCAATCCCTTCTATATCATGTACATGTACGTACGTACATAGGGGCGGGGTCTCGAACGACTACTCGCGCATACGTACGGGCAGGGCTCGTGTAGATGAAGAGGCAGCGGAGAGCAGTGACGGGGTCCTTCTCATCCACAGCCAACCGACTGGGTCGAGACGGAGAGACTATGTCGTGTTCATCGGGAGGCAACAGATTGCTTCCTATTCATCAAGAGCCAACCGGCTTGTAGGGAACAGCCGAAACGAGGCCTGACGTACCGCAAAACAGAGGAAACAACCTTCTGTTTGACCGCCTACGGTCGAAACAGGATCGTGTTCATTGGGACGGGTCTATCATACTGCAAAACGGAGGAAACGAACTTCTCTTCGACCTCCTATGGTCGAAATGGGGTCCTGTTGATCGGGAGGGGTGTGGCGTACCACAAAACGGAGGAAACAGACTTCTCTTTGATCTCCTACGATTGAAACAAGGATCCTGTTCATTGGGAGGGGTGTGGCGTACCACAAAACGGGACTCCACGGGCTAGTGTTCATTCACCATCAACCTCCTCCAGCCTCCACATGTGACTGTTCATCCACGGCATCTCCCTCCTGCCTCCACCAACTATTGTTCATCCACTCACTCCTATTCATCCAGCCTCTACCGGCTACTGTTCAACCAGCCCTCCACGGGATACTGTTCATCCAGCCCTCCACCAGCTACTGTTCAACTAGCCCTCCACGGGGTCCTGTTCATCCACCCCCAACCGGCTCGATCGGGCTCCTGTTCATCCAGCGGCAACGACCTCTACTACCACGGGGTCCTCTTCATCCAACCCCCACCGGGAACTGTTCATCCAACCGCCAACAATGCTCATTGTTCATCAAGAGGCAGCAGGTTCGATCAGCTTCAGTTAGCAAAAATAGCGTAGGAATCACTCGATCAGGTTCAGTTAACAGCCAGGGATCGATAGATCGCTCGGGTTCAGTAACGCGTCGCTAGTGCAATTGATACGTCTCCAATGTATCTATAATTTTTGATTGTTCCATGCTATTATATTACCCGTTTTGTATGTTTACGGGCTTTACTTCACACTTTTATATCATTTGTGGGACTAACCTACTAACTGGAGGCCTAGCCCGAGTTGCTATTTTTTTTGCCTATTTCAGTGTTTCGAAGAAAAGGAATATCAAACGGAGTCCAAACGGAATGAAACCTTCGGGAGCGATCTTTTTGGAACAAATGTGATCTAGAGGACTTGGAGTGGAAGTCAAGAAATAAACTAGGCGGCCACAAGGGTGGAGGGCGCGCCCCTGTCTCCTGGGCGCGTCGAGTGTCCACCGATCTACTTCTTCCTCCTATATATATCCATGTACCCCGAAAACATCAGAAGCGACCACGAAAAACTATTTCCACCGACGTACCTTTCTGTATCCACGAGATCCCATCTTCGAGCCTTCGCCAGCGCTCCGCCGCAGGGGGAATCGATCATGGAGGGCTTCTACATCAACACCATAGCCCTTCCGATGAGTTTTGAATAGTTTACCATAGAGCTTCGGGTCCATAGTTATTAGCTAGATGGCTTCTTCTCTCTCTTTGAATCTCAATACAAAGTTCTCCTCGATCTTCTTGGAGATCTATTCGATGTAACTCTTTTTGCGGTGTGTTTGTCGAGATCTAATGAATTCTGGGTTTATGATCAAGTTTATCTATGCGAAATATTTGAATCTCCTTTGAATTCTTTTATGTGTGATTAAGTTATCTTTGCAAGTCTCTTCGAATTATCAGTTTGGTTTGGCCTACTAGATTGATCTTTCTTGCAATGGGAGAAGTGCTTAGCTTTCGGTTCGATCTTGTGGTGTCCTTTCCCAGTGACAGCAGGGGCAGCAAGGCACGTATTGTATTGTTGCCATCGAGGACAAAAATATGGGGTTTAGATCATATTGCATGAGTTTATCCCTCTGCATCATGTCATCTTTCTTAATGCGTTACTCTGTTCTTTATGAACTTAATACTCTAGATGCACACTGGATAGCGGTCGATGTGTGGAGTACTAGTAGTAGATGCAGGAAGGAGTCGGTCTACTTGTCACGGACGTGATGCCTATATACATGATCATGCCTAGATAATCTCATAATTATTCACTTTTCTATCAATTGCTCGATAGTAATTTGGTCACCCGCCGTAATACTTATGCTATCTTGAGAGAAGCCACTACTGAAACCTATGGCCCACGGGTCTATCTTTTATCATATAAAGCCTTTTATCTACTTTTATTTGCATCTTTTACTTTTCCAATCTATATCACAACAATACCAAAAATATTGTCTTATTATATTATCTCTATCAGATCTCACTTTCACAAGTGGCCGTGAAGGGATAGACAACCCCTTTATTGCGTTGGTTGCGAGTTCTTGTTTGTTTTTGTAGGTGCGTGGGACTTTTGAGGAGCCTCCTACTGGATTGATACGTTGGTTCTCTAAAACTGAGGGAAATACTTATGCTACTATGCTGCATCAGCCTTTCCTCTTCAAGGAAAACCAACACAAGCTCAAGACGTAGCAGCAATCGCTCTGATTCAGTAGGCGAACACCTCGCTCGGGTTGAGTTAGAGCCCAATGTCTCGCACCCACGAGCGTATGTGTAAAAGAGAAAGGAGCAATCCCTCCATGCATCCTTACTACAATAGCGAAGGTATCTATGAAATGCAGTACCAAGGTCAATGAAATTGAAAGGCACCTCTGACACCCCGACCACCCACCATAACTAGGAATTCCCCGATATTTTCCTCGCCCTCAGTTCTACCACGGTTTTTTCTGTAATGGAAGGCCCAGTGAATGTCATGCAGCTGCGTCTCCGGCCCGCCCAGGACGAAAAGCCCATTTTCTATCATGATTTTTTGTCATAGAAGTAGGAGCCCACCACATCTATGACGATACCAGGTTTTGTCACAATTATCATCATAGAAGTGTCATAAGTATGACAGAAAAAAATCGTTCCGCCCAAAATCTAACGGACGTGTCTTTTTATTGTAGTGTGAGTGACGTTGTACCGGCGTTGTGATCATTGACACCGATGAAGAGCTATACTATCATCAGAAGTGCCAGGCAAGCAAACCCCCTTGTTCATTTCGATACAATCCTACTCTATGCTCTTGCTCTCTTTCATTGCATTAGGACAATAACGTTTCAACTGTAACCTTTTATCGGTAGTTGAACCCATTCCTTTGCATGACCTGTCATTGTCACCAAATAGCTAAACCATCCTAGTATGCTTAGGACTTGCTTGAGCTTTGTTGTGACAACTCTTCCATGCTCGCTTGCTATGCTTAGAGTTCTGTCGGGTCTGATCCATCTAGCTAAAGAATTGGAATGATCATTTCCTAATGAGGAGACTTAAGTGTCTTGACCCGTTTTGGTCAAGTTGGTGATGAGAGTCCGTGTTGGAAAACACAGTGGATTATCTTGTGATACAACTCACCAGAATTGAGTTCTATGCTTAGCAGAGCCTACCTTGTGGTTACACGGACATTTGCGGTCAGGTGTGCGGGCAGGTGACGCGGGACGCGTGTGTCCAGGTGACACACAGCATGGCACTGTGTCTGGACTCGACATAGATACGAGTTCCCAGAGGGAACGTTGCTGATGGGACGGGTTCCTTTGAGTTAGGGTAATATGATCTATTTGAATGGTCGCGTCTGCGGATATGGACTACTTGGTACACTTACATTGTTCAGAGATAACTTGAAGTGGATACTCTAAAATGCGCAAGATAAGTGTCAGTGCTATGGATGGCCTTGTCGTTGGGGGATGGGAGCGGATCCATAGTGGTGTATTAATGTGGTGAATATGTGGACTCGTGTGTGCACCTCAAATAAGTTACTGTCATTTGTAGTTCAGGATAGCCACTGGATCAAAGCTGGCTTGCTGCAGGAAAACTCCACCACCCCCTTTTTTGACACTGATGCATAAGTAGTTAGTTCCGATGTAAGTCTTGCTGGGTACATTTGTACTCACGTTTGCTTAATTTATGATTTTGCAGAGAGACTTCAGTCTCTCTAATAGTTCCACATGGGCTTCAACAATTAGCTTGGGAATCCCAGACAGAGGTCTGGTTCCTTTGGAGGTTCTTATAGATAGACAAGCTTTCTAGTCTTCTTTATTTCCAGATGTCTGTACTCAGACATGTTTATGCTTCTGCTTGGCTTGTATGACTTTGTGTGAAGGGTCATCAGACCCGCTGCTTGTAATAAATGCTATGATGGCTCTTCTGGGCCTTAATCTATATGAGTTGTTGAATTTTGTTGTGATGCCATGATGTACATCGCATACTTGCATGTTATGCGCACGTGTAACATGTATTGCTCTGTGTAGGATCCGACAACCTAGTTGTTTATTCTTGGTAGTCTCTCTTATGGGGAAATGAATCCTAGTGCTTCCACTGAGCCATGATAGCTTCCTACTGCTTCAGAACACATGGGACGATCGGCATGTGTCCTTCTTTGCTCCTGTGTCTGTGCTTTCGGGGAAATGTCGCCCAGTGCTTACTGGAGTCCAGATAGCTTGCTACAACCTTGATACACCCGTTGCTGACTGACACGTGCATTATTGGGTCATGTATGCCTATCCCCGTAAGTTAGTGACACCTTGGCTTTACGACTAGTCATGCAGGCCTGGGTTCTCTGTCATACAGATGCTACCGACACTATCATATACGTGAGCCAAAAGGCGCAAACGGCCCCGGGCCAGGTAAGGTGGCACCCGTGGGGATACCATGCGTGAGGACGCAAAGTGATATGATGTGTTACATGCTAGATCAGTGTGACATAGGATCGGTGTCCTCACATGTCTGTTATTAAATAGGTAGGGGTGAAAAAATAGAGAGGTTTTAGTCCTTTAGGGGTGTCCAATCATCGGAAGGCTCCGGGTCAATCAGGTGGTCTAATGAAGAAAAAAAAGATATTTTGAGATTTTCGGGGAGTTTTCAGAAGCGCGTGATGGGGCCTATTGGCTGTGTAGAGAGGTAAGACGATCATGTACATGTGTGGTTGGACTCGGAACGGTCAACGACGACAACATGTGAACCGACAACTATGAACGGATGCAAGTTTTGAAAAATGACGACAATGGAGTGCCGATGCAATTTGAATGATGTGATGATGAATGCCACAAACAAATAAATCACATAGCAATATGGAAAATAAATGGAGGGCATCTAGAGTGTCAGTCTCGGGTCGTTACATATGATGCCACCGCCGGCGAATACTAGTGCCACTACCAAAAGAAGACACATCCGTGACATTTTGTCCCGAACGAGAACTTTTTCTGACAATGATTGCCAAGCATACAAGCGATCACATATGTTTTCCCACGAGCATTGGAACAAGCGTCAAAAAAACTACTCCCTCAATTTTAGCTTATGTTTGACTAGTGCAATTGATGTTCATAACATGTGTGCATGTATACCTACAATGTGTTAATGATTGTAGAATTTATATTATCGATTGATGCATGTATTTTCCATGAATATGTGATCTAGTAGTGCACATATGGTATTGCTTAGTCCAGGTTCATATCGTCTCTTTGTTTGGCTATCTGGACACAAAATTGAAGTCCCATGTAACTATTTCCTCTTTTATAAAAAACATTAGTTCTAATTACAATCACCCGACTATATTTACAACGTATGCATATATAAATCAACTTTCTTAAATTCAGTGTGCAAACTTTTCTTAGGAATGTTTGTAAAACAAGAGATGTGTTTTAGTGCTGAGAAAAACCAATTAGAGATCTTGTTTGAGGAGACACATGGCTGCTTTTCTCCGAATCTGTGGCCTGGTCAAATAGATTGCACATGTTTCAAGGAACAACATTTCAGGTTTATGCATCAACTTAGGTTGTATTATTATATTACTAGAAGTTAGCTGGCAATAATTGGCAAAAGTTAAAAGCCATTTGCAAAACCACATACTAAAAAAAATTATTATGGTTTTAATCAATCTTATCGCACAATTTTATTTCCACAAACATATCAGGCATTATTTTTATTTCTGGGGACTACTAAATGTGCATGTAAGCCAACTTTTGTTGGATGGAAAATTAAGGAGAGGTAAAGGAGGAGGGGATGTCATCGCTCAGTATGTCTTCTGAAGATGAGGATTTTTTACACTCTCTCTTACACTCATCCATATTCAGGTAGCAGAGCCCATCTACCAAACAACAGTCACACTTTCCATGAGCGTGGCAATGAAAAGGACCCACATGAACACATAGCCCGTCTGGTAATTTAATATTCTCCATATCCATCTGAACCATGATTCTGCCTATAGAATAAAACACAAAAAATATATCGTTATGCAATTATATATTCTGGAGTAGAATAAATAAGCACACAAGAGATTAGACCAAAAAGCCTCGTTCACAAGCTATAGTACATATATGTTTCCAAGAGAAGTTCAAAAAATGAAAGTCGATTAATGTTCTTACATTGAGCTACAGTAGTAGAGCATACGAGATGTAGTAAAAGTAGTGTTATTGCAAGGATGCGAATTGTGTACTTGTCCATACCCCACCCAATAAAAAACTAGGTTGTTGATCACTTTGGTTGTTGTTGTGCAATATTTGCTAGCAACACATTATATGAGCAATATATATAGTGAGGGGTTGAGAGAAGAGAGATTCAATTGTATAGCTCATCCTGATTTTGTGAAGTAAACATTGAGCAATTAAATTGCAATTATTTATTATCTTTCCATAGTATGAAACCTGGTTTCGCGCAGTAATCATTGAGCAATAAAACTGCAATTATTTGCTATCATTCCATAGTATGAACCCTAGTTTCATGCAGTAAACATTGAGCAATAAAATTGCAATTATTTATTATCATTCCATAGTATAAATGGACTAACATTAATTTTCTCTTATTTTTGACAAATTTCTAAATTAGGAAGTTATTGTTTGCCAAAATAATCTCATACTATGTTTACATGCCTGAATTGTAATTCTCCAATATTGATTGCCTTGTTTGGTGTAGTACCATTGGCAATAGCATTAATTTGATCTATATTATGGCAATAGAACCACTGTTGGAATTTTAAGACTTTTTATGGATTTTATTTTTCCAAAATAAAAAGTGTGCCATGGCCTATACATGCCAAGGTAATTTTGTGATTTTTTATTTAATTTCAAGTCCATTTGATTTGTTTTTGCATCACTTTTGTTCTTTGTTTTAATAGAAAAAGAGAAAATTCTTTTATTTTAAAACAGTGCGTCAGCGCAGCCCATGGCCCACAAACCCCTCGCGTGATGCCGAACCAGCATCGGATCGCATGACCGGCCGTTTCCTGGTTTGTTCCATTCGCTGACAGCCCAACCCCACCATTTGACGAGATTTCCTTGCGCTCACGTTGCGGATTCACGTCACCGATTACTGCCATTTTAGCGTGCCCCTACTGAAAGGCGAGCATCGTATAATACCCGAGGCCCCTACAACGACCCCCTCACAAATTGATACGTCTCCATCGTATCTTCTTTTCCAAACTCTTTTGCCCTTGTTTTGGACTCTAATTTGCATGAATTGAATGAAACTAACCCGGACTGATGCTGTTTTCAGCATAATTGCCTTGGTGTTATTTTTGTGCAGAAATCAAAGTTCTTGGATTGACCTGGTAATTTATGGAGAATCTTTGTGGTAAAAATTAAAGAAAAATACTAGCTGAAAAAGATACCAGAGGGGGCCACCTAGAGGCCAGAAGCCCAGGGGGCGCGCCTACCCCCCAGGGCGTGCCTCCCAGGCTTATGGGCCCCTGGACCGCCTACAACCCTTACTCCAACTCCATATATTCCTACTCGTGGAGAAAATGATTCATCGCATTTAACGATACAGAGCCGTCGCCGCCTCCTATTCTTCCTCGCGAGGTCTGATCTGGAGTCTGTTTTGGACTCTGGAGAGGGGAAATCGATGATGTCATCGTCATCAACCTTCCTATATCACCAATTTCATAATTCTCACTGCCGAGAGTGAGTAATTTATTCGTAGGTTTGCTGGACGGTGATGTGTTGGATGAAATTTATCATGTACTCAAGGTAGTTTTGTTAGGGCTTGATCCCTAGTATCCACTATGTTCTAAGATTGATGTTGCTAGGACTTTGCTATGCTTAATGCTTGTCACTAGGGCTTAGTGCCATTATTTCATATCTGAACCTATTACGTTTTCATGAATATATGTGAGGTCTTGATCCTATCTTGCAAGTTGTATACGCCTATTACGAGTTATGATCTGTATACCCCAAGGTGACAATAATTGGGATCTTTCCAGTGATTACCGTAGTTTGAGGTGCTCATGTATTCACTAAATGATAATGCTTTGTTCCGGTTCTCTATTAAAAGGAGGCCTTAATATCCCTTAGTTTCCTTATAGACCCTGCTGCCACGGGAGGCTCAGACACAAGATGTCATGCAAGTTCTTTTCCATAGGCACGCATCAATTCTATGTCGATCCTGAGTTAATTACTTTGGTTGAATCTGGTCCTTCCCATGGTTATGAATTTGAAACTATTCTGGGACATCTTACTAAGTTGAATGATATAACCACCTTATTTGCTCATGAGGAAAAAAATCGCTATTACTATATTCTTAAGTTGTTTCCTTTCTCATTTAAGGGCGGTTCTAAGATATGGTTAAATTCTCTTGCTCCTAGTTGTGTGCGTAGTCCCCAGGGTATGATATATTACTTCTTTGAAAAATATTTCCTTTCTCATAAGAAACAAGCTGCTCATCTGGAAATATTTAACTTTGTGCAAATTGAAGAAGAGAGTCTCCCACAAGCTTGGGGGAGGCTTCTACAATTACGTAATGCTTTGCCTGATCATCCTCTCAAGAAAAATGAAATACTTGATATATTTTATAATGGACTAACCGATGCTTCTAGGGACCACCTAGATAGTTGTGCTGGTTGTGTTTTCAGGGAACGAACTACTGAACAAGCTGAAGAACTATTGAATAATATATTGAGCAAACATAATGATTGGACTCTTCCCAAACCACTGCCTAAGCAAACTCCAAAGAAGAGAGGTATTCTATTTCTCAGTCCTGAAGATATTCAAGAGGCAAAGAAATCTATGAAAGAAAAAAGTATTAAAGCTGAAGATATTAAGAATTTACCACCGTACCTATTGAAGAAATACGTGGTTTTAATAACACAGGTAGTAGACGTAAATTCTCTCTATAAATTTTTTGAAGGTGATATTCCTCATACTAAGTTTCCTAGTCAATGCTTGGGTGACTTTGATAACTTTATTGTTAAACATGAAATCTTCAATGCATATGTTAGTAGAAAATTGAAACAAAATGCTTATATGACTAAACACTTGAGTGACTATATCTTTAGGACTGTTAATGATCTCAAGGTTGTTAGTAAACATGCTTCCATGATAAAGACTCAAGTAGAACAAGTTCTCAAGGCACAAAATGATTTGCTGTATGAGATGGATCATAAAATGAATGATGATGTTGTTAAAGTTGTGACTAGGGAAGATAGAATGAGCAGGAATGTTTGTATCCTGAAGGCCACCTATGAGGACCCCGATCCTAAGTCACACTGTTCTAGCATGTAACACATCATATCACGTTGCGGCTCACGCACGATGTTCCCACAGGTGCCACCTTACCTGGTCCAGGACCATTTGCGCCTTTTGACCCACGTATATGATAGTGTCGCTAGCATCCATATGACAAAGAACCCGGGCCGACCTGACTAGTCATAAACCCAAGGTGGTGCTAACTTATAGGGACAGGCATAAATGACCCAACAATGAACGTGTCGATCATGAACGTATGAACCCAAGTCATAGCAAGCTACAAGGACTTAAAGGAACAACACGTGACATTTCCCCGAAGGGACAGACACAGGAACGAAGAAGGACACATGCCGGCCAGCCAAAGTGTTCCGGAGTAGTAGCATGCTACCATGGCTCAGTTGAAGCACTAGGAGATATTTCCCTATAAGAGAGGCTACCAAGAATAAACAACTAGGTTGTCGGATCCCACACATACCAAGCATTTCAAAGCATACACACAATATGCTCGATATGTGCAAATACAACATAGCATCACAACAAAACTCTATGACTCAGAGTATTTATTCATTAGGCTTCGAGAAGCCAGATATTACAAACATGGGTCTCTTGACCCAACATACAGAGCATACAAGCAATGGAAGTATAACATGTCTTAGTACAACTATAAATGAAAAAGGCTGAGAAGCCTGACTATCTGCAAGACCATCCCAAGGGTACAAGATCGTAGCTGAGGTATCAAGCTAAACGTCGAAGTCCACGTGGAACTACTAGTGAGACTGAAGTCTCTCTGCAAAAACATAAATTAAGCAAACGTGATTACAAATGTACCCACCAAGACTTACATCAGAACTAGCTACATATGCATCCGTATCAACAAAGGGGTGGTGGAGTTTAACTGCAGCAAGCCAGCTTTGACTCGGTGGCTATCCTATACAACGACTGCTGGTAACTCTTTTGAGGTGGCGCACATGAGTCCACATATTCACCATGTCAATACACCAGTATGGATCCGCTCCCATCTCCCTAGGAGAAGGCCATCCATAGCACTCGCGCTTATCTTGTGCATTTTAGAGTATCCACTTTCACTTGTCTATGAACTGGACAAGCAACCCAGTAGTCCTTTTCTGTTGACGGGGCTATTCGAATAGATCATGTTAATCCATGGTCTTGCAACTTACCGCCATGTACACGTCATGTATCTCGTCAACCTTCAAGCGGAAGCCTGGCGAGGGTGTCGACCACGAACTGACTATCCACACGAGTCCCTAGTCCAGGTTTATCGCCTATTCAGGTTCTATCCGTAGGGAGTCCGGCCGAGGTTTCCACTACTGCCCCGAACGATGTGTGCAGGGTTCTCGAGGCACCAAACGGGCGTCCCAGTACACGGTGCCACGTGCCTACCGCATCATAGCTCACCCCTCGGGTCAACGCTACGTACGGCCTCCAACATACTACAAACACCAAAAACTACTTGCAACTCCTGGATAGACGACGGGAGGGTTAATAAGTTGAGAGGGGCACTTAAGCATTCCAATGCATGGTAGTAACTATCTTGGATCACAACCACAAAACTCAGTTCCCGAGCACGGCTTCAATGAGACAACCCGCCATGTACTCCTACATGGCCTCTCATTGATACCTTTAGCAAGTCATGTTCACACACTTAGCTCTCAACGGTAGGACATGTTTACCACATTCCAATTCATCCCCGATGAATCAGACCTGACTCAACTCTAAGCAGTAGCAGGCATGACAACAAGCATGAATGAGTAGGCACATTAGGTCTCAAACAACTCATACTCATGCTAGTGTGTTTCATCTATTTACTGTGGCAATGATAGGTCATGCAGAGGAAAGGGGTTCAATTACCGCAGCATGTAACAGTTGAATCGTTTTTGTCCTAATGCAGTAAAAGAGAGCAGAAGCAAGAGAGCGGGATTGTATCGGAATGAACAAGGGGGTTTTGTTTGCCTGGCACTTTTGAAGGTGCTATAGCTCTTCATCGGTGTCATCAAACTCATCGTCGGAACATACGTTTACTAAGGGGGAACAACCACCGACAAACAAGAGGGAACACAATCAATGCAATGCAACAATATGATGCATGATCACGACATGGCAATATGATGTGATTTGGCCTAATGTAGCTAGCAACGATTTAAATGGAGTTGGTTTGAAGACAACATTCAAATTCAAACTCCATATGTGGATATTCAAATGCCATTTATTTGATTTTTTAAATTCAGTAGCTATAAGTTGTTCCAACATGCATGAAAATTGTACAGATGGATAGATTGGAGTTTTTTGATCATTTTTCATATATAAATTATTTCATTTGGAATTGCGGTTCAATTTCTATGATTTTTTGAAGTTTTAAACATTCTCTGAAATTTCCTGAATTATTTTAAATCCAGAAAATCCTTTTCTGCGTCAGCATGACGTTTGAGTGATGTCAGCGGGTTAACAGGAGCTGATCCTGGTCAAACCTGACCAGTGGGTCCCACTTGTCAGTCTCACAGTGTTGGCTCAAGTCACAAACAGGTGGGACCGGTCAACGACCACGTCAGCAAAGTCAATGCTTACGCGTGGGTCCAGTAGAATTAGATTAACTCTAACTAATTCGTTAGCTGGTTAAATAAACCAGTGGGGACCGTCTGTCATTGACCCTAGTTTTAAACTAGTATGTGATTAAGCTAATTAAGCCAGTGCCACGTCATCTAATCCGGCGACTAAACGCCGGTGATAAGCAGATGCGGTGGCGCTCCTTGTCCGGCCATCTCCGACCACGAGAGCTTGCACGGCTGGGTGTGTTCGAGAGCGGCTGCTGCGGCGCTTTGGGAGGTGGCCGTGGCAAGTGCTGGGTGGGGCGTAGCATCGGTAGCGACGAGTGAAGCGGTGGTCGGAGCTTGGTTCTGTGCGAGCGTGGCGCTAGAGCAAGCAGGCGAGCGAGTAGAGGTGCTAGGCGGACTCCAGGCACCATGAGCACGATGCGGTGCAAGGGCACGGGTGGTCCGAGCTGAGGCCATGGTGGCGACAAAGCCGGGTGGTGGTGAGCTCCGGTCACAGCGGGGAATGGTGCTACGGCATGCAAATGACAACGGGAGCAGTGGTAAAAGGGAGAGTGGCTCACGGCGCTTGCAAAGGAAGGCTCGCATGTTCAGGGCAGCTCTGGAGGTGGCGCATCGATGACGGTGATCTCTGGTGGTCCGACAGTGAAGAGGACGATGTGAAGGAGATGAAGAGCTTCCGGTGAAGCGTGGCTCGGTGAGGATGAAGAGAGGAACGAGGTGGAGCATTTGGACAAACCGGAAAGGCCTACAGTGGTGGCAAGCGGCGGCCGCCGCCGCGCTCGAGTGGGTGAGAGAGAGGGATCTAGTGGAGAGGATGAGGATGGGGGAAGAGTGAGGGGGAGTCGAGGGGCTGCGTGGTGTCGCCTGGTGCATCGAGGAGGAGCCAGGCAGGCTAGGAGGGAGGAGGTGGCCACGGCATGTGGCTGCATGCGCCGGGCCTGCGCCCTTGCCTACTAGCGCGGGGAGGAAGGCGACACGGCCGCGCCTGGTGGGGTGGGCCGAAACAACAGTAGGCCAACAATGCCAGTTAAAAAGATTTCCTATTTTCTTTTTATTATCATTTTCTATAATAGGTTTTGATTTACTTTTAGGACTAAATCATTTTATAAAATTCTAAAAAATTTGTGGGCACTCACAAAGTTTCAAAATTATTTGGAGCTGTTTAAATATATATAGCATTTAAATGGCCCCAATTCAAATACTTATTGATTTAATTTAAAGCCCAATTATGTCTTGCAAAAATGTAAACCATTTTTGGTAGATGCTTCCACCTTAATCCAGAAATGATGAACATTTTTAAAGGGCATTTTGAGTTCATTGAAAAAGATTTAATTCAACCTTATTTCATTTAATTGATTCTAGGGTTTGGATCAATCCCCGTTTCAAGTTTAAATGCAATTTAAACATGATGCAACAGATGTCTAGCTAGCCCAGAGCATACCAAAACTAGGATGTGACAACTCACCCCCACTAAACAAGAATCTTGTCCCGAGATTCAAGACGCGAGGTAAGAAGACAGAGGGGACACAAAACTACACAATCTTCAAGATCCAGTTTCCCTCTCGAAGATGTTGATTCCTTGCAACATCTTGTTCTTGACGTCTTTGCTTTCGAGATCTGCATCCCACATGATGACAAAAGAACGGGAAACCCTACAAGAATTGGTCATCTCAAAGATCGAGCAACTCATGGCAAAATACGACGTTGAAACATCACTTGGGTTGAGACACAACACACCTAGAGGAATGAAGAGAACAGATGGGTAGGCAACACTCCCATGCTTAAGTAAGATGGTGCATAGGTTTCAAGGTAGCAAGGAGTTGATTGCCATGATTCCGTAACAAGGCACCTTAGGGGAGGTGACTCGTAGAATTTTTCCCTCAAGTGGCAAAAAGAACTAATTCTGATACAAAGATCATTGAAACTCTTTATACTAGCCTGGGGCAATCACAATCATTCATTTGAAGTAGTTCGAATGAATGACATACTCAGTCTAGGATAGATGATGTGGACTACCTTGTTGAAGACAACATAATGGATGATTTTTTTCTACCACCGGAAATGGATGGGACCCATGGTAGTTCACTTTTGAAGTAGATCCTGGATAGCAATTACTGAGAAGGCAGACCATAGTAAAATGGCACAAAGGTGGGTGCAAGCTAGGAACAAAATGCAAATGTTGGGAATGATTCTAGTAACTAGGGTGAAGCTTAATAGTAGAAAGTGATTCCATTGTTTGCATGGTTATAGTATAATCAAGGAAACCAAGAGAACCCCTAAGGAGCAACTTCTAGAATAAGTCGCACGTAATCCTCTTGGAGAAGATGGTCAAATAGGTCAATCAAGATACTACAATGACAGATCTACCGGCTAGGTGTGTCGGCCAGAACATCAACCTTGTCGAGCCTACATCATAGATCTTGGAAAACTTCCAACCATCATATCTGCCAGAGATTCAGATCTAGTTGGGCACAGGATATTTCGACAACATGTCTGGAAAAGGAAGTTTGCAACACAAACCGACAAGATGACGTTGCGAGATTCTCAGGAAATGGACTATGGTAGTAAGCTCCAAAACACACATGTGAACACGCTGTCCTAGACAAGCATGACCACATGGTAGTCTTAAAACAAAACACTATTGAGTTCTGGTTGGGAACCATCATCGAGGATAACGAAGTCCTTGCATATGGCATGCTCTTAAGAAGGAACTTCTCCTTGAACAACTCAACCAGTGGCTTGGTGTGCTAGGGAATACATATGGAATAGGGGTAGCTAATCTCACAAACCAATGTATACTTCGCCCATGTATAACTGACTGGGGATGATTCCATAGGAAACAACAGTGACTTTCTCGAATTCACGGTGCCAACTAGCATGAAATGCACATGAATTAGAGGAAGTCCCATCTATCATCCGAACATAAGGGAGAGAAACAGAGATGTGGCGGTGCTCCGCCGGAGGTCACGCCGGCGAGGAGGGCTCCTCGGCCAATCTAAGAGGGATAGAAAGCCAGAGGGGGTCACGACGCACCTGCCTGTACCCGTGGCTCATCGAGGTGACCGAAGCAGCTCGTAATCAAGCTCCCAAGCAGCAGCTGCAGTCGGGTCTCGCCGGAGATGAAGAAGACGATGGAGGGAGGCGATTCCAGGGGCTCTAGCTGGGTCAGCAGGCACCACTGGACCTCCAGCGGAGAAGTCGATGGAGCTCGAGGAGTAGTGGAGGGGTAGGGGCAAGCAGATCGGATCGCCGGCAAGCTCGAGCTTGAGAATGGAGGCCCGAGCCCTGCCCGGCCGGGCTACGGCTCCTCTACTGCTTGTGGTGGATGGTGGAGTGGATGGATGGGTTTGGGAGAGGCCAGGGGCTCGGTATTTATAGGCGGAGGGTGGGGGGGGAGTCTTGTTGGGGAACGTAGTAATTTCAAAAAAATTCCTACGCACACGCAAGATCATGGTGATGGCATAGCAACGAGAGGGGAGAGTGTTGTCCACGTACCCTCGTAGACCGTAAGCGGAAGCCATAGCACAACGTGGTTGATGTAGTCGTACGTCTTCAGGATCCGACCGATCCAAGCACCGAACGTACGGCACCTCCGAGTTCAGCACACGTTCAGCTCGATGACGATCCCCGGGCTCCGATCCAGCAAAGCTTCGGGGATGAGTTTCGTCAGCACGACGGCGTGGTGACTATGATGATGTTCTACCGGCGTAGGGCTTCGCCCAAACTCCGCGACGATATGACTGAGGTGGAATATGGTGGAGGGGGGCACCGCACACGGCTAAGGAACGATCCATAGATCAACTTGTGTGTTCTAGGGTGCCTCCCTGCCCGCGTATATAAAGGAGCAAGGGGTGTGCGGTCGGCCCTAGGAGGAGGCGCGCCGGAGGAGTCCTACTCCCACCGGGAGTAGGACTCCCCCCTTTCCTAGTTGGATTAGGACTTGGGGGAGGGAAAGAGGAAAGGGGGGCGCTGCCCCGCCCTTCCTTGTCCTATTCGGACTAGGGGGAGGGAGCGCGCGGCCTGCCCTGGCCGGCCCTCCTCTTCTCCCTCTTGGCCCACTAAGGCCCATTAACCCCCTGGAGGGTTCCGGTAACCCCCCGGTGTTCCGGTAAAATCCCGATTTCACCCAAAACCATTCCGATGTCCAAATATAGGCTTAAAATATATCAATCTTTATGTCTCGACCATTTCAAGACTCCTCGTCATGTCAGTGATCACATCCGGGACTCCGAACAAACTTTGGTACATCAAAACTTATAAACTCATAATAAAACTGTCATCGTAACGTTAAGCGTGCGGACCCTACGGGTTCGAGAACTATGTAGACATGACCTAGAACTATTCTCGGTCAATAACCAATAGCGGAACCTGGATGCCCATATTGGCTCCTACATATTCTACGAAGATCTTTATCGGTCAAACCGCATAACAATATACGTTGTTCCCTTTGTCATCGGTATGTTACTTGCCCGAGATTCGATCGTCGGTATCCAATACCTAGTTCAATCTCGTTACCGGCAAGTCTCTTTACTCGTTACGTAATGCATCATTTCGTAACTAACTCATTAGTTACATTGCTTGCAAGGCTTATAGTGATGTGCATTACCGAGAGGGCCCAGAGATACCTCTCCGACAATCGGAGTGACAAAACCTAATCTCGAAATACGCCAACCCAACATCTACCTTTGGAGACACCTGTAGTACTCCTTTATAATCACCCAGTTACGTTGTGACGTTTGGTAGCACCCAAAGTGTTCCTCCAGTAAACGGGAGTTGCATAATATCATAGTTTCAGGAACATGTATAAGTCATGAAGAAAGCAATAGCAATATACTAAACGATCAAGTGCTAGGCTAACGGAATGGGTCATGTCAATCACATCATTCTCCTAATGATGTGATCCCATTAATCAAATGACAACACATGCCTATGGTTAGGAAACATAACCATCTTTGATTAATGAGCTAGTCAAGTAGAGGCATACTAGTGACGTTATGTTTGTCTATGTATTCGCACATGTATCATGTTTCCGGTTAATACAATTCTAGCATGAATAATAAACATTTATCATGATATGAGGAAATAAATAATAACTTTATTATTGCCTCTAGGGCATATTTCCTTCAGTCTCCCACTTGCACTAGAGTCAAGAATCTAGATTACATAGTAATGATTCTAACACCCATGGAGTCTTGGTGTTGATCATGTTTTGATCGTGAGAGAGGCTTAGTCAACGGGTCCGCAACATTCAGATCCGTATGTATCTTGCAAATTTCTATGTCTCCCACTTGGACATGGTCCCGAATGGAATTGAAGCGTCTCTTGATGTGCTTGGTCCTCTTGTGAAATCTGGATTCCTTTGCCAAGGCAATTGCACCAGTGTTGTCACAGAAGATCTTCATTGGTCCCGATGCACTAGGTATGACACCTAGATCGGAAATGAACTCCTTCATCCAGACTCCTTCATTCGCTGCTTCCGAAGCAGCTATGTACTCCGCTTCACATGTAGATCCCGCCACGACGCTTTGTTTAGAACTGCACCAACTTACAGCTCCACCGTTTAATAAAAACACGTATCCGGTTTGCGATTTAGAATCGTCCAGATCAGTGTCAAAGCTTGCATCAACGTAACCATTTACGACTAGCTCTTTGTCACCTCCATATACGAGAAATATATCCTTAGTCCTTTTCAGGTATTTCAAGATGTTCTTGACCGCTGTCCAGTGATCCACTCCTGGATTACTTTGGTACCTTCCTGCCAAGCTTACTGCTAAGCATACATCAGGTCTGGTACACAGCATTGCATACATGATAGAGCCTATGGCTGAAGCATAGGGAACATCATTCATTTTCTCTCTATCTTCTGCGGTGGTCGGGCATTGAGTTTGAATCAACTTCACACCTTGAAGCACGGGCAAGAACACTTTCTTTGCCTGATCCATTTTGAACTTTTTCAAAATTTTATCAAGGTATGTGCTTTGTGAAAGTCCTATTAAGCGTCTTGATCTATCTCTATAAATCTTGATGCCCAATATGTAAGCAGCTTCACCGAGGTCTTTCATTGAAAAACTTTTATTCAAGTATCCCTTTATGCTATCCAGAAATTCTATATCATTTCCAATTAATAATATGTCATCTACATATAATATCAGAAATGCTACAGAGCTCCCACTCACTTTCTTGTAAATACAGGCTTCTCCAAAAGTATGTATAAAACCATATGCCTTGATCACAATATCAAAGCGTTTATTCCAACTCCGAGATGCTTGCACCAGTCCATAAATGAATCGCTGGAGCTTGCACACTTTGTTAGCACCTTTTGGATCAACAAAACCTTCTGGTTGCATCATATACAACTCTTCTTCCAGAAATCCATTCAAGAATGCAGTTTTGACATCCATTTGCCAAATTTCATAATCATGAAATGCAGCAATAGCTAACATGATTCGGACAGACTTAAGCATCGCTACAGGTGAGAAAGTCTCATCGTAGTCAACCCCTTGAACTTGTCGAAAACCTTTCGCAACAAGTCGAGCTTTATAGACAGTTACATTACCATCAGCGTCAGTCTTCTTCTTAAAGATCCATTTATTCTCAATGGCTTGCTGATCATCGGGCAAGTCAACCAAAGTCCATACTTTGTTCTCATACATTGATCCCATCTCAGATTTCATGGCCTCTAGCCATTTCGCGGAATCTGGGCTCATCATCGCTTCCTCAGAGTTCGTAGGTTCATCATGGTCAAGTAACATGACTTCCAGAATAGGATTACCATACCACTCTGGTGAGGATCTTACTCTGGTAGACCTACGAGGTTCAGCAGAAACTTGATCTGAAGTTTCATGATCAATATCATTAGCTTCCTCACTAATTGGTGTAGGTGTCACACGAACTGATTTCTGTGATGAACTACTTTCCAATAAGGGAGCAGGTACAGTTACCTCATCAAGTTCTACTTTCCTCCCACTAACTTCTTTCGAGAGAAACTCCTTCTCTGGAAAGGATCCATTCTTAGCAATGAATGTTTTGCCTTCGGATCTATGATAGAAGGTGTACCCAACAGTCTCTTTTGGGTATCCTATGAAGACACATTTCTCCGATTTAGGTTCGAGTTTATCTGGTTGAAGTTTCTTCACATAAGCATCGCAGCCCCAAACTTTAAGAAACGACAACTTTGGTTTCTTGCCAAACCACAGTTCATAAGGCGTCGTCTCAACGGATTTTGATGGTGCCCTATTTAACGTGAATGCGGCCGTCTCTAAAGCATAACCCCAGAACGATAGCGGTAAATCATTAAGAGACATCATAGATCGCACCATATCTAGTAAAGTACGATTACAACGTTCGGACACACCATTTCTTTGTGGTGTTCCAGGTGGCGTGAGTTGCGAAACTATTCCGCATTGTTTCAAATGTAAACCAAACTCGTAACTTAAATATTCTCCTCCACGATCAGATCGTAGAAACTTTATTTTCTTGTTACGATGATTTTCCACTTCACTCTGAAATTCTTTGAACTTTTCAAATGTTTCAGACTTGTGTTTCATTAAGTAGATATACCCATATCTGCTCAAATCATCTGTGAAGGTGAGAAAATAACGATATCCGCCACGAGCTTCAACATTCATTGGACCACATACATCTGTATGTATGATTTCCAACAAATCTGTTGCTCTCTCCATAGTACCGGAGAACGGTGTTTTAGTCATCTTGCTCATGAGGCACGGTTCGCAAGTACCAAGTGATTCATAATCAAGTGATTACAAAAGTCCATCAGTATGGAGTTTCTTCATGCGCTTTACACCGATATGACCCAAACGGCAGTGCCACAAATAAGTTGCACTCTCATTATCAACTCTGCATCTTTTGGTTTCGACATTATGAATATGTGTATCACTATTTTCGAGATTCAATAAAAATAGACCACTCTTCAAGGGTGCATGACCATAAAAGAAATTACTCATATAAATAGAACAACCATTATTCTCTGATTTAAATGAATAACCGTCTCGCATCAAACAAGATCCAGATATAATGTCCATGCTCAATGCTGGCACCAAATAACAATTATTCATGTCTAAAACTAATCCTGAAGGTAGATGTAGAGGTAGCGTGCCGACCACGATCACATCGACTTTGGAACTGTTTCCCACGCGCATCGTCACCTCGTCCTTCGCCAGTGCTCGCTTATTCCGTAGTCCCTGTTTCGAGTTGCAAATATTAGCAACAGAACCAGTATGAAATACCCAGGTGCTACTACGAGCTCTAGTAAGGTACACATCAATAACATGTATATCACATATACCTTTGTTCACCTTGCCATCCTTCTTATCTGCCAAATACTTGGGGCAGTTCCGCTTCCAGTGTCCAGTCTGCTTGTAGTAGAAGCACTCAGTTTCAGGCTTAGGTCCAGACTTGGGTTTCTTCTCTTGAGCAGCAACTTGCTTGCCGTTCTTCTTGAAGTTCCCCTTCTTCTTTCCTTTGCCCTTTTTCTTGAAACTAGTGGTCTTGTTGACCATCAACACTTGATGCTCCCTCTTGATTTCTACCTCCGCAGCTTTTAGCATTGCGAAGAGCTCGGGAATTGTCTTGTTCATCCCTTGCATATTATAGTTCATCACGAAGCTCTTGTAGCTTGGTGGCAGTGATTGGAGAATTTTGTCAATGACGCTATCATCCGGAAGATTAACTCCCAGTTGAATCAAGTGATTATTATACCCAGACATTTTGAGTATATGCTCACTGACAGAACTATTCTCCTCCATCTTGCAGCTGTAGAACTTATAGGAGACTTCATATCTCTCAATCCGGACATTTGCTTGAAATATTAACTTCAACTCCTGGAACATCTCATATGCTCCATGACGTTCAAAACATCGTTGAAGACTCGGTTCTAAGCCGTAAATCATGGCACATTGAACTATCGAGTAGTCATCAGCTTTGCTCTACCAGACGTTCTTAACGTTGTCAGTTGCATTAGCAGCAGGCCTGGCACCCAGCGGTGCTTCCAGGGTGTAATTCTTCTGTGCAGCAATGAGGATAATCCTCAAGTTATGGACCCAGTCTGTGTAATTGCTACCATCATCTTTCAACTTTGCTTTCTCAAGGAACGCATTAAAATTCAACGGAACAACAGCACGAGCCATCTATATACAACAAACATAGACAAGCAAAATACTATCAGGTACTAAGTTCATGATAAATTTAAGTTCAATTAATCATATTACTTAAGAACTCCCACTTAGACAGAAATCTCTCTAGTCATCTAAGTGATCACGTGATCCAAATCAACTAAACCATAGCCGATCATCACGTGAGATGGAGTAGTTTTCAATGGTGAACATCACTATGTTGATCATATCTACTATATGATTCATGCTCGACCTTTCGGTCTCCGTGTTCCGAGGCCATATCTGCATATGCTAGGCTCGTCAAGTTTAACCTGAGTATCCTGCGTGTGCAAAACTGGCTTGCACCCATTGTATATGGACGTAGAGCTTATCACACCTGATCATCACGTGGTGTCTGGGCACGACGAACTTTGGCAATGGTGCATACTCAGGGAGAACACTTCTTGATAATTTTAAGTGAGAGATCATCTTAAAATGCTACCGTCAAACATAGCAAGATAAGATGCATAAAGGATAAACATCACATGCAATCATTATAAGTGATATGATATGGCCATCATCATCTTGTGCTTGTGATCTCCATCTTCGAAGCACCGTCGTGATCACCATCGTCACCGGCGCGACACCTTGATCTCCATCGTAGCATTATTGTCGTTACGCCGTCTATTGCTTCTACGACTATCGCTACCGCTTAGTGATAAAGTAAAGCAATTACAGGGCGTTTGCATTTCATACAATAAAGCTACAACCATATGGCTCCTGCCAGTTGCCGTTAACTTCGGTTACAAAACATGATCATCTCCTACAATAAAATATAGCATCACGTCTTGACCATATCACATCACAACATGCCCTGCAAAAACAAGTTAGACGTCCTCTACTTTGTTGTTGCAAGTTTTACGTGGCTGCTACGGGCTTAGCAAGAACCGTTCTTACCTACGCATCAAAACCACAATGATAGTTCGTCAAGTTAGTGCTGTTTTAACCTTCGCAAGGACCGGGCATAGCCACACTCGATTCAGCTAAAGTGAGAGAGAAAGACACCCGCCAGTCACCTTTAAGCACGAGTGCTCGTAACGGTGAAACCAGTCTCGCGTAAGCGTACGCGTAACGTCGGTCCGGGCCGCTTCATCTCACAATACCGCCGAACCAAAGTATGACATGCTGGTAAGCAGTATGACTTTTATCGCCCACAACTCACTTGTGTTCTACTCGTGCATATAACATCAACGCATAAAACCAGGCTCGGATGCCACTGTCGGGGAACGTAGTAATTTCAAAAAATTTCCTACGCACATGCAAGATCATGGTGATGGCATAGCCACGAGTGGGGAGAGTGTTGTCCACGTACCCTCGTAGACCGTAAGCGGAAGCGTTAGCACAACGCGGTTGATGTAGCCGTACGTCTTCACGATCCGACCGATCCAAGCACCGAACGTACGGCACCTCCGAGTTCAGCACACGTTCAGCTCAATGACGATCCCCGGGCTCCGATCCAGCAAAGCTTCGGGGATGAGTTCCGTCCGCATGACGGCGTGGTGACGATGATGATGTTCTACCGGCGCAGGGCTTCGCCTAAACTCCGCAACGATATGACCGAGGTGGAATATGGTGGAGGGGGGCACCGCACACGGCTAAGGAACGATCCGTAGATCAACTTGTGTGTTCTAGGGTGCCCCATTCCCCCGTATATAAAGGAGCAAGGGGGGGGTGCGGGCTCCCACCGGGAGTAGGACTCCCCCCCTTTCCTAGTTGGATTAGGACTTGGGGGGAGGGAAAGAGGAAAGGGGGGCGCCGCCCCCCTTCCTTGTCCTATTCGGACTAGGGGGGAGGGGGCACGCGGCCTGCCCTGGCCGGCCCTACTCTTCTCCCTCTTGGCCCACTAAGGCCCGTTAACCCCCGGGAGGGTTCCGGTAACCCCCCGGTGTTTCGGTAAAATCCCGATTTCACCCAGAACCATTCCGATGTCCAAATATAGGCTTCCAATATATCAATCTTTATGTCTCGACCATTTCGAGACTCCTCGTCATGTCCGTGATCACATCCGGGACTCCGAACAAACTTCGGTACATCAAAACTTATAAACTCATAATAAAACTGTCATCGTAACGTTAAGCGTGCGGATCCTACGGGTTCGAGAACTATGTAGACATGACCTAGAACTATTCTCGGTCAATAACCAATAGCGGAACCTGGATGCCCATATTGGCACCTACATATTCTAGGAAGATCTTTATCGGTCAAACTGCATAACAATATACATTGTTCCCTTTGTCATCGGTATGTTACTTGCCCGAGATTCGATCGTCGGTATCCAATACCTAGTTCAATCTCGTTACCGGCAAGTCTCTTTACTCGTTACGTAATGCGTCATTCCGTAACTAACTCATTAGTTACATTGCTTGCAAGGCTTATAGTGATGTGCATTACCGAGATGGCCCAGAGATACCTCTCCGACAATCGGAGTGACCAAACCTAATCTCGAAATACGCCAACCCAACATCTACCTTTGGAGACACCTATAGTAATCCTTTATAATCACCCAGTTACGTTGTGACGTTTGGTAGCACCCAAAGTGTTCCTCCGGTAAACGGGAGTTGCATAATCTCATAGTTTTAGGAACATGTATAAGTCATGAAGAAAGCAATAGCAATATACTAAACGATCAAGTGCTAGGCTAACGGAATGGGTCATGCCAATCACATCATTCTCCTAATGATGTGATGCCATTAATCAAATGAAAACACATGCCTATGGTTAGGAAACATAACCATCTTTGATTAATGAGCTAGTCAAGTAGAGGCATACTAGTGACGTTATGTTTGTCTATCTATTCACACATGTATCATGTTTCCGGTTAAGACAATTCTAGCATGAATAATAAACATTTATCATGATATGAGGAAATAAATAATAACTTTATTATTGCCTCTAGGGCTTATTTCCTTCAAGTCTCGCCTCCGCTGGAGCTCTCTGGAAGATGGTGAGCGGCGACGAGAAGTGTCGGCGAGGAGGGTGGAGAGGCTCAGCGATCGCACGGTGATTGTCGAGCTTGCGGACGAGCACAAGACCACTACAAAAAGTACACTTCCATGATGATACGTGTTTGCCACAGTAGTTCACGTTTTCTGTCATGCATGTACATCCATGACAATTTTATGACAGAATCAAGATAGTTATACCTGTGCTGTCATAGAAGTGTTCCATGACATTACCAAAATTATCATCACGGAAGTGTCCACTTCCATGACGATAAATCGCGCATCACAGAAGTGCTTTTGTCAAGGTTGACCGACACATGGCATCCACCATAACGGAATGCCGTTAAGCTATCGGGTCCGGTTTTGGATCCGATAACCTGTTAACAGCCCCGACCAATGGGGATTTCCCACATGTAAAATCATCATTGGCTGGAGGGAACATGTGTCGGCTCGCCGTTGGGACAGATGTCATCCACTCATTGGACCCAAAGCGCCTATGATACGTCGACATGTGGTAGGGCCCAACAAAGGCCCATTCTTGTGAAAAGGCCGGCTCGTTTTACTTGGTCAAAAGGTGGCGGGCCGGCCCACGGCAAGCCTGTTAACGTCCTGTTCGCATATAGCCCATTTACAGCCCACTAACCTAGGGCCCGTTTACGGCCTATCTGAATTACGCCCAGTAGCCTCATCTGGGCCGTCCAGTATAATTCCAGCGTGAACGGGCCTATAGCCTAGTGGTTGCAGTGACCTTAGTAGCACCCTAGGTCCTGGGTTCGACTCCCGGTGGGAGCGTATTTAAACAGGCCTGGGCAAAATTTTCTGGAATAAAAAGGACTGTGGGACTGTTGCTCTACAGTAAATAGTCAAAAAAATATATAATTCCAGCCCATTTTAACTTCCGTCCCATGTATGGCCCATGACGTCTTTCGACCCATATGAGGCCCTTAATAACCCTCGGCCCATTAATGGCCCGTGGTAAAACTGGCCCGTAATGAACAGTGTATCACTTTATACCCATTAACGGCTCATTATTCCATTGGGCCGTTTCATGCCCATGTTATCTTTCGGCCTTCTCAGGGCCCATTTATTCTTGCGCTCATTTATTCTTGCGCTCATTTCTAGCATTCGTTTACTTTCGGCCCGTTACTGTCATGCTTGTGGGCCAAATTCAGCCCGTGGTTACAGTCGGCCCGTTTGTGGCCTGTTAATACGTTGGGTCGTTCTCATAGTGTCATCAAATACGGCCGATTAACGACGGCCTGTTATGGTCGGCCCATGAATGGACGATTTAAACTCTAGCCCACTTACGGCCATAATGTGGCCTGTTATTGGCCCATGTTTGGCCAACCGATCATACAGCCCGTAGAAGGCCCATTGATGATACGGCCCGTAGAAGGCCCATTGTGTCTATGACCCGTATAAGGCCCATTGTTTCTACGCCCCATAGAAGGTCCATTGTTTATACAACCCTTACAAGGCCCATTGTTTCTACGGCCCGTAGGAGGCCCATGTTAAAAATAGTAAATATGTAGCCCATGGTTAATGTGGCCTAGTTTTAAAAAATAGGTTATTGCGGCCACTAGAAAACCGCGAAAAAAGAACTGCACTGACTACAAGAAAACAAATAAACAAGACAATAAGGAAATAAATAGGCAAGCAACTTACGCTAGGCTATCACCGCTGTTACACATATACATCCACTAGGCATCAAAGTTCGCCACCAGTGCAAATATAGGGAACAAAGCAGAAAATAAACATCGCAGCAAAACAAGTCCAGAACTGAAACCACTTCAGAGGAGCTCAAGAAACAATATCCTTGGTACCCATAATGCTGGCAAGATGCTTAGCAAGCTTATTAACTTTCTCTTGTTTGGCGCTTAAATCCTCCAGCACTTGTTGTTGCACCAGAAAGTATGCATCTGAATTCTGCAGGGACTTCCTCAGTCCTTCGGCTTCCTGTCGCATAACATCTGATCGATGTATTTCAACTTGAAGTTGAGACTCAAAAAGCCGAACTAATTCAGACAGCGAGTTCGAAGAGCTGGTGCCAGCAGTAGTAGCCAGTAATTCAAACACTACATCAAGACAGGACTTTGGGGTTGCCTCAGTGTCTTCAATATAGTTTTTATCAGCTTTCTTGGAGACCAACAGTGATGTCTCACTATCTTGAACCTTATTTGCATTACTTCCTGTACCATTGCATAATGGGGTACTCTTCTCCAATATTTTATCCGCATTCTAAAAGGGAAACAAACAAACACATCACAGGTTTACAATGTAGTATTTGAAACTCATTTTGGTAAACCAGTTCAGTAGTAAGGTGGAAAGGATAACAACATGAAACAAACATATATCTATGTAGTATGGTCACTGTATGGTCTATATCATTCTAGTTTATGTTGACAAATCAAGATAGATACAGTTCGAATCATATGTATTTAAGACAAAGCAGCGTAGCCAGAATATGTGTCAGAAACTACACAACAATAACAACACTTGCAAGGTGCATGGCATGCGAATATAACTGTTTATTCAATTGAAAGTGAAATCAATATAGAGCAAGTTACAACAACAAACACGTTAAAGAAACAGGTTTAAAACATACATGTTGCACCATTGGAGTTTCAATTGCATCCTTCAAATTTGAAATTAGTTGGTATGAGTAAATACAGTGATGCAAGAGCAAAGTAGTATGAACCATATCTACGGAACCTGACCTGAGAACAATTCTTCTTCTGCTTTAAGCGTTGACTTGGGGTTCGGAGTGGTGGTCCTCGTTATTTGGGCACTGCAGTTCCTTACTAACTGCTCATGTTTGGGTGCTCTGTGGTGGAGACAGTGTTGTGTCAACGGAAACTGGGTTACTATCTGCTGGGTTGGGGTTAGAAGGGGTGTAGCTGGTTCTCTGTCCAACTGGGTAGGGGTACAATCTGCATGAGTCTGGGTTATGTGTGGTGGGGCTGGTTCTTGGGCAAGTACAACCGTGGTTCTATCTCCATCGACAGGTAGCATGATCTTTTCTGAAGAATGTGTTTTTACTCCCACAGATACTGCCATCACGCTCTCCAATTGAAATGGCTGATAAACAAGAAAAGTAATTGAATGTACAGACATTGTAAGTTAGACAGGTGCAATGAATAGTAGGGAAGAAAACAGGGATGAAATAATTCACGTTTATGTTGTCTAACCAAACAGAATAGCAGGACATAATTTCACATATATGATGGCTAATTAAACAGGATAGCATGACACAATTTCACATGTATGATGACTAACTAAATAGGATAGAATGACATACTTCAAAATATGATGACTATGTAAACAATATGACATGATATAACTATACGATGTGTCTATTAAAGTGGTTGGCATGCCATAAATCACAAACATGTCGTCGATGGAAACATGATGGCATGATATAATTCACGGATAGAATGACATAATTCAAAATATGATGACTATGTGAACAGGATGAGATGATATAACTATATTATGTCTTTAGAAAATGGGTTGGCATGCTATAATTCAGATACATAATGTCTATCTAAACATCATGGCATGATATAATTCAAATATATGATCTATATACTAAGGAAGTGAGCAGAGGGCAATCGCATATATGTTGTGTCAACTAAGGAGATGGCAGTCAATATCGTGTATATGATGTAAAAACTAAGCATTGCAATAGAACATATGCATGATATGAGTAATATAACCCTACGAAGTTTGACCATACACCTCAGGGGGATAATAGGACTGGTCATCTGCCTCTGAATCCTCCTCTGAAGAGCTATCTGTAACCAGCAAGATATCTGCTTCACCAAGTAGCACTGTCTGCTCTGAAGACCTTGTTTTCACTCCAGATTTCTCCATCACCAATTCAAATGGCTGATGCATAGGAAAAACAGTTGAATACACAAACATTGTCCACAAAAGCAATGAGAAATACAAAAAAAGGACGGCATGATAGAATTCACATATATGACGCTTGGCTAAACAGCGTGGCATTGCATAATTCACATATATAATGCCTCGCAAACAAGATAGCATTGCATAACTAAAAAAATATAATGTCTTGCAACAAGATGGCATTGCATAATTCACATAAATGGTAATTAGACACTAAACAAGTGGCATTCACACAAAGCATGTCTAAACTAAGCAAATGACATAGCAATGCAAGATACCATACGCACGATATGAGCAACATAACCCTGCCAAGTTGGAGCATGCACCTCGGGGAGGGGGAATAGGACTGGTCATCTGTCTCTGAATCCTCCTCTGAGGAGCTATCTGTAACCAGCAAGACATGTGCTTCGTCAGATAGCATTGTCTGCTCTAAAGACCTTGTTTCCACTCCATATTTTTCATGACTGTGATGAATGGCTGATGCACAGGAAGAGTAATTGAATGTACTAAAATTGTTGATAAATTTAACACGTAATAAAAAAATAATGTCTATGATATAATTCACATATAAGATGACTGGCTAACCAGGGTGGCATTGCAAAATTCTCATATATGATGCCTGGCTAAACAAGATGGCATTGCATGATTCACATATACGATAAAGAAACTAAACAGATGGCATTGATGTCGGCGTTCTGGGAACGGGGGTCCCCAGACTTGCCTGCCTGCGGCCCATGGCGTGGCTCTGCTAGAAGGCCTGTACGGCCCCTCTTCATCAACAAGACATTCAAGACCCTCGCGAGGGGCCAAGTCTCGCGAGGTGGACGACACAAGACCTCCTCGGGAGCGGCCTTGCCAGGCAGGCTCGCGAGGGGCGGAGAGATCAAGGAAAGGCAAACCTTGTGAGGTTCTCGTGACATGAGCCATGACGATCGAGACCAGGCGGGCGCCAGCATGCATAGTGTCCTTGTTTCCTCTTTTGTGCTAAGGAGGCAAGCGCAGGTGTAGAGTACCGAGGCATCAAGTAAAGGTTTCCACATCAGTGCAAAAATACCAAGACCAGCAGGACGGCAAGACGGAGGTCACCATGGAGCCCAAGGCGGCGTCACCACCAGAGCCTTTTGCCGGCGAAGACTGCTTTTGTCAGGATAAGCTGTACTAGATGTCCCCTTTCAAAATGGCCGTTGTTGGCTCCCTTCCCGCTCAATATTTGGGGAGAGGACCAGGGCCTCTATAAATAGGACTAGCCACCATAGTAGGAGGCAACTGGTCTCGAACTCATTGAGTTCATCATCACACCCACCAAGCACAAGAACACCTCAACCTCAGGAGGCTGTTCTTCCCCTTGTACTGTTCATCATCAGCCCAAGAGGCGATGCACCAGCACCACACTTGAGTGGGGTATTACACCACAACAGTGGCCCGAACTAGTATAAATCTTGTGTCCCTTGTGTTGTGAGTTCGTCGAGTTAGTCCGAGAGATCTTAGCAAAGCTAGGACATGGATCGATAGGGGCGAAATCTTCGTGCTCACCCCAATGTTCGAATCTTGAGGGTTTTGCCGGAACCCGTGATCTGACATTTGGTGCGCCAGGTAGGGGTGCGCCGAAGCTTCCTTTCTGTCGCTCCGCGTCTCGTTGCTTCATCGTCTCCATCGCGGACGCTCGCCGTGCTCATGCTGAGCGCCATG
The DNA here is from genome assembly GCA_963921465.1 of Triticum timopheevii. NCBI lineage: Eukaryota > Viridiplantae > Streptophyta > Magnoliopsida > Poales > Poaceae > Triticum > Triticum timopheevii. The sequence goes on from OY997270.1 coordinate 571,887,086, forward strand.
CTGCCCTCGCAGCCTGCGTCGCTCAAACGGCCCCCATCGGTGGGCCACCCTGTCGTTCTCCATCGCCTGCCGCCAACGCAGCCACCGGCCCGGCGGGGAACGAACAGCAAGCATCTTCGCTGCACCCCGGCCGGTTCGTCAACCCACGCACGTTGCTCCCCTCTGGACGCGCATGCTGCTCTATGCATGCCGTGTGTGCTCCTGCGCTACCGCCCCATCGACGACCTCTACGAGGACTCGCTCGATTGCATCGCCGAGCTCGTCAGTGCCGCAGGGGGCTCCCCTGTGCCGTCCCTCTCGGGGAACGTTCAGTTTAAAGGCAGCGCGCTTCGACAGGTAATCGGCGATGTCATTCTCCGCTCAGGGAACGTGCTCCGCTTGTATACCATCAAAGCACTCCTACAGCTTCCTCACCTCATCCACATAGGCCTCCATCAACTGGCTCTGATAATCTTTGTTGACTTGTCTGACGACAAGCTGCGAATCACCCCTGACGATGAGCTTCTTAACCCCGAGGTCTGCCGCGATCCTGAGACCGACAAGCATCCCCTAGTATTCGGCAGTGTTGTTTGTGGAAATCTCCCTGGGAAAATGCATCTGGATCACATACTTGAGCTGCTCTCCAGTGGGTGCGACAAGCAGCACACGAGCACCGGCGCCTTGCAGCGAGAAAGCCCCATCAAAGTACATGATCCAGTCGCGACTTTCCTCCTTGCCGGGGAGAGTGGTCTCCTGGATTTCTTCATCAGGTTTGAGGTCCATTCTACAATGAACTCCGCCAAGACTCTGATCTGGATTGTCAAAGTACTTTTAAACTTCAAACCAAAGCTCGATAGCTCCAGGGCCCACTCCACAATCCTCCCGGTTGCGTCTGGATTATGCAATATCCGTTGCAATGGGAGGTGTCACGACCGGTTTTCCGGGTATTGATTTCCCAAAAAATGGCCCTTGTGCTCACCAGCCCCAGGATTACTGTTAGCTGATGAGGCACCAACTTGATACAGAAATTCCAAGCAATATGCAGTACAAGACCATTCTGGCCTGTGAGTACAACAAATGGTTTCTAGTGTTTGATGGCAGAAGCGGTTTGTGAATCATCAGTGTCTATGGGACTCCATTTCCCACAAGAACAGCTGACCACGTTAACTCCTATCTTCGCGAGGCTGCTATCACCGTTGCTTTGTTTCCGGGGCTGTCGTCGCAAGGCTCCTCTCCAAGCAAGAAATCTGGCCAAGACAATAGCCAGGGACAAGCCAGTGAGTACTTTGAATGTACTCGCAAACATCATGAACACTGGGATAATACAAACAATAATCATGCACTGAAATATTCTATGATCACGTCGTCAGTCATAAATAAAAATCTTTTATGCATGCAAGCAGGTTATTTATATGCAACATGAATACACAATAATGGAGTGGGAATAAAATGCCACAGTCGGGCGTCTGTGCGACACCACATAAAGGGCTTATAAAGTAAATAAATAACACGCAATGCCACAGTCGGGCGTCTCAGCGACACCACATAAAGGTCTTATAAAGTAAATAAATAACAAGCAATGCCACAGTCGGGCGTCTCAGCGACACCACATAAAGGGCTTATAAAGTAAATAAATAAAAAGCAATGCCACAATCGGGCGTCTCAGCGACACCACATACAGGGCTTATAAGGTAAATAAATAACAAGCAATGCCACAGTCGGGCGTCTCAGCGACACCACATAAAGAGCTTATAAAGTAAGTAATCACAATGAATATCCAGGAGATAGAACCGTCCTAGGGATATTCAATAATTCAAATAATATAATGGGTTAGTCCATAATAAAAATAAAAATAATTATCATAAGTCATCAGTCATGACCCACGTTCTGGTTTAGTAGTTTCTCCTCCGAAGACTGACACTAAGACCGACACTTGACCCATCCCAGACTGTAGTCCTTAACCATGGACATAGCTATTCGAATAGATTTAATCTCTGCAGAGGGTGTACTCTTTACCCACGAGTGAAGGATTCCTTTAGTCCATCGGGACTAATTCTGTCTACGTTCTTTTAATTGAAAACACACCTGACTTGCACGCACTAGCTTAACTTACCAGTGTCTGGAATCACCCACGACACCTGTCAAGTAAAACTCTAAGTGGGGAGGCTACAACCTCGCGTAGCATGGGATCAAATTTATATCGCGCGCTCTAAGGGGTGGCCTCCCCTCTCGGTCCCAACCAGAAACACCCATGCCCCCGGACCAGGTGGCCTGCCTACCGGCTACAACCGTTATCTTCCACCACGGCCTCTCTGTACGGTGTGTGCTAGAAAGGGGTTGACGACTTACTGAACCGTACCCTACCTGCGGCAGGGACAAGTGGTAGTACGAGACAATTATGGGGGTTACTGGAACAAGACTCGATCTACGGTCGACTCAGGAGGTTTATAAATTCCCTGCATGGTATGTGTAAACAATATATACATATATATATCAACAAATAAAATCACCACTCATTACACCTCACTATGCCATACCGGACATAACCGTCCCGACGGAGACTGGCGACAAGCTCACGCCTACCCAAGGCAGAGGCTTTCCCAGGTTCTTTTCCGGCATGCATGCAAGGCACATGGGGACGATTACCATCACAAGTATATTCATTTCCAACAGCAATGAAATCACTAATATGCATTCATGCAAATAATTGCGTCACCACATAAAATGACGAGTTCTCCGGGTTAAGGTGTTGTTATAATCATGTCAACCAACACACCAAAAATATTATGCCAGGGTTCAGGGTCCTTGCCTTCAAGTTGTGTAGAGGCAGGGTGCATCCTAAAACTTTTGAAAGTTTTCTTCTTCTCCAAAAATCCTATTTTCAAAAATATTCAAACGACACATACTTTAAAAAAAGCGCAAAAAAGTTGTCTGAATTTTTTTCAAATAAATCTTAAAATAAACTAGACTAAACCTGAGAGAGGTAGGAAAAAGAATCAACTCATTTGGAGTTTTATTTAAAAAGATATAGCCAGTCAAAGTTTTGGTCAAAGTCTGTTTTTAAAATAAAACAGAAAAAAGGAAAAACATTTCGAACTGACCACGTCGAAGGCGTATTTCGATTTTACGCCTCCACTAACCCAGCGTGGACCGTGCGTGGATCACTGACAGTGGGCCCGCCTAGCCCACTAGTCAGGTTTGACTAGTCTCTCCTCCCTCCTCTTCCTCTGCCCGAGCAGAGGCGGGACTCCGACAATGCTCGCCGGCGAACGGCGACACCGTTCGGGAAACCGAGGCCATCCGTGGGCTCAGGGGGTCGAGGCAGTCCTATCGGTGGTCGACTTTCTGGCGGGGACGGAGGGAGTCGCCGGCGGCGAGCTTCGCGGCGGCCGGTGGCTTCGGTAGCAAAGTGGGTTTGGGGCTACGGTGGCTTTCCGTCGCAGCTGGGGGTCTGGGCGGCTTCGCTTGACGAAGAGTCGAGTGGTGGTGATGGAAAGGTGGGGGAGGCCCTGGTGGCGCCGGGGTGAACCGGGACGAGGCGGCGGCCGAGCTGACCGGAGAGCGTGAAGACGGCCTTTTCCCCATCAATTGATGGCAACGGGGGCACTAGGAGGACGGTGTGAGGCTGCCTGAGTGCTCGGAGGAGCTTGGGGGCCTCCTTTTATAGCACATCCATGTCGGTTCGCGGCGGCCGTGGATACGCTCGTGGCGGTGGCTGGCTGGCTTCAGGGGCTAACGACGAACGCTCCACTGTCTAAGGTGGTGAGCTGGCGCGCTACGGTGGTTTGGGCGGTGCCGCCCATGGCAGGGGCGGACGCGACCGCAGGCGTGCCGCCAAGAGGCTTGCTGTGGCGACGCTGCAGGGGGCGAGGGGGCGGTCGGGGCTTCTGGCGTGATGCGGCGAGACGAGAGGATCAGGATGAGCTCGGGGAAACTGATCCAGGGGGCGTGCTGGCTCGGACGCGAGCTCGTACAAAACGCGCGCTCTGCTCGCGCTCCGGGCATGCACGGCACTCGTTCGACGAAATGCCAGGGCGACCAAATTTGCTAGAGAGCCAATGCAAATCCACAAGCCTAGGTTAGAGATAGTTCAAGGCTACTAGACAACTTGGTTTGGACAAGGGGGAAGTTCACAACATAAAACCTTCAACCATGCCAAATCTGTCTATGCACACAGGGTGTTTGACAAAATGCCAGAGGCATCTAGGCAGTACTTGGGGTGGTCAAATCTTCCAGAGTGTGGTCTCTTTAGATGAATGAGAGGGTGGTGAGGTTAGTTTGCCAAATGTAGAAACTTGTTAGTGCAAGTTTTGCAAAACTTCAATTCTGGACAGGGGGTAAATGGCATCATTACATGAACCAAATATGTCCCAATGGGTGCATGCTCCTGGACTTAGGGCTTTTGTAGGGTTGACTTCAAGCAGGAGAAAGCACAAGGTCACTAGAGCAAAAATAATTAGGGTTGCAGTAGAAATCATAAGGCTGGACCAGAATGAAAAGGAGGTTGATTCACTCAATTTTTCAAAGGACATAACTGGATTTTTGCATAAACATGGGTAATATACTCCTACTGACCTCCCCTAATTTTGGTGGAAGCTTTAAAGAAATATTTAAATAGGTTGTAGTGCAAAATTGCCCACTGGACCAGATTTGAAAGTTTGGTGTAGAAGCCCAAATATTTAATGAATGAAATATATTCTTGCATAAAAGTGATTTAAAAACACCACATGACATCCCCAAATTTTGGTTGGAATTTTGGATAAATTCATCAAATGGTTGTACTCCAAAACAGGGCTTCAACTAATAAAAATCACTTGAAGGAATAGAGCTCAAGGAGAAATGATTATGCCAATAAATTTTCCACTAATTAAAAGAAATGTTTTTATTGAAATGGCAAACAAGTCCAATAATACATTTGGAAAGTTTTTCACTTGAGGTAAAAACTCCATAAAAACAAAGGAAAGAATGGTTCTAAAATCAAAAGAAATTCCAGAAATTAAAAGATTAAGTTTCATGGAAAAATTTTAACTAACAAAACAAGGTTAAAATTTTGGGGTGTCACAACACTACCCCCCTTAAGAAAAATATCGTCCTCGAGATTTGCTAAGGACTGTTTTTCAAAATATTACTTTCACCAAATCAAAACAATTACTTTACTTAAGCGGTAAAATACGGCTACAGTGAGAGAGAGCAATAAGTGGTGCAAAACTACAGTGTTGCATACTGGCGTCGCGTGGAGAAATCCACAGTTTGGGGAAAAACGAGTGATTTCTACGTCGGACGCAGTAAAATTAAATTAAATTCTAAATTCTAAAATATGCTGGTCGTACCCGAGAGCACAGTGCTCCTTCTGGTTGAAAGGTGGACCCGGGGCCCACTGTCAGTCTCTTCTTCTTCCTCTGGCTCTCTCTTCTTCCTCTCTCCCACGCGCTTTCCTGCGCTTTCTCCATCGGCGACGTCTAGCACGTAGGGCATCTAGGCCGTACGACGGTAGTGCGCGGCGTGCTAACTGCCGGTGCAGCGTGCACTCACCTCGCGGGCCAGTGCACTGTCAGCACTGCTCCGGATTCGCCTCCGAACACCGGCGGTCGAGCGACGAGCGGCGCTGGTGGACCTCGCCCACCGTACACCAATCTCGATCTATAAAACAACCGGGTGCTCCTTTCTTCTTCCTTACACCTGGCCTCGCTCCTCCTTCTCCTTCCTTCTCCTTTGTTTCCATTTGCCGAAGTTTGAGGCGAGGCTCTAATGGCGGAGGTGGTGCCAGACTGGTACGTGATCCTGGTGTGCGGAGGGCTGGTAGCAGTGCTGGGGCTCTCCGTGCTCCTGTGCGCGATGATCCTCGATGATCGTCGCGATGCTGCCACTCAAGTGTTGGCTCTCCGCGGTGGCGGTGATCACGAGGAGTAGGTGGGGTGTGTCGGATGCTAACTGTTGTTGGGAGTTGTTCACTTAGATGCAACACGGTTGCAAGGTTTTGCAAGCAGTGTATGTGTTCGAGTGATTGTGGTTGTGAGTCTGCTGCCGTGGTGCTGTGAGAATAAGAGAAATCCCATGTCGTGAGAAGGCATATGATGCAAAAGCTCTGGGAAAAGAAATCTTACTCCAGGAAATCGGTTAATTTAAAGGAAAAATAAACTACAACAAAAACTACTCACATTAGTAGAAAACAAATAATTGACTCGTCGCACAAACTCAGGGTACCACGCATAAGTTACAACACATAAATAACAGTTGCAATAATAAACACAGCCGTGACGTCTGAAATGGAAATTAACTGGACGGGGTCCCGAGAAAACGTCTCTGGTACTGGGACACACTCCTCTTCTATAGGGGGAAGTGGATTGACCAGTCGATGAATGTGTCTCTCCTGGTCAGGCCTCAGTGATCTGCCGATGGCGATCTGAGGATTTAAATCCGCGAGGCTCTGGAGGTAACCCATCACACGTTGGGTTAAACGCTCTTGGGCGATGACGTATTGGACAAGGTTGGCCAGTACTGGGTCTCTCTCAATTCGTCCACCGGGAAAAGATGTTACTTGTCTAGGTGCTGCACGGCTCGGAAAGTAATAATACCCTCGTTTGCTGGCATAGGGTACCGCGAATCAAAGGCGAGCAAGCGCTTCGTACGTAGCAGCTTCTATGGCCATATGTGGGGTCGGCATAGATTTCCCCACGAAGGAGACCTCCGTTGGATCTTGGTTTGAGTTTATGGGAGGGATGTGCACTGCTGCCCAATATCTCGAGGTGGACTGGGTGATCCTCGATTTGAACAGCTCGTACTGGGGTGGCTGGGTAGAACCCATTGTACTGCAGGTAAAGTCCCACAATATTTTGACAAAACTACCTGGGGTTGCATCTGGGGTTCTCAGATAAATACTAGGGCTTGGCATGGCAAGAAATGGTTGTGAGGATGGTGCACAAGGTGAGGGGTGCTTGGCAAGGTCACGAGGTGGCCTTTTTATAGCACTGGAGCTGGGTCATTTTACCGTGGTGAAAGGTAATGAATTTGCCAGTTCAGCTCCAAGGGTCGGGGTCAAAGCCACAGATACACACATCTCACTAAAGTGACGTATCACTGTGGGGGTCGTCGGGTGGTTTTGGTAGCTGTGGCCGGAATAAAAATGCAACTGCAGGCTGATATATCCTTGCAAGGTTACTATTTAAAAACAGAGGCACAACAACAGGTTGCGTTTATTCACAAGGTCACACGGTTACAATGCGAGGATACACTGGGACTCGGCACTACTCGGGTGACTTAGTCTACCTCGTTTATATCCAAGCGGACGTGCCTTGTGGATGTCGAGGCTTCTCCTTGGGTCTCACTGTCGGGATTAGCTAGAGGGGGTTGAGGGGCTGCAGGGTCGGGGTAGCGATGATGACCATCTCGGGGATTGTTGGCGACAATCTCGTTTGAGCGTGTTCCCAAAAGGCGACGAAGCACTTCTGGGGTCATCAAAGCACCTTGGTCGATTGCTGGGGCAGACCTCAGGGACTCGATCGGGTGTCCGAACAGCACAACTGGGTTGTCGGCATCAGGCTCGTTCTCTCCTCTCACCGGGGCTCGGCGAACCAGTTCTCCACGAGATGCGATCAGATCAAGGGTGATTTGATCGAACAGTTCCTCTAGTGCACCTACATAGCGCACAAGGTGCAACAACGCAGGATCCGTCTCGTGATCTCCGTTGGCAACCTGGGGTGGTCTACCATACCCTTCACATTTGGGGTAGTAGTATAACGAGCGACAGTTAACTCTGGGCGACAAGTGTCGGAGTTGAACTATAGCCTCTCGAGCAGCTAGTTGGATGGCTTGTGGCTCAAAGGAAGTTGTCCTTCCGGTGAACCTGTAGGGGCGCTCGGGCGCTAGACCCCTACCGTAGATGTGCACAGTGGCCCAGAATTGATGGCTCTCACCGCTCATGGGCCCTTGGTACACAACATATTCTGGAGGCTCCTCTAATGCAAAAGCACGGCGGGTAAGGTTTGCGAGTATGGTCACAAAGCCTCCAAGGTTGGTTGCTGTGGTCTCATTGTGCACGACGGGGCCAGGCATTATGGCTCGGTTTGGGGTAGCGGCTGTGCTGTGCTGGGTTAGGGCTAGCGTGCCCTTTTTATAGGAAAAGGGGACGGAGTCTTCCTTCGCACGCTTGCGAATGAGACATCTTAGGTGTTGGTTACTGGCGCGAGATCGATAGGCTAGGTTGATAGGTTGGGCACTGACTGCCAAAAGGTGTCAGGCTCACTGTGTGGCTATCTTGCATGGGAAGCTTGGCCGAGGTTAGGTTAAGGTCTGGTGGTTTGGTTAACCAACGTTTTTCGACCTAGCTAAGATAGGATTAGCCAATGGTCAGCCTGGCTCTGATACCAAGTTTGTCACGACCGATTTTCCGGGTATTAATTTCCCAGAAAATGGCCCTTGTGCTCACTAGCCCAGGATTACTGTTAGCTGATGAGGCACCAACTTGATACAGAAATTCCAAGCAAAATACAAAATATGCAGTACAATACCATTCTGGCCTGTGAGCACAACAAATGGTTTCTAGTGTTTGATGGCAGAAGCGGTTTGCAAATCATCAGTGTCTATGGGACTCCATTTCCCACAGGAACAGCTGACCAGGTTAACTCCTATCTTCGCGAGGCTGCTATCACCGTTGCTTAGTTTCCGGGGCTGTCGTCGCAACGCCCCTCTCCAAGCTAGAAATCTGGCCAAGACAATAGCCAGGGACAAGCTAGTGAGTACTTTGAATGTACTCGCAAACATCATGAACACTGGGATAATATAAACATTAATCATGCACTGAAGTATTCTATGATCACATCGTCAGTCATAAATAAAAATCTTTTATGCATGCAAGCAGGTTATTTATATGCAACATGAATATGCAATAATGGAGTGGGAATAAAATGCCACAGTCGGGCATCTGTGCGACACCACATAAAGGGCTTATAAAGTAAATAAATAACAAGCAACGCCACAGTCGGGCGTCTCAGCGACACCACATAAAGGGCTTATAAAGTAAATAAATAACAAGCAATGCGACAGTCGGGCGTCTCAGCGACACCACATAAAGGGCTTATAAAGTAAATAAATAACAAGCAATGCCACAGTCGGGCGTCTCAGCGACACCACATACAGGGCTTATAAGGTAAATAAATAACAAGCAATGCCATAGTCGGGCGTCTCAGCGACACCACATAAAGGGCTTATAAAGTAAGTAATCACAATGAATATCCAGGAGATAGAACTGTCCCAGAGATATTCAATAATTCAAATAATATAATGGGTTAGTCCATAATAAAAATAAACATAATTATCATAAGTCATCAGTCATGATCCACGTTCTGGTTTAGCAGTTTCTCCTCCGAAGACCGACACTAAGACTGACACTTGACCCATCCCAGACTGTAGTCCTTAACCATGGACACGGCTATTCGAATAGATTTAATCTCTACAGAGGGTGTACTCTTTACCCACGAGTAACGGATTCCTTTAGTCCATCGGGACTAATTCCGTCTACGGTCTTTTAATTGAAAACACACCTGACTTGCGCACACCAGCTTAACTTATCGGTGTCTGGAATCACCCACGACACCTATGAAGTAAAACTCTAAGTGGGGAGGCTACAACCTCGCGTAGCATGGGATCAAATTTATATCGCACACTCCAAGGGGTGGCCTCCCCTCTCGGTCCCAACTGGAAACACCCATGCCCCCGGACCAGGTGGCCTGCCTACCGGCTACAACAGGTATCTTCCACCACGGCCTCTCTGTACGGTGTGTGCTAGAAAGGGGTTGACGACTTATTGAACTATACCCTACCTGCGGCAGGGACAAGTGGTAGTACGAGACAAGTATGGGGGTTACTGGAACAAGACTCGATCTACGGTCGACTCAGGAGGTTTATAAATTCCCTGCATGGTATGTGTAAACAATCTATACCTACTAATAAAGCAAGGTGCGTTTCTCCAATTTTTTCATCCATTCACCTTCCAAAGTATTTTTTCTCTCTATCCGAGGTGGTACAAAACTTTTATGCGTCTATCCGCTAGAAATGAAAAAAGATTTATCCAGAACTCTGTAATTGGGCCGCACACGCCTCCGGCCCAATGAAGCCAGCGCACTTATTATTGCCCACGTAGTTGGAAAGACATCATTTGTTTTATGGAGCGATAAATAGTTGAAACTGCCCACAGGACGCCTAAAACTAGGTCGGTCCGTTTCCCTTTTTTAGATGTTCTATTTCATTTTTTTCTGTTCCTTTCTCTTTCTCTTTTATATTTTCTCTTGCCTTTTCCATCTTTATTTTTATTTTTCATGTCAAGTAAAAATTTACAAAAATATTCAGAATTTCAATTTTTTCCAAATATTGAAAAAATGGTCAGAGTTCAAATTTTTGTTTTGGATTTGAAAAATGTTTGAAACTTTTAAAACATCATGGTTTGAAATTTTCTCATTGTTTTTGTGTTTTTCAAAAAATCTTAGATATATTTTAATAAACTACATATAAAGTATTCCATATATAAAACTACTCCTGTTTTAGTGACATCTTCACAAATCCAAAATAACATTTTTGTTTAAGAAAAGATTTTCTATTTTTTTGAATGTTCCCCTTTTAAAAAGATAAAAAATTCAAAAATATTTGTGTTTTTATAAAATTATCATGTTTTTAAAAGTTTTTTATGAATTTCAAAAACTATTAATGTTTCTATTTTTTTGTGTTTTTCCAAAAATATTGGATTTTTCAAAAAACAATTGTTGCATCTTTTGAATTTTTTTTGCATTTAAAAATTTGTTCACGTTTCCAAGATATTCGCCAATTAATATTTATATTGAATGTTCAAAAATATTAAAAAATATTTATAATATTACGCTATAGTATTTTCTTAAATATTCACTCTCGCCATTGGTTGGCGGTGCATGGTCTTTCTATGCTGGTTGACTATAAATGAAAGAAACTGTGGGCACATGCCAATAAAAGAGAATATGTTGTTTGTCTTAATTAGAGCAAAATGACGGACATTCATGCCTGATCATGCTAATGAAATGGGATTGATGCGTTGCAATTAATGACCCACCTGGTTACGCCATCATAGGATAGAGTGGTCGCCGCGTAGCCACCAAATGAGGGGGCAGGCACAACCCAAAGATAGAGGCAGACCCGGAGGAAAAAAGCATGAGTTGCGTGCTCGCCACTAATCCGACCAACCCCACCACTATCAAGATTTTCCGTGTCATACATGTCCAGCGAGAAGACCATAACTCATCTGTCGCGTACTATTGTGGAGACCCTTTTTTGGACGACACATCAATTATCTTTCTCGTTGCTTCTCACAAAAAAATGTCTCTCCCGCTGCAACGCACGGGCAGATGTGCTAGTATATATACATATATATATCAACCAATAAAATCACCACTCATTACACCTCACTATGCCATACCGGACATAACCGTCCAGATGGAGACCGGCGACAAGCTCACGCCTACCCAAGGCAGAGGCTTTCCCAGGTTCTTTTCCGGCATGCATGCAAGGCACATGGGGATGATTACCATCACAAGTATATTCATTTCCAACAGCAATGAAATCACTAATATGCATTCATGAAAATGATTGCGTCACCACATAAAATGACGAGTTCTCCGGGTTAAGGTGGTGTCATAATCGTGTCAACCAACACACCAAAAATATTGTGCCAGGGTTTAGGGTGCTTGCCTTCAAATTGTGTAGAGGCAGGGTGCATCCTAAAACTTTCGAAAGTTTTCTTCTTCTCCAAAAATCCTATTTTCAAAAATATTCAAACGACACATACTTTAAAAACAGCACAAAAAAGTTGTCTGTAAAATTTTCAAATAAATCTTAAAATAAACTAGACTAAATTTGAGAGAGGTAGGAAAAAGAATCAACTCATTTGGAGTTTTATTTAAAAATATATAGCCAGTCAAAGTTTTGGTCAAAGTCTGTTCTTAAAATAAAACACAAAAAAGAAAAAACGTTTCGAACTGACCACGTCGAAGGCGTATTTCAATTTTACGCCTCCACTTATCCAGGGTGGACCGTGCGTGGGTCACTGACAGTGGGCCCGCCTGGCCCACTGGTCAGGTTTGACTAGTCTCTCCTCCCTCCTCTTCCTCTGCCCGAGCGGAGGCGGGACTCCGGCGATGCTCGCCGGCGAACGGCTGCACCGTTCGGGAAACCGAGGCCATGCGCGTGCTCAGGGGGTCGAGGTGGTCCTATCGGTGGTTGACTTTCCGGCAGGGACGGAGGGAGTCGCCGGCGGTGAGCTTCGCGGCGGCCGGTGGCTTCGGTAGCAAAGTGGGTTTGGGGCTACGGTAGCTTTTCGTCGCAGCTGGGGGTCTGGGCGGCTCCGCAAGACGAAGAGGAGTCGAGTGGTGGTGATGGAAAGGTGGGGGAGGCCCTGGTGACGCCGGGGTGAACCGGGATGAGGCGGCGGCCGAGCTAACCGGAGAGGGTGAAGACGGCCTTTTCCCCTTCAATTGATGGCAACGGGGGAACTAGGAGGACGGTGTGAGGCTGCCTGAGTGCTCGGAGGAGCTCGGGGGCCTCCTTTTATAGAACATCCATGTCAGTTCGCGGCGGCCGTGGATAAGCTCGTCGGCGGACCGCCCTACTATGCCGCAAGGCGACGTGGCGGCGGCTGGCTGGCTTCAGGGGCTAACGACGAACGCTCCACTGTCTAAGGAGGCGAGCTGGCACGCTGCGGTGGTTTGGGCGGTGCCGCCCATGGCAGGGGCGGATGCGGGCACATGCGTGCCGCCAAGAGGCTCGCTGTTGCGACGCTGCAGGGGGCGAGGGGGCGGTCGGGGCTTCTGGCGTGATGCGGCGAGAGGGAGAGGATCAGGATGAGCTCGGGGAAACTTATCCAGGGGGCGTGCTGGCTCGGACGTGAGCACGTGCAAAACGCGCGCTCTGCTCGCGCTCCGGGCATGCACGGCAGTCGTTCGACGAAATGCCAGGCCGACCAAAATTGCTAGAGAGCCAATGCAAATCCACAGGCCTAGGTTAGAGACAGTTAGAAGGCTACTAGACAACTTGGTTTGGACAAGGGGGAAGTTCACAACACAAAACCTTCAACCATGCCAAATCTGTATATGCACACAGGGTGTTTGACAAAATGCCAGAGGCGTCTAGGAAGTACTTGGGGTGGTCAAATCTTCCAGAGTGGGGTTCTTTAGATGAATGAGAGGGTGGTGAGGTTAGTTTGCCAAATGTAGAAACTTGTTAGTGCAAGTTCTACAAAACTTCAATTCTGGACAGGGGTAAATGGCATCATTACATGAACCAAAAATGTCCCAATGGGTGCATGCTCCTGGACTTAGGGGTTTTATAGGGTTGACTACAAGCAGGAGAAAGCACAAGGTCACTAGAGTAAAAATAATTAGGGTTGCAGTAGAAATCACAAGGCTGGACTAGAATGAAAAGGAGGTTGATTCACTCAATTTTTCAAAGGACATAATTGGATTTTTGCATAAACATGGGTAATATACTCCTACTGACCTCCCCTAATTTTGGTGGAAGCTTTAAAGAAATATTTAAATAGGTTGTAGTGCACAATTGCCCACTGGACCAGATTTGAAAGTTTGGTGTAGGAGCCCAAATATTTAATGAATGAAATATATTCTTGCATAAAAGTGATTTTAAAACACCACATGACATCCCCAAATTTTGGTTGGAATTTTGGATAAATTCATCAAATGGTTGTAGTCCAAAACATGGCTTCAACTAATAAAAATCACTTTAAGGAATAGAGCTGAAGGAGAAATGATTATGCCAATAAATTTTCCACTGATTAAAAGAAATGTTTTTCTTGAAAGGGCAAACAAGTCCAATAATACATTTGGAAAGTTTTTCACTTGAGGTAAAAACTCCATAAAAACAAAGGAAAGAATGGTTCTGAAATCAAAAGAAATTCCAGAAATTAAAAGTTTAAGTTTCATGGCAAAATTTTAACTAACAAAACAAGGTTAAAATTTTGGGGTGTCACAGGAGGCGAGTGACGACGGTGATCTCGTGGGCTTGGAAGTAATGACGCAGCTTCCTCGAGGCCATAAGGAGGCTGAAGAGCAATTTCCGCACACCGGAGTACCTTGACCTAGCCCCTCCCTGCAAGAGGGAGCTGACAAACTAGACCGGGTGATGCATCATCTTCTTCTTCTGCACCACTTCACTTGGATGCACGGGCCCTGTCCCGATGGCGTCAGACTCTGCCAGGGGCATTGCCTTGCCGGCACTAGGCCCTGCCGGGGGAATTTCTGACTTGCCATCTGCCGGTCCTGCCGTTGCCACTGCCTCTTCGTTGACCTCCCTCTGTGCCACTAGCACGGTGCTGACCACTTGATTCGTTGCCGCCAGATATGGCAGTAACGGCTCTTGCGGTTTAGGCGCAACCAGTATTGGTGTAGAGGAGAGGTACCTCTTCAAATCTTGTTGCGCTGCTTCAGCCTCTGGGGTCCATTCCATTGGTCCCATTTTTTTCAAGATTTTGAAAAAAGGGAGGGCACGCTCGGCATACTTGGAGATGAATCTCCTCATGGCGGCAACGCAGCTAGTGAGCCGACGCACATCCTTGATCAGCTTGGGCACCTCAATCTTGTCTAGGTTTGCCTCAATCCCACACTGCGACACAAAGAACCCGAGAAGTTTGCCGTACGGAACGCTAAAGACACACTTCTCAGGGTTCAACTTGAGTTTGATCTTGTGCAGGTTAGCAAACGTCTCTTATAAATCTTGTACAAGAGTTGCCCTGTCCTTGGTTTTGACCACTATGTCATCCATGTAGGCTTCCATATTTCTATGTAGCTGGGGCTCAAAACCAATTTGGACAGCTCTTGCAAAGGTTGAGCCAGCACTCTTCAACCCGAAAGGCATCCGTAAAAGGCAATATGTACCACATGGGGTGATGAATGCTATCTTCTCCTCATCTTCCTTTGTCATGAAAATTTGGTGGTAGCCTGAGTAGGCGTCGAGGAATGATAACAGGTCACACGCGGCCGTGGAGTCAACAATCTGGTCGATGCACGGCAACGGGAAACGATCTTTCGGACAAGCCTTATTGATATTTGTGTAATCAATACACAGCCTCCACATTCCGTTTGCCTTCCGCACCACCACCGGATTGGCCAACCACATCGGATGGAGCACTCCTCTCACCAAGCCCGCCACTTCCAATTTCCTGATCTCCTCTGTGATGAACTCCTGCCGTTACAAAGCTTGCTTCCTGACCTTCTGTAACGCCCCTGATTTGATGCGCCAGGTGTCCGCCAGTTATTCGCCGTAGTTGCCATGTCATTTGTTTGCGTGTTGCATTTTGCCATCTCATCATATGCATTTCATATCATGTCATCATGTGCATCTCATTTTGCATACGTGTTCGTCTCATGCATCCGAGCATTTTCCCCGTTGTCCATTTTGCAATCCGGCACTCCTATGTCCTCCGGCGCCCCCTTTTTTCCTCTTCTCTTGTGCGGGTGTTAAACTTTCTTGGAATGGCCCGAGGTTTGCCAAGCGGCCTTGGAATAGCACCGGTAGACTGCCTGTCAAGTTTCGTGCCATTTGGAGTCCGTTTGATACTCTAACGGTTAACCTGGTAACCGTAAAGGCCTCTTTCGTGTGCAGCCCAACACCCTTTTCAAAGTAGCCCAAAACCCAGCAAACTCCCCTCCATGCTCTCGGTCGTTCGATGACGATCGTGTGGGCGAAAACCACACCTCATTTGGAGTCTCCTAGCTCCTCCTACCTCTATATATAGATCCCTTCCCCGAAATCTGGACGAAACCCTAGTCTCCCCGCTCCCCTCGCGCCGTCGAACAAAATCCGGACGGCCGGACACGTCCGCCCGCACTATCGGACGAATCGCTTCACGCCACGTGGCGCGCCGCTGCTCTCCCCGCCACCGGCCCAGGCGAGCCCGATTCGGGCCCCCCGGGCCCATCTCCGCCGTGCCGCCCGCCCGCGTCGGCTCCCTCGCTGCCTCCCGCGCCGGCGCGCCCCGCCTCGCCATCCAAGTCCGTCGCCGGCGCCAACCCTGTTGCGCCCCACCGCACCGGACCGCGCGCCGCCGTCTCTCGTCTTACCCAACCCCGGCCGTGCCGCCCTGCGCCGAGGTCGCCGGCGGCCGTGCCCGCCGCCAGCGCCGCCCCAGATCCCGCGCTCCTCGCGTCTCCGGCGAACCCCGCAAGCCCCAGCCGCTGCTTCCTCTTCTTCCCCGACGAATCTCCGGTGGAGCTCCGGCGATCCTCGGGATGCGCGCCCCGGATCCAGATCCAGCCCTAAGGTTGACCTCGAAAAAACTGCCAAGTCCCGAAATTATTTACATTATCATGCCATGTTCATCGCATCATATCTCCATGCATGCAGCTCCATTTCTTGCCTGTAATATGTCAAATTGTTCGCCTCGACGAGTACTTCATTTCATTCCATTGCATCATGTTCATTTGAGTCCATCTTGATGCCTGAATCATCGTTGCAAGAGTGCTATATAATGCTAATATGCTGAAACTGTTATAACATGCACTTTTGTCATTTTTGCCATGTTTGATGTGTGCATCCTATGAGCATGAGCTCTACATGTGTTTTGAACTATGTCATATCGTCTTAACAGTGGTGACATCCATGTATTTTTGTGAGTTGTGTGCTGTGTGCATCAAGCTTGTTAAGTAGGGTACTTGCTGTTGCTGTTTTCCTGACTGATTCTGTTATATTTTGTTGCTATGTAAACCTGCTGCTACTAGTCATTATATGCATAATCTGGAGATGTTCACTAAGGATGATTTGTTATACATGTCATGCTATATCCATTCATGCCCTTGGTTGAATTTTTAGCCTGCTGGAACATGTTGTTATCTTGCCCTCAAAGTTGCTCAATAATGTTGTTGTCAACCTGTTAACATGAAATTCAGTTTTGGCCATGTGCTTTTCTAATGATCCATGCATCATATGAACTTTCTCTTGCCATTCTTAGCTTCATAAACATGTCTTCTTACTGTTGGTGCCTTTCCATGCCATGTATTTCTCTGTGGTGAGTGGTTCAAGCTCACCAACATGCCTACTTATTGTTGTTCCTGCCATGTTTGAATCTGTCATATATCTTGCCATGTTTACATGGGTGCCATCATATCTTCTGATCCTTTTTGGCTCATGGTCAGTAAAGGACTTTTGTTCTATGAATTTAGTAGATTCATTCCATGCCTTTGGTTGCCATGATAAGTTCCTGTAATATGTTGTCTGATAGCTCTAAAGATTGCAACCTGATGTTATTTCTGCAAAGCCTGAAACTGTTATTATTTGCAATCTTGTCATGTCATTTTGAGCATGTTCTAGTGATTTCTGGAGATAGCTCAGTGTTCATGTTTTGTCATGCTTTACCTGTACTTCATGCCCATGCCTTTTGTTATTATTTTGGGGTGTTGTAGCATATTGTTTTGATGCATGCTAGATGCCTAGTTGCTGTTTTGGACAGCTTGTCCTTTAAACTTGTATAGTGTGCATTTGTTGAACTGTTGCTCCGTTTTGAGTGTGCTCTATATGAAACTTGCTTGATTTTGCATGTAGTTTCATATTATCATGTTGCATCCTTGCTTTGAGGTGTTTGCTTGATGTTTGGATGCATTTTGCATCAATGCCATGCTTAACTTGTTTTGCTCATATCCTCTAGGTCGTAGCTCCGAATCTAATGAACTTTATATGTAACTTGACTAGAATTTCGTGTAGATCCTCTTCGTGCTCTTTAACTTTCTGTTTAACAACTTCAAATTAATGTTTGTTCAGTTCTGGAACCATTTCGAAATTTGCATATGATGACTTACCGGAATTGTTATATGTTGTTTTCGGCCTCATTTAAACTTGCCTTGATGTGTTGTTCTTGTTTGCATTGTCTCTTACCAGGAGTAGCTCCATGTAGCTTTGCCATGCATCATGCTTGTTGTGCATCATGTCTTGTCTATGTGTGGTGTGTTTACTATGTTGTGTGCTTCTTCTCGATAGTTCCCGTTTCGTTGCGATCGTGAGGATTCGTTCGTCTACGCTTGGTTCGTCTTCATGGCTTCGTCTTCTTCATGGACTCGTTCTTCTTCCTTGTGGGATTTCAGGCAAGATGACCGCTACCCTGGATCTCACTACTATCATTGCTATGCTAGTTGCTTCGTTCTATCGCTATGCTGCGTTACCTATCATTTGCTCTTCAAGCCTCCCAAATTGCCATGAACCTCTAACCTTTTGACACCCTTCCTAGCAAACCGTTGTTTGGCTATGTTACCGCTTTGCTCAGCCCCTCTTATAGCATTGTTAGTTTTAGGTGAAGTTGAAGATTTCTCCATGGTGGACAGGATTTTGTTGTGATATCACAATATCTCTTATATTATTAATGCATCTATATACTTGGTAAAGGGTGGAAGGCTCGGCCTTATGCCTGGTGTTTTGTTCCACTCTTGCCGCCCTAGTTTCCGTCATACCGGTATTATGTTCCCGGATTTTGCGTTCCTTACGCGGTCGGGTGATTTATGGGACCCCCTTGACAGTTCGCTTTGAATAAAACTCCTCCAGCAAGGCCCAACCTTGGTTTTACCATTTGCCTCACCACCACCTACTTTTCCCTTGGGAGTCGCTCTTTCGAGGGTCATCTTTATTATAGCCCCCCCGCGCCAATGCTTGTCTAAGTGTTGGTCCAAACTAGAGCACCGTGCGGGACCATCCTTTGGCAACCTGGGGTACGTCGGTACTTGTACGCTTAGCTTATCCGGTGTTGCCCTGAGAATGAGATATGTGCAGCTCCTATCGGGATGTCGGCGCATCGGGCGGTCTTGCTGATCTTGTTTTACCATTGTCGAATGTCTTGTAAACCGGGATTCTGAGACTGATCGGGTCTTCCTGGGACAAGGAATATCCTTCGTTGAACGCGAGAGTTTATCATGGGCTAAGTTGGGACACCCCTGCAGGGTATAAACTTTCGAGAGCCATGCCCGCGGTTATGTGGCAGATGGGAATTTGTTAATGTCTGATTGTAGATAACTTGACACCAGATCCGAAATTAAACGCATCAACCGCGTGTGTAGCCGTGATGGTCTCTTCTCGGCGGAGTCCGGGAAGTGAACACGGTTTCTGGGTTATGTTTGACGTAAGTAGGAGTTCAGGATCACCTCTTGATCATTGCCAGCTTCACGACCGTTCTGCTTGCTCTCTTCTCGCTCTTATTTGCGTTGGTTAGCCACCATATCATGCTTAGTCGCTGCTGCAACCTCACCACTTTAGCCCTTCCTTACCCATTAAGATTTGCTAGTCTTGATACCCATGGTAATGGGATTGCTGAGTCCTCGTGGCTCACAGATTACTACAACAACAGTTCACTACTAGGGAAAACCTTATACATAGAAATTTAGCAACAACGCGGGTCAAAAAAGCGCGCTAGTGCTATATAGCAGTAGCGATTTAAGAAAAACCGCGCTACAGATACAAACTTAGCAGTAGCGCTTGTGGTCGAGAAAGCGCTACTACTAATATTCCCGTTGGCAGAATGGTAGGCTAAGCATAGCAGTAGCGGGCTTCTAAGAAACGCGCTACCGCTAGGGCATAATTAGTAGCGCGTTTCCTGGGAAGAGCGCTACTACTATCGGATATAAAATAAGATGAAAAACAAATATAAAAGTAAATGAAAATGAAAGAAATAGAAAAAGGAGAAATGGAATAATAAAATGTAAAGCAAAATAAACGAAAAAGCGAAAAATCGGAGGAAGGCATAGCAGCAGTGTTTGTTTGTAAGAGGCGCTATAGCTAACGTAGCTGCAGCACGTGTCCTAGACCCCCGCTATAGAAACAAAAAAGAAAATTAAAAAAGGAAGAAATTTACATAGCTATAGCAGCAGCGCGTTTTGCAAAAACCGCTATAGCTATCTTAGCTATAGCGCATTTTGCGAAACGCGCTACCGCTAAGTTTGACTTAACCAAAAAACCGTTTCCCCCCAGCCACCACTTCTCCCCCAAATCCCTCAACCCACCCCGCGCGCCGCCGTCTCCCCGATTCACCGTTGCCCCACTTCGCCGCCGACGTCGACGCCACCAGAGCCGTGCGCCTCGACGACACCGGAGCCGGCCCCAACGCCACGGAGCCGCGCGGCCTCGTCAATGCCACCGGAGCCGCCGTCAACGCCACCTTCCTCGCCGTCACCGGAGACGCCCCTGCCTCCCTCGCCGTCACCGGAGACGCCCCTGCCTCCCTCGCCACCACTTCATCCGTCGCCACCACCGGAGCCATCATCTGTAAGCCCCCACCCCTCCTCTCTCTCTCATGCATAGGTTAGCCAGTTTAATTAGGTTAATTATCTAGGTTAGGGAAAAAATTTAGTTAGGGCTTTGACAGAGAAGTAGTTAGGTTAACTACTTTAATTAGGTTAATTATCTAGGTTAGTGCAAAAACTTAGTTAGGGCTTTGACAGAGAACTAGTCAGGTTAACTAGTTTAATTAGGTTAATTATCAAGGTTAATTAGTGCAAAAATTTATTTTAGGCTTTGACAGAGAACTAGCTGCGTTAACTAGTTTAATTAGGGTTAATTATCTAGGTAAACTAGATTAACTAACTAGGTTAAATAGGTAGGTTAATTAGGTTCGTTGGATTAACAAGCTAGGTTAAGTAGATTGGCAAAGGTTTTTGATTTTTGAAAAGACCACTATTTTTCAAGGAAAAGAATTTAGGCAAATCTTATTTTTCATTGAAGTGGTCATGTTATATCTTTTCATTGAAGTTGTTCGATTGTGCCCAAGTGGCTTTGTTGTTTCCAGGGAATGGTGTTGAGTGGCCTATGTTTTGCCGGAATGTTGACTCATTTCTATTCCGGCAAATTTCAGGTTCTCGATTTGTCCACTTTTTAGCAAAGGTCATGCCGAAATTTCCCGTGAATTTCGGCATGACTTGTCCAACAAACTAGGACATATCGAGTGCCCGGGATTTGCCGCACCAGGAAGGAGTCAGCATTCCTGCAAAACAATAGTCCTTTTTTATGTCATTATTCATTTTATTAGGTCTAGAATTAATTGACTAGATTTAATAATAGGAGCATGGCTAGCAACGATGAAGGACAGGGTTCTGGTGATTGCGACGACATCTACCGGGCGGCAGACGAATTTTTTAGCCTTACCGACGATCAACAGATGTTGTTACTGGGCCCACCGGTGGCATTGGGGACTGAGACCGATACGCAGACCGGTGCTAAGACCAACACGCAGACCGGTGCTGAGACTGAGACCGGCGCTGAGATTCAGACCGGCATCAAGACCGGCGCTGAGACCGGTGCTGCCTCGGGGAGCGGAGCCAGTGTAGAACCGAAAGGAAAGAGGCAACGGGTTCCTAACAAACTCAGGACTACTAGACTGGTGGTCACGGAGGTGGACGACGGCAATTTTGAGCCAAAGGCGCCCGAGGAAGCGTGCGCGTGCTACGACAATCAAATAGGCTGCATCATACGGACAACCGCCACCATCAATGATGAGAATCTAAAGAAGATAGAAAATATGAGGAGCTCCCTCCTAAGGAAGTTTCACCAGATATTCTTGTTCCCGGGCCGGAATGAGAAGGATTATGAAGATCCAGACAAGGACCCGGCAATGAAGAAGATAAACAAACACGCCATGACCAAGTTTAGCAACGCGTTGGCCGCCTGGAAAAGTCGAGTGAAAGCAAAGATCAACGACAGGGAACCCTACTCCGAGATTGTAAAGGAAAGTCCGACAATCACGGAAGAGCAGTTTCAAATATTCAAGGAGGCTTGCGAGGCCGAAGCAGTCAAAGAAAAGTCTAAGTACATGAAGGGGCTTCAAAAGAGGAACATTGGGACCCACCACCTCGGAAGTCGTGGTTACGGCGGAAAGAGGTCCAAACGGGCCAAGGAGGACGTGGAAGCCGCGAGTCTGGGCATCCCAGACCCCTTGGCGGATTTCACCGTCCCGCGGGAGCGTGACGTCCTGATGCCCGGCACCGTTGGGACCCAGTGAAGAAGGTTTACGAGACAACACCGGTCATTACGGAGTTCATGAGACTGCTGGTAATTTTAGTTTCTGATCAATTCGACTGCACACGTTAGTCATATTTGTAAACGATCCTTGTGCCTTTTGCAGAGAGAGCAGCACCGGATTGCGGCCGAAAGCGACTCGCCGTCTGAGGCTTTGGCGAGGCCCAAGTGGGACACTCCATTCAACCGGGCGTTGAACGTATTGAAACAACAACCGGTGGATACTCGACCGTCGTATGGACGCGTGCACGGTGTCGGAGACGGCGCCACGTGGAAGAAGTACTACCGTGAGACCACGGAGGAGAAAAAGGAAAGACGGAGGTTAACTGAAGAAAGCATCGACCAGAAGGTTGAGATTGCGGTTGAGAAGAAATCATCTCAGACAGTCGCAACAGCGGTAGCTGCCGCAAAATAGGCGATTGCAGATATATCTACTTCCTTGGTGACGGGCGTTTACACTTGGACAAGGCAAAATCCAGAAAAAAAATGCAGAGGACTTTCCCCTTGCTGACTTCTTGGGAGCACCTGCTCCCACACCGGCTCCCGCACCTGATCCCGCACCTACTCCCGCACCGGCTCCCGCACCTGCTCCCGCACCGGCTCCCGCACCTGCTCCCGCACCGGCTCCTGCACCGGACGTGCTCGGTGGTGCCTCCTCTTTGGCTGAGCTCGACGCCCTCACGGTATATACCACACCGGCCCCCTTCAATATAAATGTATAATCTCCCCTTTTCGTTGCCTTTCGGATGTCTCACGTCGCAGACTTTTCTTTGCAGGCCGATGAAACCCCGTGCACCATATTGTACACCATCGGCGAACAGAAGGTGGACGTGGGGAAGGGGACGATAATGGAGCCGAAGGAACCATTGTTCCACAGCCGGTCGATCACCCCGAACGTCTTCAAGGTTTCCGTGGCCAGTGTCAAACCGGGCCACGAGAATTTGCCTCCTCTAATACTAGTGGGGGATGACGACGAGAACCCGCAGCGGCTTGGTGATTGTTGCAATGGGTGGGTCCTGTTGTGGCCAAAGAGTCTGCTTCGTCTGGAGGCGACCGGGAGCACACCCACGAGCACGCAACCTCAGCAAGGTATGAAAATCAACACCCCACCTACCTAATTAGCGTCGGGTGTCGGGTTGGGTGATAGCGGACGGGGTAAGCAGGTGGCTCCATTAGTCGCTGATGACGTCGCCATGGATGAGGATGAGGATGACGATGGCGCTGAACAATATGTCTATATTGGCGCCTCCTCAGGGTTTGAGCATCATGAGTCGGTGCCTGAATTACCATCTCAACGTATTATTGACGACCATCCGGTGGTAAAGAAGTCTAGGAAGAGAGCGAGGAAAGGCAAAAAAGCTGATTCTATGATCCAGCCGCCTCAGCAGCCTCGGCTTCAGGACCGTGTAGATATCCCCGATGCTGATAAATGGCATATCCCCGGTCGACCAATCCTACCTGAAACAGCGCTACGGGCCAGATTCGGCGATCTAAGGAGACTTCATGACGATGTGCTGCGGGTAGAGAAAGGCCTCATCGCCTCGAAAGATCTAGGATACCCACTCTACGTGGTTAACGTTCCGCGGAAAATGTCGTACGTCGACGGCTTCCCCGCGGATAAGTTCTTCCTCCGATTCGATTACATATTCGACATGTTTCACGTGAAGAAGCTGGATTTTACGTTTGTCCGCCTTTATGCCTTGCACATGAACTACATCATTAGGGTTGAGCAGATACGTTTTATCTGTGTCGCTGACCCGTACTACATGCACGAGGGCTTCTTGGGAGTCTGTGCACAGCATCGTGTATACGCGAGGGATTACATCGTCAGCTTCATGCTCGCCAATAAGGACAAGGAGGCGATTCTCGTGCCTTATCATCCCGTGTTAGTCATCCGCGCTGCTATCCTTCCTTCGATTTCAATAATTCATTTGCACGGTGGAGGCTAATTAATTTGAGGTGTACTTATTTTGCGCAGCGGTGGGCGCGCCGTCCTCATCATCCTCTACCCCCGATTCTCCCACACTCTTTACTTGGACTCGTTGAAGAACATTCACAAAAAGGATTACACCCACATCAAAGATGTTCTCGACAGTGCTATGTTTTACTACCAAGCAAGGGGTGGAGAGGTTAGGGACAAGAAGAGAAGGGGCGGCAGGCCCGCCTTCAGCCATAAGACCGACTTCTGCTGCATCCAGCAACCGAACGATTCTCTTAATGATGGATTCTATGTCCTACACCACATGCTGGAGTACAGACGGGATCACCAGAAGCTTCACATGGCACCTACATCTGGCGATGCCCATATTCTGCAATGGGCAAAGGACATAGGAGATATCGTGGATCATCGACTTCGAGCTGAGTTCTATAACATCCAGCGCGAACTTGCCCAAATCATCATGAATGAGGTCATCGGAAAAACAAGGATGTTCCATGCAGAAGGACAAATATCGCAGGAAGACGTCTGAACATGGATAGCCTCTCAGCGTCTCGACATGAAGCCTTTCACTAAGCTCGATGACTATCTCCCTGACATGGATGGATGGCATGACATGATGGAGTGATTGTCGATATATGACAATGTGTCCGTTTAGTCCATACTTTCTTTTATGACAAAACTTTGAGTTATGCATGGTGAAACTTTATTTGTGATGTAATTAAACCGTCCTCCTCCTCGACTAGCGAAAATCACTCAAGTTAGGTCATTTTGGGTACGATGAACTTTGTTATTTATGCTTATGATATGTTGTTTCTATTTTTGCCAAGTCTGTCTCTTTCTGTTGCTCAACTATATATGTTGCATATTATCGACTCATGTGACGATGCATGTGCATAGATAATAGATGGCGAAGAAGTGCTACGCCAGGAGTATATATACGACAAGTGGCCGGAGTGTCAGGCCCAGGTGTACCGGTTTTCGGTTTCCGAGCGACACGCAGTACTTAGTTTAGGTTCACACTAATGCGAGAGAGGGATACGAACACATGTACTCAAAGTGATAGCTATTCTCGTGTATATCATTGTTTGGATGGATGACGATATATTTGCAAGTAATCGAGACTTGTATCGCTATTTTCGAGATTGATGACGAGAGACCACTTTGTGTTGGATGATGATTAGGATGATGACATGATTTGATGAGACTAATTGTATGTATATGCTATGATTACATTTGTATGTGGATGATATGCTAAAGATTATTGTATAAAGCCTATTCAAATACAAAACAAATAAAAAAACAAATATGCAGGAAAAAAACTAATAAAACTAGTAGTAGCGAGGGGGGAAATTTAGCAGTAGCGCCGACTTACCTGTAGCGCTCCCTGCTGAAAAGCGCTGCAGATAATATCAGTAGCGCCCTTTCACAAAGAGCGCTATAGCTATTTATCAGTAGCAGTAGCGTGGGTCAACAGGCGCTACTGCTATACGTTAGCTGTAGCGCCTTATTAGTAGCGCCGGTACCCGCGCTACTGAGATGGCCAAAACCCACGCTGCTGCTAGGCTTTTCCCTAGTAGTGGTTGCAGGTACAGGTTATGCGATGATCATGACATGAGAGCGATGATTGCGTGTTTTGGAGTTCTTCTTCTGCTTCTTCTTCGATCAGGTGATAGGTTCCAGGTCGGCAGCCTGGGCTAGCAGGGTGGATGTCGTTTGAGTTTCTGTTTGTGTTTCATACGTAGTCGGATGGTGCTCTTTGTAATATGATGTTGTATTCGTGTGGCATTGTATGCCTTTTGTATGTATCCCCATCTATTATGTAATGTTGATGTAATGATATCCACCTTGCAAAAGTGTTTCAATATGCGGGTCTATCCTTGGTGGGACCTTCGAGTTCCTTTAGGGTAGGGTCGCATATTGTGCGTGACAAGTTCGTATCAGAGCCTCGACCGACCCTAGGAGCCCCCTTGATTGATCGTGTAGTTTGGCCGTTGTTGAGTCTAGAAGAAAACTGTCTTCGGAGTCTAGTTATATCGGAGAGTAGGAATTCTTTTTACTCCTCAGCCCCTTCATCGCTCTGGTGAGGAATCTTGACGTAGGTGTTTTGAATTACTCCTCTTCCCCTTCAAATTTTTCTTTAGGATCACGCAGTTGGTTTTCCGATCGTTGGATTCTCAGCTCCTTTCATCCGATGCTTTTCTCGTCAAGTTGACTCGAACCTCTTTCTCTTTCGCGAGTTCAATCCTCAGTAGTTTTGTTTTACCACCCGCCCACCCTTCTTCCTCTCGGAACCGGAGTCCGTAATCGAGTATCCATTCTACTCGTGCGAAGTCTTTGCTTTTCTTTCCTCAATGATTTCAACCGGTGTTTTCTCTTCAAGATATCCGTCGGTTCCCCCTTCCAAGTTGTCTTTGTTTTCCCACCCTCCCACCCTTTTTCTTCCCTTAGCTTGAGTCTCTTTCGACAATCATTTTCATCCGTGTGGAGCCTCTTCAGTCTTTCATCAATTGTTTCAACCGGTGAATTCTCTTTTGTTTGACATTCTTCATCTCTTTTCTTTTCCGGTGGTTTCAAATTCAAGTTTTTCGGTGTTGATTATATTCTTTCCCTCAGCTCAAGTGTTTTCCTTGCTCGTTCTCCTCTCGCCAGTTTATCATTCCAGAGTTCGAGACATCTTAGGACATTCGTCTATGTTTGAATTAATTCGAGGTTGCCACCTCATTCAAATATTTCAATTATTCCGGTGCTTCTTTTATCTGTTCAACATCCCCTTCCAAACAGTGTTTTCTTTTAGTGGGCCCTAACCCACAGGTCTTTTCCCAGAATCTTACCTGACTCTTCTAATTATTCCGGAGCCATTCCTAATTCTTTTCGGAGTCTGACGTAAGAATGAATTTCATCAGTCACATGCCTTCTCCAAGATCGCTTTCAAATTCTTTTGATGGTTGCCTCAACCTCTCTGCTTTTCATTCTACCGGAGTATCTCAGTAATTTTGGTGGTGTTCCTCATCGTCATTTGAAGATTGAAGAAGAGTTTTTTCCTCTAAATCTTGCCCGTTCTCTCGAAGTTTCGTGGTTCTAGCTTCATGTTATCCTCTCATATTATTCCGTTTGTCAGATATTCTTTCTTGCCCATCCAGAGTATGTCGGAAGTTGTTTTCCCTTTTCTTTTCACCGGAGGCCGTTGTTCTAGAAGAATTCTTCGTCCTCACATTTCAGCTACCGTTATCCAATTATCCCGGTGCTTCGTTCAAGTGTTCTTTAATCAGCTCATGATCTCTTTGTTCTTTTGCATCTAAATCCCCTCTAGCATATTTGTTCTTCTAATTCTTCCCGGTGATTCATTCTCTTTCTTCAGTCATTTTGAATTCTTACGGTGGTTCGTTCAAGATTCTTTTTCCTCCATTATCATTTTTAATTCATTCGTTCTTTCCAATCCTGCCGGTGGTTCATGAAGACCTTGTCAAGTTTGCGATATGTCACTTCTCAATCCTTTTTCAAGAAGAATAAGTAGTATGCAAAATCCTTTGCTTGTCATCAATTTAATTTGATGAAGGATAAGCACACAATAAATCTTATTCTTATTTAATCCAAATGATTAATCCCTTTCTTCGGAGTTTTTTCTTGATGAATAAATTCTAGTTCCAAGTGATCTATCTTTCTTTTCTGGAGTTCAAATTTTCCTCGGCCATCTCGTCGGAAACCCCATCTAAATCATCGCAAGGCTCATCTTATTCTTCATCCTTCATTCTATCTCATCATCCTTTTGTCACCGGAGTTCTTCACGGTGGTTCTTCATGATTTAATTCATTCTTCAAGATTCATCAAGAATTTTGTTGGTGGAGTGCAAGTATCTTTTCTTCTCCCGTCTCGAAGTGTAATTAATTCTCTGTGTTCTTTTGAAGCAGAGTTTTGCATTTCTTTGTTCTTCTCAGCTATTCAATCTTTTCCACTTGTGCTCGGAGATCACCTCATAATTTTGAGATGTTTTCCTTAAGTCCACAACAAGCTTATTCTTTACGTTGTTGATTTTTCTCAACAACTCCGTTCAATCCTTTCTTCTAAAAATGCTTTCAATTTCATTCGTGGCACAAGTTGTCATTTTCTTCTCCGTTCTTTTCATTTAACTCTTTCAATTCTTTCCGGAGGTTTTTGTGTCATGTCTTCATCAAGTACCATTTCATCCTCTCTAGCTCGTGTTCTAATCCTTCAATTTTTCAGCCGGAGTGCTGCCTAAATCCTTTCAGTCTTATTCGTTTCTTATCTCATTCTAACCGGAGTGGTTTCATAGTCTATCTGATTCAGTGAGCTTTCGATTCTTGTCATTCTCGTCGTTCCTCTCTTCTTCTCGAGTGCTCTCGATTCTTTGTTTCCTCTCTTGAATTCTTGTTTCACCTCATCCCTTTTTCCCTTCCGTCTCGGTCCTAAGATCTCGGGACGAGATCTCTTGTTAGTTGAGGAGTGTTGTAACGCCCCGGATTCGATGCGCCAGGTGTCCGCCTGTTATTCGCCATAGTTGCCATGTCATTTGTTTGCGTGTTGCATTTTTCCATGTCATCATATGCATTTCATATCATGTCATCATGTGCATCTCATTTTGCATACGTGTTCGTCTCATGCATACGAGCATTTTCCCCGTTGTCCGTTTTGCAATCCGGCACTCCTATGTCCTCCGGCGCCCCCTTTTTGCCTCTTCTCTTGTGCGGGTGTTAAACTTTCTCGGAATGGCCCGAGGTTTGCCAAGCGGCCTTGATATAGCACCGGTAGACCGCCTATCAAGTTTCGTGCCATTTGGAGTCCGTTTGATACTCCAACGGTTAACCGGGTAACCGTAAAGGCCTCTTTCGTGTGCAGCCCAACACCCTTTTCAAAGTGGCCCAAAACCCAGCAAACTCCCCTCCATGCTCTCGGTCGTTCGATGACGATCGTGTGGGCGAAAACCACACCTCATTTGGAGTCTCCTAGCTCCTCCTACCTCTATATATAGATCCCTTCCCCGAAATCCGGACGAAACCCTAGTCTCCCCGCTCCCCTCGCGCCGCCTGACAAAATCCGGACGGCCGGACACGTCCGCTCGTGCCACCGAACGAATCGCTTCACGCCACATGGCGCGCGGCCGCTCTCCCCGCCGTCGGCCCGGGCGAGCCCGATTCGGGCCCCCCCCGAGCCCATCTCCGCCGTGCCGCCCGCCCGCGTCGGCTCCCTCGCTGCCTCCCGCGCCGGCGCGCGCCGCCTCGCCATCCAAGTCCGTCGCCGGCGCCGACCCCGCCGCGCCCCACAGCACTGGACCGCGCGCCGCCGTCTCCCGTCTTCCCCAATCCCGGCCGCGCCGCTCTGCGCCGAGGTCGCCAGCGGCCGTGCCCGCCGCCCGCGTCGCCCCAGATCCCGCGCTCCTCGCGTCTCCGACGAACCCCGCAAGCCCCGGCCGCTGCTTCCTCTTCTTCCCCAACGAATCTCCGGCGGAGCTCCGGCGATCCTCGGGATCCGCGCCCCAGATCCAGATCCAGCCCTAAGGTTGACCTCGAAAAAACTGCTAAGTCCCGAAATTATTTACATTATCATGACATGTTCATCGCATCATATCTCCATGCAGACTGCTCCGTTTCGTGCGTGTAATAGGTCAAATTGTTCGCCTCGATGAGTACTCTATTTCATTCCATTGCATCATATTCATTTGAGTCCATCTTGATGCCTGAATCATCGTTGCAAGAGTGCTATATAATGTTAATCTGCTGAAACTGTTATAACATGCACTTTTGTCATTTTTGCCATGTTTGATGTGTGCATCCTATGAGCATGAGCTCTACATGTGTTTTGAACTACGTCATGTCATCTTAACAGTGGTGCCATCCATGTATTTTTGTGAGTTGTGTGCTGAGTGCATCAAGCTTGTTAAGTAGGGTACTTGCTGTTGCTGTTTTCCTAACTGATTCTATTGTATTTTGTTGCTATGTAAACCTGCTGCTACTAGTCATTATATGCATAATCTGGAGATGTTCACTAAGGATGATTTGTTATACATGTCATGATATATCCATTAATGCCCCTGGTTGCATTTTTAGCCTGCTGGAACATGTTTTTATCTTGCCCTCAATGTTGCTAAATAATGTTGCTGTCAACCTGTTAACATGAAGTTCAGTTTTGGCCATGTGCTTTTCTAGTGATCCATGCATCCTATGAACTTGCTCTTGCCATGCTTAGCTTCATAAACATGTCTTCTTACTGTTGGTTGCCTTGCCATGCCATGTATTGCTCTGTAGTGAGTGGTTCAAGCTCACCAACATGCCTACTTATTGTTGTTCCTGCCATATTTGAATCTGTCATATATCTTGCCATGTTTACATGGGTGCCATCATATCTTCTGATCCTTTTTGGCTCATGGTCAGTAAAGGACTTTTGTTCTATGAATTTAGTAGATTCATTCCATGCCTTTGGTTGGCATGATAAGTTCCTGTAATATGTTGTTTGATAGCTCTAAACATTGCAACCTGATGTTATTTCTGCAAAGCCTGAAACTGTTATTATTTGCAATCTTGTCATGTCCTTTTGAGCATGTTCTAGTGATTTCTGGAGATAGCTCAGTGTTCATGTTTTGTCATGCTTTACCTGTACTTCATGCCCATGCCTTTTGTTATTATGTTGGGGTGCTATAGCATATTGTTTTGATGCTTGCTAGATGCCTAGTTGCTGTTTTGGACAGCTTGTCCTTTAAACTTGTATAGTGTGCATGTGTTGAACCGTTGCTCCGTTTTGAGTGTGCTCTATATGAAACTTGCTTGATTTTGCATGTAGTTTCATATTATCATGTTGCATCCTTGCGTTGAGGTGTTTGCTTGATGTTTGGATGCATTTTGCATCAATGCCATGCTTAAATTGTTTTGCTCATATCTTCTAGGTCGTAGCTCCGAATCTAATGAACTTTATATGTAACTTGACTAGATTTAGTGTAGATCCTCTTGGTGCTCTTTAACTTGCTGTTTAACAACTTCAACTTAATGTTTGCTCAGTTCTGGACCCATTTCGAAATTTGCATATGAGGACTTACCGGAATTGTTATATGTTGTTTCCGGCCTCATTTAAACTTGCCTTGATGTGTTGTTCTTGTTTGCATCGTCTCTTACCATGAGTAGCTCCATGTAGCTTTGCCATGCATCATGCTTGTTGTGCATCATGTCTTGTCTATGTGTGGTGTGTTTACTATGTTGTGTGCTTCTTCTCGATAGTTCCCGTTTCGTTGCGATCGTGAGGATTCGTTCGTCTACGCTTGGTTCGTCTTCGTGGCTTCGTCTTCTTCATGGACTCGTTCTTCTTCCTTGTGGGATTTCAGGCAAGATGACCGCTACCCTGGATCTCACTACTATCATTGCTATGCTAGTTGCTTCGTTCTATCGCTATACTGCGTTACCTATCATTTGCTCTTCAAGCCTCCCAAATTGCCATGAACCTCTAACCTTTTGACACCCTTCCTAGCAAACCGTTGTTTGGCTATGTTACCAGTTTGCTCAGCCCCTCTTATAGCGTTGTTAGTTGCAGGTGAAGTTGAAGATTGCTCCATGGTGGACAGGATTTTGTTGGGATATCACAATATCTCTTATATTATTAATGCATCTATATACTTGGTAAAGGGTGGAAGGCTCGGCCTTATGCCTGGTGTTTTGTTCCACTCTTGTCGCCCTAGTTTCAGTCATACCAGTATTATGTTCTCGGATTTTGCGTTCCTTACGCGGTCGGTTGATTTATGGGACCCCCTTGACAGTTTGCTTTGAATAAAACTCCTCCAGCAAGGCCCAACCTTGGTTTTACCATTTGCCTCACCACCACCTACTTTTCCCTTGGGAGTCGCTCTCTCGAGGGTCATATTTATTATAGCCCCCCCGGGCCAATGCTTGTCTAAGTGTTGTTCCAAACTAGAGCACTGTGCGGGACCATCCCTTGGCAACTTGGGTTACGTCGGTACCTGTACGCTTAGCTTATCCGGTGTTGCCCTGACAATGAGATATGTGCAGCTCCTATTGGGATGTCGGTGCATCGGGCGGTCTTGCTGGTCTTTTTTTACCATTGTCGAAATGTCTTGTAAACCGGGATTCCGAGACTGATCGGGTCTTCCTGGGAGAAGGAATATCCTTCGTTGATCGCGAGAGCTTATCATGGGCTAAGTTGGGACACCCCTGCAGGGTATAAACTTTCGAGAGTCGTGCCCGCGGTTATGTGGTAGATGGGAATTTGTTAATGTCCGGTTGTAGATAACTTGACACCAGATCCGAATTAAAACGCATCAACCGCGTGTGTAGCCATGATGGTCTCTTCTCGGTGGATTCCGGGAAGTGAACACGGTTTCTGGGTTATGTTTGACGTAAGTAGGAGTTCAGGATCACCTCTTGATCATTGCTAGCTTCACGACCGTTCTGCTTGCTCTCTTCTCGCTCTTATTTGCGTTGGTTAGCCACCATATCATGCTTAGTCGCTGCTACAACCTCACCACTTTAGCCCTTCCTTACCCATTAAGCTTTGCTAGTCTTGATACCCATGGTAATGGGATTGCTGAGTCCTCGTGGCTCACAGATTACTACAACAATAGTTGAAGGTACAGGTTATGCGATGATCATGACGGGAGAGCGATGATTGCTTGTTTTGGAGTTCTTCTTCTGTTCTTCTTCGATCAGGGGATAGGTTCCAGGTCGGCAGCCTGGGCTAGCAGGGTGGATGTCGTTTGAGTTTTTGTTTGTGTTTCATCCGTAGTCGGATGGTGCTCTTTGTAATATGATGTTGTATTCGTGTGGCATTGTATGCCTTTTGTATGTATCCCTATCTATTATGTAATGTTGATGTAATGATATCCACCTTGCAAAAGCGTATCAATATGCGGGTCTATCCTTGGTGGGACCTTCGAGTTCCTTTAGGATAGGGTCGCATATTGGGCGTGACACCTTCTACTTGACGGGTCACGCATGGGGGCAGACAGCAAGGTGGTGCTCAATCACTTTCCTGGGAACGCCGGGGATGTCGGATGCTTGCCACGCAAACACATTGGCATTCGCCTGCAGGAATGTGATGAGCTCGCTTTCCTATTTGCCATCGAGGGTGGAGCCTATGGTAAAATCTCCTCCCGTGCCACCCTACTTGGCAGACACCTTCTTGGTTTCTGGCAGTGCAGCCCTGGATCTCTAGCTCTTGTCAGCGGAGCACTCTGGCACGTCCTCGACGGGAGTGCAACACCCCAAAGAGGTGCACTTGCCGGAGTGGGTGCGAGAGGCCTCCCCGGTCTTCTTCCCTCCCGGGGCTTCAACGGCAGGAGCAAGTGCCTTGGCGGCAGCTGCTGCAACTCCTTATCGGTAGAGTTGCTCGGCGCAAATCAGTGCATGTTTCTTGTCGGAGGGGAGGTGATGATGTTCATCGGCCCAGGCATCTTCAGCGTGTTGTAAGCGTAGTACGACGCCGCCATCACTACAAAAAAATACACTTCCGTGATGATATGTCTTTGTCATAGTAGGTCGTGATTTTTGTCATGCATGTACATCCATGACAAATTTATGACAGAATCGAGATAGTCATACTTGTGCTGTTGTAGAAGTGTTCCATGACATTACCAAAATTATCATCACGGAAGTGTCCACTTCCATGACGATAAATCGCGTGTCACAGAAGTGCTTTCGTCAAGGGTGACCGACACGTGGCATACACCGTAACGGAATGCCGTTAAGCTATCGGGTCGGGTTTTGGATCCGATACCCCGTTAACAGCCCTGACCAATGGGGATTTTCCACGTGTAAAATCATCATTGGCTGGAGGAAACATGTGTCGGCTCACCGTTGGGACAGATGTCATCTGTTCATTGGACCGAAGTCGCCTATGATACGGCGACACGTGGCACGGCCCAACAGAGGCCCATTCCTGTGAAAAGGCCGACCCATTTGACTTGTTCAAAAGGTGGCGGCCCGGCCCACGGAAAGCCTGTTAACGGCCTGTTCGCATATAGCCCATTTAGAGCCCGCTAACCCAGGGCCCATTAATTACGCCCTATCCAAATTATGCCCAGTAGCATCATCTGGGCCGTTCAATATGATTCAGCCCGTTTTAACTTCCGGCCCATGTGTGGCCCATGACTTTTTTCGGCCCATATGAGGACCTTTGTAACTCTTGGCCCATTAACGGCCCGTGGTGAAACTGGCCCGTAATGAACAGTGTATCACTTTATACCCATTAACGGCCCGTTATTCCATTGGGCCGTTTCCAACCCAAGTTATCTTTCGGCCTTCTCAGGGCCCATTGATTCTTGGGCTCATTTGCAGCATTCGGTTACATACGGCCCGTTACTATCATTTTTTGCTTGTGGGCCAAATTCAGCCCGTCGTTACAGTCGGCCCGTTTGCGGACCGTTAATACGTTGGGCCGTTTTCATGTCAAAAAAACCTGTTGGGCTGGTTTCATGGTGTTATCAAATACAGCCTATTAACGGCCCGTTATGGTCCTCGAATAGTACGGCCCATGATTGGCGAAATGATGATACGCCCCGTAGAAGGCCCATGGATCCTACAGCCCATATGTGGCCCATGGATAGTATATCCCATAGAAGGCCCATGGATCCTACGGCCCGTAGAAGGCCCATGGACCGTACGGCTCGTAGAAGGCCCATGGACCCTAAGGCCCGTATAGAAGGCCGATGGATCCTACGGCCCGTATAGAAGGCCAATGGTCCTACGGCCGGACGAAGGCCCATGGATCATACGGGCCTGCAGGAGGCCCATGGTTACAACAGTTCGTGTGTTGCCATGATTATTTTGGCCTAGTTACCAAAAATAGGCTATTGTGGCCACTAGAAAAACACAGAAAAAGAACTGCAGTGACTACAAGCAAACAACTAAACAAGACAATAAGGAAATAAATAAGCAAGCAATTAAGGCTAGCCTATTACCGCTATTACACATATTACATCCACTAGGCATCAAAGTTCGTCACCAGTGCGAATATAGGGAACAAAGCAGCATATTACATACACTGTCCGTCAAAATTGGCCACCAGTGCAAATAAACGCGGCAGCAACACAAGAGCATAACTGAAACAACTTCAAAAGAGCTCAAGAACTGTTATCCTGGGTATCCACCATGCTGGCAATAAGCTTAGCAAGCTGATTAGCTTTGTCCTGTTTGGCGCTAAAATACTCCAACGCTTGCTGTTGCACCAGAAAGTATGCATCTGAATGCTCCAGGGACTTCCGCAGTCCTTCCGCTTCTTGTCGCAGCACAACTGATCAATGTCTTTCAGCTTGTAGATGAGACTCAAGAAACCGAACTGATTCAGACAGTGAGTTTGAATAGCTTGTGCAAACGGTAGTGGCCAATAACTCGAACACTAAACCAAGACAGGACTTTGGGGTTGTCTCGCTGTCTTCAAGATAGTCTTCCTTAGCTGTTTTATCAGCTTTGTTGGAGACCCACAAGGATGTGTCACTATCCTGAACCTTATCTGCATTACTTCCTTTACCATTGCTTAATAAGGCACTCTTCCCCAATATTCTGTCAGCATTCTAAAAGAAGAAACAAGCAGACACATAACAAGTTTAGCATGTACTAGTATATGAAACTCATTTTGGTGAACCAGTTCATTAGTAAGGTGGACAGGATTAAACTACCAAGTCTTCTATTGCTGAGTACTAGTACATAATAAAAGCATCAAACAAACATATATCTATGTCCTATGGTCACTGCATTGTCTTGCCAAATCAAAATAGAGACACGGTTCAAATCATATCAGTTCAAGACAAATCAGTGAAAGAATACAAAGCGTGCGAAACTACACGGCACAACAAGATTTCATATGGGTACCACGGGTCTACATGTACAACAACACTATTGGCTCTCTTATGATGCTAGTAATGTGCATGATATGAAAGTTAATTATATACACAATTGAAATTGAGATCAACAGAGCTATTGATAAGAGCAAACCTATTAAAGAAACATGCGTGAACATACCTGATGTGCCATTAGAGTTTCGATTGGATCCTTCAATTTTAAAATAAGTTTGTATGAGTAAATACAGTGATATAAGAGCAAAGCAATCATAGTTAAAAAAAGGCGCGCCTCAGCGAGCGCTTAAGCGCCCATAGGCTCTAGGCGTTGGCAAAACGCATTGCGCATAACTACGCATAATCTGTGCATAACTGCGCATAAGCATGCGCTTTGGTCAGTAAAGCGCAAGGCGGTGGCAAAACGCACAATTAACGCCTAGCGCTTTTTTGAACTATGATAGCAATGGAATGTTAAATTAGAACAGTTGTTCTTCAGGTTTAGGCACTTGTTCTACATGAACAGAGTACAGTAAGACGCAAGAATAAAATACTTGAAAATAGAAAACGAGCTCATAGACCTTACCACATTCTTGGTTCGGGACCAGTACAGAACAAGGCGTTCCCAGTCATCGTCCAGTAAATGTGTCTCAGGAGAACGTAAGGGAATTTGATGAGTTTCTTTGCCGGTGAAGTACGTTTTCTTCAGGTAATTCTGATACTGCCACCAAGCATTCTTGAAGATAGCAGAGGTATTAGCACATGTTACCTCATCCTGAGTTTCCAAATCGGTCCTTCTCTATAAAGAAAAATGGGAAAATTTGCTGTATTATAACCATCATGGAGGTAGGATGTATGGGACGAAGCAAAGTAATTGCCATGAATAACATTACTTACACATAACACCTGGACAAACACCTAGAACTGGCATTTTCCTTCATCTTTAGTATAATATTTCCAAGATGGGAAGATACGCACATACGATTTAACAACATCAAATGCGATAGATGCTAAACTACGACTGGCTGGTTGTGCTTCCTCCACAGGAATAGGCGTACTAACTGGTGGAGTAGGGGTTCGCCGTGATAGTACTGGCGCTTTGGGCACTGGAGCTGCCTTACTAACTGCTCTTGTTTGGGAGCTCTATGGTGGAGATGGTGTTGTGTCAACAGGAACTGGGTTACTATCGGCTGGGGTTGGGGTTAGATTGGGTGAAGCTGGTTCTCTGTCCATCGCAGTAGGGGTACAATCTGTGAGAGTTTGGGTTATGTTTGGTAGTGCTCGTTCTTGTGCATGTACAACCAGGGTGCTATCTCCACCAAGAGGTAGCACTGTTTTATTTGAAGACCGTGTTTTTATTCCGCTAGATACTGGCATCACCCGCTCCAATTCAAATGGCTGATAAACAGGAAACATAGTTGAATGTACAGACATTGTATGAGAGACAGATGCAATAGATAGTGTGGAAAAAAGAGGGCATGAAATAGTTGACATGTATATTGTTTAACTAAAACGAATAGCATGACATAATTTCACGTATATGATGTCTATCTAAACTGGATAGCATAGCATAACATAATTCAAAGATATGATGAATAACTAAACAGGATCGCATGACATTATTCACCCACATGTTATCTAAGTAATCAGGATCACATCATTTAATTCACCTATGTGATTTATATGCTAAACATAGGGCATTCGATATGATGTTTGAACTAAGAACATGGTGTTGAATATTGTGTATATATATGATGTCTAAACTATGCAATGCAAGACACCATATGCATGATATGAGCAGTATAACCGTGCCAAGTTAGAGCATACACCTCAGTGGAGGAATAGGACTGGTCATCTGTCTCTGAATCCATCTCTGAGGAGCTATCGGGACCCAACAAGAGATCTGCTTCGACAGGTAGCACTGTCTGCTCTAAAGGCCTTGTTTTCACTCCAAACTTTTCCATCTCCCACCCAAATGGCTGATTCACAGGAAGAGTAGTTTAATGTACAAACATTGTCGACAAATGGAAATGTAATGAAGAAAAGGATGGGCATGATATCATTCAAATATATGATGCCTGGTTAAACAGGATGGCATTGCACATTTCACATATATTGTGGCTGGCTAAAAGACATGGGACTGCATAATTCCCATATATGATATAGAAACTAAACAGGTGGCACTA
The DNA here is from genome assembly GCA_963921465.1 of Triticum timopheevii. NCBI lineage: Eukaryota > Viridiplantae > Streptophyta > Magnoliopsida > Poales > Poaceae > Triticum > Triticum timopheevii. The sequence continues at coordinate 571,924,986 of OY997270.1, forward strand.
TAGAACATGTGTAAACTAAGCAGATGACATATATGATGTCAAAAGTAGGCACTGCAAGGCAACATATGCATGATATGACTAACATCATCATGCCAAGGTAGAGCAAACACCTTGGGGGGTAAATAGGAGTGGTCAGCGGCGTCTGAATCCGTGTCAGAACAGATATCTTCCTCTGGATTACAATCTGGAGAGGGGTGGGGAGGGTTTGCCATTGAACCCACCATGGAGCGATGTCTGCATGACATTGTATTGCCGCGCAAAACTGTTCTCTTTTTTCTACATGTTCAGCATGACTGTGTACAATATCTGACATGCATACGAAAAAAATATGGTGAGATTATGTAAGGAGAGCATGCAGAAATTTAGAGTGATGGTAAAAACCAGTGGATCGACGTTTTTCTGTTGAACCAAAATAGCCCTAATGGATCAACGTGAATGTATAGTAATAAGTGATGCAACAACTGTACAACCTCTTTGCCATAGCTGTCTCGACCTTAGCATCATTGGGTTGGTCGCTGAAGCAGTTGAGGCAGAGGTGGCTGTCGGAGGTGTGGAGGAAGATCTGAGGAATCTGTAGACGACGTCCAGGGCACTGCTCTGTTGTGATGGATCGTTCTGTCATTGGAGCAGCTCCGGTGAGCCGTAAGACGTCAAAGCTGAAGCAGCACAAGACAAACATCGTCAATCTCAAGTGGGATTCTAATAACATCTCCAATAGACGATGTAAAATGGACGTAAAATTAACATCACCAAAAACCACCTGACTACAATAGATGAGGTAAAAACTTTTGACTCTGAACTTAACTGTCGAAACTGAAATTTACTGTGGAATCTGAATGCTACTGTCGAAACTGAATGAAATGGTAGCAGAGAGGCACTTGACATGTAGTTTAGGGAGGGCCTGTAGTTCATCTTCAACCTGCACCCCCCTGAGCCGCCTGCCACCACCGGCTGAACCGCCGGCCCCAGCGCCGCCTCGCCGCCCCGAAACAACTCGCCATCGCCGCCCCGACCAGCCCTCTACCCCCCCCCCTCCCCCGCCCCCACCCTGAACCCTAAGATAGATAGTGGGGTACCTCTCCGGCGAGCCCCCGTCCCCGCTGCGGGTGGTTCTTCCTTAACTCCGGTGAGCCCCCCAACCCATGAAAATCGACTAACCCAAAAGTCGATTCAGTCGACTGAAGTATGGCTTAATCGGAGAAGAGCAGCAGCACGAGCGAGGGGGAGAGCAGCAGCAGCAGCTGGGCGAGCGAGCGATCGAGCGAGAGCCGGAGCAGCAGCAGCAGCGCGAGCGAGCAAGCGAGAGCTGGAGCAGCAGCAGCAGATCCGGCTAGTATGGATGCTGCCGCCGAAGGGGCCTCGCACTGGGGGAGAGCCACCATGGAGATGTCGCCCGCGGAGCCGGCTTCAAGGTAGCTGCTCCATGGGGGTGCGGGATGGAGCACCGTCGTTGCCGGGAGGTCGAGTTAAGGAGAAGGTATGATGCGATGAGTGTACAACCTCTTTGGTGGCGCCGAGTAGGCCTCGGCTTCGTCCGAGGAGTCGGTGAGGATGCTGCGATTCCGGTGGAGCAGGTTAAGGCGGCGCTGTGGGGATGGAGCAGCCGCGACAGACAAGGCAATCATCGGAGCAGCTCCTTTGAGGTGGAGGACGGGGCGGCTGAACCGGCGGGACGGCGAGATGGACGACGGATCCTCATCCGGGGAGGTAGACGAGGGATGTCGAGCTGTTGCGGTGGACGACGTCGTCGGGGAAGAGGCTCCGGCTGGGCAGTGGTGACGTGGTGGACGGAGGAGGGTGGGGTTTCGCGGCTGGAGCGGAGAGGTTAAGGCGGCCTGGGATTTCGAATGGCGAAAAGGGGGCGATGGGAGGGGGTGAAGCATGACTTAGGGACGCGCTTGTCCAAAATGTAGGGTGTCTTACAAAAGTACCCCCCCACCGATTTGAACTATCCTCCCTTTCGGCTCAGGGTTAGAAGGGGGATTTCACGTGTCGAGATTTGGCAGCTAGAGGGAGTTTTTGCGCGCGTTGTAATTTCGGGATAGCAAGGCGCGGGTTGTGAAGGCGCCAGTTTTGGGAGCACGATATCTGAATTTTTTGGATATAACAAGACGCGGGTTGAATTGTAGGGACAAGCCTAACGTGTAGTAATATTGTACTTGTACGTACCAAATCAATTCGCACTTCCCTCAACGAAAAAGAAAACGAATAAAATAAAACTATTCACACCACACAAAGAGAGAGTCTTGCCCCATTTTACTATACAAATGCTATTCAAAGCTACTCCCTCCTTCCATCTATGTAGGGCCTAATTCGTTTTTCTATGCTAACTTTGACCAAATATGAGAGCAATGATATATGACATGCAACTTACACAAAGCACACCGTTAAATTCGTCTGTGAAAGGTTCTTTCAATGATATAATTTTCACATTGTGCATGTCATGTACTATTAATCTTGTCAATAGTCAAAGGCGGTCTTAAAAATCTCATTACGCCCTATATAGATGGAAGGAGGGAGTATGAATCCATGTTATGTCCGATTCAATTTTTTCGCTTGCTGTATAATGCATGTAACCTACTCATACCAACATTTTAGTGCATTCCAAATGTCTATACTACCGCTGCAATTCGAACTAAATTTGAATTTTTTTTCTCTATTTCAATAAGAATCTACAATCATGATTGTTTCCAACTTCAACCATCATAGTTTCCTTGCTATCCGCCAGATATAAATCGGACGGCCTATAATGCAGGATGGCAGGCACACCATCATCAACAACTCCGTTTTTTATAGGGACATTTACATCTGTGCCCCTAACTCGAACCCACTACTCAGATTTGCCCCTAATTTTGAAGCATGCTCAAATTTGCCTGAGGGAGTCCTGGACTAGGGGGTGTCCGGACAGCCGGACTATCATCATCCGCCGGACTCCAAGACTACGAAGATACAAGATTGAAGACTCCGTCCCGTGTCCGGATGGGACTTTCCTTGGCGTGGAAGGCAAGCTTGGCAATACGGATATGTAGATCTCCTACCATTGTAACCGACTCTGTGTAACCCTAGCCTCCTCCGGTGTCTATATAAACCGGAGGGCTTTAGTCCGTAGGACAACATACATTACAACAATCATACCATAGGCTAGCTTTAGGGTTTAGCCTCCTTGATCTCGTGGTAGATCCACTCTTGTACTACCCATATCATCAATATTAATCAAGCAGGATGTAGGGTTTTACCTCCATCGAGAGGGCCCGAACCTGGGTAAAACATCGTGTCCCTTGTCTCCTGTTACCATCCGCCTAGACGCATAGTTTGGGACCCCCTACCCGAGATCCGCCGGTTTTGACACCGACATTGGTGCTTTCATTGAGAGTTCCTCTGTGTCGTCACCGAGAGGCTCGATGGCATCTTCAACCAACAACGCTGTCCAGGGTGAGACTTTTCTCCCCGGACAGATCTTCGTATTCGGCGGCTTCGCACTGCGGGCTAATTCGCTTGGCCATCTGGAGCAGATCGAAAGCTACGCCCCTGGCCGTCAGGTCAGATTCGGAAGTCTAAACTTCACGGCCGACGTCCACGGAGACTTGATCTTCGACGGGCTCGAGCCACAGCCAAGCGCGCCGCACTGTTACGATGGGCATGAACTAGCTCTGCCGCCGAACAGTGCCTTGGTGGCCGCACTCGAATCCGCTTCGGCCCTTAGTCCAGAGCCGATCGCCTAGATCGAGGATCGGTGGATGGACGCCACCTCGGGGGCTTCAACTTTCACGGCGGTGGAGCCGAACACGAACCTTGACCCTCGCGAAACTCGTGATTCCGAGGTGTCGGACTCCTTGCCGGACTCCGCACCTCCCCCGCCCCTACCAATCGAATCTGATTGGGCGCCGGTTATGGAATTCACCGCCACGGACATCTTCCAACACTCGCCCTTTGGCGACATCCTAAATTCGCTAAAGCATCTCTCGCTATCAGGAGAGTCCTGGCCGGACTATGGCCAGGATGGTTGGGATACGGACGATGAAGAAATTAAGAGCCCACCCACCACCCACTTTGTAGCCACTGTCGACGATCTAACCGACATGCTAGACTATGACTCCGAAGACATCGACGGTATGGATGACGATGCCGGAGACGAACAAGAACCAGCGCCTACAGGGCATGGGAGGACCACCTCGTCATACGACGTATATATGGTGGATACCCCAAAAGAGAGCGATAACGAGGACCAACGGGCCGCGGCAGAAGATAACCCCGCCAACAAACAACCAAAACGGCGGCGCAGACGCCGCCCTAAGTCCCGCCTCGACAACAACAACGCTCCTAAGGACCCCGCAATACAGCAGGGCACACAAGCGGACGACGAACATGCAGATAAGCAATCGTCCGAACAGGACGAGTCAGATAATCAGTCCAGGCCCGGCGAAAACAACAGTCCGGACGACCTCATGCCGGACACGCCGCCGAAGAGTAAAAACCTTCGGAAAAGACTCATCAACACTGCAAGAAGCTTGAAGAAGGAAAAACGAAAGCTCAAAACAGCGGAAGACACACTCAGAATGAGGTGGAGCAAAGTGCTCAAAACCGCGGATAAATACGGCAATGGCCACCAATCAAAGAGCTACCCGAAGCGCAAGTTGCTACCAGAATTTGACGAGGAGGCCATAGAGCCCCCACAGTCAAAAAATAAAGAGGTTGCCTGGTTGGATAGACGGCCAGATGATAGGCCAAATTCTGAAAGCGGCGCCGCACATAAACCGACTAATGAACCTGGAAAGACAGATGGCCCAGCCAGGTCCATTTACGGGCCAAAGAAGAAGGCCCCAGGAAGCAATGCAACACGTCAAGTGTCCGAAGATAGTGGCACACCCAAATACAGGGGCGCCGCACACCCACTATGTTTCACCAATGAGGTGCTGGACCATGAATTCCCAGCAGGATTTAAACCCATAAACATAGAGGCCTACGATGGAACAACAGACCCTGGAGTCCGGATACAAGATTATATACTACACATACACATGGCCAGAGGAGATGATCTCCACGCCATAAAATACCTACCCCTCAAGCTCAAAGGGCCAGCCCGTCATTGGCTTAAAAGCCTCCCAAAAAACACTGTTGGAAGTTGGGAAGAGCTCGAGGACGCGTTTAGAGCAAATTTTTCAAGGGACTTATGTCCGCCCTCCGGATGCAGATGATCTAAGTCATATAACTCAACAGCCCGGAGAGTCAGCGCGCAAATTTTGGAACAGGTTCCTCACCAAAAAGAACCAAATAGTCGACTGTCCGAACGACGAAGCCTTAGCAGCTTTTAAACACAACGTCCGAGACGTATGGCTTGCCAGACACCTCGGCCAAGAGAAACCGAGGACAATGTCCGCGCTAACAAACCTCATGACCCGCTTCTGTGCGGGAGAGGATAGCTGGCTAGCAAGATGCAGCACCAGCGACCCAAGTACATCCGAGATAAGAGATGGAAACGGAAAATCACGGTGCAGAAAAGAGCAGCGCCAGAATAAAGAGAAAAGCCCAAAGAGCATGGCAGTCAACGCCGGATTCAAAAGCTCGCGGCCAAACAACAAAACACCGCCTCTTAAGGATGACAGCGATGAGCTATCCAACTTAAACAAGATTTTGGGTGGATATGTCAAATCCACAGTACCCCCGGAAGGCCTGCAAACCACACCCATCAAGATTGTTGGGTTTTCAAACAGTCCGGCCGACTAAACGCCGAACACAAGGGGCTCGACGCGTCAAGCGAAGATGATAAACCCCACCAGCAGAGCACCGGAAAGCAAAAGACTTTCCCACAAGAGGTCAAAGCAGTAAACTCACTTCATGTGATAATACGGAAAAATAGTGCGGCACCATCTAAAAAGAGCCTTGCACGGTCCAACCCAGCAGACCATAGAGATTGGATATCAAAACCAATCACTTTCGACCACCTGGATTATTCCAGAAGCGTTCGAAACGCAGGACGGACTGCCCTGATATTGGATCCTATAATCGACGGACTACAATTTACTCAAGTCCTGATGGACGGAGGCAGTGACTTAAAACTGCTGTATCCAAACACAATCCGCAAGTTGGGGATAGAGCCTACTAAAATTCGACACAGCCGCACTTCCTTCAAAGGAGTGATGCCAGGCCCTTACGCCAAGTGCACAGGCGCCCTATTACTAGAAGTTGTGTTCGGATCACCGAACAACTTTCCACGCGAAAAACTAATCTTTCATATCGTCCCATTTAAAAGTGGATATCAAGAACTCTTGGGACGAGAGGCTTTTGTCCGTTTCAACACCATACCACATTACACGTCTCTTACACTCAAGATGCCCGGTCCACGTGGCATCATTTTAGTGCGAGGGTCACTTAAAGACCCCGGACACGGATAGACGAGTCCGGCATAAGTAGGCTAGGGGCTCCCTAGCCGCACATTCCTTCACATGGGGCTGCGTGCACAAACAACAGCGAGTTCATACAGACCCCGCTTTACTTATTTATATTTCTTCTTTCACATATACTTTTTTCGCACGAGTTCTTTTCAAACTAAGTCCCTCTCATTTTACAGATGAACAACGTGCACACCCGTCCAGGATAACGGCACAACAGAGACACAGGCACAGACGTGCAGTAGGGACCCGTTGCGAGGATTCTTTTCAGATTAAGACCCTGCATAAACCTTTTTTACTGTCTCTTGTTGTTATTCTCCCTTGGTTTCTTCTTATAACCAAAGCGGAGCCTGACGTTTTGGCATCGGCCGCGTCAGAGGACCATGCCCGTACCTGGGCACTAGGGGCTTAGGGCATTGTTCTGCCCATAATTATAAAGACCGAACACCTTAGGGAGTGTTCGGCGTCTCGAGTTAGGCATTATATGCATCAGCTCCGAATCATGTCTTTGGTCAAATATTGGGTTTGCCCGGCTCCTGTGTTTTGCTGCCTTACGTTCCGTATCATCGGCTAACGCGGCACCAGGAGAACTACTGTGATTGTGCCCCAGTTCGGCTGGGCGAGCACCTCAGTAGAGAAAGCCGAAAACTGACTGTCATGATATAGCGAGAGACTGGTCAACCACTCGATCGACTACCGGAATGTTTAGAATTCCCCGCTTTGACGAAGGACTGTTTCCCGGTCAGGCACACACGCGCCCCGAACTCGGAGAAGTGCGGTGCCCCAAGGGGCTATATTGTAGCCCCACCCTCGAACTCCACTGGCTAAGTGAAAGTGATAAAGCATTATAGTCCGGATTGCCTCGTTTGCTACGCTGCCACCTCCTTAACAGGACCGAGACGTCGGATTAAGTGTGAAAACGCGCTATTTTTGCGAACACCCCCGCACCTTGTGCGTGGGGGCTGAAGCCGAAGACTGCAATCTTTCAGGTTATACAAATGTATACGTAAACGGCTGCATAGGAGATATTTTACTACTTGGACGCACAAGTATAAAAAGCAGTTATAGCATAATCATCGTTTTACAAGCTAAAACATTCATTTGAACGTGACATTTTTTGAGCACTCCGACTCTATTACACGAGCGCCACGCATAACTTCCCCAAAATAGTGCTCGGCGGGTAACCGGCTTTCGTCCAAACCCTGGGCGGCAATAGCGGTGGCATCCATCTCTGTCCAATGTGTCTTCACACGGGCAAGAGCCATCCGCGCGCCTTCGATGCAGGCCGACCGCTTCATCTCCTTGATATGCGGCACCGCTCCAAGAAATTGCTGCAATAAGCCGAAATAGCTCGTCGCCTTGGGCCTCTCTGGCCAGACATGAGCCACAATGTCAGTCATGGCAAGTCCGGACAATCTATTTAGCTCGGCCCATTCGGCCAACCGATCGGTCAACGGAAGTGAACAATCCGGACTATGGAATTGAGACCAAAATAGCTCTTCCGTCTTGTGATCCTTCTGGCTCCGAAAGTGCTCAACGGCATCAGCCGCACTTGCCGCTAAGTCCATATATGGATCCTCCGGACCCCACAGCTGGCCAAGTTGAGCATACTTTTGATCCGTAAACCGGCGACGCAACAGAAAAGGCTTGCCAGCCACAATATCTCCGGCCTAGCGCAGATCCTCCTTCATAGCCCGCATTGCAGAACGGGCATCCTTGGCCTCGGCGGTGGCCTTCCCCAGGTCTTCCCGCTCCGATAAGCGCTCCTTTTCAAGAGCCTCATTGCGGTCGGCAGCATCTTTTAATTTCACGGCCAATTCGGCCATCTTTTCCCTGCTTAGGCAGTGTGCAGCCTTTTCGGCTTTCAATTCCTCGGCTGCCCTCGAGGCAGCCGCATCACTCCTTCGGGCTTGCTCCTTAGCTTGAGCAAGTTCGGCCCGAAGGCTCTCCACAGCAGCAGCGCCGTCTGTATCACAGCATATACATTATCAGAGGCAGGCTTTGACCCCCTTAAATAAGCGACTGTGGAGAATTTATTTACCTTGCGACTCGTCAAGTCGCCGGTTGACAAGTGCGATGTCCGCATCCGCCACATCGAGTTGCCGCATTAACTCGGCAACTCCACTAGTCCGGCTAGCCCTCGGACTATCCGCCACCTGCATAGGAATGGCGACATTCATTACTTGAGATTTTGATCCTCGGCACGCTGTCGCTTTCGACAACCTACCGAGTCTCAGGGGCTACTATCTATACAGGGTGCACTTTTATGTGCAAAACTGTCAAAAAAAGGTGCGTCATTCTTGCGTACCTCAAATCCCGCCAGCAAACTCCTGGCGGCATTATGCAATCCGCTCTCGGCAGACGAAATCCTTCCAATCACCATAAGCATCAAAGCGCGGTGATCTTTTGAGATGGACGCCCTCTCAAGCAGATTCTTCAGCTCTCCCGGCCGGATACTAGTGGGCGCCGAACTCTCCGGCCCCTCTGGACTCGGGGACACCCTCCGTGACGATACTTCAGGCTCGTCTGCCCTGTCCGGCGATGCAGCAGACGGAGGCGTTTCGCTCTCCATCGTCTCCGGACGAAGATCCCCTGAAGACGAACTCATCTGAGAAGTCCGCAAATCCGAACTGCAAAGCAAAACTTCGGTTATCCACAGAAGCACAAATGGAGGTATTTTCTTATTAATGAACTCCCCTTTTCCTACTCACGGCTCGCTGGAGGGCTGATCCTTTAGAGACGATTGTACGTCCGGGTTCTCCCCGGATGCCGGACCCCCTGGTGAAGATCTCTTCCCCCGTTTAGGGGCTTTGGCCTCCGGATCTTCGGAGGCGGTCCTCTTCTCCCCCTGGAAGGAGGGGTTTTTGATCCCCCCCTCTTCAGACGCCACTTTGGGAGAAATAATAGCTCCTCTATCTTCCCCATCGCTCCCTTCTACGGGCGCGACCTCCAGCATTCTGACCAGCACGGGTTCCAGTGCGGTCTCTGGGAGGGGAGCCAGACACCTTATCAGCTTCGATCGCGCTACCCACTCCTGATGAAGAGTAATGGGTCAGGAGGCGAACTCTAGAAAAGTAGATAAACAGAACGTTCGGGCTCTGAGCTATTTACCTGAGTATCCGGGCGATTGCAGCTTAGGCCTGCATCCTCGGTCAATTCCGGACACGCTACCTGTGGTCCGAAGAACAACTTCTACATCTCCACGGGTGTCGCACCCATGAAGTGTTGGAGAATTCGAGGTCCCTCCAGATTGAACTCCCATAGACGGAGAGGACGGCGTTTGCAGGGCAGAAGACGCCTGATTAGCATAACCTGCATCACCACGACCAGATTGATCTCCCTCGCCTGGAGGTCTTGAATCCGGCCCTGCAATGAGGGCACGTCTTCGGACGGCCCCCAATTGAGCCCTTGGTTGACCCACGACATCAGTCGGCGTGGAGGTCCCGGGCGGAATGAAGGCGGCGGCTTTTGCTTGCTGCCCTTCGGAGCGGTGATATAGAACCACTCCTATTGCCACAGTCCGAGTTCCTCTTGGAAGGAGCCTTCGGGCCACGGGGCATCGGCCCTTCTGCTTATGGCCGCCCCGCCGCACTCCGCTTGACGCCCCCCGATCATCTTCGACTCCACATTAAAGGTCTTCAGCCACAGGCCGAAGTGGGGAGTGACGCGGAGGAAGGCTTCGCAGACGATAATGAATGCGGAGATATGGAGGATGGACTCCGGAGCCAAGTCGTGAAAATCCAGCCCGTAGTAGAACATGAGCCCTCTCACGAAGGGGTCCGTCGGGAAGCCTAAACCCCAACGGAGGTGGGATACGAAGACAACGTACTCACCGGGCTCGGGAGCGGGCATGGCCTGCCCTTGGGCAGGCAACCTGTGTGAAATCTTGTAGGACAGGTACTTGGCCTCACGCAGCTTTAATACGTCCTCCTCCGTGACGGAGGAGGGCATCCACCGACCCTGGAGGTCGGAGCCAGACATGGTTGAGAATCCGAAGCGCTCGAATCTGGGGCTCTGGGTGTTGGAACTGGGAGCGAGGAGGAGATTTGATGCAAGATTGAAGAAAAGAAACGAGCCTTGGTCCTCTTATAAAGGGGAAAAATACCAAGAGTCGTCTCCGTGACCGTTCGGGATTCACCTTCAATAGAGGAGGCGTGGCGACAGGCACGGTTGGGTTACCCACGCACGTATTGATGAGAATCCCGGAATAAGGGGAACACGATCTCTGCTTCGACAGGACGTGCCAAGGAAACCGCCTCGCTAAACGTGCTGAGGTGGTATAATAAAAAACCTGGGTAAAACATCGTGTCCCTTGTCTCCTGTTACCATCCGCCTAGACGCATAGTTCGGGACCCCCTACCCGAGATCCGCTGGTTTTGACACCGACATTGCCCCTCCGCCGTTAAGTCACTACTCAGAAATGCCCTTCCGTACAATACTGTAGCACTTTCCGTCCAATACTGTAGCACTTTCTGTTTGCTACAGTACACATGGTCCTTTGACGGTCAAAGGACTTTGACTGGACAGAAGGGCATTTCTGAGTAGTGACTTAACGGCAGAGGGGCAAATTTGAGCATGCTTTGAAATTAGGGGCAAATCTGAGTAGGTGGTCCGAGTTAGGGGCAGAAATGCAAATGGCCCTTTTTTTATAAGAGTAGAGATAAAATATATTAAATGTAGTATAACATGTTCATAAACACACACCATGTGTATCACCGATATATATATTCACACAAGCATCGGTTTAAAACACTATGATAAATTCTTCAAATATCTAAATTCGCTTTTTATAATGAAGTATATATGATCTCTATTCATCTTTTACGCCCACACAACCCTCTTATCTTTGTAGCTAGCACTAACTTTCTCTTATGCATGCACACGCCCGCATCCCTCTCACCCTCCCTCAACATTCTCTCGCTCCATCGCGCAAATTTGTCTTTCCACTTTAGGTCGTTCACCCACGGTGTGTGTAGGCCCCCCAGCTCCTTCTTTACGGCACACATCGATCGATATGCCTCTCTAGCCAGGTGTGCCTAGCACAAACACACAGCTTCCCCTCTTCTGTTGTCACCGTCCATGCCTCACTCCCACCTGTAAGTGCATCTAGTGCCACCCCTAGTTGGTTTTGGAGTATTGACGACAAAGTTGGTTGAGGGACTAATGCGTTTGTGAGAATTGCAGGATAACGCAGGTAGTGTCCCTCATTGATTCGGTTTACCAACCGGAGATGACCCCTAAAAATGTATGAAGACATTGAAGACAATGGTTGTATGAGAAGATATTCATATTGAAGACTATGACATGAGAAGACATTGTGTGAAGACTTTGGAGCGCGAAGACTGTGTGGATTTGCTGTTTCATATTCTTCTTTGTTGAGTCATAGGAACCACCATACTGTTAAGTGGGGTCCAAGTGAACTAAGTCAGAGTGACTGAAGTGATGCTCAACTCAAGTCCTATGTCTTCGAGCGAAGACAATGAGAGCAAATCTTATCCAGAGCTGGATGAGTCAGCTTTGCTTGTAGCCCAAGTAAAGTTGACGCGTGTGTTTGAAATCTGACCGTTGGAACACGTGTCAGTTCCTTAGTGACCCAGGGTCATTTTGGACATATCAGGCCGGGTTGCCTAGTGGCTATAAATAGCCCACCCCCTACACCATAAATTGGTGGCTGCTCAGAGTTTGTGCACGGCTTTTGTCGTTTGAGAGCAACCCACCTCGAAGCATTTGAGAGAGAGAAATCCTTGCGAGGACAAAGCCCAAACACCCAGAGCCAAAGAGTGTTAGGCATCACTGAAGTCTTTCTGTCTGTGTGACCTGAAGACTTATTACACTTGAGGACTATGAATCCTCCAGCCGGTTAGGCGTCGCGTTCTCAGCATCCAAGAGTCATTGTGGATTACTGGTGAAAAAAGTCTGTGAAGGTTTGGAAGTCTCCCTTGAAGACTTACTAGAGTGATTGGGCGAGGACTGGGTGTCCTTAGGTCAAGGGGAATAAGGTGAAGACACGGTCTTCTGAGTTAATCTCAGCCTCCCTAACCAGACGTACAGTTGTCACAGCAACTGGAACTGGTCCAAGAAATCTTGTGTCTTCAACAAGCAACTGGTTCTATCCTTTCCAACCTTACTTAAGTTTGTCTTCATGAAGTCATTGCCTGTCTGTGTATCTGTTTGACTTCATTGTTTGACTACTACTGTTGATTGGCTTCATACTATCTTCCATCTTGATCCTTACTACCCAACTGCTATTAGTCCTGTACTTTCACTTCATGACATGCTTGACTATGGCTTGTTTAGGGTAATTTATCTTCCGCTGCATATCAATTAGGTTGTTTCTGTTGTTTGTCTTTGAAACTACCAAGTTTTGAAGACTTTCATAAAAATCGCCTATTCACCCCCCCTCTAGTCGATACTAGCACTTTTGATTGGTATCAGAGCAAGGTACTCCCTTGTTCTGTGTGATTCAGTTTAACCACCTGGAGTTTCAGCTATGTCGACTGCAGGATTGAGGAACATATCATGTCCCACTTTTGACGGTCATGAGTATCCCCGATGGAAGGCCATGATGAAGAAGCTACTCATGTCCATGGATAGCGAACTATGGACCGTCACTGAGATTGGACTCACTGATCTATGCAAGATGGCAGAAGCTGATGACATTCACAAGTACACTCTATTGAACCTCACAGCGAAGGACGTCATCTGCTGTCATCTGTCCTGAAATCAGTTCAGGAATGTTATGCACCTCAATCACGCGAAGCTAATCTGGGACCGGCTTTCTGATGTATATGAAGGTCATCGCACTCGTCATGATCAGCCATTTGAGGACTACAAGAAATCTCTCAAGAAAATGACCTTTACACCTGAACCATCATCATCCTCATCATGCCACATGGCAAGGGGTGATAAGGTAACTGAATGCTATCTCTCTGAATCTAGTGATGATGAATGAGGTGATGAATTTGGGCCCAGTTATGATAAGCTTGCTTCCCTTGCCACTAAACAACAAAAAATCTTGGAAAAGGTTCAAGACATGCTTAGTAAGAGCGATGATATGTTGGGTGAAGAAATGGATCAGTCAAAAGCTTTGGCTGATAGTCTTCAAAGACTCCATGCTAAGTTCGACGCCCTTCAAGATCAACATAATGCTCTCTTATCTGATCATGAGAAGCTTTCTTTTGAATGTCTTCAAAGAAAGTTAGACCTTGAAAAGATAAGAGTGGATTATGAAGATCTTCAGAAGGAGCGAGATTCACTTCGCGCCCAACAGATCAGTTCCGCTCAGGAAGGATTTAAACCACCATGTCTAAAATGCATTGAGCGTGATAATGCTACATCTGTTGCTGAATGTTCCACTGCTGCTACTGTTTCATTGTCTTCACCTACTAATGTGGTCACTAACCCCTCTGCGGAGGATACCACTGATGTTGCTGATGAAAATGCTATGTTGAAGACATTGCTTGAAACAGGGATGTACAAAAGTTTGAAGGGACATGAGTCTTTCTGCGATGTCCTCAAAAAGCAGATTCTGAACCGAAACCCTAGGAAAGAGGGTGTTGGGTTCGAGAGGAAAATGAATGTTGATTTCTTGCACTGGAAGCCTGAGTAGTACCCCAAAACCACATGGGTTGCTGCAAAGGAACCTTCAGTAGATCCATCCACTTTATCTGGCTTTACCTGTGCTAATCCTATTATCATTGATGAATCCTTTGATGCAAACTATAAGCTGTTCAAAAATCAGAATGGTGAAGTGTTTGCCAGGTACATTGGTACTAACTGCAGGAATGGACCACCTATGAAGAAGATCTGGGTACCTAAGCGATACATTGAGAATCTTCCTGTGAATGTCGTCATGACACCACCAAGGAAGAAGACAAACCCCAGACCTATGGCTTCATATGGTCCAGAGGCTTCATACAGATACAGGACTCACATGAGTCACCCTAACGCCAATGTTTTGTAGGGAAATCATGCTCAGACTTATGAATATGAGTGTGTATCTTCGAACCGCTATGTTCATAGGACTAAGAACTTTTCTGCTTATTCATATGAGTATCATTCATCTCCTGCAAGGCTATTTGCTAGGGCTTCAAAGCCAAAATTCTCAGATTCTGCACTTAGACTCATTGATTCTAAGCCCCCACTGAAGATGTGGGTGGCAAAGAAGAACAAACTCTCTCTTGTAGAAAATGGTCTCCAGCCAGCAATCAATGGCGTCTGATACTATTGCTGGGGACCTAAAACTCATTAAGGATGCACGTTAAAATGTCATTCTATATGCTTCACATCTGAATTTATCAGTCATACTATGTCCTAACTGTGTTATAAGCTGTGACTGTCCCTATATGTATCAAATGCATATGCTTCACAACACTTGTGTGAAGCCTATCCTCCTAACTGCACTGTAGGGTACATCACCAAAAGCTTCAGAATGGATTATGGACAGTGGATGCACAAACCATATGACTGGTGATCGAAGTCTTCTCATGGACTCAACCTTACGTCCATCCGACAAAAGTCACATCATATTTGCTGACACTGGTAAAAGCAAAGTATTGGGTCTAGGTAGAGTTGCAATCCCAAAGGATCAACACATGGATAAAGTGATGCTTGTTGAATCCCTTGGTTTCAACTTAATGTCTGTCTCAATGCTTTGTGACTTGAACATGATTGTGATATTTGGCAAATATCGTTGCGTTGTACTAATGGAATCTGACAAATCTCTAGTCTTTGAAGGGTATCGAAAAGATGATCTGTACATGGTAGATTTCTCAGCAGGTCCACAGCTTGCCGTTTGTCTTCTCACAAAAGCTTCAGAATGTTGGCTCTGGCATCGAAGGCTGGGACATGCTGGCATGAGGAACTTACACTCACTCGTCAAGAAGAAACATGTCATAAGCATCGAGGTTGTCAAGTAAAAGAAGGATCATCTGTGTGGCGCCTGTGAAGCTGGAAAGATGACAAGGGCAAAGCACCCCTCGAAGACAATCATGACAACATCTCAACCCTTCGACCTGTTACACATAGACTTATTTGGACCTACTCACTACTCCACCCTCACAACAACTGCATGTCTCTATGGCTTCGTCATTGTTGATGACTACTCAAGATACACATGGGTTCATATAATTCTATACAAAACCGAAGTGCAAGATGTCTTCAGGCGCTTCGCAAATCGAGCAATGAACAATTATGGAGTGAAGATCAAGCACATCAGAAGTGACAATGGCACTGAATTCAAGAACACTGGACTTGATCTGTATCTGGATACAATGGGAATCACTCATGAGTTCTCTACTCCGTACACACCTCAGCAAAATGGCATTGTTGAGCGCAAAAACAGAACCCTCATTGAGATGGCTCGAACAATGCTAGATGAGAACAAGACACCAAGAAAGTTCTGGCCTGAAGCTATTGATACAGCATGTCATATCATCAACCGTGTATACATTCATAAGCTTCTAAACAAAACATCATATGATCTGCTTACTGGCAAGAAGCCAAATGTCAGTTACTTCAGAGTATTTGGAGCAAGATGCTGGATCAAGGATCCCCATCACAAGTCAAAATTTGCACCTAAGGCTCACGAAGGCTTCATGCTTGGCTATGGA
Source organism: Triticum timopheevii (assembly GCA_963921465.1). Taxonomy (NCBI): domain Eukaryota; kingdom Viridiplantae; phylum Streptophyta; class Magnoliopsida; order Poales; family Poaceae; genus Triticum; species Triticum timopheevii. The sequence continues at coordinate 571,940,986 of OY997270.1, forward strand.
AAGGATTCACACTCCTACAGGGTCTTCAACCTTTATCTCTACAAGATCGTTGAAACTGTGGATGTGAAATTTGTTGAAACCAATGGTTCACAGAGAGAGATTCTACCAAGCACACTGGATGAAGCTCCTTCAAACAAAGCAGTCAAGCTGATGGGAACTGGTGAAATCTTGCCCTCTGAAGCACAACCTGAAGAGGAACTTATCATCTCTGCACCAAATCAACCTGAAGACAATGCTCAGACCGAAGACAATCCGTCCAATGATGACAATGATCAGCCAGAGCAAAATCTTCGTCCTGTTCATCCCCGTGTTGCAAATGAAGTTCAAATAGAGAGGATAATTGACAGCATCAATGCACCTGGTCCGCTCACTCGATCAAGAGCAACACAACTAGCAAACTTCTGTGGCACTTTTCATTCGTGTCAATATCAGAACCCAAGAAGGTTGCTGAAGCTTTTATGGAACCTGAATGGATTCAAGCCATGCAAGAAGAACTTCAACAGTTCAAATTGAATAATGTCTGGGAACTTGTCAAGCGACCTGATCCTCGCAAGCATAACATTATTGGAACAAAATGGATATATCGAAACAAGCAAGATGAGCATGGTCAAGTCGTCAGAAACAAAGAACGCCTTGTGGCTCAAGGATACACTCAAGTTGAAGGAATTGACTTCGATGAAACATTTGCTCCTGTTGCTAGGCTTGAAGCTATTCGCATACTGCTAGCCTATGCTAATCATCACAATATCTTGCTATATGAAATGGATGTAAAGAGTGCATTTCTCAATGGCAAGATTGAAGAAGAAGTATATGTCGCACAACCACCTGGCTTTGAAGATCCAAAACATCCTGATATGGTGTACAAGCTAAACAAGGCACTGTATGGCCTCAAACAAGCCCCTCGTGCCTGGTATGATACAATCAAAGACTTCCTGAAGAGCAAAGGCTTCAAACCTGGATCCTCGATCCCACTCTCTTCACGAAGACATATGATGGTGAACTGTTTGTGTGCCAAATATATGCGGATGACATAATCTTCGGGTGCACCAACCAGAAGTACAGTGATGAGTTTGGGTACATGATGCAAGAGCAATATCAAATGTCCATGATGGGTGAGCTGAAGTTCTTCCTTGGTCTTCAAATCCGTCAGCAGAGGAATGGCATCTTCATATCTCAAGAGAAATACCTCAAAGATTGTCTGAAGAAGTTTGGAACGGAAGACTGCAAAGGCTACACGACGCCAATGCCAGCCAAACACCATCTTGGTCCCGACGACAATGGTAAAGAGTTCAATCAAAAGGTATACCGCTCCATGATTGGTTCTTTGCTTTATCTATGTGCATCTAGGCTAGATATTATGCTTAGTGTTTGCATGTGTGCTCGGTACCAAGCGGCACCAAAGGAATCGCATCACTTAGCTATGAAGCGAATTCTTCGATATTTGGCTTACACCCCAACACTCGGATTATGGTATCCCAAGGGCTCAAGATTCGATTTGGTTGGATTCTCGGATGCTGATTATGCTGGTGACAAGGTGGATCGCAAGTCTACATCTGGCACATGCCATTTTCTTGGTCAATCACTTGTCTGTTGGTCTTCGAAGAAGCAGAACTGTGTATCACTCTCAAGTGCTGAATCTGAATACATTGCTGCTGGATCCTGTTGTGCTCAGCTTCTATGGATGAATCAAACTCTCAAGGATTATGGCATCAACCTGCAACAAGTACCTCTCTTCTGCGACAACGAGAGTGCCATCAAAATAACCAACAATCCAGTCCAACACTCGAAGACAAAGCACATTGAAATTCGTCATCACTTTCTCAGAGATCATGTTATGAAGAAAGATATCGATATCATTCACGTCAACACTGAAGAGCAACTGGCAGATATCTTCACAAAACCCTTGGATGAGAAAAGTTTTTGCAAGTTACGGTGTGAGCTAAATATCTTGGAATCCTCTAATGTCCTGTGATTAGGCACACATCCTAACACTTATGCATGTTGATGACTTAGATGTGCAACACACAAAGTAATGTATATCTTCAATCAATGAAGATTTACACTCTGAGTGTGAATACATTAACATGGAATTTGACTTCGGAGCGCCATGATAATTGTGCGCTGTGTCTGGGTCTAATACTTCCTATACGGTGGGTAATGCCACCACCAACCTTCTTGGTTGAAGTGTTTCACTCGAGGCGTTATATTGCAATGACTTCGCATTTGGTTTGTCTTCAGTTTCAATTTGTTTTCATGACCTTCTGCACTATGATGATTTGATTGCTTTCTGATATATATACATACTAGTGTTATGTCCTCTACAGCATTCACTTATAGCTATGTCTTCAAGAATGGATCTTTTGAACTAAGTGAATGTGATCGGACCCTAACCTCTCTATGCTTTCTATCTCAAAATCTATCTGTCCAAATCATATGCATTCTGTTGAAACTGTCAAATGTTTTCTCTGCGTCCTAGTCAGCAGAAGGCAAAGAGACAAACATTAAATCTGTTTTAAATGGCTTATCTTTACTGTTGAAATCCGGAGAAGCCGGAACAACTCTCCGACATGCCTGGCGGGCGTGGGAACGTGGGACAACCCTGAGTGTGTTGCATGCTTGCCACGTGCCCCTCAGATGTGAACCGCCAGGGGCACCAGCGTAATTGCGCTGTGTCTCTCACCTACTTATAAATACTTGTCCCCCTGCGGTAAAGAAACACTTCTCCCACCTCTCCACCTCCGTCAAAACCCTAGCGCCACTGCTAGCTCGAGACGACGCCGGCGACGAAGCGCTTAGCTGCCGCAACTTCTCCGACGCCGTCCTCACACCGGCCGTGGACATCGTCCTCTCCACCATCGCCGTAGGTGTCCTCCGTTGCCAAGTTAGGGCACGGTGGGCTGAACTGCTCGGTCTCCTATTCCTCCATCTAGCAGTTCTTCGTGCGGTAATTATAACTCTATTTTTACCACCTTTTTTATCTTCAAGATTCATCCTGTTTACCGGAAGTAGTTTCTGTCTATTCAAAGCTAGATCTATTCCGTCTGCATATCATACTGCTTAGTCGATTCACTTAGATTTCTTGTCTAGTTTGATTCCTCACTTGTACTTATTCACGGATTGGTACAAATTTGGAACCAACTCACCTATATAAGTGAATGTCTTTGCAACATGAGGTCAATGTCTTCAAACTGATTTATCTTCAAAATCTTCTGAGAATGCATATGACCTCTTCCCCTTCCCTCACATCTCTAATGCTGTCACAGGTACATGTCCGTGGGAGAATCCCTTGGTTCTCATAGTCTGCATTCGTTTGCAGAATACTTACAGCATCATATAAATTCTCCTGAAGCCAGTTCCTGCCTGACCAGCAAGCGCAAATCTCTAAAGCCCTTGAACGTATTGAAGCCTTTCAGCTTGAAGTTCATGGCTACAGAAAAATCCGCAAGGAAGGGTGGCAGACAGCGCAGAGAAGGCACATCTAAAGATCTGCCTGATGACTTAGCAGAAATGTACAAGACTGATCCTGAAGAAAATTATCATCAGAGAAAGACGCGAATCCAATGGATTCGACGCTATTGGGCTGAGGAGTGGTTCAAGTACAGATTTGTGACAAAGGAATATGCAGAGAAGCATGCCATCAAGAGACCTTGGGGTGATATCCTCTATCAAGGCCTTCAACCCAAGAGCCGAGCTGAAGCTATTGGACAAGGCTTCTATCCTTGTATGGTCCGTGGGCCACAGCCAGCGAACGCAGATCCCACTTCACTACTATGGTGTCGTGAAGATTCGCTCTTCAAGCGCAACTATCAGTTTGCTATGGCTTCGGCCAAGAAGAACAAGAAGTCCTTGGGTTTGGACTTCAATCCAGGTCCCTCTGCTCCCCGTGCTTATGGCTCCCGTGAAGCTAATCCCAATGTCATTGGCCCCTATGCCAACCTTGACGGCCTCATCACTTACATCATGGTCCAAGGCGCCAGAGTAGATCATTCTGACAATGGAGCTGACTCTGATGAAGCCCCAGCTCCTCCTCCAAAACCGCAGAAGCAAAAGAAGTCAAAGGCTTCAACCTCAGCTGCAAAGCCACCTCCGAAGACTTTGCGTGCGAAGCCACTGGCCACTGCACCTCCTGAAGCCAGTGTGCAATCTGAAGATTTGTCCCATGTCTCCAAGAGAACGAACAAGAAAAAGCAGCTTGTTAGACCATCTGATCAATGAGCTTTGACTCCTGCTGCCATTCTGCGTGAAGAACCCATTGATCTATCAAGTGATGAAGATCTTGCTGATGATGCCCTTGAGCAGCTGATCAAGAGCAAAGAAGAAGCAGAAATCTTCAGCAACCTGCCTCTCTTTGATGTGGCCATCATTCACAATTTCATTGATGAATGGTTCGACACCCCCAACATCAGCTTTAAAGATTTATAGCTCCCAATTGGCCTCAGTGTCGCCTTCAATGGCGCCATTGCTTCTGAGCTAGCTCTTGCTCAGCGCATCATTGAGCTCAAAAACAAGATTGATTTTGAGAAGGCTCAATTCAAGAAGCATGTGGCCAATCTGAGTGTTCAAGACGTCCGCAACTTCAAGGTCATGCTCCATGAGCTTAAAGAAGCTTTTCTGATGAAACGCCGAGAAGCTCAGGGCTCTCGAGAACGCATGAAGCTTTTGGCTGATAAGTGTGTGCTTGCCTACAATGAGGCTGAGAAGCGCAAGTCCCTTGGCCGTCCAGGCATTGACCCCAGGATGGCTGCAAAGAGGAAGAAGAAGCACCCTGAACAGCCTGAGCCTTCAAGCCAAGAAGCCCCTCGCATTATCTTCCCAAGCAGCATGACTGGCTCGAAGCCAAAGGTCACCACAACCGCTTCAGAACAGAAGAAGACAAAGGCTGCCGAGGCTGACGCCAGAAAGAGAAAGCATACTGAAGCCTCTGATGCCGCTCCCTCCAAGAAGAAGCGCAAGACCAAGAAGACTAGGGCTGCTTCCACAGAGCCCTTAGTCGTTGAACCCATCTCCGTGGTTCGCCCTGTGTCCGTACATCAAGAATGAAGAATGGTTGTCCATGAGACTGCTACCACAGAGGCTCATGAGACTGAAGATATTCCAGCAGCTGAACCCAACGCTGCTGAAGACATTGGTCAAGATGACAGTGTAAATGATGATGAAGTTCTTCCTCAGATCGAACATCAAGTGGTATCATCGCCTGTTTAAACAAACAGCGAAATCATCAACATTGGTCGTCCTTTGACACCAATTGCTCAGGATGCTTCGTGGGCTGATCACCCACCACAACAACAAGACTCCCCCAGTACTCCCCAACAACAACAACAAGCTCCACCCCAAGTGCAAGAAGAGGATGAAGACTTTCTGGCTCAGCCAACTCCATCTCCTAACTTGAAGCCAGCTCTTCGCAGGCTTCGTAGAGGACAAAGGCCTGAAGTCCCTCTGTCGAGCGTCCCTGAAGGAGAAGTGCAACGTTCACCTATTGCACGCCAAGTATTTTATGAACCAGCTCCAATAGTGAACGTCTCCATGTCTGAAGCACATGCTGCTGAAGACATTCCGGCTGCATCAGCCGAAGAAAAAGAAGAAGTTCGTGTACCAATTCCCCATGCGATTGAAGAAGAAGCAGTTCATGATTTGAACGTGCTTGTGCCCGACCCTCCTGCTCGTCAAGAGGAGGTTGAAAATGTTGAGGCTGCCACCACCAACGCCAATGAAGCCAATGACGTGGTCATGGCTGATGCTAATGTGGAGCCTGCACCAACCAGTGTGCCTGAAACCAATGAGGCCACTGTGCCTGAAGCAAATGTGGCCACTGCTCCTGAAGCTCATGAGAATGCTGCACCTGACGCCAATGAGGAGGCTGCACCTGGAGCAAATCTGACAACTGCTCCTGAAGCACCTGTTGTGCAGCCTGAATCCACAGATGTTACCCCTGCTCCAGTTCCGCCACCAAGGCCTCACACTATTGAGCAAGCATACGATCACGGTCAGCTTGTCACTGTCCGATGGCCTGTTCTGGTGCCTCCGCCTACTGCCTCAGATCCCCAATTTGACTATCATGTTGAGCATCAGCCTCAGGTCCAGAAGCCACAGCCCAGGTTGCCAAGGTTTCCAGGTACTGCCAACTCACCCGGGTCATTGAATGCCAATGGCTTCAAGAGCCACAATACCTTCTTTGACAGCGCCAAGAACCCCTACTCCAAGCCAAGGATTTCATCAGATCGGTTCTGGAGCTATCAGCAGAGAAGCTATTACTCATGCGTGTTATATGATCAAGGGTGCATTTTCCCTCATATGCGTCTTGACACTGAAGCTATTGCTGGACTGCCGTGCTTGGAAGAAGCACTTGACTGCTTTCGTGATGCTGGTCTGCTCCACTTTGTGACATACAAGGAACATTGGAATGAAGAGCTATGCTTCAATTCTATGCCACTCTGCACATTCGCGGCTACTACAAAGACATCAAGACTTGGGTTCTCGAGTGGATGACTCGAAATGTTCATCATGAAGCCAAAGCTGTGGATATCATCGAGCTTACTGGGCAAGCCACTCCTAGAGAACTCTATGAGCCTAACTGTCAGCTACACCGCAATGCTGCGGAGAGCATCTTTCATAAGCCAGAACCCAATATGAGCCAGATGCTGAGCATGATGAAGCCTTTGCCATCTGACACTGAGTATCCCACACATTTCTTTGTTGAAGACCTTGAGTATCTGCCTCGAACCATATATCATATCATCAGGCGAACTCTATGGCCAGTCAAGGGACACTCATCAGCGGCCAAGCTTGAAGGAGCCATGAAGACTTTGGTCTTCTATATTCTTAATGGCATTAGCTTCAACACTCAAGAATTCTTCATCAGGCAACTTGCTGCTTCCGGCTCTGACCTATTTGGTCTGAAGTTTTATGCTCCATGGGTCATGCGCCTCATCAAGCGACACTCATCTGTCAATTATCATCCCTCTGCTCGCAATCACATAATATTTCTGCCCGAGGTTGATATGTCAGTTGATGCTGTATACTCTGACCCTGCCAAGACGCCGCTTTTTCTTCAGAACATTGAGCACCAAAGCTTCACTCAGCCTATTGAAGGTGTTCATGCAGCAACAAGATACTATCCACTGGTTGGTAACACCCATCTGCCTCACAGAGCGCCCACTGAAGCCACTGAAAGCACCATCGCCCAAAGGCATCGGAAGCGTTCTCGTGTTCTCAATGATCGAGAACTTCTTGTGGCACTTCATCAGAAGCAGGATAAGCATCATTTCTGGCTCAAGCGCCAAATGCAAAGCCTCTTGGTGGATGTCACTCGCATTCGCAACCTTGCCACCAAGAATGCCTTTGTTGCTCATGAAACTTGCTGAAGATCATGGAAGAGTTTGACTCTGCTCAGTGCTGAAGCTGATCTTCAAGATGATGGCTTCAATGAACGATTCCGGTTCGAGTCCACTCCTCCAAGGACTGCTACCCTGCGTCGAACTCCATCTCTTGAAGACTCTGAATATTCCTCCTCCGCGGCAACAGTTAATGCCAAAGTGATCGATGATGAAGATGACGCTACTTCACCACCTCCAACTACTACTGCGCGCATCGACACTGCACCAAGTTCGTCTGCACCGCCAACCAACGACGACAACCCTGCTACTTCACCTACTCATGATGACGAGTAGATGCTCTATGTCTTCAAACCTTTTTGGTCATTACTGACAAAAGGGGGAGAAGCATATGAGTTGATAGTCTTCAAGCGGGTTCATATGGGCGGTTGCATTACATTTTGCTGCGTGCTTACAACTCTTGCGTTTTGAAACATTTGGTTCTTTGAGTTGTAACACCTAAACTTGATGGTCGTCTGCTACTTCTGCTACTTATTTTCTTTACCATGATGCGATGATAAATTCCGCATGTGCGATGATAACTTCCGCACTTAGATCATTCTGCAGACGTCCATTTTTCATTATGCATGTCATTCTTATTGCTATATCATTTCATGCATGATGAATTATCTTCATAAGTTGAAGTGGATCTCCACAAGTACAACCTGCCATGTGCATTTGCATTCCAAAAGCAAATTACTTATATGCACATCTTCAGGGGGAGCCCTTGCAACTTATGAAGACAATTCCTTATCCTTACAATTTCACATACTTTATCCCCGTTGAAAACTTCAACCAGTTTGTCATCAATCACCAAAAAGGGGGAGATTGTAAGTGCATCTAGTGCCACCGCTAGTTGGTTTCGGAGTATTGACGACAAAGTTGGTTGAGGGACTAATGCGTTTGTGAGAATTGCAGGATAACGCAGGTAGTGTCCCTCATTGATTCAGTTTACCTACCGGAGATGACCCCTAAAAATGTATGAAGACATTGAAGACAATGGTGGTATGAGAAGATATTCATATTGAAGACTATAACATGAGAAGACATTGTGTGAAGACTTTGGAGCGCGAAGACTGTGTGGATTTGCTATTTCATATTCTTCTTTGTTGAGTCATAGGAACCACCGTACTGTTAAGTGGGTTCCAAGTGAACTAAGTCAGAGTGACTGAAGTGATGCTCAACTCAAGTCCTATGTCTTCGACCGAAGACAATGAGAGCAAATCTTATCCAGAGCTGGATGAGTCAGCTTTGCTTGTAGCCCAAGTAAAGTTGCCGCGTGTGTTTGAAATCTGAGCGTTGGAACACGTGTCAGTTCCTTAGTGACCCAGGGTCATTTTGGACAAATCAGGTCGGGTTGCCTAGTGGCTATAAATAGCCCACCCCCTACACCATAAATTGGTGGTTGCTCAGAGTTTGTGCATGGCTTTTGTCGTTTGAGAGCAACCCACCTCGAAGCATTTGAGAGAGAGAAATCCTTGCGAGGACAAAGCCCAAACACCTAGAGCCAAAGAGTGTTAGGCATCACTGAAGTCTTTCTGTCTGTGTGACCTGAAGACTTATTACACTTGAGGACTGTGAATCCTCCAGCCGGTTAGGCGTCGCATTCTGAGCATCCAAGAGTCATTGTGGATTGCCGGTGAACGAAGTCTGTGAAGGTTTGGAAGTCTCCCTTGAAGACTTACCAGAGTGATTGGGCGAGGACTGGGAGTCCTTAGCTCAAGGGGAATAAGGTGAAGACACAGTCTTCTGAGTTAAATCTCAGCCTCCCTAACCAGACGTACAGTTGTCACAGCAACTGGAACTGGTCCAACAAATCCTGTGTCTTCAACAAGCAACTGGTTCTATCCTTTCCAACCTTACTTAAGTTTGTCTTCATGAAGTCATTGCATGTCTTTGTATCTGTTTGACTTCATTGTTTGACTACTACTGTTGATTGGCTTCATACTATCTTCCATCTTGATCCTTACTACCCAACTGCTATTAGTCTTGTACTTTCACTTCCTGACATGCTTGACTATGGCTTGTTTAGGGTAGTTTATCTTCCGCTGCATATCAATTAGGTTGTTTCTGTTGTTTGTCTTTGAAACTACCAAGTTTTGAAGACTTTCATAAAAATCGCCTATTCACGCCCCTCTAGTCGATACTAGCACTTTCACCACCACTCTTTTCATCGTTCTCGTACACGCACACTCCTCCCCGCTCGATATAGTATGCCTCTCGTACCACCTCCTACATGCATCCCTCTCTCTCTATCCTTCTCCTCGTGCCTCATTTGCTTCTAACACACACATGCATGTATACCGATCGATCTCCCAGCATATACCTAGATCGACTTTAAATACCCCCCCCCCATCGATTGACATACCTCACAAGTCATGTCTCTCCTCTCTCTAACAAAGGGCGATTGATCTCCCTATGTAGTTATGTCTGCTTACCACAGCCACATCATCCCCCCTCATCATTCGTGCATGCCTCCTAACCCGTCTCTCACACGCATGTGCACAGACAACAAGCAGCCACCTCCTCTCTTGTTGATATTGCAGGCGTGCCCTCGGTTTGTCTAGCAAGCCTATCCCACCATTTGTTAGAAGCAACTCCACTACCACCCCCTCCAACACTCTAGCTCTGCCTCTCTCCCAACCTTATTCCTCACCTGCACATATGCATGGATGCCGATCGATCTCCTTAATACATGAGGTAGGCCTCTCTCCTCCACACATATACCAGCAATTGTACCTCTATAGTTAATTGGGCCTCCCTCTGCCCTCACCACACACCGATAGTCGAGCGCTGCAGGTAGGTATCCATGCCACAGAGACAAACTGCACATGTCCCCTCTCACGTTCCAGTAGGCCAGCCACTCTATATCTTTGACGTGGGCACACACAAATTCGATGCACTCTTCACTACTAGGAAAACGGCTATAGATGAAATGGACACTAATGGCGCATCACATGTGTGGTGCGCCATTAGTATATAGCGATGGCGCACCACATACAGGTGCGCCATTAGTAATATATTACTAATGGCGCACCTGGTGTGTGGTGCGCCATTAGAATTTTTGAAAAAAATAAATTAAAAAAATTGTTACTAATGGCGCACCGTGGGATAGTGCGCCATTACTAGTTGACATAGTAATGGCGCACCACACCCACCGTGCGCCATTAGTAGTTTTGAAAAAAAAGTAAAAAAAATAAAGAAAATTTGTTAGTAATGGCGCACCTGTGGATAGTGCGCCATTACTAACTAGTAATGGCGCACTGTCCACTGGTGCGCCATTACTAAGTTTTTTCCAAAAAAAATTCAAAAAAAAATTCAATTTTTTTCAAAACTAGTAATGGCGCACCGTGGGTATGGTGCGCCATTACTAGTTTAACTAGTAATGGCGCACCACCCCACGGTGCGCCATTACTAACTTGGCCCAACACCGAATGCACCCCCCCCCCCCCCCCCCCGTTAAACATTTTAAAAATCCCCAAAAACCTAACAGAAAAAAGTTACAGGGCTTTCAAGATCTAGAGGCAAAAAAATTCAAAAAATTTCAAACTTACTAGTGGCGCACCGTGGATGTGGTGCACCACTAGTAACAGAAAAAAAATTGGTTTTGAATTTTTTTTTGAATTTTTTTTCAAAAAATGATACGTAATATGACCGGGAACTTTGAAATATTTTTCAAAATTTCATCATAGTCATGAACATGAACAAAGTCCTAGACATCAACAAGGTATAATAGGATTGATATGCTAGATATATCAACAAGTGCCTATGAACTGAGCTGTTGTTGGGGATGGATAGAACTCTGAAGTTAAGCGTGATACTAATGGCACACCAGTAGTGCGCCATGAGTAGGCAAAACTGGTGCGCCATTAGTAGGCCTTTTCCTAGTAGTGCTTTATCGATCGCGCGCGTGCACACACACACATCATCCCTCTTTTCGATTCTATGGACACCTCAAGCCGATGATACCTCCACTCTCTTCTCGTGGATCGCCCCGTCTATATATATGTTATATCCAGGACTCTATTTCACACACATTGCATATGTTACATTTTTTGATTGACCCCCCCCCCCCCCCCCAAAAAAAAACTCTCAAGAACCCACACACTATATCTCTCTAGGTTTGTATCTCTCTCACACAACCCCAAGTAGGTGGTGTACGTATACAAGAAGAGAATAGGTGCACCGTGCACGTACTCACGCTTCGTGCCCAGCCACACCCACGCGGGTACACGGTGGAGCTCAGTTCTTTACGAAATGGCCGCCCACGTGCTAATTTGAACGCCTGTAGCGGTTGTTTACCTAGGAAGGTCTTGTACCACGCCTGCATGAAACAAAGTTCGACTTGACGCGTTGCCGCATTATTTTTAAATAAAGTTATATTGCTCAATGGCACGTACACAAAATATAAAACGATTTTTATGGAGAAAAGGGTAGTCCGCTCACTATATACAATGGAGCCTTGCGTGCCTGGTTTGTCGCTCTTCAGAGTATCTCACACAAGGCTGTGGTGGCCTCCCTCTCTCTCACCGTTGGTCATTGATCCGGCCGCGTCCCGTCCACCGGGGGAAAGGGAGTGTGGTGGCCTCTCTCTCTCTCTCTCTCTCTCACCGTTGGTCACTGATCCGGCCGCACCCCGTCCACCGGGGGAAAGGGAGGAAGTGCATCGTTTCTCCGTTCGACAGCACCGAGGCAGCACGTCCCGATCTGCGGTACACGCCGTTCTCTGTGACCAAGCTCCGGCGCGGCAGGGCCTACGCCACCTGCTCGCAGATTCCGCCTGCCGCCGCTCACCTAGTTACATCCCGATGACATCCAGGTATCCCCTCCGGCCTTGCTCCAGTGCCATTCTTCCCATGTCGCTGCATGTGGATCTTCCATACTTCTTATCCCAAAACGTAGCTCGTCCAACGTACTTTCCATATTGCATTCTCGTCCTCACACCGTTTTAGACAAACACAACCGTGTTGTTATCTTCCCTTAGGGCAAGGAATATGCTTGTTTTTTGTTGTTGCATGTGTCATCAACTGCTATTGGCCAGTAATTGCTTCCTTTCTACCTCTTTTTTGCAAACACGGTTGTCCATTTCACCGTGTTGTTATCTTCCCTTAGGGCAAGGAATATGCTTGTTTTTTGTTGTTGCATGTGTCATCAACTGCTATTGGCCAGTAATTGCTTCCTTTCTACCTCTTTTTTGCAAACACGGTTGTCCATTTCACCTTGTTGCTATTGCGACCTTTTGGTGAACTGCACAAATCACTTTTTTCTTAAAAGTGTTTTTTGCAGTTGTACTAAAATGTCACATGGGAAACGTCTCTACATTTCAGTGCGACTGTACAAAGGGAGATTGGTTTTGCTCTATCCTCCTCATCTAACTCCGAGCCTAATCTTCTCCATCTAGTTAGTCTTAAGAGAGACTGCAAAGGAGACCGGCTTCTATTTATGTGTTTCTTGTTTCATCAGCAGTCCTCTATTATCGTAATCACACTTAATATCTTTGGAACAGGGACGCTCAGCTCTATTTTAGTGGATCTGCACAAAATGATCGGAATGTTGCATGCTCCAGACAGCTACTTTTTTTCCCAACATGCCTTGTTGATTTAGACAGAGCTAGGGGGACGTTGCTGCCAACGAAAGCATGGATCAATTTTAGTTTAACACCTTCTCACAACTCTGTCTTCAGTTGTGATGCAATTATTAGCTCTGATCTGCTAATAATTGACATGCATTAGCAAGGAAGTTAGTTTTTTATTGTTTCCGAAAGAGGATCGATGGCAAGACACGCGAAACAAAAGTTGAAAGCTCACACCATTGTACAATTTCATGTCTCGCTGGAAACTTATTTGTATGTACGTCAATTATGTAAAAAAATGATGGAATCTTGATAGCATTGCCAGAAGCCTCTTCATCATCCGGGTCCATGTGCCATGCACAAAATTATACTCCTTCGTTCCTAAATATTTGTCTTTTTACAAATTTCACATGGGCATATTTTAGAGTGTAGATTCACTCATTTTGCTTCGTATGTGTACTCCCTCCGTTCCTAAATATTCTATTCGTCTTTTTAGAGATTTCAACAAGTGACTACATACGGAGCAAAATGAGTGAATCTGCACCCTAAAATATGTATATACATCCGTATATGCCAGTCCATTTGAAATCTCTAAAAAGACAAATATTTGAGTAGTCACTCGTTGAAATCTCTAGAAAGACAAATATACTCCGGAGTATATTTATGAACCGAGGGGGTAGTGCACAATCGCATGGGAGACTTAGCCCGGTCGTTGCGCCGCGTTAATAGTGAGTAATGAGCAGTCAAATTCTAAGCCCCACCTTTCCCACCGTAAGTTGCTCTGAAGAAGTAACCATCAATACGCTCTTCTTTGAATCCGCTCATACTACTCCATCTGTCACTGTTTATACAGCACGCTTTAGAAAAAAGAAAAAAGATCTGTGGGACCAAGGCGACTAGCGACCGGCCTGAAAAATAGCATTGGTAGTTATAGAACGGCGTCTATTACTAGAGGGAATAATGCGTACACACATGCATGCAGTGCTTCCACCCCGGGTACACACATGCATGCACTTACTCCAATCCGTAGTAGTACAGAGTACATGGAGAGAAAATTGTGGACTTGATTGCGGTTATCACACCCTAATTAATTGAACATTAAACCAAACACGTCTAAAGTCTCTCTGGTGGTGGAAATGCATTGAGAGAAATGCATCATAATGAAGCGCGCCCTGTAAATTGTAACGGAGGGAGGAGTAGTATGAAGGTTCAAAACCAAGTACGCGTATTGCCAGTCGGTCAACGCACCTCCTCTTGGCATATCACTGACATGTGGGACAGGAGTGTGAGCAAACCGATCTCAATTGATGGCAAAGAGCCAACCCGCCGTTCCTTGAGAGAGACGAGGAGCGAGAACACACAGACGGGATCGCATGGAGGCCAAGATATATTCGAGCATGGTTGGTTGATCGATATGATTCATTACATGTTGGGCTGCCATTTTCAGCCCTTCTCCGGAATAAACGTGTAATTTATCAGAGATAAAAAAATAAGAGTACAGATGCTCCACCATGCGGTTCTAGTAGTAGTACGACTCGTACTACCGCGCTTGGCTCTTCGCCTCTTCGTGAAGTCGAACAATGATGGTACTCCGCATGTTGGGTACTACAGTGTATGCCTCTGACAATCTGACACCGAATGCACTGATGCATGTCCACCGAGGGTAGGTTGCATTAGTCAAAAGGCGTAAGCGAGCTTCACCTTGTCCTGCAAGCTTCTCCTCATTCTGCGAGTTGACGGGACACACCAAAAAGTAGTGCTAGTCCATACTCCCTCCTTTCCGGTTAATATGGCTTAACCTTTTTGGCAGGTAAATGAGAGAGCTTTATTCATATATAAGCATGCTTAGGACGATCATCCAAGACACTGGTCACTAGGAAGCGAGGTACCCCGAAAAAAAGAAGTAGGAAGCGAGGTGTTTCATCAAGCCAGCTCTCGGCCATATTCAAAGTGCATCAAGCATGGTTTGCACGAAGATGCCCCGCAAGGTTTGCTGACCTGTTTACATGTTGAATAACAAAAAAAGAGGAAATATTACCGAGCGCTACTATTTATAACAGGATATGAGCCAGAATTAAGCGATAATTGTGGCGAGTGTTCCATGCAATCAACTTCCATTATCACTTGCGAGAACCCTCGAAGAGAACCAAATGTGTTGAAGATTGCTTTATCACATTTTAAAATTATAATAAGAGTGCAGACGCTCCTCCATCCAGTTCCTAGTACTAGTATAGTATGTACCTTTATAGACTATAGTAGTAGTACTAGTACTAGTAAACTTTGCGCTTGGCTGTTCGCCTATTCGGGAAGTCGAACAATAGTAGCACTAGTAGTATAGTGTATGCTTCTGGCAATCTGACACCAAATTAACTGTTGCACGTCCACCGCCTGAGCGAGGGAGAGCTTGCATTAGTAAAAAGTTTCTCCTTGTCCTGTGAGCCACCGCGCGCAAGCTTCTCCCGTCCTGCAACCTTCTCTTGTTCGGCAAGTTGACAGGACACAGCAAAGGCCCTGTCTGGATCCATGGGTTAGAGTTAGTTTGGGTTAGTTTGTACTCAACTAACCCAAAAGTATCCAAACAGGAGGGTTAGTTTGGGTTAGAAGCATCTAACCCATCCAAAAAATCTAACCCACTCAAGAGGTGCTTATTTGGGTTAGTTCTTCTCTGGAGCACTAAAAAAACACATTTTTCTCTCGCTCTCGCCGCAGCGAATCCCTTGCCACTTCCTCGAAGCTTCTCGTCCTCTTCATCCCTCCCTCTCGCAACGCCCGTGAAGGCGCCTCGCCGTATCGGCGCTCCATCTAACCCTGTCATCTAAACACCTCTTTGGCTAGAGTTAGTTCACGGTTAGTTCAGGGCTAGAATCTAACTCTAACCTCTAACTGAGTTAGAGTATCCAAACAAGGGCAAAGTAATGCTAGTCCATACTGCCTCCTCTCCGGTTAATATGGCTTAATTTCAAACTAGATAAATACACTTTCAGTCACTGTATATTTGTAAAAATACGGTCATTGGACTTCATAATACGCTCATTGCGCTCAATATATATATTTTCCGGTGTTTATACGGTCACTAGCTCACCCTGACTGAGTATGTGTGTGCATGCACGTGTAGGTTGAACACTTAGCGTGACCGTGTGTGTTCCATCGTGTGCTCGGGCTGTTGGGGAACGTAGTAATTTTAAAAAAATTCCTACGCACACACAAGATCATGGTGATGGCATAGCAACGAGAGGGAAGAGTACTGTCCACGTAACCTCGTAGACCGTAAGCGGAAGCGTTATGACAACGCGGTTGATGTAGTCGTACGTCTTCACGATCCGACCGATCCAAGCACCGAACGTACGGCACCTCCGAGTTCAGCACATGTTCAACTCGATGACAATCCCCGGGCTCCGATCCAGCAAAGCGTCGGGGATGAGTTCCGTCAGCACGACGGCGTGGTGACGATGATGATGTTCTACCGGCGCAGAGCTTCGCCTAAACTCTGCGACGATATGACCGAGGTGGAACATGGTGGAGGGGGCACCGCACGCGGCTAAGGAACGATCCGTAGATAAACTTGTGTTGTTGTGCCTAGAGGTGCCCCCCTGCCCCCGTATATAAAGGAGCCAAGGGGAGGGGTTCAGCCGGCCAGGAGGGGTGCGCCAGGGAGGAGTCCTACTCCCACCGGGAGTAGAATTCCCTCCTTTCCTAGTCCAACTAGGAGACCTTCCATGTAGTAGGAGTAGGAGAGAAGGAAAGGGAAGCGAGAAGGGAAGGAAGGAGGGGGTGCGGCCCCTCCCCCTAGTCCAATTCGGACTAGGCCTTGGGGGAGCGCGCGGCCTGCCCTAGGCAGCCCCTCTCTCTTTCCCGTATGGCCCAATAAGGCCCAATACTTCTCCCCGGCGAATTCCCGTAACTCTCCGGTACTCCGATAAATACCCGAATCACTCGGAACCTTTTCGAAGTCCGAATATAGTCGTCCACTATATCGATCTTTACGTCTCGACCATTTCGAGACTCCTCGTCATGTCCCCGATCTCATCCGGGACTCCGAACTCCTTCGGTACATCAAAACTCATAAACTCATAATAAAACTGTCATCGAAACCTTAAGCGTGCGGACCCTACGGGTTCGAGAACTATGTAGACATGACCTAGAACCATTCTCGGTCAATAACCAAAAGCGGGACCTGGATGCCCATATTGGTTCCTACATATTCTACGAAGATCTTTATCGATCAAACCGCATAACAACATACGTTGTTCCCTTTGTCATCGGTATGTTACTTGCCCGAGATTCGATCGTCGGTATCCAATACCTAGTTCAATCTCGTTACCGACAAGTCTCTTTACTCGTTACGTAACGCATCATCCCGTAACCAACTCATTGGTTACATTGCTTGCAAGGCTTATAGTGATGTGCATTACCGAGAGGGCCCAGAGATACCTCTCCGACGATCGGAGTGACAAAACCTAATCTCGAAATACGCCAACCCAACATGTACCTTTGGAGACACCTGTAGTACTCCTTTATAATCACCCAGTTATGTTGTGACGTTTGGTACACTAGTGCAGAACCGGGCATTAGCACCGGTTCGTAAGGCTCTATAGTGCCGGTTACATAACCGGCACTAATTTGTGGTCACTAAAGCCCCCCCCCTTTAGTACCGGTTCAGCACGAACCGGTGCTAAAGGGCAACCACGTGGCATGAGCCAGCTCCGGGGACCTAGAGCCCTTTAGTACCGGTTGGTTAGACCAACCGATACTATAAGGTTTGGGGGGTTTTTAGTTTTATGATTTCTTTTTCATTTAATTTTGTGTTTCCATTTTAATTCTTTTTCTTTTGCTGGTATTTTATGATACTACACATTGTACACGTTATGCATATATATATATATATATAGATATATATATATATAGAATTTCTAGTAGAACCAATCATGCATATATATATCACATCAATGTCTCACAAATTAAACCACCATATTAATTAATTCACACATACACACATGTATAGCTATATACAATTTCTCCTACATATGAATGTTGCCTTCGGAGCCAGTGGCATTAGCCTAATTGGTGCCTTCGGAGCACGATGACAATTGAAAGTGGTTTTCATGGGGGCGGTAGCGGGTAATAGAATTCTCCATTCGGATTTATGACCTGGTCGAGCAAAAATCCCGCTATTTCCTCTTGAAGTGCTTCTACGCGCTCCCTTTCTATGAGCTTCCCCCGCACCTCTTTGAACTGTTAAGAAGGAGATCAATATGCATGTGTATGAGTTGTGTGACTAGCTAGATATCGATAATGGTGTAAAAATTGTGAATAGTGTTCTGACAAGCGTACCCATTGCTGTCTTTGAGATCTGCTCCTTTCGGACGCCATCATGCGAATGTTCTCGCAAACGCAGAATGCACACAGATCAGTCCCCTGCGCCTGCTTCAGGGCCTTTACGAGAATGGAATTTGATCAGATAAAAATTAATCAAGCACGATAATTAAAGAGATGGCAGCTAGCTAGCTAGCTAGTACTACTTAATTACTTACCTTGGGTTGAAACCATTGAAGCTTTTGTTTCCATTCACCTTCCGTGACGCTGATGAATCTTGCCCAAGCCCTGCCCGCCGACAAAGAAAATGAATAAAGGGGTTATTAAATAGTTCATATCATGAAATGACAAACTAAATAGGCCGAGATATATAGTTAATAATGATTGAAATTACCTGTTGACTATCTGATACAAGATGTTAAAGTCAGTGTTTTTTGAGATTAGTGAGTCCAGTACTTCAACTGTTCCGGCGTCAACTTTAATGATACACAAGACCCAGTGAAATCTGCATGCACACACGTTTACATGTCTTAATTAAGCGGGCATATGTAAGCAAAAACATGTAGCTAGCTAGTAGGCAAAAACAGAGAATTTGTAGTACAAGACAGTGTGACTCACCCAAAGTGGTAAGGAAGTAGTACATCTTCATTGTATTTGAGGCGCTTCAAGAACTCTAGCATGCTGTCCTCTACTTCCTTTGCATGACGTTCATTTATCTTCCATGTGTATTCATTAACGGTGTTTGGGTCAATGAACCCAATGCCAAAGCGTTCACCTTTTCTCATTTCATATATCTTCATCCTACATAATACCACAGAAAAGAATATAGTGAGGATAATTACAGGTAATGATTGATCAGAAGGATCACTACAGGTAGCTTGAGACTTAAATTATAGAAAGAAATCACTTACAGACAATATCAACTGACGATAGATTTGTCGAGTGCGTCTTGATTGTATAACTGAAACAGTTCTGAATACTCAACGGACCCAGCTTTCTCATGGTAGTAATGGTCCTGCTTGATATTCACCATGAGGGACACTCGCTCTGAAATCTTGGTAATGTTCATGTACCATTGACGCAATTCATACATTCTCGTTGGGAGGTTCTTGACCTTGTCTGGCGCGACCAAAGGTTGGCCCCGGACATATTTCCGTTTTACTTCATCCTCTCTAAGGAAAGGCATGGGCTCGATCTCGAGGAGTTGTCCAACAGTGATGTTGAGAACTTCAGCCTGCATTATATGCTCCTCCGTTATTACCACATTGCCCACCTCGGGAACATGCACTGTTTGCCCACAATAATATTGGGGGCGCGTACTGTCACCTGTTGTTGGCACAACAAGCGAGGGGATCGATTGCGCCGCCTGTTCTCCTAGCTGGGGAATGGTTTTCCCGCATTTTTTGGCAGCTGCTTCTTGTTTGCTCGATCCCGATGTAGACGTGCTCGCCTCCCTTTGTAGACGTACTCGATTTAACTTCCTGAGGTGGCGCTCATAGTCTGTGTCAACAGGCTTGGAAGCTGGTGGTTGAGCCATACGAATGAAGTGGTCAATCGTTTCCTCAGGCACTTTCTCCCTTGGCAGCGGTGGCGGTTTTGGTGCAAAATGGGCTTCCACCTCGGCCTTCGATATGGCTGTGATTTCCTCCTCGGACCTGTCATAAGACCTCTGCGGAAGAGGCTTATTTATATCGCTTGCCTCCGCCTGTACTTCCTGTACTACCTCGACTCGTACCGCTACGCACCATAGCTGCGGGGTGTCTCTTCTGCGATTGCTGAGGCGGCGGAGACGGCTGACAGGACTGAGTTGGACGAGGAGGAGTGGCCTGAGGTTGTGCCGAACTTGGAGGCGGAGTGGATGCCTGACGCTGTGGCGGACTTGGAGGAGGAGGATTGTCCTGACACTTTGCCGGACTTGGAGGAGGAGGATTGTCCTAACACTTTGCCGGACTTGGAGGAGCGGGAGTCTGCTGACTCGGTGGCGGACTTCGATGAGGACTCGGGTGACGCGGTGTCGGTGGCCTTGGAAAGATGATGCAATCCTTTTTCCATAGGATGATACGATGTTTGGCCTCTCCGAGAAAGCGCTCGCCGTCACCTCCAGCAATGTCAAGCTGTAGCCCCGAATATGGTGGGTCCACCACCTCATCAACCAAGACACGAGCATAGCCCGCTGGAATCGGGTTGCAATGGAAGGTTGCCTCGGGGGGATTTGTGAAAGCACAGCCGTCCGCCACCTTCATGGATATGTTCTTCATTTTGACGTGTAGCTCGCAGTTAGTGTTCTCCGTGATGTCATCCACGGGGTATCTACCCAGCATTGCGTCGTCCGGGACGGAACCCACACTGCTTCTCGGCATGGATGGGCCGGTGCTATCCAATGCTGGATCATCTGCTAGCTACTGCAGCTGCTGAGACCCCCTTTGATGGGTAAGTGAGTCGATCTGCTCCTGCTGCCGCTGGAATTTGACTGCCAATTCCGCTTGACTTGCTTCTAGGCCTTGAAGGCGTTCATAGCCCCGCTTCCTCTGCTCCTCCTCCATCTTCCTCTTCTTCTCCTCCGCAATCTTCTTTCTCGCACGGGTTCTGTAGTCGTTGTTCCAGTCTGAAAACCCCTCATACCACGGCAGAGCGCCCTTGCCTTGTGTTCTTCCCGGGTGTTCAGGATTTCCCAGGGCACGCGTAAGCTCGTCGTTCTCTCTGTTGGGCTGGAACACCCCCATTCGTGCCTCTTCTATTGCAACAAGTATCGCATCGTCAGCTCCCTTCAGACTTGCCCTCGTCGAAACAATGCCTGTTTCCCGGTCCAACTCCCCCCCATGCGCATAGAACCAAGTCCTGAACCTGGGGGGCCACCTCTTAGTAGCCGAAGTGACACCTGCATCCTCCATCTCTTTCTCAGACTTATCCCACTTAGGCATTGCCACCGCATAGCCACCTGGCCCCAGCTTATGGAACTTATCCTTTTTTTCGGCATTCTTCTTGTTTATTCTCGACCGTTCCTTAGCTAATTCCGAATCCTTGAATTTCACGAAATCGTCCCAATGATCACGTTGGTTCTCCAGTGTTCCCTTGAATACTGGAGTCTTCCTTCCTCCGTTTACGTACTTGTTCCATTCACCATTCTTGTAGTTCTTGAATGCAGTCGCCATCATCCTAAGAGCAGCCTCTTTGACTTTTTGCACATCTGCTTCTGTGAAATGATCTGGTAGGGTGAAATGTTCCATGAGAGTATCCCAAAGCAGATCTTTTTGATTCTTGTCGACAAAAGTAACATTTGGACGTGGCTTTGCTGGCGCTCTCCATTCTTGAAGTTTGATCGGGAGTTGGTCCTTCACAAGAACTCCGCACTGACGAACGAACTTGTCCGCAATCTTCTTAGGCGCTAATGGTTTGCCAGTAGGGCCGCATGCCTCGATATTGTACTTTACGCCCGGCTTCAACTTTTTGTTCGGGCCTCGTTTCGTCCTTTTGCCTGAAGATTTGCTCGATCCGGATGGCTGAAAGAACAAAGATCGATTCGTTAATTTATCTTCAAGTCATTTAAAACATGTGATGATCACCAGATGCCTGCTTATATAAATATATATACCTCGTCGGTGTTTGTTGTTTCAGGATCAACATGTTCTTCGTCATCGTCATAATCATAGTTCATGACTTTGTCGCGATCGAATATCATATCACCCTCTCCGGTGTTGTTTAGAAATTCGGAGCCGTCATAATCTTGAATAATATATAATATTGAATAGTACATCACTGGCTATTAGCTAATAAAGATCAAATACTACAGAAGAATCAAGGACACTCGCGGTTCTTCCGGCGCGGGCGGTGGACACCTAAAGAGAAGGAACCCTCACAGGATCATAGCTGAAGTGAGATCCCCGAAGATACTGCCACGTATTGGAGAACCTGCCGCCCTCCAACGCAACCATGTAGCGATGGACGTGCTCGTCCTCCTCCCTGACACAGCGACGTACCACCTCCGGCGGGGCCGGGTCCCTCCGCACCGAAACTGGCCCACGCGAACGCCACCAAACGAGATCAGGGTCGACGACGGGACCCATGGTCGGGTTCCTCGTCAAGCGGCGCGCCCCTCCAAGCAGCACCTCCCAGTACCAGCCCGGCGGAGCCCAGTCCCGGACATGGGTCGGCTGGACGTCGTCGCGGACGGGTCGACGGCGAGGATGCGGGCCGGGCATCGTCGACAACAAATACTAGCTATATGCCCACAAAAAGTAACATTTTTTTAATGATTGGATTTTGATAACTAAAATTTCTAACATTTCTATATAACTAACATTTCTATAACATTTCTAACAATGCTATATATAACTAACATTTCTATAACATTTCTAATATTTCTATATCTAAAAAACAGAAAAAAATTATAACATTTCTATATATATAACTAACATTTTTATAACTATTTCTATAACTAAAAAACAGAAAAATTTCTAACAATTCTAACTTTTTTATAACTATTTCTATAACTAAAAAACAGAAAAATTTCTAACAATTTCTAACATTTCTAACAATTCTAACAATTCTAACATTTCTAACTATTTCTAAAAAACAGAAAAATGTCTAACAATTTCTTAAAAACAGAAAAATCTATAACTAAAAATGTATGTGTGTGTGCGGGCGCTCACCGGCCGGCGAGGCGAGAGGCGACGGGGGGCGCGCGGCGACAGGGACGGCGACGGGCGCGGCGACGACGGGGACGGGGACGTACGGGCCGGGGCGGCGACGACGGGGACGGGGATGTACGGGCCGGGGCGGCGACGACGACGGGGACGGTGACGACGCGGCCGGGACGGGGCGGCGGTGACGACGGGGACGACGGGGACGGGACGACGGGGCGGCGACGACGGGGACGGGGTGGCGACGGGGGCGGCGACGGGACGGGGCGGCGTCGAGGGATATGGAGACGGCGGGGGCGGCGGGCGACGGTGCAGAGGAGAAGAAGCAGAGGGAGAGATGAGAAACCGACGAAATTTTGAAGTGTTTTCTTATATAGAAGGCACCTTTAGTACCGGTTGGAGCCACCAACCGGTACTAAAGGTCTGTTTTGGCCAGGCCAAGCGGCGGTAAGCGACCCCCTTTAGTACCGGGTGGTGGCACAAACCGGTACTAAAGGCCCCCCTTTAGTACCGGTTGGAGCCACGACCCGGTACTAAAGGGTGTGCGCTGCCAGGCAAGGGGCGCAGAAGTTTAGTCCCACCTCGCTAGTTTAGGAGCGCCAGGACCAGTTTATAAGCCCCGGCGCGGGCACTGCATTGAACTCCTCTCAATAGCAGGCCTTCTAGGCCTACCTCTCCTACTCTGCCTGTGGGCCTACTGGGCTTGCGGGCCTGCATCCTGGCCCAACTACAGGTTGGGTTTCTAGTCGTATGCAGGCCGCTATGGCGCAGTAGGCGGGCTTTTTTATTTTCTTATTTTTTTTTGATTTATTTATTTTTGTTTTATTTATTTTTGAGTTTTTTTGCTGTATTTAGAGTTTCTTTTTGAATATTTTTGCTTTAGGTACAAAAAATTACAAACTTTCTGTTAGTGCCGGTAGATTTCAAATTTGAATAGTTTAAATTTTGAATTATTTGAAATTTGTGTGAATCACTAGTTTGTGAATAACTTAACTTTGAAAAAAGTTTTTTCAGTGATTCTTTTTTCTTATGTTTAATATTAGTGTGTTTTATCATTATATTCAATTTAGTAATGCTTAGGTTATTTAAAAAATGAAATGCCTTTGTTACAGTTTAGTTTTCGTCGGAAACCCTGATACTTTGAAAGAGATTGTCCATTTTGTACACGAAGTGCATCCAGTTTTAGCCGTAACCCTCTCTACTTTCTTGCACATGCTATTTGTATGAAATTATGATACTATGCCAAATTTCAACCTTTGCTGAGTTCATTTGAATTGCTTTTCAATTTCAGGGTCATTTAGCTGAAAAAAAATCAGTAAATGCATGAAAAGAATTTGTTTGCACATAAAATTTCTTCGCGTTTCAAATGCCAAAACACATAACTACCCTAACTATTACAGACATTCCCTCCTAGGTGTGAAACACAGAAGAAAGTGATGATAGTGAAGCCGATCACATCCCAGATCTTTGGGTGTGAAACTTTTTCTTCGCGTGTGTCCCTTTGCGCCGTAACCATGGAAAATCTTCATCATTTAACGGGATGCTCGGGTCAATATTCACTGTGAATGGAGCAATTTCATCAAACTTTTCATAATCTTCTGACTTGTCTGTCTTGTCATCCACTCCCACGATGTTTCTCTTCCCAGAAAGAACTATGTGCCGCTTTGGCTCATCGTACGATGCATTCGCTTCCTTATCTTTTCTTTTTCTTGGCTTGGTAGACATGTCCTTCACATAGAAAACCTGTGCCACATCATTGGCGAGGACGAATGGTTCATCTGCATACGCAAGATTGTTGAGATCCACTATTGTCATTCCTTACTGTGGGTCTTCCGTTACCCCGCCTCGTGTCATATTGACCGATTTGCACCGAAACAAAGGGACCTTTAAACCACGTCGATAGTCAAGTTCCCATATGTCCTGTATATAACCATAATATGTTTCCTTTCCCTTCTTGGTTTCTGCATCAAAGCGGACACCACTGTTTTGGTTGGTGCTCTTCTTATCTTGGGCGATCGTGTAAAATGTATTACCATTTATCTCGTACCCTTTGAAAGTCATTATATTCGAAGATGGTAACTGGGACAGCAAGTACAGGTCATCTTCAATAGAGGTGTCATGCATGGTACGTGTCTGCAACCAGTTGGCAAAACTCCTGGTTTGTTCACGTGTAATCCACTCATCAGACCGCTCCGGGTGTTTGGAGCGTAGCAAATTCCAGTGTGGTGCCCAGCTTTTTCTTGTCACCTACGCAATTCGGGTACAACAATTTTTTGTGATCCTCTAACATGCGCTGCAACTTCTTCTTCTCCAAATCACTTGCGCAGTTTCTCTTTGCATCGGCAATGGCCCGACCTAGATCATCAACGGGCTCATCTGATGCCTCTTCTTCAGCTTCTTCCCGCATTGCCGGCTCAGCTTCTTCCAGCATTACTGGCTCAGCTTCTTCCCCCATTGTTGTATCATCGTATTCAGGGAAGCCATGGCCAGGATAGCTGTCGTCGTCCTCTTCTTCTTCATTGTCTTCCATCATAACCCTTCTTTCTCCGTGCTTGGTCCAAACATTATAGTGGGGCATGAAACCGGACTCAAACAGGTGGACGTGAATGGTTCTTGACGTAGAGTAATTGCGACCATTCTTACAGACAGCACATGGACAAGGCATAAAACCATCCGCCCGCTTGTTTGCCTCAGCCGCAAGCAGAAAAGTATGCACTCCCTCAACGAACTGGGGAGAGCATCGGTCATCGTACATCCATTGCCGGCTCATCTTCATTACATAACACCGAATAGACCAAATTAATACAAGTTCATACAACAATTAAATGCAACAAACAAATAACTCTCTAGCTAAAGCATTTAAATGCAACAACAAATGCGATCAAGATCGCAACTAAGGTAACAATTGATCCAACAGCATAATGATATCAAGCCTCACTATCAATGGCATATTTTCTAATCTTTCTGTTCTTTAAGCGCATTTTCTCCATCTTGATCTTGTGATCATCGACGACATCGGCAACATGCAACTCCAATTCCATCTTCTCCCCCTCAATTCTTTTCAATTTTTCTTTCAAGTACTCGTTTTCTCTTTCAACTAAATTTAACCTCTCGACAATAGGGTCGGTTGGAATTTCAGGTTCACATACCTCCTAGATAAAAATATCTATGTCAACTTGATGGGCATAATTTGTCATAAACACGAAATGCAACTAATAGTTTTAAAAGAGAATATACCACATCCGAATCATAACAAGGACGAGGGCCGACGGGGACGGATATCAAACCATGGCACTATGTATAACAAACAACGTACGGGTAAGATAATTATTACATGATTAACTATATATCCAAATCGCACAAACATCAATTTTTTATATAAAATTACATGAACAAGAGGCTCACCACAAGGTGGTGCCGGTGACGGGACGGTGCGGGCGATCAACGGTGGTTACGACGGAGATTTAGAAGGCACTAAGTAAACCACACCTACATATGCAAACTAAGTGTTATTTTTGACCTCAAATTGCATATAAATCAAATACTAGCACATATATATATTTCCTCCCAAATTACTAAACTCACAAATTAGTAACTATACAAAGCATGGGAAGAGCTAATCTAGCAATGAGAGTTGAAAGGACAAAGTTGCTAACCATTGTGGTCATTTGAATGGATGGGGGCCTTCGAATCTTGACAAATTTTTGGCAAAATTTGTGAGGAGCTCGAGGGGAAAGGGGAAGAACAGAGGAGAAGTGAGGGGAAACGAGAAGAACAGAGTGGCTCGGGTGGACGAAGGGTTTATGTACGTCGACCTATACTAAAGGTGCTAAAGGTGCTGGAGGGGGCCCAGATTGACAACATCCTGCCACCACCCTCATTAGTACCGGTTCGTGGCACGAACCGGTGCTAAAGGTTAGCCACGAACCGGTACTAATGAGAGTGGCCCGGCTAGCCGTTGGAACCAGCACTAATGTATACATTAGTGCCGGCTCTAATACAAACCGGCACTAATGTGCTGCACGTTTGACCCTTTTTCTACTAGTGGTAGCACCCAAAGTGTTCCTCCGGAAAACGGGAGTTGCATAATCTCATAGTTATAGGAACATGTATAAGTCATGAAGAAAGCAATAGCAACATACTAAACGGTCAAGTGCTAGGCTAACGGAATGGGTCATGTCAATCACATCATTCTCCTAATGATGTGATCCCATTAATCAAATGACAACACATGTCTATGGTTAGGAAACATAACCATCTTTGATCAACAAGCTAGTCAAGTAGAGGCATACTAGTGACACTATGTTTGTCTATTTATTCACACATGTATTATGTTTCCGGTTAATACAATTCTAGCATGAATAATAAACATTTATCATGAAATAAGGAAATAAATAATAACTTTATTATTGCCTCTAGGGCATATTTCCTTCAGTCTCCCACTTGCACTAGAGTCAATAATCTAGTTCACATCGCCATGTGATTTAACATCAATATTCATATCTGTATATGATTAACACCCAATGTTCACATCGTTATGTGACCAACACCCAAAGGGTTTACTAGAGTCAATAATCTAGTTCACTTTGCTATGTGATTAACACCCAAAGAGTACTCAGGTGTGATCATGTTTTGCTCGTGAGAGAAGCTTAGTCAACGGGTCTGTCACATTCAGAGCCGTATGTATTTTGCAAATATTCTATGTCTACAATGCTCTGTACGGAGCTACTCTAGCTAATTGCTCCCACTTTCAATATGTATCCAGATTAAGACCTAGAGTCATCTGGATCGGTGTAAAAGTTTGCACCGATGTAACTTTTACAACGAACTCTTTTATCACCTCCATAATCGAGAAACATCTCCTTAGTCCTTCCTAAGGATATTCTTGACTACTGTCCAGTGATCTACTATTAGATCAAAATTGTATTCCCTTGCCAAACTCAGAGCAAGGTATACAATATGTATGGTTCACAGCATAGCATACTTTATAGAACCTATGACTGAGGCATAGGGAATGACTTTTCATTCTCTTTCAATTTTCTGCCATGGTCGGGTCTTGAGTATTACTCAATTTCACACCTTGCAACACATGCAAGAACTCCTTCTTTGATTGTTCCATTTTTAACTATTTCAAAAATTTATCAAGGTATGTATTCATTGAAAAATCTTATCAAGCGTCTTGATCTATCTATATAGATCTTGATGCTCAATGTGTAAGCAGCTTCACCGAGGTCTTTCTTTGAAAAACTCTTATTCAAGTATCCTTTCATGCTTTGCAGAATAATTCTACATTATTTCCGATCAACAATATGTCATTCACATATACTTATCAGAAATGCTGTAGTGCTCCCACTCACTTTCTTGTAAATACAGGCTTCACCGTAAGTCTGTACAAAACTATATGCTTTGATCAACATATCAAAGTGTATATTCCAACTCTGAGATGCTTGCACCAGTCCATAGATGGATCGCTGGAGCTTGCACATTTTGTTAACACCTTTAGGATTGACAAAACCTTCTGGTTGCATCATATACAACTCTTCTTTAAGAAAACCATTAAGGAATGCAGTTTTGACATCCATTTGCGAGATTTCATAAATTGTGGCAATTTCTAACATGATTCGGACAGACTTAAGCATCGCTACAGTTGAGAAAATCTCATTATAGTCAACACTTTGAACTTGTCAAAAACCTTTTTGCGACAAGTCGAGCTTTGTAGATAGTAACTGTTGGAAATATGCCCTAGAGGCAATAATAAAAGTATTATTATTATATTTCCTTGTTCATGATAATTGTCTTTTATTCATGCTATAACTGTATTATCCGGAAATCGTAATACACGTGTGAATACATAGACCACAATATGTCCCTAGTGAGCCTCTAGTTGACTAGCTCGTTGTGATCAACAGATAGTCATGGTTTCCTGGCTATGGACATTGGATGTCGTTGATAACGGGATCACATCATTAGGAGAATGATGTGATGGACAAGACCCAATCCTAAGCCTAGCACTAAGATCGTGTAGTTCGTTTGCTAGAGCTTTTCCAATGTCAAGTATCTTTTCCTTAGACCATGAGATTGTGCAACTCCCGGATACCGTAGGAGTGCTTTGGGTGTATCAAACGTCACAACGTAACTGGGTGACTATAAAGGTGCATTGCAGGTATCTCCGAAAGTATCTGTTGGGTTGGCATGAATCGAGACTGGGATTTGTCACTCCGTGTAAACGGAGAGGTATCTCTGGGCCCACTCGGTAGGACATCATCATTTGCGCAAATGTGACCAAGGAGTTGATCACGGGATGATGTGTTACGGAACGAGTAAAGAGACTTGCCGGTAACGAGATTGAACAAGGTATAAGGATGCCGACGATCGAATCTCGGGCAAGTACAATACCGCTAGACAAAGGGAATTGTATACGGGATCGATTGAGTCCTTGACATCGTGGTTCATCCGATGAGATCATCGTGGAACATGTGGGAGCCAACATGGGTATCCAGATCCCGCTGTTGGTTATTGACCAGAGAACGTCTCGGTCATGTCTACATGTCTCCCGAACCCGTAGGGTCTACACACTTAAGGTTCGATGACGCTAGGGTTATAAAGGAAGTTTGTATGTGGTTACCAAATGTTGTTCGGAGTCCCGGATGAGATCCCGGACGTCACGAGGAGTTCCGGAATGGTCCGGAGGTAAAGATTTATATATGGGAAGTCCTATTTTGGCCACCGGAAAATGTTCGGGATTTTTCGGTATTGTACCGGGAAGGTTCTAGAAGGTTCCGGAGTGGGGCCCACCTGCATGGGGGGACCCACATGAACGTGGGTAGTGGGGGAAAGGCCCCACACCCCTGGTCAAGGCGCACCAAGATCCCCCCTTAGAAGGAATAAGATCATATCCCAAAGGGATAAGATCAAGATCCCTAAAAAGGGGGGATAGCAATCGGTGGGGAAGGAAATGATGGGATTTCTTTCCTCCCACCTTTGCCAACGCCCCAATGGACTTGGAGGGCAAGAAACCAGCCCCCTCCACCCCTATATATAGTGGGGAGGCGCATGGGAGCTTCACCCTTGCCCCTGGCGCAGCCCTCCCTCTCCCAAGTGCTCCTCCTCTCTCGCGGTGCTTGGCGAAGCCCTGCAGGATTGCCACGCTCCTCCACCACCACCACGCCGTTGTGCTGCTGCTGGATGGAGTCTTCCTCAACCTCTCCCTCTCTCCTTGCTGGATCAAGGCGTGGGAGACGTCACCGGGCTGTACGTGTGTTGAACGCGGAGGTGCCGTGCGTTCAGCACTTGATCATCGGTGATTTGAATCACGACGAGTACGACTCCATCAACCCCGTTCACTTGAACGCTTCCGCTTACCAATCTACAAGGGTATGTAGATGCACTCTTCTTTCTACTCGTTGCTGGTCTCTCCATAGATAGATCTTGGTGATACGTAGGAAAATTTTTGAATTTCTGCTACGTTCCCCAACAGTAACACTACTATCAGCATCTGTCTTCCTCTTGAAGATCCATTTATACAATATGGCTTGCCGATCATCGGGCAACTCCACCAAAGTCCACACTTTGTTCTCATACATGGATCCAATCTCAGATTTCATGGCATCAAGCCATTTCGCGGAATCTGGGCTCATCATCGCTTCCTCATAGTTCGTAGGTTTATCATGGTCTAGTAACATGACTTCCAGAACAGGATTACCGTACCACTCTGCTGCGGATCTTACTCTGGTAGACCTACGAGGTTCAGTAGAAACTTGATCTGAAGTTTTATGATCAATATCATTAGCTTCCTCACTAATTGGTGTAGTTGTCATAGGAACCGGTTCTTGTGATGGACTACTTTCCAATAAGGGAGCAGGTACTGTTACCTCATCAAGTTCTACTTTCCTCCCACTCACTTCTTTCGAGAGAAAGTCCTTCTCTAGAAAGGATCTGAATATAGCAACGAATATCTTGCCTTCGGATTTGTGATAGAAGGTGTACCCAACAGTTTTCTTTGGGTATTCTATGAAGACGCACTTCTCTGATTTGGGTTTGAGCTTATCAGGATGAAACTTTTTCATATAAGCATCGTAGCCCCAAACTTTAAGAAACGCTTGCTAAACCACAGTTCATATAGTGTCGTCTCAACGGATTTAGATGGTGCCCTTTTAACGTGAATGCAGCTGTCTCTAATGTATAACCCCAAAACGACAATGGTAAATCAGTAAGAAACATCATAGATCGCACCATATCCAATAAAGTACGATTACGACGTTCGGACACACCATAATGTTGTGGTGTTCCAGGTGGCGTGAACTGTGAAACTATTTCACATTGTTTTAGTTGAAGACCAAACTCGTAACTCAAATATTCGTCTCCGTGATCAGATCGCAGAAACTTTATTTTCTTGTTACGATGATTTTTCCACTTCACTCTGAAATTCTTTGAACCTTTCAACTATTTCAGACTTATGTTTCATCAAGTAGATATACCCATATCTGCTCAAATCATCTTGTGAAGGTCAGAAAATAACGATACTTGCCACGAGCATCAACACTCATTGGATCGCATACATCGGTATGTATTATTTCCAATAAGTCAGTAGCTCGTTCCACTGTTCCGGAGAATGGAGTTTTAGTCATCTTGCCCAAAAGGCACGGTTCACAAGCATCAAATGATTCATAACCAAGTGATTCCGAAAATCCATCTATATGGAGTTTCTTCATGCGCTTTACACCGATATGACCCAAACGGCAGTGCCACAAATAAGTTGCACTATCATTATTAACTTTGCATCTTTTGGCATCAATTTTATGAATATGTGTATCACTACGATCGAGATCCAACAAACTATTTTCATTGGGTGTATGACCATTGAAGGTTTTATTCATGTAAACAGAACAACAATTATTCTCTGACTTTAAATGAATAACCGTATTGCAATAAACATGATCAAATCATATTCATGCTCAACGCAAACGCCAAATAACATTTATTTAGGTTTAACACTGATCCCGAAAGTATAGGGAGTGTGCGATGATGATCATATCAATCTTGGAACTACTTCCAACACTCATCGTCACTTCCCCTTCAACTAGTCTCTGTTTATTCTGTAACTCCTGTTTCGAGTTACTAATCTTAGCAACTGAACAAGTATCAAATACTCAGGGGCTACTATAAACACTAGTAAGGCTCACATCAATAATCTATATATCAAATATACCCTTGTTCACTTTGCCATCCTTCTTTATCCACCAAATATTCAGGGCATTTCCGCTTCCAGTGACCATTTCCTTTGCAGTGTAAGCACTCAGTTTCAGGCTTTGGTCTAGCTTTGGTCTTCTTCACGGGAGTGACAACTTGTTTGCCATTCTACTTGAAGTTTCCCTTTCTTTCCCTTTTCCCTTTTCTTGAAACTAGTGGTCTTGTCAATCATCAACACTTGATGCTCTTTCTTGATTTCTACCTTCGTCGATTTCAACATCACGAAGAGCTCGGGAATCATTTTCGTCATCCCTTGCATACTATAGTTCATCACGAAGTTCTAGTAACTTTAGTGATGGTGACTAGAGAATTCTGTCAATCACTATCTTATCTGGAAGATTAACTCCCACTTGATTCAAGCAATTGAAGTACCCAGACAATCTGAGCACATGCTCACTAGTTGAGCGATTCTCCTCCATCTTTTAGCTATAGAACTTGTTGGAGACTTCATATCTCTCAACTCGGGTATTTGCTGGAAATATTAACTTCAACTCCTGGAACATCTCATATGGTCCATGATGTTCAAAACGTCTTTGAAGTCCCGATTCTAAGCCGTTTAAGCATGGTGCACTAAACTATCAAGTAATCATTACATTGAGCTAGCCAGACGTTCATAATGTCTGCATCTGCTCCTGCAATAGGTTTGTCACCTAGCGGTGCATTAAGGACATAATTCTTCTGTGCAGCAATGAGGATAAACCTCAGATCACGGATCCAATCCGCATCATTGCTACTAACATTTTTCAACACAATTTTCTCTAGGAACATATCAAAATAAACATATGAAAGCAACAACACGAGCTATTGATCTACAACATAATTTGCAAAATACTACCAGGACTAGGTTCATGATAAATTAAAGTTCAATTAATCATACTACTTAAGAACTCCACTTAGATAGACATCCCTCTAATCTTCTAAGTGATCACGTGATCCAAATCAACTAAACCATGTCCGATCATCACGTGAGATGGAGTAGTTTCAATGGTGAACATCACTATGTTGATCATATCTACTATATGATTCACGCTCGACCTTTCGGTCTCCGTGTTCCGAGGCCATATCTGTATATGCTAGGCTCGTCAAGTTTAACCTGAGTATTCCGCGTGTGCAACTGTTTTGCACCCGTTGTATTTGAACGTAGAGCCTATCACACCCGATCATCATGTGGTGTCTCAGCACGAAGAACTTTCGCAACGGTGCATACTCAGGGAGAACACTTCTTGATAATTAGTGAGAGATCATCTTAAAATGCTACCGCCAAACAAAACAAAATAAGATGTATAACAGATAAACATCATATGCAATCAAAATATGTGACATGATATGGCCATGATCATCTTGCACCTTAGATCTCCATCTCCAAAGTACTGTCATGATCTCTATCGTCACCGGCACGACACCATGATCTTCATCATCTTGATCTATATCAATGTGTCGTCACATGGTCGTCTCGCCAACTATTGCTATCGCATAGCGATAATGTAAAGCAAATATTTGGCACTTGCATCTTTATGCAACAAAGAGACAACCATAGGGCTTCTGCCAGTTTCCGATAACTTCAACAAAACATGATCATCTCATACAGCAACTTATATCTCATCACGTCTTGACCATATCACATCACAACATGCCCTGCAAAAACAAGTTAAACGTCCTCTACTTTGTTGTTGCAAGTTTTACGTGGCTGCTACGGGCTGAGCAAGAACCGTTCTTACCTACGCATCAAAACCACAACGATAGTTCGTCAAGTTGGTGTTGTTTTAACCTTCGCAAGGACCGGGCGTAGCCATACTCGGTTCAAATAAAGTTGGAGAAACTGACACCCGCTAGTCACCTGTGTGCAAAGCACGGCGGTAAAACCAGTCTCGCGTAAGCGTACGCGTAATGTCGGTCCGGGCCGCTTCATCCAACAATACCGCCGAACCAAAGTATTGCATGCTGGTAAGCAGTATGACTTGTATCGCCCACAACTCACTTGTGTTCTACTCATGCATATAACATCTACGCATAAACCTGGCTCAGATGTTACTGTTGGGGAACGTAGTAATTTTAAAAAAATTCCTACGCACACGCATGATCATGGTGATGGCATAGCAACGAGAGGGAAGAGTATTGTCCACGTACCCTCGTAGACCGTAAGCGGAAGCGTTATGACAACGCGGTTGATGTAGTCGTACGTCTTCACGATCCGACCGATCCAAGCACCGAACATACGGCACCTCCGAGTTCAGCACACGTTCAACTCGATGACAATCCCCGGGCTCCGATCCAGCAAAGCGTCGGGGATGAGTTCCGTTAGCACGACGGCGTGGTGACGATGATGATGTTCTACCGGCGCAGAGCTTCGCCTAAACTCTGGGACGATATGACCGAGGTGGAATATGGTTGAGGGGGGCACCGCACGCGGCTAAGGAACGATCCGTAGATCAACTTGTGTTGTTGTGCCTAGAGGTGCCCCCTACCCCCGTATATAAAGGAGCCAGGGGAAGGGGTTCGGCCGGCCAGGAGGGGCGCGCCAGGGAGGAGTCCTACTCCCACCGGGAGTAGGATTCCCTCCTTTCCTAGTCCAACTAGGAGACCTTCCATGTAGTAGGAGTAGGAGAGAAGGAAAGGGAAGAGAGAAGGGAAGGAAGGAGGGGGTGCGGCCCCTCCCCCTAGTCCAATTTGGACTAGGCATTGGGGGGCGCGTGGCCTGCCCTAGGCAGCCCCTCTCTCTTTCTCGTATGGCCCAATAAGGCCCAATACTTCTCCCCGGCGAATTCCCTTAACTCTCCGGTACTCCGTAAATACCCGAATCACTAGGAACCTTTCCGAAGTCCGAATATAGTCGTCCAATATATCGATCTTTACATCTCGACCATTTCGAGACTCCTCGTCATGTCCCCAATCTCATCCGGGACTCCAAACTCCTTCGGTACATCAAAACTCATAAACTCATAATAAAACTGTCATCGAAACCTTAAGCGTGCGGACCCTACGGGTTCGAGAACTATGTAGACATGACCTAGAACCATTTTCGGTCAATAACCAATAGCGGGACCTGGATGCCCATATTGGTTCCTAAATATTCTACGAAGATCTTTATCGGTCAAACCGCATAACAACATACGTTGTTCCCTTTGTCATCGGTATGTTACTTGCTCGAGATTCGATCGTCGGTATCCAATACCTAGTTCAATCTCGTTACCGGCAAGTCTCTTTACTCGTTACGTAATGCATCATCCCATAACCAACTCATTGGTTACATTGCTTGCAAGGCTTATAGTGATGTGCATTACCGAGAGGGCCCAGAGATACCTCTCCGACGATCGGAGTGACAAAACCTAATCTCGAAATACGCCAACCCAAAATGTACCTTTGGAGACACCTGTAGTACTCCTTTATAATCACCCAGTTACGTTGTGACGTTTGGTAGCACCCAAAGTGTTCCTCCGGTAAACGGGAGTTGCATAATCTCATAGTTACAAGAACATGTATAAGTCATGAAGAAAGCAATAGCAACATACTAAACGATCAAGTGCTAGGCTAACGGAATGGGTCATGTCAATCACATCATTCTCCTAATGATGTGATCCCATTAATCAAATGACAACACATGTCTATGGTTAGGAAACATAACCATCTTTGATCAACAAGCTAGTCAAGTAGAGGCATACTAGTGACACTATGTTTGCCTATGTATTCACACATGTATTATGTTTCCGGTTAATACAATTCTAGCATGAATAATAAACATTTATCATGAAATAAGGAAAAAAATAATAACTTTATTATTGCCTCTAGGGCATATTTCCTTCACGGACATGCATGCATTAGGGCGTCGCGCGCGTTTTTGCGTCCATGTGTACGTGTGACTGGTGCATACACGTAGGGGGAGTACATGTAGGGGCCACTAAGGAGCAGTCAAATCACACAGTAAGTTAGTCAGAAGAAGAAACCATCATTTCACTCTTGAATGACACGTACGCAATATAAAATGGTTGATATGGGGAGAAAAAGAAAACCACTATATATACACTAGCAGGAGCCTAAGCTACAAGCCTGCTTGCTAAGGTCGCTCTCTTCAAAAGCATAGAACGACGGGCCTGATCCCGCAGCTAGGGGAAGGGAACAATGTTCTGCGTAGACGCAGTCGACATCGGTGAGGGAGAAAACCCAAAGTCGGTGCGTCCCAATCGGGGGTCACCGCGGTATGGGCCGATGCCGCGTCCCAACCGCCCTTCTAGATACAGCCCGACGTCCCAGGTAGTCCATCTTCCTTTTGGAGCCGTCTTGCTCCACTGCCATAGCTCCATCTCATGTCGATCTTTCTCTACTTCTACCGGCTTCTACTTGTGATGAGTTTATGTCTCATGAACTAGTGCGAGTACTATTATTCTAATCCCACTTCTTCAATATCTTTGCCATCAGGGATGCTCAGGTCGATTTTAATGGAACTGCACAAAAGCATCGTATGATTCGAGGGTGCCAGCCGTCTTTCCTTCGACAGGTTCTACCTGGCCAGGGAATTAAATCATGTTTAGGGTTTAGGGTTTAAGTCGTAGTGACCCCATCAGTAGTTTTTCTTTTGTACACGCTCTCACAACTTTTTTCTTTAGTTGTAAAGTAAATATTGCCTATGATCTGTGAATCATTGAGATGCATCAGCATGCGTCTTAGTTTTCCTTTGTATTTGATGGAATGTTGTAACGGGGCAACCTTGGAATAGGAATGAAAATGGAGTGGAAAGTTTCCGTTTTTCTGGAAAAAAAATGGAAACGGAGAGAAACCTATGTTTCGGTTTGTTGGATCGCGCCATCGAGCAAAACCAACATTTAAATCACGTCTGTCATGTTCGTGTCTCACCCTCCTCCATGGCTCGACCCCACACGGTTGCTCGGCATGCCACTCACTGCAAACCGAGTATACGATAACTTTCCCGCCTGCTTGTCGATGGATCGCGCCATGG
Organism: Triticum timopheevii; assembly: GCA_963921465.1. Lineage (NCBI taxonomy): Eukaryota > Viridiplantae > Streptophyta > Magnoliopsida > Poales > Poaceae > Triticum > Triticum timopheevii. Next base: position 571,978,081 of record OY997270.1, read on the forward strand.
AGTACTACTAGCACTACTGGAAGAGATTGATGAGTTGGGGGAGGACAGCTAGCTGTAGCACGGACTCCCAAGAAATTTTGACATGCATGTTGTAGCTGGACCTTTGAATGCGGAGCAGCCGCGTGCACCCGGAAGCGGTGCGGGCGAAGCTATCTCGGCCAGCGTGCCGCTTCGATGCCGGTGCCAGTGAGAGGCCGCGTCCGCTCTGGCCGAGCATGAATGCGGCACTGACCGTTTCGGGCGGGAGGCACGCGCGGGTGATGAAGACGGTTCGAGTTGGTCAGGACCGGCCGTGGCAGCGGTCCGAACGTGCGCAAACAAGAGATGATGTACGTTAATATTGTTGCGTATATAATTAACAACGTAAATAATGTGCTAGTTGGACAAATATGATGGGAGATGGAAATGGAAATGGAATTTTACGTAAACACGGATATGCATGTCTATGTCTATGTGTGTGTGCGCGACGACTCTCGCGACTTGGAAGCGGGGGCGTGTTTTTGATCGAGTTTTCTTTCTTGGTACGTTAGAAAATCAGTTTGTCTAATTCACATCTAGATGTTATTTAAGGATATCACATCTAAGCTCCCACAAGTATATAATGTAGCAACAAGAAACAAAAAAAACTAGCACAAAAAATAGACCACAAACAGAGTGTACATCAACTTAGATGTGACATAACTATGTCACATCTAGTTGTGTCCTAGACACACCCTTAAAAAATTGTCTGCCAGTTTTCATTTCTTTTTTCCGGGAACGCGCGTATTCTATTTAAAACCACTGGTATGGAGAGATTTTTTTACTCCATTATAGCCTCTTGTTTGATAGAGTTTCTCACGTCTTGCTCTCTCACCCTCTCCATATCAAAACAAGATGACAGTGTCCACTCTATCTCTCTCCTCACCGATGGTCACAGATCCGGCCGAATCCCGTCCACTGCGGGAGGTGAGGAGGTGCAGTGTTGATGTTGTCGCCGTCGGCGACGGAGGGATCCGATGCGCACCGTCCTCTCGGAGTCGGCGCTGGCGCGGACGAAGATCCTCCGCGCCCTTGTTCGCTGCCGTCGTGTGGGCAGATCCCGCCTGCCCGCCTAAACGACATCTCGCCCACCTGAGGTCTAACTTCTTGTACTGGTCCAGCTCCTAGGTCGCTGCGTGCGGGTTTTCTTCTATGCGACTACTCCCCAGCTCCCCATGCATAGTAGCTAGGGTTTGTTGGCTGGTCCAACATCACCTACTAGTACTATTATAGAGGAAATGCCACTCGAAAAGTTGTCCTGATTTATGCCTCGGTGGAGGTATACATGTTGTTTCGACAAAAAGTACATGGTTGTTGTGCGGTCATTGTCCATATGGTGGTATTACTATCACTGGTTAAATGAAGAAATGCTTTTTTTCTCGGGTATCCCGGTTTAGTTCCCATCAAGATATAATTATGATGCTTCTGTTTGTTGGTGTACTTTTCATTAATTCTTATTGACAATTGAGATCTCGTTGCTAACCCTTCTTTATATTTTTGGAAACAGCGATGCGTGTCTCCATACCCGGGCATGTCTTCCTCAATTTTAGTGGAACTGCACAAAATTGGATGGCCGTTCTTGTTCTGTCAGGACCCCGATTCTAAGTCACACCGATCTAGCATGTAACACCTCATATCCCTTTGCGGCCTCACGCATGGTATTCCCACGGGTGTCGCCTTACCATGCCCGGGACCGTTTGCGCCTTTTGGAACACGTATATGACAGCATCGCTAGCATCCATATGACAGAGAACCCGGGCTGACATGGATAGTCATGAACCCAAAGTGGCACTAACTTACAGGGACAGGCATACATGACCCAACAACGAACGTGTCAGTCATCAGCGAGTCAATCCGGGCTGTAACAACTGGGCTAGCAGGACTCCGGTAAACCGGGCTGTAACAGGCTAACAGGACACCGGTAGACACCGCGTGACATTTCCTCAAAGGGACAGACACAGGAATGAAGAAGGACACATGTCGGCCAGCCTAAGTGTTCCGGAGCAGTAGCAAGCTACTAGGGCTCAGTGGAAGCACTAGGAGACATTTCCCGGTAAGAGAGGCTTCTAAGGATAAACAATTAGACAGTCAGATCCCACACATAGGAATACACATTACACGTACGCATAACATGCAAGTATGTGTTGTAAAACATGGCATCACAACATAACTCTATAACTCATATAGATAAGGGTCAAAGAGCCATCATAACATTTATTACAAACAGGGGTCACATGACCCAACATTCAGAGCACACAAGCAACAAGCGGAAGCATTACATGTCTGAGTACAGACATCTACAAATGAAAAAGGCTGAAGAGCCTGACTATCTACAACATCCTATAAAGATCGTAGCTGAGGTACAAGCTACTTGTCGAAGTCCACGAGAACAATAGTAAGACCGAAGTCTCTGCTGAAAAAACATAAATAAAGCAACATGAGTACAAAGGTACTCATCAAGACTTACATCAGATCCTATCATACATGCATTTGTATCAAAAAGGTAATGTGGGGTTTAGTTGCAGCAAGCCAGCTTTGACTCAGTGGCTATCCTGTTCTACGACTACGAGAACTTCTTTGAGGTGATATGGCGCACACGAGTCCACTAATCACCACACAATACACTACTATGGATTCATCCCCGTCTCCCTACGAGAAGGCCATCCATAGCACTCACACTTGTCTTGAGCATTTTAGAGTATCCACTTCAAGTTGTCTATGTACCACGTAAGCATCCAAGAAGTCCATAACCGCGGACCCGCCTATTCGAATAGATCATGTTAACCCTGCAGGGGTGTACTTCTTCACTCACGCTCTCGCCACTTACCGCCATGTACACGTCATGTATCTCGGCAACCTTCAAGCGGAAGCCTGGCGAGGGACTCGACCACGACTTGACTAACCACACAAGACTCTAGTCCAGGTTTATCGCCTATTCGGGTTCCATCCGCAAGGAGATCCGGCCGGGGTGTCGCTCACGGCCCCAAACAATGTGTGCAGGGTTCCCGAGCCCACCATCCGGGTGCCACTAGATACACCAGGCCACGTGTGCCTAGTCTGTCCCAAGCCCACCCTGCCGGGTGCCACTTGGTAAAAAATAGCACTACCTACAAACACTAGAAACTAGTTGCGACTCCTGGACAGAGATCAAGTTGGTTAATAAGTCGAGAGGGGTCGAGTTACCGGAACCCAATGTGTGGTAGTATCGAGTCATTGGACAACATACATAGAACTCAGTGCTTAAGGACGGTTCCAGTGAGACAACCCACCGTGTACTACTACATGGCCTCTCACCGCTACCTTTACCAAATCGTGTTCACACACTTCACTCTCAGCATCAAAACATAGAACTGCACTCCAATTCATTCCCAATGAATCAGACCTGACACACTCTAAGCAATAGCAGGCATGGCATGGTAGGAACACAACAATGGCTTCAATCAACTCCTACACATGCTAGTGGGTTTCAACTATTTACTGTGGCAATGATAGGTCATGCAAAGGAATGGGTTCAACTACCGCAGCATAAAGTAGCAGTTGAATCGTTGTTGTCGTAATGCAATAACTGAGAGCAAGAGCGAGAGAGTAGGATTGTATCGGAATGAACAAGGGGGTTTTCTTTCCTGGTAGATCAACAGAGGGGGCACTGCTCCTCAGACAGGTACTCTGGAACGGACTATGGAGCAGGACCTATCGAGAAGGAACGGTGTCGGAAATCAATACACAAGCATATGCAAGAATATGATGCATGAACATGGTATGTAGATGTGATGCTATTTGAGCTAATGCAACTAGCATTCATTTGGTTGAAGTTCATTTGAACCAAGAGTTCAAATGCAACTCCAAATTAACTCTTTATAAATGCCATTTACACGTTTTCACTTATACAGTAGGTATAAGTTGGTTTTTCATGCATGAAACTAGTACAAATGGAAAGATTGAATTTTCCTGATAATTTTCCATATATAAATTATTTCAATCTGAGCTACGGTTGAATTTCTATGATTTTTTGAAGTTTATATCATTTTCTGGAATTTCTTGATTTAATTTAAATCCAGAAAATGGATAACTGCGTCAGCATGACTTCATGCCTGTGTCAGCAGGTCAACGGTGCTGACCAGGTCAAATCTGACGTGTGGGGTCCACACGTCAGTGAATCGGGGTTAAACAGGGGTTAGTTTAAGCCTAATTAAAAGATTAGCGGCACCGGGGCCGACTGTCAGCGTTATGGGGTTAGATTAGGTGGTGATTAGCTTAAGCTAATCAACTGACAAGCCGGACCCACCTGACAGGCCGGCGCGGTCAAAGCGGTCAACCCCACCGGCGTTAAGCCGCCGGCGAGGCCCGAGACGGCGGAGCGCCGCGTGAACGGGCTACGGTGCCCCGTTCACATCGTGGCTGGGCTCGTTCGAGAGACCAGACCAGCACACGTCAAGCGGTGGTGCCAGTCGGGCCTGGGGTGGCCGGAGGCGACAACGAGGAGCTCGGCCGTAGCGGCCGGAGCTCGGGTGAGGCGCGAGCGGCGCTGTGGTGCGCGCGCGGGAGTGCTGGAGTGCCGATGTGTGCGTGCGTGATGCGGCGAGGGCGATGGACACACCCGGTGGACCAAATGGTCTCCGGAGACACGTCGGCGGCGAGCGCGAGCGGCGGCGGGTGCAGTGTCGCGCTGGCAGGGGAGGCAGGCAGGCGAGCTGGGGGCGTGACGCTCTGCCCGTGCGCGCACGTCGGCCACACGCCTGGCCGACTAGCGCCAGGAGGACGACGGCGGTGGTGAGCTGGGCCGGCCTGTTGGCTGCTGGGCTGCACAGTGTCGGGCTGCACAGGGAGGTAACCGCCAGGTAGGTTTTTTTCCATTTTGTTTCTTTTCTATTTTTCTAACATGTGTTTTGATTTAATAAAAATACTAAATCATTTTATTTTCTTGTGCCAATTTTTTAAGGAACTAGTGGTATTATTCCAGAGCTCCCCAACAAGTGGCACAACTTTTGGACATATATTATATATATAACATATATATATATCCAATGCAAATAATTATGCACTAATCCCAAATGCCCAAAATAAATACTTATGAGCTCCTAAAAATATTGGTTTGATTTTTATCTCTGTCCAATATTTTCAGAGAGCAAGAGCATTTTCTTGGACCCTTTTGTAGCAATTTTTATTTGGGTCATTTCCAGAAATGATTCTGAGGGTTTCACAAATCCCCATTTCAAATTTAAATGGAATTTAAACATGATGCACACATGACTTGCTAGTCTAGGTCATACCAGAACTAGGGATGTGACATGTTCCGCCTCACTGTCCTCTGCCACGTGGTCCTTCCTTCCTCGAGCTTGATTACTGAGACGAAACAGACCACAGTGAGGATTAGTCGAACTTCATAGGTGCCTCACCCAAACTTGATGCCAAATGGATGATGCATCAGCATGATGACCTATCGATGCTCATGGTTGCGCCTCATGGTTGCGTCGGCTGGTGAAGCTGATCGATTTTCAATGAAAAACAAGTTGTCTTCCATCAGTGCTCTTTGCTTGTTACGCACAAAGATGATATCCTTCGTCAGTTCACCTTGGTTGTGTTGGAGACGCAGTCGTCTTTCACGTTGGTGCAATTTTATCACAGAATTGGCTATGAACCAAATGTTTCCTCGAAGAAGGATTGACGTTGGTACTAAGAGCATAAGTTTTGTATTGATTTCTAGGCCTTCTCACAACTTTGTCTCCAGCTCCCCTGTAATTTTATTTGTCCAGCTATTAACTTTGATTTAAAAAATGGTGTGGACTAAAAACCCGGATGGACGTAGTAGCCCGTTCCCACTTTGTAATACTCTCAAACCTTTCCGATAATTGAAATTAAAATTCTTTATTTGTACACACTCTCACACGTTTCCGATAATTTGGCGCATGTGTGGTTGTTCACTTAAGGGAGGGTAGTGTACCACACGTGAATGACAGGAAGTGCGACCAGGACGCGTGGGCGTGGATCGTTAGTTCATCGGAAGTAGTACTAGTTTTCTTCACTGTACATTAAATAAAGAGTTTCAATTCGTACTTACACAATTTAAAACGATTGTTATGGAGAGAATAAGAAAACCACTCCACTATATATTAGTCGTATACACACGAGAGTACTATATGGACGCAGCTTCATTGACTTAGTGCACCTGCCTTTGGGTTTATGATAGGTGGGCCCAAAATATGGCTGGCTCACCTGTCATACCGCCAAAGCAGATGCGGTGAAGGCACCGGAGCTCAGTCCGTACTACATTAGTATATATATAAGCGGGAGCCTCAGCGCTTGTTCGCTAGGGTTTGCACACTCCACATGCTCGCCGCAATACATATATGTTACACGCTGGAGGCTCGGCGTTCATTTGCTAGGGTTTGCTATATTCACAGTCTCTCACCCTCTCTTCGCCAGATCTAAACAAGACTGCGTTGGCCTCTTGTCTCTCTCTCCCCCCTCACAGTTGGTGAAGGTGGCGTCCGTATCCCATTGCACCGGGAAGGGGAGGAGGTGCAGCATTAACTCTATCGCCTTCGGCGAGGGAGGAAATCCACTGCCGGCCACGCTATTCTCTTTCACCCAGCGCCTGTGCGAGAGGGCCACCGACCCCTTCTTCCTCGCTACCGTATGTAGTGTGGGCAGATCCGGCCTCCCACCGCACGCCTTGCCACATCCCGACAACCCTAAGGTATAAGTTTCTTTGAAACCGTCGTTGCTCTAGCTGCATGTAGATCTTTTTTGATCTGTAGTCGAATCTAGGTCTTGGTTCAAAGAGGAAAGAAAGGTGCGGTGGGGTGGAGGATGAATCTAGGACGTGGTTCAATGAGGAAAGGAGGGAGGAAAAGTAGTATAGACTGGCTATCCAGCCGTTTTGTTGGTCGAAAAGAGAAAAAAGGGGTAATCTAGTACACACATCTATAAGGAACTGATCTCTTTGTTGAAAAGGGAAAGAAACTGGGGGGGTCGGGTAGTTTGTGCAGGACTAGATTTGCTGCGCTCACATAGGAAAAAAGTTCAAAGAGAACAAATATAGGACCAACACAGATATGCTGCGTGGCTACATACTCTACATCACCCATTTATACGTGTGGACGCACGTGGTGCTAGCATGTCCCATACAGCTATTTTGCTGTTGTTAATCTAAGAACTAGCATAGTGGCGCGCTCGATGCGCGGGCTAGAATTTTATAAAGTTTACTAATCTATAAATATAATATATTTTTTAAATAAAAAGTGAAACCAAATGTAACGGAATTTATAAATAAAATACTTGTGCAAATATATCAAAATATTTTTGTTATCCTTTTAGAACTAAAAGACTTTTGCGAATGAAAGATTTATTGTAAGGGAGTTTTGTTTGGTATATGAAGCTAGAATCATTTATATACAATATCCATTGAAACTATCATGTTGTTTTATCCACACACACACAAAAGGAAAATGTCAGGTTTGGTATTTGTTTATGTGATCATTTTTTTAAGTTAAGTTAAGACACGTGGACTAAGCATAGCCACTGTTGGCTCATATATTCACTAAGGACTTACTTTCATACAATGTTACCATGATACCATCTGCTCGTGCGGAGAATGACAGTTATTTTGTAGAATGTAAGAAATTTCTTGCCTAATATTGGAAATAATATAAAAAGACCCCAAGTATATAAATACTTAATTGGAATTACATTTTTTTACAGATGGAGTTTATTGAGAAATTGAAATTTATGTCCGTAAAAGGATAATGAAGAAACCATCTAGTCATAAAACATGGATCAAGGAAAAAATGTTGAAGAGCCGTAATCTGAATGGATATTCATTAATGAATTCATGAAAACATCATCTTATGTTAGCACTAAAGCATGAAGAAATGTCTTGGCAGTACACAAATTATTGCTGCTAGAAGAACAACCCATGTCACTCTCATCTCGAGTACGCATATCTATTTTCATAAACCAATCAAAGCTACAGGGTTGCCAATTTGAGAGGTTCTTTGTAGCGCAAGTCAAACATTGGTTGAAACTTCATACGGGAGTAATGAAGCACTCAAAAACATGACGTAGTAGCATATGATGTAACCTTAAATACTTTTTTTCATGGTCGAAAATGGTAGCAATAGAGTCATCAACACCAATCAACACCAATATAAGTGAGCTAGCAAATTGATTATGATTCATGGTCAAAAATACATTAATGCACATCGTGAATTTACCTAAGGTTGAAGAGTCAGTTAAAAATGTTTATACACCATTAGTACATTTTATGAATAGAAAACATCACCATTTTATGAATTTTTATGATAGTCACCATCACCATTTTATGAATGTTTGACAATGTTCATAGAAGATTTTGAACATAAGGATAGTGTCCGGCTCTACAAAATAAGTTCCACATACCACCGTAGAGAGAATAATATTTACACAAATTCAATCTGCTGACGTATTTCGTGGCGTGACATCACACCATAGCCAAGCCTTTATTCGAATCGTTTTTACTGTCCCACCTCAGCGCGTTTAGCGAGGCGGTTTCCTTGGCATGTCTTGTCAAAGCAGAGATCGTGTCCCCTTATTCTGGGATTCTCATCAATAGGGCGTGGGTAACCCAACCGCGCCATTGATTACGGCGCTTGGGAGATAAGCAAGTTTTACCAGGCTGGTGGGGACGCATAGCTTCGTTCGTCCATATAAGGGGATAAGGATCCACTTTTTCACACACGCCTTCTTCCTCCTTTTCTCATCCATTTCCGCGCACTCGAGCTCCAACGCCCAAGTCCGCACATCTCGCCTCAACCTTCTCTAGCCATGTCCGGAGCGGGAGGCAAGTGGATGGCCTCCTCCGTCACAAAGGGGCACATCAAAAAGTTGAGGAAAGCCGGATACCTGCACAACGACATTGCGCACCGGCTTCCAGACGAGGGGCAGCTCGTCCCCACCCCCAGGCCCCATGAGAGGGTGGTGTTCCTCCCCCATTTCCTCCGCGGACTGGGCTTCCCACTCCACCCATTTGTTCGGGGGCTCATGTTCTACTATGGCCTGGATTTCCACGATCTGGCCCTGAACTTCATCCTCAACATCTCGGCGTTTATCGTCGTGTGCGAGGCCTTCCTCCGCATCAAGCCCCACTTCGGCTTATGGCTAAAGACCTTCAATGTCAAGCCGAAGGTAGTGTGCGGCCAGCAGGCGGAGTGCGGAGGCGCCATGGTGGGCAAGATGCCCAACGTTATATGGCTCGAGGGCTCCTTCGTGGAAACCATCAAAGGGTGGCAATCGGGGTGGTTCTACATCACCGAGCCGCGTGACCCTGAATGGGCAGCGGCCCCCGAATTTTGATCTGGCATCCCCACACGGCTCACCTCCTAGAAAGAGAAGGGCCTGACATGGGGTAATTCGGAAGAGCTGACCAGACTCCAAACCTGCGTCCAAAACCTTGTGAACAAGAGGATCAAGCTCGTTAACGTAGTCCAGGTTCCGCCGGATCCTCCCGTGCCAACAACGGGCCTTCAACTTGTGGGAGTTTGATCCGGCACAGCACCAAACCTTGAGCAGGCTCTTCGACACTACATACGAAGATGCCTGGAAGGTGTTGTTCAAGGGCGTCGAGGCTCCCGCATCCGCTACCGAAAATCACGAATTCAGCTCGCAGCGTCAAGCCAGCAAGGTAAGCTATTTTACCCTTTGCAGGACACTTGTTTTTCATAGTTTGACTCTATGCGAGATCTAAACTCCCTTACCTTTGACAGGCCTGGCACAAGAAGTCCGGGCAAGTTAATTGTCCGGCTCCCTTGCCAGAAGACCCAGCAGACGCCCAATTGACGGGGCTGCTGGTTCAGGCACTACAACATGACCTCACCTATAGCAACGCTTTTTCCGTATCTAAAGTCCATATATCCGTTGCTAGTGTCTTTACCAACGGTTTGGGATGCGTTGCCTTATCCAGTGTTGCTAGCGCATAATGCAACGCATATACTACCGTTGGTAAAAGGGATCGTTGCAAGAGTACAACACATAAAACAGACTTCTACAACACTTCTATACGTTGGTGCTCAATATACCGGAAACTAATTTTCCACGCTTTAGGTGTTCGTACATATATAGTGTGAATAATAATAATAATAATAATAATAATAATAATAATAATAATGATATATGTATATAACAGCAATTGAATTAATATTGATGCTCCACATAATGGTGATAATTATTTATATCAAGCTAGGAAAAGACAAATATACTCACAAGAGGAAGAAATCATATATTGGATAAAATTGTTGGATTACAGTAGTGGATATTACAGGAGGAAGAGCATCCAAATGTGATGCATATCTAAATATTTTCTCGACAAAGAAACTTAAACTAAAAGCATTCATCAACATACCTCGTACTTCACTAAAACATAACCGAGGAACATCATCGAATACGAACAACATCCCTACAACTTAACTAAAACTGAAAGCATCCATCATCATCATCATGAACTGGAAGATCATCATCATCATCATAACATTGCAGTGTACTTGCCATGCACCCATATAATCATCCATGTATCTTTTGAACCTACAAAGAAAATAACAAAATGAACCGTTAACACATAGTGCATTAAGAAGTAAGAACCGCTTTGCGCACACTTACTGCTCATCAGCACATTTTTTTGGTCTGGAAAACAGTCTAATAGCAAAGAAGAAGAAACAAATAAACAAGATAGCACTACAATTTGAACACAAATTCGTATGTGATTATGAAAAGATACTAGCATGAGTGTTAGTTGTCCTTGATGACTAATCCAAACACCACAATATACGACACAACCTGCAGAAAACATGGCTAAATAAAATTATATGGACATTAGCCTAAGTGTTGATGTGCATAGGGCAATGTGATTGACAGTACCACTTCCTTTTCTTCTCCAGTTTGTTAGCAAACTGGACCAAAATGGTTTGTCATCTGAAACTGAACCAAAACATCTATTTCTAGTTGGTTTCAGTCATCCAACAGGAAATAGGGAAACCTATAAGTGCTCACCACGCTTCGAAACAAACCTACAGCCCCAAATCCACTGAAATAAATTTACATGGTCATCACCAGCCTAGAGATCCATTGCTAATTCTTTACACTACAGTAAAACTGTTTTCTGTGAACCAACAGATCTATTTATTTCTAAATAAATCCACTGAAACCTACAGCCCCAAATCTTATAAATGTGCGTCGATAGCAGCACAGAACCTAGCACAGCTCAATGGCCATGGACACAACGAGCAGTAGCACGGTAAGCAGAGGGAGAGAGTATACCTTCCTTGGCATCGTCCATGACTTGCTCCACGAACTCGACTTGCTCCACGGTGTCCCCCTACATCGAGTTGGAATACCTAGTTGACTTTAATTATACTAGGATACTTTCATGTGAAACTAAATAGTGGAATTAATACATACAGCACACAATATAGGCCCGCAGTTTCTGAATCCAACCAAAAAAAAGAAGTAGGTTGTCTACCAGGCCATGCCTTGTACCTTCAGTTCAGTTTCAACTCTAGTATGATGTCCCGTGAGAGGAACAAAAATACAACAAAGCCAAATATTGTCGTCGGTAGGACCTTACCTGCCAATTCAAAAAAGATAATGCTAACTTATCATGGGATCATCATCAAGAACAAGCACACTGTTGTTCAAATTCTTACTATGGCAGGCATTATGTTATTGTTCAACGATGACTAAATATTTTTTGGGATAATGATCAAAAAGAGATGGTTCAAACTCTAGACCCAGAAATGGATGGTTGCAAATCGATATGGTGTATATTGTTCTAGGTACATAATATTGGGCAAAACACACTAATTTGTATTGAAATTGCTGAAAGAGTAACTAATTTGTAGTGCAATGGCCAAACGAGTACCTTATATAGGGACAACTTGTAGGTGATTATTTCCTTGTAGTGTATTTTCATGAGTACAGGCTGATAGTATTAAAAAATAATAGTCCATCAAGGTTATCCTTGTATATAGTTTGTTCTTTCCCTTCCGTATAGAATCTGCGAAACTAAACCATTAGTTCTTTCCAGATTTTATACATGTAATAGGAAGAATAGAAGTCATTCCTGACTTTTAGCGCGTAATAGTATCCTAAGAAATACATCTATAGAAGGACTGTGTCCTGAATTCATGTTAACCATAATAACAATATCCTTTTTAGTTGAAAAGGCAAACTTCTAATATTTAAATATTATTGATGATTTTTAAAGGATACATCGAGATACCATGCTGACAAAAAGGCAGTCAAAAAGATAATACAACTATGCTTATTTTGACTAGAAGTGGATATGAATACAGAACAGAATTTATATTGGACACTGTACTGAGATAACACTACATCAGCTTCGAGCTGTAACAGAAGTACCTATATTATTTTCGGAAAGCAAGGGAAAGCTTCTAACTTACCGCCAAATAGTGGTTCAAATATTCATCACTTGGTAATAATTAAAAACACCTTGCTGATGGTATAGTCGTACATAATAATCATATGTGTGACTAAGAAAACTTGAAGATCAACTTTTATTTCGGAAGGGAAACAGGACCAGAATCTTCAAAATATAAATCAATAGCTAACCATTAAACAGCAAAAGAAATAATTCTGCTCAGTTTCAAAGCCAACGTAGCAATACATAAGGAACCATATACATATCGTGGTTGTAGCATGTGCAGAGCAAGCCATCGTATACTAAGTTAAGATGTACAACAGAAATAGTATATTTATGCTTCATCCCTTCAAATTACATGGGAGAACATTATAAGATGAAGAAATTCCACAAAGCAGTAGTATTTTTCAGTAAAAAAAATAAAAAATCTAATGGTCAAATTGATAAGAGGATTTTACACATACGTTTATTTTTCTTCAATGGGGACATGAGCATCTTACCTGATCTAACGGGGCCAAACCTGAAGACAGGAACTAAGTCACGTCCATGACTGGACAATGGAGGACTTGGTTAATTACTTCCATCATGTCACCCATGTCGTAGGCAGCACCTATGGTTAGGATTAGTTTTCACTTGGGATTTGTTTTCCCTGTAGAGAGAAGGGATATACAGCCAGTTGGTTGCACGTCTACAGGAGAAGAAAAGAGCAGAGGTTAGAGAAAGAGGGAGATAAATGATGAAACCAGGGGAGGGGGTGCACTCACCGGACGAGAGGAGGACGACATGGCCACCGGCGCCGGAGCCGACGCCCGAACCCTAGCTATGGTGGCCGCGAGGTCCGGATCTAGCTGGATGGGAGGGCGCCGCAATGCGAGGGGACCTGGGGCTGTGCTTCGCGGTGGCGAGATTTGCCGAACGTCGCTTGAATCAGCTGCCGCACGTTGAGCAGCGAGGAGCCGCGTGAAGAGAGAGATGGGTCACAAGAGGGATGGGTGGGTAGGGATGATGTGGATCTGGCAGCCTCCGGAGCTGCGAGGTAGGAGGAGGGGAGGGGGAGGGCTGGCGGTGAGGTGGATCGGAGGAGGGAGACAAAGTGGTGGCGGCGGCAGTTTGGGAGAGATAAGGGCGGGGGCTCAGTATCTCGCGCGTCTCTTTCTCTCTTTCTCTCTCTCCTTTCCTCAGTTTTTTTTCTCAATTGTACCACGATAGGGTAATGAGCTGCAACTCTACATCGCATATGATGCATCCCTTATATGCATATCTATGAAATTTTTTGCAACGTATAGTCAAAATGTTGTTGAATTTGTGTTGCTTTACAGAGGGTATCCTTGTAGTCACCTCACATGGTGCCGGAGAAGAAGGCCAAGAAGAAGGCCACGGGAACTCAAAGGAGTTCCCGGCGCCAGGTGTTGTCGGACTCATCGTCCGATGACTCTGAGGCAGACTCCTCCCGCGAAGACGGGGAGGAGGAAAAGGAGGCCTCTCCCCCAGCGGGGGGAGAGAAGAAAAGGAAGGCCACCCCCACTGGGGAGGCCGGAGGGTCCAAGAAGGGAAGGACCCTTCCTCCGGACTACTCCACCAACGCCGACGACGGCGAAGAGGAGTGGCCACCGAGGGCCAAGCCCCTGGCGACATCGTAAGTGTCCGAATACCAGAATAACTCATGGTGTTTCGTTTGTCGCATAGAATCTCCTAACGCAGAATATAACCCTGCATCCTGCCCAAGGACGGGCTCGACACTTCAACGAGTGGCTCCCTGCTTCGTTGGATGTGAATAGCACTTCACTTCTGGCCATCTCCTCTCCTCGCGTTGCGGATGACGCCGAGGTGGGGTCCCAAAAGGGGCCCAGCCAGGAGGAGGAGGTCCCGGAGGTGCCGCAAGGCAACCTCCCGGACTTCAGGCACAAGGGGGATCAAACCCCAAGGGGTTCTAAGTTCGGCCCTGGGCCGGACTCTGCACCGGAACCTTCAGTGGTTCCGGAGTCCGGCAGGCAGGCCCTCTAAGAAGGGCGAGACTACGACACCGGTGACCTCCGTCCAACCGGAGGCACTGGATAATTTGCTGGAGGCGCTTAACGGCGCCTCCATCGACGAGGAGCACCGCACTGTTATGAGTGTGGTGATCCAGAAAGCTCAGTCCGCCAAGAGCGGGCTGACTGAAGCCTGTGCCAGCCTTCTAACAGGCTTTGAGGTATGTATTTAAGATATGTAAAAATATTACCGCATAGACAGTAGCCCCTGATGCTTAGTTTAGTGTTCAGAAAGAAAAGCCGAACTGAGGATCTAAAAAGATGTACGCAGGAGTCTAACATAGGTATGTCAATATGGGAATGCAAGCTGCGCTGCTGACATCTGCCGCACTGACTGTGGAGGTCAATGCATTGAAGCAGAGCCTCGAGCGGTCCGAGAATGAGCTCGGCCTTGCCAAAAAGCAGCTCGAGGACAAGGAAGGTAAGCAATACCTTATGGAAGTATGTAAAAGATGTGGTTGCAAAAAATAACAAGAATAATGTGAGGATTGCAGGGGCCACAAACAAGGTGGCGACCCTGAAGGAGGCGGTGTCCGAGGCTGAAAGCAATGCGGCCGCGGAACGCACCGAGCGAGAGAAGCAGGAAGCACGGATGGCGGTGGTGCGGCAAGAGCTCCACGCTCTCGTAGAAAAACACGAGAGTTTGGAGCGTGACTCAAAGACTCGAGAGTCCGAGCTCGCCTCGGCTCTTGAGAGCGCCAAAGCCGCTAAGGCCGAAGCCCAAAAAGCCCTCCAGGAAATTGAGGCATTAAAGAAGATAGCGGCAGGTAAGGCATTCTTCATGCAAAGCAAGCACGTGAAAGTGAATTACTTGTTACTTACCCGAATCCGGAGCTCTCCAGGAGCATTCGCAGATCTTCCCCGCAGTGTGTCCGATGCTGCCGCATTCTACCGGGCTGAGGAGGGGAGCTTGACGGAGAAGGTGTTCTGGTCTCAGTATGCTGAGGCCGGACACCCGGGGCCCTTGAGAGACCAGCTGAAGCAGTTGGTCGAGCTCCACAAGGCGGCCGAACAGGCCATGAAGGGCCTCATAGTTCGGCTGTGGCCTAAGGAAGCCATGCCTGGGAGCTACTTTGGGTTGGTGAGGCGGCTGGTGGATGCCTGTCCATGGATTGAAGCCGTCAAGCACTCCGTCTGTATTGAAGGTGCCCGTAGGGCCCTTGCCCGTGCTAAAGTGCACTGGGGAAAAATGGATGCTGAGAAGCTTGTGACGGATGCCCCACCGCCGGGCAGGGAGTATCGCAAGCCCGAGATGTATTATGAGAACGTCCTGAAGGGTGCCCGCCTTATAGCGGATGAATGCTCCAACGATGTAATTTTTGAGTAAACTCGCATTTGTTATCCTGTACGCTTGAAAACTTGTTCATATGCGCTAAGTAACGCTTGTGAATTTAAAATATTACGTTCTGTGCGGCCGTTTATTAAATTTGAGAGATGGCGAGTCGTCGGCTTCTGCCCCCATGCCACGAGTGCTGGGGTGTTCGGGATAAACTTGAGCGCTCTTTTTCCCATTCTTGGGTCCTTCGAGGGAGGCGCTCAACACAACGAACAAGGCAACCGGACTATAATGCTTGAACACTCTCACTTAGCCATAGAATTCTATAATTTTAAATTGCAGCGAAGCCCCTAGTATTCGGAAGACCGAATTCGGGGCGCTATCCACGCTTGGGCCGGACAAAGCCGACTCCTCGCTCTAAGCGGCACAAGTCTTTAGGGACTCGAAAAACCTCTCGCACAGCGACCGGCTCTCGCCCTATCATGACGGTCAGTTTTAGCTTTCTCCACTAAGGTGCTCAACCCAGCTCAACCGGGGCACAATCGCAGTGGTTCTCCCAGTGCTACCTTAGCCGATACAACGGAACGTAAGGTACCAAAACATGGGAGCCGGGCAAACCTAACTATTGACCCAAGACATGATTCAAAGCCGATGCATATAATGCTATAAGTTCGGGGTGCCGCACTTGTGAAAGTGTTCGGACTTATCACACCATATTTTGGGGTACTTAAGCCCCTGGTGTATTTGGCCGTACCAAAGCGTACGGATGCAACATGTCATAAGTGAACATATATAGATAAGAAAGGAATGCAATAATAGGCAAAAGCTATGCATTGTTTATTCAAAAAAGTTGCGGTAAAAGCAGAACGATACAAATAGTGCGATAAGCAAGGGACGAGACTATTTGACATGTCCCCCTCCAAGAGCGAGCTGCGGGATGATATGTAAAACAAGTATACTGCTCGTTATAGAGAGCACATGGACATTCGACGTAGCTTTCTGCTTCCCTGGCTGTTGCATCGTGTGTTCGGCGATTCTACTGCCGGACAGGGCTTCTTGAGAAAGGAGTCCTGAAAGTAAGAGAAAAAAGAAGAATGACACAATTGGGAGCCCCTAGAGCGGTTGAGCCGCATTCTGGGCCAGCCGTGGTCGTGCCCCTCCCCCTATGCCCATGGTATTTCCAGAGCGTAATTATGTACGCGTAGTACTGGTTTCACAATTTCGTGAGGGCTGGGGTTGGGGCCGCATTTCTACGCATGCTCGGAACGTGCCAGGCGGTCTTGTTGTAGGTTACTCTGGGCGCGCTTGACGGTGTCCAGACGTTTAATAGCCAGACTCGAGAATTGCCTTGAGAGGCTGCTTTGTACTTCCGCCGCGATGGCCGCCGTATGCTCCTCCGTTCGGAGAGAGCGTTCAGTGTTTCCGTTGACTGTAATGACTCCTCGAGGGCCTGGCATCATGAGCTTGAGGTATGTGTAGTGAGGCACCGCATTGAACTTTGCAAATGCGGTTCGTCCGAGCAGTGCGTGATAACCGCTGCGGAACGGGACTATGTCGAAGATTAATTCCTCGCTACGGAAGTTATCCGGTGATCCGAAGACCACTTCAAGTGTAACTAAGCCTGTACAGTTGGCCTCTACACCTTGTATGACGCCTTTCAAGGTCGTCTTTGTGGGTTTGATCCTTGAGGGGTCTATGCCCATCTTGCACACTGTATCCTGATAAAGCAGGTTCAGGCTGCTGTCGCCGTCCATCAGGACTCTAGTGAGGTGAAATCCGTCAATGATTGGGTCTAGAACCAATGCGGCGAATCCGCCATAGAGGATGCTGGTGGGGTGGTCCCTTCAATCAAAAGTGATCAGGCAGGAGGACCACGGATTGAACTTTGGGGCGACTGGCTCCATCGCATATACGTCCCTTAGTGCACGCTTCCGCTCCCTTTTGGGTATGTGGGTTGCGTATATCATGTTCACCGTCCGCACTTGTGGGGGGAAGCCCTTTTGTCCTCTTTCGGCGGCCGGGCTCCTCTTCATCGTTGCTATGCAGCCCCTTGTCATTGTTTTTGGCATTTAACTTGCCTGCCTGCTTGAACACCCAACAATCCCTGTTGGTGTGGTTGGATGGTTTTTCGGGGGTGCCGTGTATCTGGCACGAGCGATCGAGTATTCGGTCCAAATTGGACGGGCCCGGAGTATTTCTTTTGAATGGCTTTTTCCGCTGACCGGGTTTAGAGCCTCTGAATCTGGCATTGAGAGCCGTTTCTTTAGCATTATCGCCCTTAATGCGGCTCTTGTGCTTGTTGCGACGCGACCTGCCGTTGCTGTCCTTGGTATCCAAATTACCAGGGCTCTTGGTCATATTGTTACTACGAGCTAGCCAGCTGTCCTCTCCCATGCAAAAGCGGGTCATGAGTGTTGTGAGGGCTGCCATGGATTTCGGCTTTTCCTGTCCTAGGTGCCGGGCAAGCCACTCGTCGCGGATGTTATGTTTGAAGGCTGCAAGGGCCTCTGCATCCAGACAGTCGATGATTTGATTTTTCTTGGTTAGGAACCGTGTCCAGAATTGTCTGGTCGATTCCTCTGGCTGCTGAATTATGTGGCTTAGGTCATCGGCGTCTCGTGGTCGCACATAGGTGCCCTGGAAGTTGTCAAGGAATGCGGCTTCCAGGTCTTCCCAACAACCAATTGACTCCGCTGGCAAGCTGTTAAGCCAATGCCGAGCTGGTCCTTTAAGCTTGAGTCGGAGATATTTGATGGCGTGTAGATCATCACCGCGGGCCATGTGGATATGAAGGAGATAGTCCTCGATCCAGACCGCAGGATCTGTTGTGCCATCGTATGATTCAATGTTTACGGGTTTGAAACCCTCCAGGATTTGATGATCCATCACTTCGTTTGTGAAGCATAGTGGGTGTGCGGCGCCTCTGTATTGGGCTATATCTCGACGCAGCTCAAATGAGCTTTGTCTACTGTGTCCGGCCCGGCCAGAATTGCCATATCCGGCACGACTGTTATCATCACGCATCGTGGGGCGCCCACGCGATCCATAGATCGATCTTGTTGGCCTTGCCTTGTCCTCCAATATATCTCGCAGGTCTGGCGCATTTCCTCATGCCTTGGTACTTTTTGAGCGACGTCGGGGTGCGGCTTGAGTGGAGGGCCGAAGGCCTGTCTGTTGCGGCCACGAGGTGGCCGGTCGGCCATATCATGCGCTGGTGATGTAGGTTTAAGTGCTTCCTCCTTTAATCAGGGTAGCAGCCTGCGTTTTGGGTAGCTCTTGGAGGGGCGTTCGAGTTCATACTCTTCGGCCGCGAGGAGTTCAGTCCATCTGTCGGATAGCAAGTCTTGGTCAGTTCTAAGTTGTTGCTGCTTTTTCTTGAGGCTGCTCGCCATGGCCATAAGCCTGCGTTTGAAATGCTCTTGTTCGATGGGATCCTCAGGCACGACAAATTCGTCGTCATCGAGGCTTGCCTCGTCTTTGGAGGGAGGCATGTAATTATCGTCCTCTACCTCTCTGCATGCCGATCTCTCGTGAGGGCTGGCTTCTCCATCCTCCTGTACTGAATCCTGCTGGAGGGGGTTGTCTTCGGCACTGTCCGGGGTGTTATTGTCTCCCGTGCCGGAATCACCATTTTTGCTGTGGCGGGATTTAGAGCGGCGCCGCTGACGCCGGCGCTTAGGTTGTTTCTTGGAGGGGTCATCCTCCGTTGTTCCATCGCCATTCCCATCTTTTGGGATGTCCACCATGTAAATGTCGTATGACGAGGTGGCCTTCCAGTGCCCTGTAGGTGCTGGTTCTTGGTCGTCTCCTGCATCGTCGTCCATACCGTCGATGTCTTTGGAGTCGAAGTCGAGCATGTCGGTTAAATCATCGACAGTGGCTATGAAGTGGGTGGTGGGTGGGCTTTGAATTTCTTCGTCGTCCGCATCCCAACCTTCCTGACCATAGTCCGGCTAGGGTTGTCCTGATAAAGAGAGAGACTTCAGTGAATTCAGGATGTCGCCAAGGGGCGATTGCTGAAAGATGTCCGCGGCGGCAAATTCCATGGCTGGCGCCCAATCGGAGTCGATTGGCAGGGGCGAGGAAGGTTCGGAGTCCGGAGAGGAGTCCGGCACCTTGGAGTCACGAGCTTCGCAACGGACAGGGATGGTGTTTGGCTCAATCACCGTAGAGATCGCAGCCCCCGAGGCGGTGTCCTGCCAACCGTCCTCGATCGGCGCAGTCGGCTCCGAGCTAAGGGTCAGAGCGGACACTTGTGCGGCCTCCAGGGCACTGTCCGGCAGCAGAGCTAGATCATGCCCATCGTGACAGTGCGGCATACTTGGCTGTGGCTCGAACCCATCAAAGATCAAGTCTCCGCGGACATCAGCTGTATAGTTCAAACTTCCAAATCTGACCTGATGGCCAGGGGCATAGCTTTCAATCAGCTCCAGATGACCAAGCGAATTGGCCCGCAGCGCAAAGCCGCTGAATACGAAGATCTGTCCGGGGAGAAAAGTCTCACCCTGGACCGCGTCGTTGTTGATGATCGGAGGAGCCATCGGGCCTAAAGATGACGACACAGAGGAACTCTCAATGAAAGCACCAATGTCGGTGTCAAAACCGGCGGATCTCGGGTAGGGGGTCTCGAACTGTGCGTCTAGGCGGATGGTAACAGGAGACAAGGGACACGATGTTTTTACCTAGGTTCGGGCCCTCTCGATGGAGGTAAAACCCTACTCCTGCATGATTGATATTGATGATATGGGTAGTACAAGAGTAGATCTACCACAAGATCAGAGAGGCTAAACCCTAGAAGCTAGCCTATGGTATGATTGTTGTTCGTCCTACGGACTAAAACCCTCCAGTTTATATAGGCACCGAAGAGGGTTAGGGTTACACAGAGTCGGTTACAATGGTAGGAGATCTACATATCCGTATCTCCAAGCTTGCCTTCCACACCAAGGAAAGTCCCATCCGGACACGGGACGAAGTCTTCAATCTTGTATCTTCATAGTCCAGGAGTCCGGCCAAAGGCTATAGTCCGGCCATCCGGACACCCCCTAATCCAGGACTCCCTCAATGATCTTCTAGTATCCCATAATGTGCTAAAGATAGCTCATGAGGCCATGATTGCTTAGGTAACATCTAGTGAGCCTCATGTGGATACTAGCACTACTTCTAGTCAAAATAGTATATTGCCATGTGCTAGTCCTTGTAATTCATCTACTCACAATGTTAGTACATCTTGTGATGATTTGCTTTCCTTGCCTTGTTGCTCTAACGATGAAGCTTATACTTCCTCTAGTACTTGTGTTGAGACTAACCATGTAGAGGAAATCAAAGAGCTCAAGGCCCAAGTCACTTCTTTGAAGAAAGACTTGGAAAAGAGTCATGAAGGGAAATCCACACTCAACAATATCTTGAGTGTGCAAAAATACCCCAATGACAAAGGTGGACTGTAATGCCCCGGATTCAATGCGCCAGGTGTCTGCCAGTTATTCGCCGTCGTTGCCATGTCATGTGCTTGCGTGTTGCATTTTTCCATGGCATCATCTGCATTTCATATCATGTCATCATGTGCATTTCATTTTGCATACGTGTTCGTCTCATGCATCCGAGCTTTTTCCCCGCTGTCCGTTTTGCAATCCGGCACTCCTATGTCCTCCGGCGTCCCTTTTGCCTCTCTTCGTGTGCGGGTGTTAAACTTTCTCGGAATGGCCTGAGGTTTGCCAAGCGGCCTTGGTATAGCACCGGTAGACCGCCTGTCAAGTTTCGTGCCATTTGGAGGTTGTTTGATACTCCAACGGTTAACCGGGTAACCGTTAAAGACCTCTTTGAGTTGCAGCCCAACACCCCTTCCAATCTGGCCCAAAACCCATCTAACTCCCCTCCATGCTCTCGGTCGTTCGATCACGATCGCGTGGCCAAAAACCGCTCCTCATTTGGACTCCCCTAGCTCCCTCTACCTATAAAAACGTCTCTCCCCTTCCATTTTCGCGTATGAATCCCCCTAACCCTAGTCTCCATCTCCCTCTCGCTCGGCGGACATGTCTGCGCCTGCCGGACGAATCCGCCGCCGCCGCCCGCGCCAATCGGGGCGCGCCACGCGTCTCCCCAGCCTCCCCAGCCTCCGTGGCCCGCCCAGGCCCGGGCCAGGCCCGCCCGAGCCCATCTGGGGCCCGGGTCGGACCCCGCGCCATCCTGCTCGTCGCCGCCTTCCGCCACCGCTCCGGCAAGAGCTCGCCGGAGCCCGAGCTCCTCCCGCCTCCGGCACCTCGCCCCGCCGCCGCTGCGGATCTCTCCGCCGCCGTCCCAGCCTCCCTGCCGCGCCCGCGCCCTCAGGCACCCGAGCGCCCGACCCCCGCTGCTCGCCGCCATTCGTGCCCCGCCGCCTCCAAACGCTCGAGCTCCGCCGCCTCCGCCGCCAGCGACCCCGCGACCGGATCCCGCCGCCTTTTCCCGTCTCCGCCCCGTCCCCGCCGTCCACTGGCGTCCCGCCTCGCCGGAGTCGCGGCGCCGCCCCTGCCTCGCTCGATCCAGGCGGGATCGAGGAGAAGGACGAGCCCAGCCACCGCATGGGCCCCAGGGCC
Organism: Triticum timopheevii; assembly: GCA_963921465.1. Classification (NCBI taxonomy): domain Eukaryota; kingdom Viridiplantae; phylum Streptophyta; class Magnoliopsida; order Poales; family Poaceae; genus Triticum; species Triticum timopheevii. The sequence continues at coordinate 572,000,383 of OY997270.1, forward strand.
CATCTCCACAAACCTGGGCTTCGGCCTGCTAGGTGAGCCCCGCCAAATCCCGCCCGTGCGTAGGATAGCTATCCAGCGCTCATCTGTTTTTTTTTCAGAAAACGCCTGTCCCTGAGATTTTTGCATAATCATGCCATGTTCATCGCATTGTATATCTGCATCTGTTGCTCCGTTTCATGTGTGTAATATGTCAAATTGTTCGTCCCAACGAGTACTTCATTTCATTCCATTGCATCATTTTCATTTGAGCTCATCTTGATGCCCGAAATGCTGTTGGAAGAGGGCATGTTGATGTTAATCTGCTGAATCTGTTATAACGTGCTCATTTGTCATTTTTGCCATGATTGATGTGTGCATCCTATGGGGTTGATGTCTACATGTGTTTTGGTCGATGCCATGCCATCTTTCCAGGGGTGTATGCCATGTATTTTTGTGATCAATGTGGTGACTAGCACAAGCATGCAAACTAGGCTTCGTGATATTGCTGATTTTAGTTCCTGTTCTGCTGTTATTTTGATGCCATGTAAACTTGACGCTACAGAGAGATCCATGCATATTTAGAGATACTTCATTAAGGGTGTTTTGAACATATGGTTATTGTCTATCCATTCATGCACTTGTTTGCAATTATGGAGTAGTCTAGCATGTCATTTTGGTGCTCTACTTTTGCTTCAAAATGTTTCCTGGCAGATTGTTTACTTGTTATTCAATTTAGCCAAGGTTGCTATAGTTGATCCTCGCATGCTATGGACTTGTTCTTGCCTTGGTTGGTTACATAAACATATCTTCTTGATGATGATATGCTTATATTGTCATGCAATGACTTGTGGTGAGTGAATCGAGCTTGTTAAATAGTGTACTTGCTGTTACTGTTTTGCTAGGCTGAATCTGTTATTTGGTGATGCTATGTAAACATGTTTCTACTAATCATTCTATGCATAATCTGGAGATGTTCTATAAACATGTTTTGATCTACATGTTATGCCCTATCCATCCATGCCCCTGGTTGCATTTATAGGTTGCTGTAGCTTGTTTTATCTTGCTCCAAAGTTTGCTAAATGATGTTGCTGTCAGCCTGTTAACATTAAGTTCACTAGGTCCCATGTGTTTTGCTAGTGTTCCATGCATCCTATGACCTTGCTCTTGCCATGCTTAGCTTCATAAACATGCCTTCTTACTGTTGGGTGCCTTGCCATGCCATGCTTTCTCTGTGGTGAGTGGTTCAAGCTCACCAACATGCCTACTTATTGTTGTTTCTGCCATGTTTGAATCTGTAATATAACTTGCCATGTTTACATGGGTGCCATCATATTTTCTGATCCTTTTTGGCTCATGGTCAGTAAGGGACTGTTGTTCTATGCATTTAGTAGATTCATGCCATGCCTTTGTGTGCCATGATATGTTGCTGTAACATGTTGTTTGCTTGCTCTAAACATTGCAACCTGATGTTATTTCTGCTAAAGTCTGAAACTGTTATTATTTGCAATCTTACCATGTGTTTTGGAGCATGTTCTAGTGATTTCTGGACATAGCTCAGTGTTCATGTTTTGTTATGCTTTACCTGTACTTCATGCCCATGCCTTTTGTTATTATGTTGGGGTGCTGTAGCATGTTGTTTTGGTGCTTGCGATATGCCTAGTTGCTGTTATGGACAGATTGTTGTTATGCCTTGTATAGAGTGTATGTGTTGCACCGTTGCTCCGTTTTGAGTGTGCTCCATATGAAACTTGCTTGATTTTGCACGTAGTTTCATATTATCATGTTGCATCCTTGTTTTGGTGTGTTTGCTTGATGTTTGAGTGCATTTTGCATCAATGCCATGTTTAACTTGTTTTGCTCATATCTTCTAGGCCATGGCTCCGAATCTAATGAACTTTATATGTAACTTGACTAGAATTTCGTGTAGATCATCTTGGTGCATTTTAACTTGCTGTTTAACAACTTGAACATAAGGTTTATTCAGATCTGGACCAATTTCGAAATTTTCATATGAGGACTTACCGGAATTGTTATATGTTGTTCCCGGCCTCATTTAAACTTGCCTTGATGTGTTGTTCTTGTTTGCATCATCTCTTGCCATGAGTAGCCTCATCTAGATTTGTCATGCATCATGCTTGTTGTGCATCATGCCTTGTTCATGTGTGGTGTGTTTACCTATGTTGTGTGCTTCTTCTTGTTAGTTCCTGTTTCGTTGCGATCGTGAGGATTCGTTCGTCTATGGTTGGTTCGGCTTCATCCATTCGTCTTCTTCATGGACTCGTTCTTCTTCCTTGCGGGATTTCAGGCAAGATGACCGCTACCCTAGATCTCACTACTATCATTGCTATGCTAGTTGCTTCGTTCTATCGCTATGCTGCGCTACCTATTACCTGTTTATCAAGCCATCCCATATTGCCATGAACCTCTAACCTTTGACACCTTTCCTATGCAAACCGTTGTTTGGCTATGTTACCGCTTTTGCTCAGCCCCTCTTATAGCGTTGCTAGTTGCAGGTGAAGTTGAAGATTTCCCCATGGTGGACAGCATTTTGGTTGGGATATCACAATATCTCTTATATTATTAATGCATCTATATACTTGGTAAAGGGTGGAAGGCTCGGCCTTATGCCTGGTGTTTTGTTCCACTCTTGCCGCCCTAGTTCCCATCATACCGGTGTTATGTTCCCGGATTTTGTGTTCCTTACGCGGTCGGGTGATTTGTGGGACCCCCCTGACAGTTCGCTTTGAATAAAACTTGTCCAGCAAGGCCCAACCTTGGTTTTACCATTTGCCTCACCACCACCTATACCTTTCCCTAGGGTCGGCCAACCCAAGGGTCATCTTTATTTTAGCCCCCCCGGGCCAATGCTTGTCTAAGTGTTGGTCCAAACCGAGCGATGTCCGGCGCCCCCTGGGCAACCAGGGTCTATGCCAACCCGACGTCTGGCTCATCCGGTGTGCCCTGAGAACGAGATATGTGCAGCTCCTATCGGGATTTGTCGGCACAGCGGGAGGCTTTGCTGGTCTTGTTTTACCATTGTCGAAATGTCTTGTAAACCGGGATTCCGAGACTGATCGGGTCTTCCTGGGAGAAGGTCTATTCCTTCGTTGATCGCGAGAGCTTGTCATGGGCTAAGTTGGGACACCCCTGCAAGGTATAAACTTTCGAGAGCCGTGCCCGCGGTTATGTGGCAGATGGGAATTTGTTAATGTCCGGTTGTAGATAACTTGACACCAGATCCGAATTAAAACGCATCAACCGCGTGTGTAGCCGTGATGGTCTCTTCTCGGCGGAGTCCGGGAAGTGAACACGGTTTCCGTGTTATGATTGACGTAAGTAGGAGTTCAGGATCACCTCTTGATCATTGCTAGATTCACGGCCGTTCCGCTTGTTCTCTTCTCGCTCTTATTTGCGTATGTTAGCCACCATATCATGCTTAGTCGCTGCTGCAACCTCACCACTTTACCCCTTCCTTTCCCATTAAGCTTTGCTAGTCTTGATACCCATGGTAATGGGATTGCTGAGTCCTCGTGGCTCACAGATTACTACAACAACAGTTGCAGGTACAGGTTTATGCGATGATCTTGACGCGAGAGCGAGGTTCCTTGATTTGGAGTTCTTCTTATGCTTCTTCTTCGATCAGGGAATAGGTTCCAGGTCGGCAGCCTGGGCTAGCATGGTGGATATTGTTTGAGTTTCTGTTTATGATTCATCTGTAGTCGGATGTTGTTCTTGTATGTTGTATTGTTGTATTCATGTGGCACTGATTGCCTTTTGTATGTATCCCCATCTATTATGTAATGTTGATGTAATGATATCGACCTTGCAAAAGCATTCCAATATGCGGGTCTATCCTTGGTGGGACCTTCGAGTTCCTTTTGGATAGGGTCGCATATTGGGCCTGACAAGTTGGTATCAGAGCCTCGACTGACCCTAGGAGCCCCCTTGATTGATTGTGTAGTTTGGCCGTTGTTGAGTCTAGAAAGAAAACTCTTTTCGGAGTCTAGTTATATCGGAGAGTAGGAATTCTTTTTACTCCTCTGCCCCTTCGTCGCTCTGGTGAGAAATCTTGACGTAGGTGTTTTGAACTACTCCTCTTCCCCTTCAAATTTTTCTTTAGGGTCACGCAGTTGGTTTTTCGATCGTTGTTCCTCAGCTCTTTCCATCCGGTGCATCTCTCGCCAAGTTGACTCGACCATCTTCATCTTTGCAAGTTCAATCCTCAGTTGTTTTCTTTCCCACCCGCCCACCCTTTTTCTCCTTGGAACTGGAGTCCATATTCGAGTATCCATCCTACTCGTGTGAAGTCTTTGCTTTCTTTCCTCAATGATTTTAATCGGTGTTTTCCCTTCAAGTTATTCGTCGGTTCTTCCTTCCTAATCGTCTTTGTTTTCCCGCCCTCCCACCCTTTTCCTCCCGGAGTTTGTGTCTCTTTCGAGCATCAATTTCATTCGTGCAGAGCCTCTTCAGTCTTCCCTCAATTATCTCAACCGGTGAATTCTCGTCTCGTTCGTCATTCTTCATCCCTTTCTTTTTCCGATGGATTCGATTCAAGTTTTTCGGGTTGATCATATTCTTTCTCTCGGCCCAAGTGTTTTCCATGATCGTTCGCCTCTCGCCAGTTTATCCTTCCGGAGTGTTCAAGACATCTCAGGAGATTCGTCTGTGTTCCAATTAATTCGAGGTTGTCACCTCATTCAAATATTTCAATTGTTCCGGTGCATCATCTATCTATTCAACATCCCTTTCCAATGGTGTTATCTCTTTAGTGGGCCCTAACCCACAGGTCTTTTCCCAGGATCTTACCTGACTCTTTCATTTCTTTCCGGAGGTTTTGTGTCATGCCTTCATCAAGTATCATTCCATCCTCTCTAGCTCGTGTTCTATTCCCCCATGTTTCAGCCGAAGTGCTGCCTAAATCCTTTCAGCCTTATTCGTTTCTTTTCTCATTCTAACCACTCCGGTTAGAACGAGTCGTTTCTTAGTCTATCTGATTTCGTGAGCTTTTGATTCTCGTCGTTCCTCTCTTCTTCTCGAGTGCTCTCGATTCTTTGCTTTTTTCTTGAGTTCTTGCTTCACCTCATCCCTTTCCCTTCCGTCTCGGTCCTAAGATCTCGGGACGAGATCTCTTGTTAGTGGAGGAGTGTTGTAACGCCCCGGATTCAATGCGCCAGGTGTCTGTCAGTTATTTGCCGTCGTTGCCATGTCATGTGCTTGCGTGTTGCATTTTGCCATGGCATCATCTGCATTTCATATCATGTCATCATGTGCATTTCATTTTGCATACGTGTTCGTCTCATGCATCCGAGCTTTTTCCCCGCTGTCCATTTTGCAATCCGGCACTCCTATGTCCTCCGGCGTCCCTTTTGCCTCTCTTCGTGTGCGGGTGTTAAACTTTCTCGGAATGGCCTGAGGTTTGCCAAGCGGCCTTGGTATAGCACCGGTAGACCGCCTGTCAAGTTTCGTGCCATTTGGAGGTCGTTTGATACTCCAACGGTTAACCGGGTAACCGTTAAAGCCCTCTTTGAGTTGCAGCCCAACACCCCTTCCAAACTGGACCAAAACCCATCTAACTCCCCTCCATGCTCTCGGTCGTTCGATCACGATCGCGTGGCCGAAAACCGCTCCTCATTTGGACTCCCCTAGCTCCCTCTACCTATAAAAACGTCTCTCCCCTTCCATTTTCGCAGATGAATCCCCCTAACCCTAGTCTCCATCTCCCTCTCGCCCGGCGGACATGTCCACGCCTGCCGGACGAATCCGCCACTGCCGCCCGCGCCAATCGGGGCGTGCCACGCGTCTCCCCAGCCTCCCCAGCCGCTGTGGCCCGCCCAGGCCCGGGCCAGGCCCGCCCGAGCCCATCTGGGGCCCGGGTCGGACCCCGCGCCATCCTGCTCGCCGCCGCCTTCCGCCGCCGCTCCGGCAGGAGCTCGTCGGAGCCCAAGCTCTTCCTGCCTCCGGCACCTCGCCCTGCCGCTGCTGCGGATCTCTCCGCCGCCGTCCCAGCCTCCCTGTCGCGCCCGCGCCCTCACGCATCCGAGCGCCCGACCCCCACTGCTCGCCGCCGTTCGTGCCCCGCCGCCTCCAGCCGCTCGAGCTCCGCCGCCTCCGCCGCCAGCGACCCCGCGACCGGATCCCGCCGCCTTTTCCCGTCTCTGCCCCGTCCCCACCGTCCGTCGGCGTCCCGCCTCGCCGGAGTCGCGGCGCCGCCCCTGCCTCGCTCGATCCAGGCGGGATCGAGGAGGAGGACGAGCCCAGCCACCGCATGGGCCCCAGGGCCCATCTCCACAAACCTGGGCTTCGGCCTGCTAGGTGAACCCCGCCAAATCCCGCCCGTGCGTCGGATAGCTATCCAGCGCTCATCTGTTTTTTTTTCAGAAAACGCCCAAGTCCCTGAGATTTTTGCATAATCATGCCATGTTCATCGCATTGTATATCTGCATCGGTTGCTCCGTTTCGTCCGTGTAATATGTCAAATTGTTCGTATCAACGAGTACTTCATTTCATTCCATTGCATCATTTTCATTTGAGCTCATCTTGATGCCCGAAATGCTGTTGGAAGAGGGCATGTTCATGTTAATCTGCTGAAACTGTTATAACTTGCTCATTTGTCATTTTTGCCATGATTGATGTGTGCATCCTATGGGGTTGATGTCTACATGTGTTTTGGTCGATGCCATGCCATCTTTCCAGGGGTGTATGCCATGTATTTTTGTGATCAATGTGGTGACTAGCAGAAGCATGCAAACTAGGCTTCGTGATATTGCTGATTTTAGTCCCTGTTCTGCTGTTATTTTGATACCATGTAAACTTGACGCTACAGAGAGATCCATGCATATTTAGAGATACTTCATTAAGGGTGTTTTGAGAATATGGTTATTGTCTATACATTCATGCCCTTGTTTGCAATTATGGAGTAGTCTAGCATGTCATTTTGGTGCTCTACTTTTGCTCCAAAATGTTTCCTGGCAGATTGTTTACTTGTTATTCAATTTAGCCAAGGTTGCTATAGTTGATCCTTGCATGCTATGGACTTGTTCTTGCCTTGGTTGGTCACATAAACATGTCTTCTTAATGATGCTATGCTTATCTTGTCATGCAATGACTTGTGGTGAGTGAATCGAGCTTGTTAAGTAGTGTACTTGCTGTTACTGTTTTGCTAGGCTGAATCTGTTATTTGGTGATGCTATGTAAACATGTTGCTACTAATCATTCTATGCATAATCTGGAGATGTTCTATAAACATGTTTTGATCTACATGTTATGCCCTATCCATCCATGCCCCTGGTTGCATTTATAGGTTGCTGTAGCTTTTTGTTATCTTGCTCCAAAGTTTGCTAAATGATGTTGCTGTCAGCCTGTTAACATTAAGTTCACTAGTTCCCATGTGTTTTGCTAGTGTTCCATGCATCCTATGACCTTGCTCTTGCCATGCTTAGCTTCATAAACATGCCTTCTTACTGTTGGGTGCCTTGCCATGCCATGCTTTGCTCTGTGGTGAGTGGTTCAAGCTCACCAACATGCCTACTTATTGTTGTTTCTGACATGTTTGAATCTGTAATATAACTTGCCATGTTTACATGGGTGCCATCATATTTTCTGATCCTTTTTGGCTCATGGTCAGTAAGGGACTGTTGTTCTATGCATTTAGTAGATTCATGCCATGCCTTTGTTTGCCATGATATGTTGTTGTAACATGTTGTTTGCTTGCTCTAAACATTGCAACCTGATGTTATTTCTGCTAAAGTCTGAAACTGTTATTATTTGCAATCTTACCATGTGTTTTGGAGCATGTTCTAGTGATTTCTGGACATAGCTCAGTGTTCATGTTTTGTTATGCTTTACCTGTACTTCATGCCCATGCCTTTTGTTATTATGTTGGGGTGCTGTAGCATGTTGTTTTGGTGCTTGCGATATGCCTAGTTGCTGTTATGGACAGATTGTTGTTATGCCTTGTATAGAGTGTATGTGTTGCACCGTTGCTCTGTTTTGAGTGTGCTCCATATGAAACTTGCTTGATTTTGCACGTAGTTTCATATTATCATGTTGCATCCTTGTTTTGGTGTGTTTGCTTGATGTTCGAGTGCATTTTGCATCAATGCCATGTTTAACTTGTTTGGCTCATATCTTCTAGGGCGTAGCTTCGAATCTAATGAACTTTATATGTAACTTGACTAGAATTTCGTGTAGACCATCTTGGTGCATTTTAACTTGCTGTTTAACAACTTGAACATAAGGTTTATTCAGATCTGGACCAATTTCGAAATTTGCATATGAGGACTTACCGGAATTGTTATATGTTGTTCCTGGCCTCATTTAAACTTGCCTTGATGTGTTGTTCTTGTTTGCATCATCTCTTGCCATGAGTAGCCTCATCTAGATTTGTCATGCATCATGCTTGTTGTGCATCATGCCTTGTTCATGTGTGGTGTGTTTACCTATGTTGTGTGCTTCTTCTTGTTAGTTCCTGTTTCGTTGCGATCGTGAGGATTCGTTCGTCTACGGTTGGTTCGGCTTCATCCGTTCGTCTTCTTCATGGACTCGTTCTTCTTCCTTGCGGGATTTCAGGCAAGATGACTGCTATCCTGGATCTCACTACTATCATTGCTATGCTAGTTGCTTCGTTCTATCGCTATGCTGCGCTACCTATTACCTGTTTATCAAGCCATCCCATATTGCCATGAACCTCTAACCTTTGACACCTTTCCTATGCAAACCGTTGTTTGGCTATGTTACCACTTTTGCTCAGCCCCTCTTATAGCGTTGCTAGTTGCAGGTGAAGTTGAAGATTTCCCCATGGTGGACAACATTTTGGTTGGGATATCACAATATCTCTTATATTATTAATGCATCTATATACTTGGTAAAGGGTGGAAGGCTCGGCCTTATGCCTGGTGTTTTGTTCCACTCTTGCCGCCCTAGTTTCCGTCATACCGGTGTTATGTTCCCGGATTTTGCGTTCCTTACGCGGTCGGGTGATTTATGGGACCCCCCTGACAGTTCGCTTTGAATAAAACTTGTCCAGCAAGGCCCAACCTTGGTTTTACCATTTGCCTCACCACCACCTATACCTTTCCCTTGGGTCGGCCAACCCGAGGGTCATCTTTATTTTAGCCCCCCCCCCCGGGCCAATGCTTGTCTAAGTGTTGGTCCAAACCGAGCGATGTCCGGCGCCCCCTGGGCAACCAGGGTCTATGCCAACCCGACGTCTGGCTCATCCGGTGTGCCCTAAGAACGAGATATGTGCAGCTCCTATCGGGATTTGTCGGCACAGCGGGAGGCTTTGCTGGTCTTGTTTTACCATTGTCGAAATGTCTTGTAAACCGGGATTCCGAGACTGATCGGGTCTTCCTGGGAGAAGGTCTATTCCTTCATTGATCGCGAGAGCTTGTCATGGGCTAAGTTGGGACACCCCTGCAGGGTATAAACTTTCGAGAGCCGTGCCCGCGGTTATGTGGCAGATGGGAATTTGTTAATGTCCGGTTGTAGATAACTTGACACCAGATCCGAATTAAAACGCATCAACCGCGTGTGTGGCCATGATGGTCTCTTCTCGGTGGAGTCCGGGAAGTGGACACGGTTTCCGTGTTATGATTGACGTAAGTAGGAGTTCAGGATCACCTCTTGATCATTGCTAGCTTCACGACCGTTCTGCTTGTTCTCTTCTCGCTCTTATTTGCGTATGTTAGCCACCATATCATGCTTAGTCGCTACTGCAACCTCACCACTTTACCCCTTCCTTTCCCATTAAGCTTTGCTAGTCTTGATACCCATGGTAATGGGATTGCTGAGTCCTCGTGGCTCACAGATTACTACAACAACAGTTGCAGGTACAGGTTTATGCGATGATCTTGACGCGAGAGCGAGGTTCCTTGATTTGGAGTTCTTCTTCTGCTTCTTCTTCGATCAGGGGATAGGTTCCAGGTCGGCAGCCTGGGCTAGCAGGGTGGATATTGTTTGAGTTTCTGTTTATGATTCATCTGTAGTCGGATGTTGTTCTTGTATGGTGTATTGTTGTATTCATGTGGCACTGATTGCCTTTTGTATGTATCCCCATCTATTATGTAATGTTGATGTAATGATATACACCTTGCAAAAGCGTTCCAATATGCGGGTCTATCCTTGGTGGGACCTTCGAGTTCCTTTTGGATAGGGGCGCATATTGGGCGTGACATGGACTTGGATTCAACTCCAATAAGAAGAAGAAGTCCAAGAGAATCAATAAGAAGGGCCAAGAACAAGTCAGGAATTCGGCCAAGATTATTTGCTTCAAGTGCAAAATTGAAGGGCATCATGTTAGATCTTGCCCATTGAAGAAGGCGGCCATTAGTGTCAAGAAACAAGGGAAGAGGCCACAAGTTCAATCTCATTCTCAACCTCAAGTTGAAGAAAGGCCACTTCCCAAGAAGACTCAATTTAATGCTTCTCTTGTTGAGAAATCAAGTGAGAAGAAAGTGAAGAGTAGACGTTGCTACTTATGTTGTGAGAAAGGTCACGTCTCTTCTTCATGCACCAGTGGTAACTTATCCAACCCAATTATTATTGATGATATCTATTCTCTTGGGAAGGATAAGGTTGGCAATGTGTTTGCCAAGTTTGTTGGTACTCAAAGTGGTGTCAAGAAAAGAACCATTTGGGTAGCCAAGCCTATTGTGACTAACCTCTTAGGGCCCAACTTGGTTGGGGACCACCAAGCTCAAATTTCATCAATAGGTGTTGTTGGAGGGCATTGGAGACTTGGCTACATTATGAAGAATTAAGGGGACTTCATCATTCCTTTTGTCTCAAGCCAAGTCAATTGGATTATCAAGTTTCTGTCTTATATCCAATGTCCCTCCTTGCGGTAACTTGTACTTTAATTGGTTACATTGAAAGTTACTTGCCCCCATGCATGTGTTGGTTTTGTTCCTTGCATGTGTTTGTATATGTTGTGCTTCCAACTTTCTTATCTTGAGCAATCAAGTATGTGTGTGTTGATTTTCACATCATGTACGTGTGTGTTGCGCGTTGAGCCTTTTTTCTTCTTGTTTGTATCCTAGTTGGCTCGTGTGAGAGATTAATGGAACATCCCATTTTGGGGGAGTGATGTGCTTTGTGCACCTCACAATCCTATAAATGTGTGTACATGAGGAATACCATCTAGTATTGATATTACAAGATTATGTAGTTGCTAGGTGGTATATCTCTCATGAGAAATTCAAATTCTAAAAGTCCATTGACTATCTCTCGTTGGATCCTTTTATTGCCTCTTGTTAAGTTTTCTTTGGTATCACATTATGGGGGAGTAATATGCTATGTGCATATTACAAGCCTAGAAAATGTGTACATTTGAGATATTGTCACTTACAGCTGATATTATTAATTATATTGTTCCTAGGTGACATGTTAGCTCTACAAGTGGCAATTTGCTTGTGTTTGTTGTGAAGATGATGTTGGATATCCTTGTTATCTACCGCTGGGAATTATTTCCAGATACTTCTTGTCTTTTGACAATTGATAGTCACTTATGTGTGGTAGAATTTATTGATCATCTTTACATTGGCTTTTGTTTTTATTTGCCTTTTCTCTTGCCAAGGATTGTGTCAACTCCCGTTGTCTTCCGTACCACTTGTGGATCTTGTTTATTTCTTGTTCTTGTCTAGTGTTTTCTAGATATAGTGAAAGTGGTGATCCCACCTTGTGCATTTTGTATTCAAATGCAAATCCTATATAATGCATAACTCATGGGGGAGCTATCCTATTTTCTTTAGAACACTCTTCTTGTGAACCTTATCAAGTGTGCTTTGGTGGAAGGCAAGCCATTTCTTTTTGGTACTTTGTGCCATCATGAAACTTTGTAGAGGGCATGGTTTGTTTGGAACCATCCTCTCTTTAGGGAGTTCGATATCCTTCGTTTTTCGTGTTTCAATGGATATCTCATTCCTTAATGTATCTTTAATGATATCTTCCAAGTGATGATTTCTCCTTTTGGTATCCTTTTTCACTTGTTTTTCTTTTTCCTTTTGATTTTGGTCCTTGAAAGTCTTGAGCATGCATATTTACTTCATGTATTTTATTTGGCCTGCTTTCTTTCTTTGACCCAATATATAGGGGAAACTCCACCTAGTCTCAATTTGGATGAGATGTGCATGAAATTCATTTTCTTATCTATATGAACATATTTATGTGGAGTTTGTCCTATGTATTGGTGCTTCTAACTATTTGGTCCCAATGAGTTTGGGTACCATTTTGTTTATGTGGTTGTTCTAGGAACAATTGGAGATGCATTGGATGCTCGGCTCACTCACAAGGAAGGTGGTGTCACCATGTGCTTATTGGAGTCAAGCTAGGATGATCATGATCTACTATCTACTTTTAATTGGTATGTACTACATCCTTCCAATTCTATCTCGGTAACAAGTATCTACTCATGCATACACCTCTTATATTCTACCTTGTGTAGGTTGCATCATGGCATGAATTTCTTGATTAGTTCTTGTGATACTTGTTTCCCTTCTCAAAGCATCTCAACAATGATCTCTTGTTGCTAGTTGTGATGTCTTTGATGGTTGTGTGGTAGGAATTCACTTATATACAATAAGACCATATCTAGCTATGTGCTATGCTTCCAAGCAAATATCTTATTGGTATATGTATGACTTCCTTTTGGATATCTTGTTCCTTCATGTAGTAACTATTTCGGGTGTACATCCTTCTTTGTAGATATATATCATCATGATTTTGTCTACCTAGAACCTTGTACACTTGAGAGAAATTACATATCTATATGATATCCTTTCTTTCACGTCCACCTTGTCTTTCTTATGTCATGTATTTGGTGGCTCCGTGAAAGCTTTTGCCTTGAGTGCGTGTCTTATATCATTGCATCTTCGTGCACTCTTGTGTGGTGAAGATTATTTCCTCATGCTTATCTTTACGAGGCTTTTGCCATCTTAATTGGTATCCCTTGTCTTGATGAGGCTTTCATCTTCCATCTTCACTACGGGTTGTCACAAGCATAGATTATTTATATGCTTATTAGTAAGCTTGTGAACCCATTTGCTAATTCTGTGTGAGAATGATAGGCCTTGCACCGTGTGCCTCATTTTTTCAAGACTTAATTGATGCTTAATGCTCATCCGTATACTAGTCTTCTCTAGTGCATTGCCTTGACTCACACACATCATTTTGATTGAGCCCATTCTTAAGTCGCCTCTTCTACTTGTTGCTCAACCATGTTTTGTTGCAAGTACTAGGCTTAGTTTCCTATGTCCACTTGCACTTGTTGTAAGTTTCTATTGATTTTGGTGGAGCTACGATCCTATTTTGTGCACTTTGTATCCAAATACAAATATTTTTATGTGTGCACAAATCATGGGGAGCTTCTCTAGTTTCTTTAGAACACTACTTTGCTCATTTCATAAAATCTTTTTCATGTGGCTCATAGGATCTTTGCTCTAGTTGGTTCAATTGATATCCATTGATTGCTTGCTTCAATTGGTATCTTTTGATTGCTTGTGTCTCTCTTTGTTATGTCTTCGTGGCATATCGTTCTTTAGCATTATTTGTGCCTCAATATAGTTTGTGTTCCTCCAAGTATTTACCATTGGATATGTGTATTGAATTCCACTCTCTTGTTGAGAAATACACAATTTATGGAGGACCACAATTTATATTGGCCTTCTTGGATTTTCGCCCATTTTGGCAATCGATGCCAATGGGGGAGAAGTTTCAGAGAGTTTTGTTGAGAAGTTTAGAGAGTTATCTCCTCTTGCTTTGGTTTTGTTCCTTAGCATTTGCATCTCATTCGCATGCACTATTGGTTGTTGCATTGCATGGTGATGCATAATTCCTTATATAAACTCTCTTGAAAGTGATTGTCATCAATTACCAAAATGGGGGAGATTGAAAGAACATGCGGTGCCCCCATGTTTGGTTTTGGTAATTGATGACAATCTCTATGGACTAATGGTTGTCTTGAGTTATATTTGAAGGATTTGTCCATAGGCTTTTCTTGAAGTCCATGTGTTGGTTTCAAGGAGTTTATGAGTTGACCAAGGTGTTACTAAGGAATTATCCAAAGATTGGTCATGTGAGTGTTGAGCTTATTGCAAGCATGTCTTGAAGAAGAATATTGTGTGATCATTCATGTTTACCTTCAAGACGTCATCCAAATGAAGAGAGTTGGAAAGATTCAAGGTTGATCAAGACTAAGTCAAGAGTGAATCAAGTTGATCAACTCACAAAGCGTAGAAGATGTACCGAGAGGGATCAAGTGATCCCATGGTATGGTAGGCATTGTCCATTGCACTTTGTGTACTAACCCATGGTCTATGTGAGAGTTCTATGTGGGGTTAGGTACGTGTCCATGCATGGGCTTGCGTCAAGAGGAAGATATCATACAACCCATGGAAAGGATGACATCAAGTGGTGATTGTCATCAAGATTGCCATGTGCAAGTTCAAGTGGAGCATCACAAAGAGATCAAGTGCTTGAATCTTGCCATCCATTGTGGTGTCAAGGGACTTGTGAAGATGTTCCAAAGAGTGTCTCACCCATAGTGGAGTATGGGGGAGCAATCAACTAGTCTTCATCAAGCGAACGCAATCAATAAAGGTGGTCCAACTTGAGGCAGTCAAGATCGTCATCTAGATCAAGTGGACTTCGTGCAAGGTAAAGGTTTGCCCTTGATAAGTTTTATATTTTACCGGTCTCATGGTGATAGTTTGGAGACCGGGTTATAGGATCGATAGCCGTACTATCAAGGGGGGCTCTCAAGTGACTAGCTTGATCGTATCGTTCGTCGAGAGCTCAAACCTTTGCATCCTTGCATCATCTTTCTTGATTCTTATATGTATTTTCTTTTGAGCTTTTAGAGCTTGTGGTTGTCTTCGTGACAAGCTCTAGTACTTCAAAAACGGAGTTCGCATGCGTCTTCTATGATGTTTTCAGTCTTGGAGGTTTTACCAGTCTTATCCGAGGAAGGGTTCTCACCATTTTCTTATGTGCCTTTTCTCATTTTCTTCTTATTGATATTTCTATCTAGATTGTGTTAGCCCATGTCGTTAGCTTTCCAACAAACTTGGTTTCATCGAATTTGGAGTCCGTTTGCAAAAGTTGTGGCAGTTTTGGTGTTCTAAAAAGGCTGTAGCGGTACTACCGCGAATTGGAGCGGATGTAATTTTTCAGTACCGCTCCAGAGCGGTACTACCGCGGCTCCTACAGCGGTAGTACCGCTCCGGACCAAAACCTGTCCTACGGTGGTAGGCACGGATGTATTTTTTAGTACCGCTCGCTAGAAGTAGTACCGCTACCCTTTGCGGTAGTACCGTGAGTACGAGCGGTAGTGCCGCTCCGGCGGTTCTACTGGCCTTTTGCCTCCTCGTTGTTGTTTTTCAAAGGGCTACTACCGCCCTAGTAGTAGTACCGCTCCTTGGAGCGGTAGTACCGCTCTGTGCGGGCTGTGTGGATAACAGTTGGATTTTTTCCTCACCTATAAAAGGGGGTCTTCTTCCCCAATGGTCCTTATCCTTTGAGCTCGTGTTCTTCCCCCATTGTTGACCTTCTCCTAGCTTGCTATCTCTCAATCCCTCCATGGATTCTTGCTAGTTTTTGAGGGAAAAGATAGAGGAGATCTAGATCCACATTTCCACCAATCACTTTCTCCTCTATGTGAGGGGAACCCCTTGGATCTAGATCTTGGAGTTCTTGGTGTTCTCCTTCTTGTTCTTCCTCTCATCTTTCTCCCTAGCATTAGTTGCTTCGGTGGGATTTGAGAGAGAAGGACTTGGGCACTCCGTGTGCCCTTGTCATTGCATTTGGTGCATCGGTTTGAATTCTCCACGTGATACGTGGAAGCTACAAGTTGAGAAGCTTATTACTCTTGGGTGCTTGGTACCCTTGAGCTTGTTACTCTTGGGTGTTTGGACACCCTAGAGCTTGTTCCTCTTGGGTGCCTTGGCGCCCTAGACGGTTGGTGTTGTTCGGAGCTCAATCATTGTGGTGTAAAGCTCCGGGCAAGCATCAGGGTCTCCAATTAGGTTGTGGAGATCGCCCTGAGCAATTTCACGGGTACCGGTGATTGCCCCCAAGGGTTGCCAAAGTGTACGGGTTCGGTGACCGCCCCCAAGAGTTGCCATTTGTACGGGTTTGGTGACCGCCCTCAAGGGTCCCTTAGTGGAATCACGGCATCTTGCATTGTGCGAGGGCGTGAGGAGATTACGGTGGCCCTAGTGGCTTCTTGGGGAGCATTGTGCCTCCACACCGCTCCAAACGGAGATTAGCATCCGCGAGGGTGTGAACTTCGGGATACATCATCGTCTCCGCATGCCTCGGTTATCTCTTACCCGAGCCCTTTACTTATGCACTTTACTTTGTGATAGCTATATTGTTCTTTGTCATATATCTTGCTATCACATAGTTACTTATCTTGCTTAGCATAAGTTGTTGGTGCACATAGGTGAGCCTAGTTGTTGTAGGTTTTGTGCTTGACAAATTAACCGCTAGGTTTATTCCGCATTTGTTCAAGCCTAAACCGTAATTATTTTAAAGCGCCTATTCACCCCCCTCTAGGCGACATCCACGACCTTTCACATGCTTTGTCTTTTTCGGAGGAAGCGTGCAGGTGGGCCCCTTGTTGTTGAAGAGTGATGGCCAAAGAAAAAGGCAAGAGGCAATGGCTGTAGAAGAAAGAGAAGTTTTGGTGAAACAATACACATTCAACCAGACTTGGATGGTATTGTGCAAAATGAGCAAGACTTGGATGTGCTGCTGCAAGATGAGCAAGATTTTGATATTTTGGTGCCAACTGAAGATATGCGTACCTCTGAAGATATTCCAGCTGATGTTGTGCAAGCCGAGCCTATGTTGGAAGTTGAGTTGCCAACTGAAGATATTCCAGCTGATGTGGTGCCAACTGAGCCTATATTGGAAGTTATGTTGCCAACTGGTAATATTGGGTCCGATGATACTGCAACTGTTGTGGTGCGAAATGAAGCTACTGTTCCAGGCAGTCCAGTGAAGAAAATGAAGACCTTGAGTGAATTGCGTTTTGTACAATAAAAAACAAGCATTGGTGAAAAGAAGAAGAAGAAATTGAGTGGTAGGAAGAAGCAGAAGTGAAAATTTGTTGAAACTTGTGTAGTGCTACTATGCTGTAGTAATAAAACCTTGCCTGAATTTGCGTAATGGTATTTTTACTTTGATATGATGTGTATTTGTGTAATAACATTCAAGTTTGAGCCAAAATTCAAATTTGAAGTTATTTGGTCTGTGGTATTGGTGTTACAATGATTTCTAGACTAGTATGCATGTTAGTTGATTAATCGGAGCACATTTATTATGTGAAACTCTCCACATGAAAATTTTTCTCTACATGAGCTCCAAAACCCCTCCAAACCTAGGGAAAACAGACCCATTTGTAAGCAAGTTTTTTTAACCTTCTCTAAATGAGCCAAAAAAGGAAATAACTTGACATCTAGTGTGTGTATATAAGAGTCCTTCTTGATATTGGATCTTTACGATCAAGTATGGCATGTTTAACACTAAACCCTAGCTCACTTCTCTTCAAAACCCTACAACCTCGTTCTTGATAGCCATCTTTTGTGAAGGCTTTTTCATGAAAATATCCATACTCCAAGTTTCTTATTTTTCCTAGATACTTAGTCACATAGAACGATGATTGGCACAAGTTTTATATATTTTATGATTTTTTTGAATTAGTTATGCTCAACCCTAACCATTGAAAGCCTCTCAAAACCCCATCAAAACCCCGCACTCCTCTAGGCCATTGGATCGCTGTGAATGGACGCTCTGGATCAGGCACCAGGGCTACGTCAGCGATCCGTGGGCTACACTCTGATTGGCTGATTTGAAGATGCTGAATATTATAACACGCAGCATTGTGGACCACTGGATGGCAACGGTCTGCATCAGGAGCCATGTCACAGATCCACGGGCTACGCTTTCATTGGCCGGTCGTTTTAGCCCCTTTTTTACGTTGGTTTTTTTGAGACAAGGACTGAGCAGGCCTGCCATGTGTTATTGGGCTTCAATAAAGCGGCCCACCCGTTGGACCGATGGACACCATGCTGCATTTGAGCAGGCCTGAAAAGCATGCATACGCGCAGCCCTGCCGCGGCCGCCCTCGCAGCATTTCATGTTGCATGCATGGCATCGATCACGCCCACCGACACCCTCGTCGCATTATGGCTATTACGCATTCTACATGGGTCTAGATGTCCGACCATCGCTAGCCGCTGCATGCATGGCATGGAGCTCATCTCTCGACACGTTTTAATTGCTAGAGTGCTACTCGGGGGCCGTTGGCATTACTACCACAATGCATGCGCGTCTACACACGGGTTGGCTCGGGTGCGATGCCACATTTGCCCGTTTCCCATGACACCATGAGGGAGAGGAAAACAAAACGTTGAAACTGTGCACCTCGGCTATCTAAGCACACCCAAGCCTACATCTTCCTCTACATCTTCCTCCTACTCTCCTTCATCTCCTATCTTCTCCATAAAACGTCCGAGCCGTCCCAAGATCCACTCGAAGCAAGCAAGATGCAGTTCACTGGGGCTACCTACTGTGTGCCGCCCACCTTCCCCGAGAGGCTCTACCCTGCTGGAGTCCGGGTGGAGAACACCCTATGGGTGTGGGCGATCTCGAGGTGGAGGAGGGCAAGGGGGCTGACCGAGTTCTTCCTCTCCTCCGGCTACCGCCAGCTCCCGAGGGGATCTCTGGCCATGTTCCGAGTCGAAGAGGTCAGTAACAATGGCTATCCTATCGGGCTCATCGTGAGGTTCACCAACCCATTCGACGCCTACTACCTTCTCAGCCATGTTTTTTGGTGTGGATGCGAGTTCATTGCATTCACCGTGTACAACTTCTTCACCGACTTCGAGAGCGCCTTCCCCGCCGTCGAGCGCATGCACACCCTCCCGTACCCTACCGACGATGATGAGTGAAGGAGTTGGCCATGGAGGAGTTGGTCTTGGAGCAAGCAAGCAAGCCGGTGGTGTATCTATATAAGTTGTAATGGTACTATGTATGTCATGCTTGGGACCTGTTTATCTATCTTAGTTGTAATGTGGTACTATCTATCTCATGCAATTCTAGTACTTATGCTACTATATTATGATGTGTTCTATCTGTTTTTTTCTATCTAGTTGATATTGGTCAGTTGATATATATCGTGCTTGATGTTCTATCTAGTTGATCTATGTGTTACTAATAAAAGGGGTAGATTCCACTATGGACATGCAAGTGTATTGGTACCCAATTTTTTTTGCAAAAAAAATTCATATCTTGGTATGCTGCATGTGTGCATGCATGTATCTAGGCCCTGACTAATATGGTCACCCTAGCTAGTAGGTGTAGGGTGCAAATTTTTGCGCAACCATGGACATGCAACTAATTTAGTTCATGCAAATAATTATTTGATTAACTGAAATGCCCAAAAGAAATATTTTTGTGCTCCTAAAAATATTGGTTTGAATTTTACCTCTGGCCATTTTTTAGAGAAAAACATGAACATTTTCTTTGACCTATTGAAGCGAATTTTAACTTGATCATTTCCAAAAATGATTTCTGAGGCTTTCACATATCCCCATTTAATTTGGGTTTCATGGAACCATAGACATGCATAAAAAGAATCACAAAACAATAGTGGACAAGCAACAAATATGTAAAGAAAAACAAAAAAGTACAATACATATGACCCAACATTTATTCGACAGAAAAATTTGGCTAAAGAAAAAACAAGTAAGGAAGTATATGTTTGTTAAAGGTTTATTTGCTGAAGCAACATTTTATTTTGAGGTTTTAGTCAAAGCATTTTTTTAAACATGGGTGCCTCGGTGCTATAAAACTAGGCTGTTGCCCCTACGCGGGTGGGCTTGTCTCAATTTGGGCCTGGTTATTTTCTCACGGCCCAACATCTATTCGGCAGCAAGATTTGTTTTTCTGAATTTGGGGGTATGCACTCTGTTAACTGAAGAACAAGAACAGAGCATGAACACTGAATATTTCTGTTTCGATTCAGTTACAAGAACTTGGCATGGCGCACATATCGCATCCTATGCCCTGACAAACCTAAATGCCCCCTCTAGTGACAGATGAATAGCAAGTAAAACATAAACAGAGCAATGACACAACAATAAACCCCCCTGCCATGATATTTGCTTGCTTCTGCAAATCGATCATCTCTATTTGATTTTTCTTGATCTTCTTCAGTTCCTCGGTCAGTTCAGACTCCAAGTGCGGTTCAGCATTGCGCGCATACCTCACCATCGGCACGACTCTGCCCGCCCCTCTGTCCGAGCTCCCCAAATTCTCCATCTGCGGCACCCCGCCCAAATTGAGCTCCCAGGTTGCGGCCCCGCTCGAATCAATGTTGTCCTCGAACTGAATCCTCTCAACATAATCGTCCATCCACTCGAAATGTGTGCATTTCTTCGGGATCTGAAAACAACAACATGAACCCTAAATTCAAAATTCGAGGGGAAAAAAATATGGAGAAATTAGAGCAAATGGCAGTGAAAGAACGGGCTAAGAACTGAGATCTAACCTTGCCATCCCTTCCTGCCATTGTTTTGCTCAAGGACTTCACAAATCCCCCCCCCCCCCCCCCCAAGATTTCCATTCTCATTAATCCTACTGACCCACCGTTTCAGAGGCTCTGGATGTGGGCAGTCAGGGCAACTTGTGAGCGGCACTGGACCATACTGACGGCATTTTGATTGCGTGACGGAGGAGGTGGACATCTGCACTAAGTTGCCGGAAAAGAGGAAGAATGAGGAAAGGGGAAAAGCAATGGGCGGCGGCGGGCGGACGGGCACGGGGGGAATCTCTTCTAGCTGCGAAGAGGTGAGTCTCGCGCTTATTGGACAAGTGGTGGGTCCCGCGCTTACGTGGATAAGTTATGGGTCCAGCCCATAACAGCTAATGAGGGCATCAGTTCAGCTTAAGGGCCATATGTCGTGTGTGGGCTATTTACTACCTCAAAAGTGTCGCCCCCAAGCCATTCTGTCAAACAACATCTCACTCCATCCAATTCCTACGAAAGATGTGGCACACGAGCTATTGACCCGGCGCAAATGGAGGCGGAGAACATGAATGTCACGGCGCCCCTCGCGGACCCGAAGATTGTCAACAAGAACTAAGCGGTACTCGCGTCCATACGGAGCACCAACATGGTCGACCGCGAGCGCTGCCAGCTCCACGTCAAAGGTGCAGCGGGCCTGGCTCTTCGAGGAACTGGAGGACAAGGACACTGTTATTAGAGTTAAACACGAAGTGGATATGTTTTGTCCGGTTCAAATACACGTGCACGTGTGCGTGTAGGTCACCGATTAGGACTAGTAGTATATATAGTCGTGAGGGGTGACCAGGCGCAGCAACGCCGAGGTCTCCTCGCCAAAAACGCAAGGGAAAGTCGAGGCGGCCTTATCTCCGTCCGCACTACCGCCGCCACCGCGCCATCTCCGGTCAGTCGGTCACCATCTGAGCTCTGAAGGTTCGCGCCACTCCCCCGTATCGTGGCCCTCTCTTTCTCTCTGCTTCCCGCTGGGTATTAATGCGCTCTTCTTTCAAACATCAGATTAGCACGCGGCGGCGCCATCACGTCGTGACGATTCTTTCTTCTCTGCCGCCGTTTCCTCCTGGTCACCACTCACCAAGATGGGGGCATGCATGACGTTGTCTACGTGCTCACCGGAGGCGGCTGAAGGCACGCACGTGTTCGAGATCTTGGGTTACAGCAAGCACAGGGGCATGGGGCAAGACCCTGGTAGCTACATACAATCAGGGGTTTTTGCAGTCGGCGGCCACGACTGGGCCATCCGCTTCTATCCTGATGGGTATAAAAGTGAGAATCGAGATTACATCGCAGTTTTTCTCGAGCTTATGAGCAAGAGCAATAAAGTCTGGGCCTCTTGTGACCTGAGGCTGGTCGACCAGTGCACTGGATTACGGTCTTCGGTGATCAAAACTGGGCCTAGGATTTTCAATTCCGACGATTCTAGTCGGTATGCTCCGGGGACTGCTCAGTTCAAAAAGCGAAGCGAGATCGAGGGATCCGCATACCTTAAGGATGATCGCCTGATGATTGAATGCATTGTCACTGTTTTTGAGAAACCACGTGTTACCAAAACCACTGAAGCCAAATCGCCGCCCAAAATTGACAGGCCACCATCTGACATGGCTAAGCAGGTTGGCAAGCTGCTGGAAGAAAAGGAGGGATTGGATGTCAGTTTCATTGTTGGAGGTGAGACCATTGAAGCGCATAGGCTCATTCTCGCTATGCGGTCGCCTGTTCTTAAAGCGGAGCTTTACGGGCCAATGAGGGAGGCGAGGGTGGGACAGTCCATTACCATCAAGGACATGCGGCCTTCCATCTTCAGGGCCATGCTCCATTTCATCTATACCGATTCATTGCCTGGCTGTAGGGACTTCGAGGGAGAAGAGAATACTGAGATGATCCGGCTTTTACTGGTGGCTGCAGACAGATATGCCGTGGAGAGGCTCAAGATGGTTTGCCAAAGCATCCTTTGCGATGATCTGAATGTGGACACCGTGGCAACCACATTGGCTTTAGCTGACCAATATAACTGTGATAAGCTTAAGGACGCTTGCCTTGAATTTATCAAAATATCAGATGATAATGCTATGGACGCCGTGGTGGCAACCCAAGGCTTCAAAGATCTCAAAGTGACTTGCCCATCTCTCATAGTGGACGCACTGGAGAACAGAAGAAAGCTTGGTAAAGCATGAGCAGCTACATTGGTAGATTTGCTAAATCCTATGAACTGTTCTTGAGTAGTATTTGTTAAATTTCTTCCACCCACTTGCCGTAGGGATGGTCAGCTCAATTTTAGATGGATGACGGATCTAAGAATAGTTAGGTTAATTCTCAAGTGATGTGAATGGTGTGAATGTTCTCCTAAATCATCCCAGAATTTTTATTTATCATTATCAGGTTGTTAAGTTTATCTAGAGCGCCTCTCTGCGACCGTGTAACACTTGGTCCTAATCTTCTAACAAAATTTCCTTGCAACCTTTGTTGAACATTTGATACCCAGATGGCCTACACGCGCAAGCAATGCCACGATGGTCTCATCTATAAGAGTGAAAACAAGATTAAACACGGCAAAATGCTATTCTCGAAATATAGATTATGAATAGGAAAGTTTTTTTTCCCTGAAGCAGGATAGAATGCATGATCTTGTGCTAGATTAGACAGCATATGTAAGAGTGGGCAAACAGGGAAATGATTAGGATTATTACATTGAGCTCAGGGATGCAAGTGTCGTGCCGCAACTGCCCGCCTCGTGTATTACCTCAGCCAAATTACTGAATGTCATCTGTGTCTGCCATTTTCTTTGTTTCTAATATCGTTGTTCTGAACCTCCGGCCCATGTTCTTGTTGCTTTCCTGTCTGTCATTCAGGCTGTTGATAAG
Organism: Triticum timopheevii; assembly: GCA_963921465.1. NCBI lineage: Eukaryota > Viridiplantae > Streptophyta > Magnoliopsida > Poales > Poaceae > Triticum > Triticum timopheevii. The sequence continues at coordinate 572,023,804 of OY997270.1, forward strand.
TTTCAGGTTATTTGAAAATAATTGTCCCGTGGTGCACCTCCAATCCATTCGTCATTCAGCTCAGCCTATAGGCGTTTCTTTTCCTTGAAATCGTTGGGTGTTTCTTGCCTTTCATATCTGCTAAAGAACGAATTGTTAGACTAGTGTCAGTGTGCGTGCGTCTCTCCCCTAGATCCTCTTTCAGGAATTTCTGTTGTTGCCGCTGTAATTTCTGTATAAATAGGTTGGAAAAGCTGTGCTGAATCCTATTTCCTCTTTCAGGAATAACGAGAAAGTGAGCCTCGTTAAAAATGAGGTGAATAGTGTGATCCACAAGTGTTGTCGCTGTCGAGTTCCTCGGTTTTAAGTCCCAAGTGAGAGTTGAACCGACCCCCTAAAAAACAGAAGTGAGGTTTGAACCGAATTGCTTCAGCATAAAGGTTTGAAATCTGGGGTGATTGCATATGTTTTTCTAGGTTGCCTGTACAAGTACAGTATCAGTCGCTGTTGCCGGTAAATGCATGTTTGAGGTTGTGGTCTGGAGCTTGTGTTGGTTTATCATCTTGTAGGCACTTTGGGCCGTCCAGTTTGCACATTCTAAACACAGAGGAAGGACACACGCACCTGATGCCGCGATGCGTCCACAACGACTCACTGATCGCCATGAGGTTGGAGTAACTCCAGTAGAATCGTCAAAATCAGTCGATCTCCAAAATAGTAATTTCTACTGATTGCTATGACCTTTAGCATAGAAAAAAACACTAGTCTGACAGAGCCGCTATAGCAATAAGTATGAAACAACTTACAGGCTCCCTTTTTTTTAGAGGAAAAGGGCTCCGTTTCATTGAAACGGAACCACACCACAGTGTCAGTTACATCACGCGAGGGAGGACTGAGTGCCGACCCCAGCTGACTACAAACCTACGTTGCACCGATACGGCGATACTGATATGGTGATACGAGTACGGCGATACGTGATACGGCAATTTCTAGAAACAGCAATATGCGATACGGCAAGTATATATATAAATAATTAATAAAATTACATGTAATAAAAACAAACATAATACAATGTGTGAGATGAGATGAAAATACCACCCCATTTGTTGCCTGACTGCCTCTTTTCTTTTCTAGTCTTGAATGATCATCCAGGTCCTCAACTCCTCATGGTGTATGCAAAATAGAAAATAGATCACATGATATTAGACTTGATAATCTGAGATAGACAATCATGAAAAGTGAAAAGCAGTAAACAGGTTAGCTTGTAGCATACCAGATGAATAGATTTCCAAACTTCCAAGTTCCAACAAGTTTCATTCTCAATGGCCATAGAGAAACAATGCAAAAGTTCACGAAGATAACATGATAAATAGGAAGATCCATAGTCAAACAATCCATAATTGTGCATTACAACATAACAACAAGAAGATACAAGGCTCAGGTGGCCATGGAACCAAATTCAAACAATGCATAATTGTGCATTACAACATAGTAACAACATAAACTAAACGAGACAGCTCAAGTGAGAGCATCCATAATCTCAGCCTCCAATTCGGGTTCATCAAGTGTAAGGTCAGCACCTTCAAGCATGCCAACACCAGTGAAGCTCTCAACCCCATCTCCACCCACATCCCACATCCGGCTTGGCCCAACATGATAAGCATCAGATTGTCTTGAAAGCAGACGCAAGTTGTTATGTGAGAACACTAAATCCTCAGCACGTACAGGAGTGAGCATGTTTCTACCGGAGCTATCACTATTAGGGAAAAGCCTATACAGAGAATCTTAGCAGCAGCGCGGTTCAAAATAGAGCGCTGCTGCTAAGTAGTTGTAGCGCGTGTTACGTAAACTCGCTGTTGATAAGGATTTAGCAGTAGCGCGCTCGACCAGAAACGCGCTGCTACAAATATCGACCGGCGGTATTCCCCTAACTCTAAGTAGCAGTAGCGCGGTCGCGAAAACAGCGCTACTGCTAAGTAGGTAGTAGTAGCGCGCTTTCCTCGAGATCGCTGCTGGTAAGTTTCAAATTGCCACAATTTTTTGTCCCAGTTAGCAGTAGCGCCTTATCGAGAAGCGCGCTGCTGCTAAGTACTTAGCAGCAGCGCGTTTTCTCTCCCGCGCTACTGCTAACCCCACCAACCCAACACCTTTCCCCACCCGTCCCTCCCCTCCCCCTCCTCTTTTCCCTTCCCCCTACCTCCCCCTCTCCTCTCTTCCCTCCACCACATGCTCCCACTCTCACTCTTCTTCTTCTCAATACTTCTCCCCCATTACTCTCTCTCTTCTCTATCCACCTTCTCTCTCTTCATTACTCCTACATAACTACACCACCTCCATTAATGCATCTCCTTTCTCTTTTTCCTTCCCCCTCCACTAGTTGAAGTTGTCTCCTTCCAAATTAGGTAGCTAGGTAGATGTAGGATTAAGTTAAGTGACCTATTTGCCCCCTAACTAGATCTATCTTTGTCAAGAAGAGCTTTGTGCACTTTTGATCTCCCTACAACATTATCTCCGGCCATCGAGATAGAGGTGATGAAAATTTCATGCTTTTGCAAAATGGAAATGTGTTTATGTGTGTGTGATATGTTTGTGGAAATTGTGTGTGTGGCATGACTTGACGCCGCCAAATTGTGCTTTTGAGTTGCCTATGTTTTGCCGAAATGTCGATTTATTTCCGTTTCGGCGAATTCCAGGCAAACTCTAGATCCATATATGTCCTATTTTTAGGGAAGGTCATGCCAAAAAATTTTTATGACTTTGATGCATGCATGCATTTTCACAATCAATTTTTTTATTATTACCGTGCAGAGTTGACGATGGTCAGTGGAACGATGGTGGACAGGTGGTTGCGGCCGGCGGTGCAAGACATGAAAGAAAATAACCGGACAGAGGTTTTATGTCCGTGTCGAAAATGCAAAGGAATAGTTTGGCTCGACCCCCATGACGATGGTCGTGTCGAAGCGCACCTGCTCATGACTGGTTTCATGGATGGCTATACTTGGTGGATAATTGAAGATGAGGATGACGATGTTAAGGATGCCGACGGGGCAGGCAATGATGACACGGGGCAAGACGAAGAGATGATCGATAATGGCGGCGGGGAAGAGGCCGGACATGGCGGCGGAGAAGGGGCCGGACATGGCGGAGGAGAAGGGGCCGGACATGGCAGCGGAGAGAACGACATGGACTCCACGCTGCAGAGTTCGTCGGTACTAAGTTCAATTGTGCGGGACCCTCATGTTCAAGCATTGCTTCGCAAGGAGACGAGTACTGAGAGAGCTGCTTCTAGAGAGGAGGCTAAGCTGGAGCAACTGGTGGTAGACTCGAACACTCCATTGTATGATGGTTGCAATCCTGAGGTGACCCGGTTGAGTTTCACGCTCCAACTCCTGAAGACGAAGGCTAAAAACAAATGGACCGACACTAGCCTCGATGAGCATCTCAAGTACCTAAAGGATGTTCTTCCCGCGGGTAATCTATGTCCTACTAGTGTTGATGAGGCCAAGAAGATCGTGTGCCCTCTTGATCTGCCACACGTTAGATACCATGCATGCATCAACGATTGCATAATTTATCGGAAGGAGCACGCGGAAAAAACAAGCTGTCCGGTGTGCAATGCTTCTCGATACAAGAAGGCCGGGAAGAAATGTCCCCAGAAAGTTGTATGGTACTTACCGATCACTCCCCGTCTCCAGAGGTATTTTGTAGATCCCAAGGAAGCAAAGCTAATGCACTGGCACGCGGAGAGGAAGAAGCCCGACGATGGAGATGATCCGAAGCTGAGACACGTGAAGGATGGAAGCCAGTGGAGAGCGTTGAACAGCTTCTATCGGTATTTTGAATGTGATGCAAGGAACATCGTGCTCGGCGTGTGTACCGATGGCATGAATCCGTTTGGCAACCAGAACACCAACCATAGTACATGGCCCGTGTTTGTATGGATGTACAACCTCCCCCGCCCCCCTGGTTGTGCATGAAATCGAAGTACATTCACATGAGCATGCTTATTCAAGGGCCGAAACAACCAGGAAATAATATTAATTTGTATCTGGGGCTACTTCAAGAGGAGTTAGACACGTTATGGAAAACACCGGCCAAGACATGGGACGCCAGCAAAGGTGAGTATTTCAACATGAGAGCCGCGCTGATCACGACAGTGCAGGACTATCTCGGTTACGGATATGTGGCAGGCCAGGTGTGCCATGGATATTGCGGATGCATGCGGTGCATGGATGATACAACGTCTCAGCAGCTAACGTCAAGGAAAGATGGCGGGTCTGGGAAAATCGTGTACATGGGGCATCGAAGATGGCTTGAACAGGACGACCCGTGGAGAAACCGTGGAGATCTATTCAATGGTCACGCTGAGCATCGAGGACCTCCACGTAAGCGGAGCGGTGCCGAAATCGATGAGCTGTTGAAAAACTGGAAGGAGTGCCCCGCGCCAGGAAAGACGATGAGAAAGGCGCCGGAGCCGCTGCTGAAGGTATGGAAGACAAGGTCTGTGTTCTGGGACTTGGAGTACTGGCACAAACTCGATACACCTCATTGCCTTGATCAAATGCATATCTGTAAGAATGTCCTTGAGAGCTTGCTCGCAACACTGATGAACATGTCAGATAAGACCAAGGATGGGCCGAAGGCAAGAAAAGACTTGCAAGATTTGAAAATCAGGGAAGATCTGCACATGCCGCCCCGTAAAATGTCAGACGAGACAGAGACGGAGATAGAGGCACGGGAGAAGAAGGGCAAGAAATTAAAGAAAGAGGATTATTGCCCCCCCTCTTGCTTCACCTTAAGTGAGGCTGAGATCAATCAATTCTTTAAGTGCCTTACCGGAGTGAAAGTTAGTTCCGGTTACTGTGGCAAGATAAGCAGATATCTAGACATGGACAAGAAAAGGTTCAGCGGGATGAAGTCTCATGACTGTCATGTGATGATGACGCAGATACTACCTGTTGCCCTTAGAGGGATAATGGACAAGCACATCCGTTACACGCTTATTGGTCTCTGCAACTTTTTCGACATCATCTCTCGAAAGTCGATCAGTGTGAAGCAGCTCCAAAGGCTACAGGAAGAGATCGTTGTGATACTGAATGAGCTTGAGATGTACTTCCCGCCCGTGTTCTTCGACGTGATGGTGCATCTGTGTGTCCATATTGTGGATGACATAATAGACCTGGGGCCGTCATTCCTGCACAACATGATGCCATTTGAGAGGATGAATGGGATCATCAAAGGATTCATTCGTAACATGTCCCGTCCGGATGGAAGCATCGTCCAGGGCTATTTGGCACAAGAGTGCATCTCTTTCTGTGAGAATTTTCTATATGGCGCAGACCAGCCGCCTGGTGTTAGTGTTGGTTTGCCCGTTAACAAGCACGATGGGAGGCTCGAAGGAGATGGTCACTGCAACGGTCGTAAGGAACTGCACGTGGCATACTCAGATCGACGCAGCGACTTTGACAGAGCAAACTTGGTAGTGCTACAACACCTAGACGAGGTAGATCCTTTCGTGGCACTGCACAAAGAAATTATCGCAAAGAAGTATCGTGACCGGGGGGTATGCAGGACGGACGCCGAAGTTACTAGAGAGCACAACTCCACTTTCCTGCATTGGTTCAAAGAGCATATTATTGCTAATCCCCCGGAGGAGGGCTCTAAGGACGGATTGCTCATATACGCCTTAGCACATGGCCCCTCGCCCAACCTCATAACCTATCAGGCATATGATATCAACGGATACACGTTCTACACGGAGGCAAAAGATATGGACAGTGATGATCAGAACTCAAGGGTGACGATGGAATGCATGACCGGCAGCGACAACGGCACATCTGAACGATTTTATGGAAGGGTCGAGGAAATCTGGGAGCTTGACTACTCTGGACTGCACAACACGACGATGTTCCGTGTCAGATGGGCTAAGAATGTCGAAAGAGAAAGCCGGATGTTCACTACCATGACTATACCCGACGCCAAGAGCGCTACCGTGAACGCTATCGCAAAAAACGAGCCATGGGTACACGCTAAGCACGTGACACAATGCTTCTTCATAACTGACCCGCGCAATCCCAGCCGTGTTGTCATGAGGAGAGGCAAAAGAAACATCATTGGAATGGATGGAGTCGCCAACGAGGAAGACTATGATCAGTACGGCAACCCAATGAGGGAAGATGACGATGATGATGAAGTATACGTCAAAAGAAGAATCAATACTACATTACCTAAGAAAAATCATACTCCATGGAAAAGGCAAAGTCACAATGAGGGGCTCAATTATTCTTCGACGAACAATAAGGGAAAGAAGCTGATTCAAAAACGAAAACGTCAGCACTGAGGAAACGTATGTTATGGGTCCAATGATGTGTAATATATATATGTTCCTATTTTGTATACACACTTAGCCATTATTATGCATGGGTCCAATGATGTGTAATATATATGTTCCTATTTTGCATACATATTTAACCATCAAATGATGCAATATATATCGCCCTCCCTTCGTTCACTGCCCTCGGGAAATAAAAGTGGGATAAAATAAAGGAAAAAAAAAGGAAAACTGGCAGTAGCGACGGCAGTAGCAGTGCGTTTCTACAAAACCGCTGTAGCTAGATCTTAGTAGTAGCGTGTTTCTCACAAACCGCTGCAGCTACGCATCATAGTAGTAGCGAGTTTCCCATAAACCGCTGCAGCTACGCATCATAGTAGTAGCGCTTTTCTCCGAAACCGCTGCAGCTACAGAACTTAGTAGCAGCGCCTTTTGGCATAATGCGCTACTGCTACGTCCACTTAACCCAAAATTCTCACTTGCCCAGCTTCATCCCGCCATTTTTCCCCCCAAATCCCCACTCTCTCTCCCCCGTCGCTCCGCCGCGCCCGACCCGGCCCCGGCGCTCGCCCCCGACTCCGCCGGCGCCGGCGCTAGCCCCGGCGCTCGCCCCCGTCCGGCCCTCGAGCCCGACTCCGGCGCCGCCGCTAGCCCCCGACCACGCCGCTCGCCCTCGACCTAGCCGCTCGCCCCCGACTCCGGCGCCGGCGCTCGCCCCCGACCGAGCGCGCTCGCCCCCGACCCGTCGGCCCTCGCCTCCCTCCTCTCCCCTGCCGGCCGTCGTCGGGCCTGCCTCCTCGCCCCTGCACTCTCTGTAAACCCCCCCCCCCCCTCTCTGCTAGGGTTCTTCATGTTAATTAATTAGGTTATCTATTTAGTTATGAATTTAGCTAGGTTTCAAAATTAGCTGAATTTATATGGAAATTTGAACTGGACATGTGATATGTGCATATGTCATGTTTTGGACATGTCATGTTTGGAAAATGATCCGAGTGGCCTATGTTACGCCGGAATGTTGATTCATTTCCGTTTCGGTGAATTTCAGGCGCTCGATATGTCCATTTTTTAGCAAAGGTCATGCCGAAATTTCCCGTGAATAAAGGCATGATTTGTGCTACATAGTTGGCATATCGAGTGCTGGCACATAGATTTATTTTTATGTCATTTCTCATTTATTCATACTTTTAGAAATAAATGAGGCCACTTAATCATAGGAAACATGTCGAACAACGAAGAAACTGGGCCTTCTGACCAAGATGCAGACGAGATGGATTATGAGGGTGAACAAGAGTACCTCGACTATTTGACTGCTAAGCAAGGTTTGCAGGTCGGCCTCGATGATGGTACTAACGCCGACATCGACACCGACGGCGCCGGCACCGATGGCGGCGCCGAGAACGGTGGGGAAGGTACCGGCGGGGAAGGTACCGGCCCCGATGCCGATACCGAAAAGAGGAAGCATAAGAAGCAGAGGATACGAAAACCTAACAAACTAGGGATTGGACGACTTGTGATCACAAAGATGGCACCTGGCAAGTTTGAGCCGTTAGAGCCGGAAGAACCTCGCAAATGCTATGGGAACCAAGTAGGATGCATCCTACGGGAATGCACTAGCATCAACGACGATGACTTAAGGAGTAAAGAACATTTGACGCAGTTGCTCCTAACGAAGTTGCACAAGAGATTCAAGTTCCCCGACCGGGATGATAACATAGAACAACCGTGGGATGATCCGAAGATGAAAAAGATTAACAATCACGCCATGGGCATGTTCAACAATGATTTGGCCTCCTGGAAAGGGAGGGTGAAACGAGCTATTGAGGCTGATGAACCCCTATCCAAGATTCTGGAGGAAAATCCGACACTTACGGAAGAGGAGTTCGAAAAGTTCAAGGACACTTGCGCTACCGAGGCAGCCAAGGCTAAGGCTGCGAAATTCAAAAGCCTTCAGCAAAGGAACACGGGGAAGCATCGCCTCGGAAGCCGTGGCTACCTCGGTAAAAGGCCCATATGGGATAAGGAGGACGCGGAACGTGAAGCCGCGGGTCTCCCAGACCCCTTCGCGAAGTTCACCAACCCCTTGGAGCATGACTTCATCAGGGCCCGCTACAAGTGGGACAAGGAGAAAAAGGTTTTTTACACGGACAAGATCACGAGGAAATTGATTAGACTACTGGAGAAGCAACACCGGCTTGCAGCCGAAAGCCCTACTTCTCCGATGAGGCCCAAGTGGGACACCCCTCTCAACCGGGCCTTGAACGAACTTAAGGGACTCCCGTTGGACCAGCGGCCGCAATATGGTCGTGTGCACGGCGCTGGAGACGGCGCCACGTGGAAGGTGTTTTACAACGACGGCCCGGAGGCCAAGAAGCAGAAAAAGAAGTTTAGTCAGGCGGACATCGATGCAAACCTGAAGCTTGCGGTCGAGAAAAAAGCAGCTGAGGACGCGAAAAAAGCAGCCGAGGACAAATATGAGTTGCTACAGCAGGCAGTCAATGCAGCTGTAACTGCCTGCAGAAATGATTTCGCTACTAACTTGGTTCCAGTTATCATCAACTGGGCGAAGGAAAATCCAGACAAGATGGTACATGATTTCCCGATGCCCAGTTTCGTCGCGAGCAACTCCATGAACAACAACACCATCGCACCATCACTTGCTCAAGCAACCGGGCCTCCTCTCGCAGCCGCTCCCGCTCATAGCAGCCCGTCCTCAGTCTCAGGCGCACTAGGTGGGCCTTTGTCTTTGGCTGAGCTCGACGCCGTCACGGTAATTACATGTCGCACCAACATATATATATATATAGATAATATTCCATTTTTTTTGCCTTTCGGTTGTTTTACACCACAGACATATGTGTTTGCAGGCGAAAGAAACCCCATGCACCATACTCTACTTGATCAAAGGCCAGAAGGTGGACGTGGGAAAGGGGATGATAATGGACCCCTCTCAACGCACATTCCACAACCAGCCGATCCCCGTTGGGCACTTCAGGGTTAGCTTGACCAGTGTGAAATCGGGGCACGAGGATTTGCCTCCTCCGGTACAGCATGTGGGAGCGGACGACGAGACCCTACCGCGGATTGGACGCTGCAAGGGTTGGGTGCTGCTATGGCCGAAGAATCTTATTCGTCTGGAGCCGGCCGAGAGCACACCAATAACTACCACACATCAACAAGCATGTGCGGAGACCACCACCCCACCTACGCAATTACCAGCTCCTGTAGTAGTGTCGGGTGAGAGCGGCGGACGACATGATGAAGGGGGTGCAATAGTACTGGCTGATGTAATTTCTCCTGTAGAACAGAGAATGGATGATGAGACGGAGGTCGACCCTATGGATTACCTCAATACAAACGCGTATGACTGTGACATAGATATGATGAGTCAACCATATGACTAATCGGGCTATCAGCTTGCTAATGAGGATATGGATGATATGCCCGAGCAGGGCCGTACCATGGATTGCAAAAAGTCTCTCTTCATGAAATCCTCACAGGACACGCCTGAAGATGCCGCCTCAACACAGGCTCAACTAGCCGGGCGCGAGGGTCGTACAGTACTTAGCCCGGGAACACTTGGGCAGGGGTTAAGGAAGGGTCTGGAAGGTGTGCCCAAGAAAAAAGAGAGGAAGAGATCGGGGAAGGTAACTGCCTCCAAACAAGCCAGAGCACACAGCAGCCAGACGATGCATTCTGAAGAGCGTGTACCCGTGAAAGGTGCGGTCATGTTCCATCTCACGGGCGAGCCGATGCTACCGCCGAAACCGCTGGAGGCACTATCAGGGGATCTCAGGAGACTGCACAACCATGTGCTGTCGACTGAGAAAAGCCTACTAGCCTCAAAGGATCCAGGATATCCGACATACGCGGCTCGTGTGCCTGAGGGGAAGTGCTACGTCGACACACGGCCCGCGGAGGTGTTCTTCCTGCGGTTTGACCATATCTTTGAGATGTTTCTAACAAGGCGGCTTGATTTTACTATCGTCCGCCTTTTTGCGCTACATATGAGCTCCGTCATGAAGAGTGAAGAAGTCTCGCAAATCTGTGTGGCGGATCCGTACTACATGCACGAGTCTTTCTTGAGTCTCGGCGACTTTGAGCGTGAAACTGCTAGGGAGTACCTCCAAAACTTCATGGTACAGAATAAGGACCGGGAAATTGTCCTCGTGCCTTATCATCCAAAGTAAGTCAGTTCCGGACAACCCTTTCGTACATTTCAATCATTCCTTCTCTCTCATATGGGGAATAATTTGAGGTGTATTTTCCCCGCAGCAACGGGCGCGCTGTTCTTATCGTTCTTTACCCGCAAGTCTCCCACGCCGTGTATTTTGACCCTTCCAGAGACTACGAGAAAAAGGACTACACCCACATAATGAATATTCTAGATGATGCTCTCCAAGGCTTCAGCTTTAGAGGTGGCCACGTGCATATCAGGAAACAAAGGAACAAGAAGATGGGTTTCGCGCATAAAACTAACTTCTCCTGCATCCATGTCCCAAAACCAAGCAAGAAGGATGGATTCTACATTGTCCATCTCATGATTCAGTTCAACACGGATCACCAAAAGCTTCGCATTAAAAGCAGAAATGATGATCATATCCACAAGTGGCTAGAATCTCATGGAGAAGCGAATTATAAACTTAGAGATGACTTCTTTCGCATCCAAAGCGACATTGCGACGATCATCATGAAAGAAGTCGTCGATGAGAAAGGGATGTTCCACCACGGCCCTATATCGCGAGCTGACGTCCGAACTCGCATAGGCATGCAACGTCTAGACCTCACGCCGTTCAAGCAGCTAGGGTTCGTCCTCGATGATATGGAAGGATGGAACTTCTAGTGATTTATGATGCCGATGATGATGATATGTGTCGGTTGAACTTGTATACTTTTTATAGCGATGAAACTTTGTGATGTCCACGGTCCCTGCCGAACTTGCGTAACGCTACTTTGTTAGTTTGCGTACGATGACCTGCGTACCTCTAGTTAATTAATTTGCATACTGTATATGTTGCATCTAGTTGCTAACCTTTCTTTTTTGGTGTTGCTCTAGTATATTTTGTTGCATATATATATGATTGTACATCCTCTTCATGAACATGCATCTCTAACAGGTACCTAGTTTCTTGATGGCGAGATGGAAATGCTATGTCGTGTACAAAGGGAAGGTTCCGGGGGTGTACAACGAGTGGCATGAGTGTCAGGCGCAAGTGAATGGGTTCACGGGCGCCAGCCATAAAGGCTTCAAAAGCAGACAAGAAGGAGAAGCTAGTTACTTGAGGTTCACGCTAGCGCGAGAGAGGACTCGTAACCGCCACCTCATGTACTGCATGGTTCCGCTCTCACTCATAGTGATAGCACTTCTTGCGTATACCTTTGTTTAGATGGATGACGTTGTTGTAGTTGCAAGTATCCGAGACTTGCATGTATTGCTATTTTCGAGATGATGACAAGATATCACTTTGTGTTGGATGATGATTATGAAGAGACTATTTGTATGTACATACTACGATTACATTTGTGGTCTCGCAGGCATTTGTATGTGTATCATGATGACATTTCTATGTGCTAAAGATTCTTCTACAAAGCCGGTTCAAATACAAAACAAATATGCCAAAAAAAAACTACTTAAATTAGCAGTAGCGAGTGTACAAAAGTAAGCAGCAGCGCCTCAATAGCAGTAGCGCGTCCTGCCAAAGAGCGCTAGCGCTACTAGCGGTAGCGAGCTTACCATAACCGCGCTGCTGCTACACTTGTGTAGCAGTAGCGCGGGTGCGCACGCGCTACTGCTATGAGTTAGCTGTAGCTCCGTATTAGTAGCGCGGGTACCCGCGCTACTGATACATCTAAAACCCGCGCTGCTGCTAGCCTTTTCCCTAGTAGTGTATGGATGAAGGAATATGTGCTCCAATTCCTTTCACAGCAAGATGATGATGAGGATTGCCCAAGTAACTTCAATGCTAAACTTTTCAAGAACTTTGTGCTTCCTCCATGAGTGCCCCACCACTGCTTTGGTTCAAAATCATCTCTATCTTCAATTGAATCTGCATCCTGAAAGGCATTCATCATTAGAGCAAAATCTGCAAATTCTTTCTTGACGGTCTTGTAGTCATTTGGGTCCGGAAAAAACTTCAGCAAACACTTGTTTCTCATTTGTAAAATCTCATGATCATCAATGGGGGTAACACGACCACGGACTGCCCCAACCCAATTTGGACTATAGTACCTATTAACATGACAATATAAAATCAGCAAGCTTTTAAAGTTGAGAACTTGAGATCATCAAATGACAAACATATATAAATCATCAAACCTTGGATTGCATGAGTGAGCCAAACAATGGAGTGGGGTATTACTCTTAGCCCAACGTTTAAGAAGTTTTTTCTTGATTATGATATAGAGAGCACAATCTTCATGAAGTTCCTTTTTTTCATAACGATAAATGGGAACTTTCACCTATGAACAATGAACAACAATCAAAATCAGCAAGCAACACACATCAATAATGCCCAAATGATGATGAAGAAAGCTACAAGAATCACTTACCTTCTCTATCATGTCGTCCCACATCTCATATATCAAATGGAGAGATGGTTTGTCCGTGTCGGTCAACCTTATCATTGCATACATGGGTGAGGTGAAAGAGACAATGTATTCAATTTTATCCCACCACACATCACTCAAAATGAGTTCCTTCACCCTTTGAGCTATAATAGGATCATCCTCTCTATAAGTAGCCCAATTTGAATGAACTACCATTTGTGTGAGTGCGTCCTTGATTAAAAGAAACCTCTTCAACATGATGACAACACTTGCAAATCTGGTTTCTGCAATTTGGAGGAACTTGAGTTTGCTAAACTCATTCAACATAGACAACCTCATGCCATGGTTCATGATGAAGTTCTTGACAAAGGCAGCTAGGTCAGAAACCTCTTCTATAAAGAGAAGAACTTCATATTCATCAATATCATCCTTCTTTGGGTCACAAATTTCCTTCAACACAAGATTGAGGCAGTGCACAATGCAAGGAGCCCAATAAATATTCTTGTATTTTGCTTGAATCATCAACCTAGCACCTCTCACATTAGATGCATTGTCTGTGATCACTTGGACCACATTCTCAGATCCAATCTCCTCAACCACTTCCTTCATCTTCTCATATATATATATTCCTTGGATTTGGTCTACTCATTGAAAACAATAACAATCAGCAAGCAATTTATGCAATCAGGAAGCAATTTAAGCAAGTTTAGAATTGGCCGCCTTTGAGGATCAGACCAACCATCAGTTGCAATAGTCACTCCTTTGAGCGGCCATGTGGACTTGAGGGGCTCTAGCATCCTCCCAACATGCTTCTTCTCTTTTGCAAGGCAAGTTGTCCTCAATGCATTATATCCAGGAGGCACATAGCCACCCATTTTATTATTTGCAATAAAATTGTAGGACTCCCGATAGTAAGGATTTCTTGCTAGATTGAAAGGAACTCCTACAAAGGACAAACAAGAATAACAAATTAGCAACTTTGATTCAACAAGTCAACAACAATGACATTGTGATACATAGTTACATACCTCCGGTGATGAACATTCTTGCAATAAGAGCATCAGCTTGTTGTCGAAGCTCTGAATGAAAACTTTCTGAAATCTCGGATTGTTGTCCTGCTGCCTTCCTTTTCCTTGATGATGCCGACCGACCAGATTCTTCATAGGGTGGTAGAGGAAGTGTTTTCCTAGTTTTAGTATTACCAAGAAGTAGAGCAGCTTCCCTATCTTGCTTGCCAAGTTTCTCAAACATATGATGTGTAATCTTGTTACAAGCACTTATGCCTACACTTGCTATCTTAAGAAGATGTGCTCTTATTCTAGTATAGCTGCCCGGGAAATCATTCATACAAAAGTGGCAACGGAAACGCATGTTGCCTCCACGACCTGATGGGTCTACTGCTAGTTTTGTAGCATGCTTCCAGAAAGGATACTTCGGATTGACAGCACCACTCCCAGCCTCTTCACCTGTGCCTTCAACATCATTGCTGTTGCTCGCAGTAGCACCATGTGAGGATTGGCCTCCCGCCATGGAACTCCCAGCAGATGACATGTTCTACTTCTATAGACAGCAGCAACATCATCAGCAAGTAATAATTTAATCCCACAAACATCAACAAGCAGCACCACAACAAGCATACATGGAAGCCAGCAAGCCACAAAACATGAAGCACACATCAAAATCAAGCAGCCAAGCATACATCAGATCCAAATTAATATAGTAATACTACTACCTAATGAAAGCCAGCAAGTAGCCAAGCATACATCAAGATCAAGCACACATCAGTACATCACTAGGGGCTCGAGGTAATTGTTGTTTACCTTCCGAGTTGCACGGCAGTGAAGAAGATAAGAAGCACAGGCTGAGAGGCGATTCCAGGGGGTGGGGGCGCCGGCGATGAGCCGCTCTAGGCGGAGGAGGAGGCAGCGCCGACGGTGAGCCGCTCTAGGCGGAGGAGGAGGCAGCGCCGGCGGTCCAGGTTGCGGCGGCGGCGGCGGCGGCCCTGGGTCGCCCTCGAACCCTAGGTCCCGGTTGGTGTAGTCGAACAGAGCAGAGAGAACGCGAGAGAGGCAAAGGATTAGGTTGTGGTCGTGGCCTCATGGGCTATTGGGCTCGCTCAGGCTGCGTTCTGCGCTCGCCGTGTCCCAGACGTATTGCTAGCGTATCGCCAGCGTATCTGGTTTTTTTTCTTTTTTTTTAAATAAGAAAAGGGGATACTTCTGGGATACGCGTATCGACGCAGTATCGTGCGTATCGGAGTATCGGAGACGTCCTGTACGGCGATACGGCAACTTTTGAAGTATCGGTGCTTCGTAGCTACAAACTACACTGAAAGCATCAGGCTGGAAAACAAATTAGTTCAAGGCAACGAGAGCGAGGATCCAGACTTCCAGAGTATACTACAACTTATATTTAACAAAGAAAGGAAACAGGGGAAGGGAATAAGATGAATCAATCTTCAGAGAGTAATCCCACCATAACTCCTTCCTCACTCTCCTCCCGCTCCTCCATTGCTTCTGGAGAGCATCTTCAGAGAGAATCTCACCATAACTCCTTCCTCAGCCTGGCTCTAGCCACATCATCAAGGGAGAGCTTCTGGCAGCCACCCCAAGCGAAGTAGTAATCTCCTTCACGCGCCTTTTTGCGCCTTCCACACACAGGATCTTTCATTGAGAGCCTTCTACTGCAATCTTCTTTAGGATCACCTGTAAACCAAGCCAGGTGCTATTGTTAAACAACATGTCATTTATGCACCTCCAAATAGCGCAAAGAGTAGCAGCATGAACAAGATTACTGGCTTGGTTCCTGTAGTTGCTAACCCACCATCTAACCACATTTTCGTAAGTGATATGGGCATCAATGCCAGTAACATAAGAGAGCTGGTAATCTTCCAAACGTCAACAACAACAAAACAGCAAAAAAAACGTATGAATGCATGATTCTCCATCAGAGCAGAAAAGTATCATCTAAATGATGTCTTTGACAACGTTATGCCTACTAAGTAGCTTGTTATGAGAAAGAAGCCATAAGAATATATGAATTTTAGGAGGAACATTCAATCGCCAAATAGCAGGAAGATTAACAGGAACAATCCCATCTAAAATTAACAAAAGCGAGATTCTCCCCGCGCCTCCGTCGGGCGACTCCTCGGGGAAAAGCCCATGCGGCAGCTGGCGGCGACGAGCTTCTCTCTCCCAGTCGCAAAGTTTGAACTTCATATGTTGTTTCGTTTGAGAGAAATAAAAAAGACAAAAGTGTCTGCACAGATTGCGATGCAGAGAATGAATGGCAAGATATAAGGGGTGCCATGGAGCTCGACCTACGCTACAACTTTCACGAGAAACTCGTTAAGCTCATCACAACACATGATCTTATCTCACGTAGCAACATTTCATGGTACGTCAACCCACCTACTCAATCCAATTGATTCATCCCAACCCATAGGAGGAACCAAACTAGCTTACCTCCTGTAGTCATCATATTCGTGTTGGAAATATGAGCAATTTATCGAGTGATTTTATTAACAGAAATACTAGATAAAGCATGACTAGTATAGCAGTGATAAAACAAGCCATGCGATTTAACAAAAAGAAGGTAAACAACATCTTCATATATGAACCGTAACTAAACATAATAGAGTCTAACATATGTAGGGCAAATACTAGACCAAGGAATTGTAGCAGAACCTCTAATTGAAAGGGGACGAACATGTACGGGGCAGCAGCAGCAGAAGCGCTGGACTTGGGGTTGGTGTCCTCGCCAGCCATGTTGTCGAGGAGGTCGTGGACGTCGGGGAAGAAGTCGTCGTCGGGGAAGTAGTCGTCGGAGTCCGGGGCGTCCGTGACAAAGAAGTCAGTAGTCGCGCGAAGCGCTCCCCAAAAACCTTATCACCCTTCTCCCGTACAGGACTCAAAAGGTGCGGTTTCGGAGGCCTACTGTCCCGACCTGCGATGCACGCCGCAAGCCAGGATGGGGAAGATTGTAGCAGTAGCGCAGTGCTCAGAAACTGTGTGGTGAGAGGAAGAGGACCTTCTGATGTGCCTCTCTGGAGAGGAGCGACCTCTCTTATATAGGCACAAGAGAGGGACGCGAACAGGCTAACGAAGTGAACAGGCAGCACGCGAAGAGGTGCGCCGTTCGTATTCATTATCCACTACCGCAAAAACTTTTCAGCTTCCAAGTGACCTTTCGTATACCCGTAGTGCGTGGCAAAAATTAGACATTGGCTCGTTCTCGCAACCCGCGTCGCGTCGTGACGAGGCGTGCCGTGGCGGGCAGCGGAGGAGGAGCGCGCGTGGATGTCCCTCTTGTTCTCATGCTCATACAAGTGGAGAAAAAACCTCCCTTATAAGGAGGTCCAACTTTCACTAAACTAGCAACGTGGGACTAAATTTTAGTAGTATCCCTTGCCTTGCACAAATGGGCTAAGTGGACCTCTAGGATTTATTTAGGAATTTCTGAAATAGTTATTGGGTTGTCCCAGAATAGGCTAAATTCCAGCAATCCCCCACCAGATCCCAGAGGCACACAAAATTTCCTTTGGTTCCAAATCACTGTTTTATATACCGGTACTGCAGTGAAGACTATTAAGTTGAACTTCCACCTAGAACTCTATGCTACACTAGTAAACAACTTGAACAGTGGACTGGGCCTTGAACTGCAAGTTTTCTGCGAATCTAGCTTCACATAAAGCCTTGACCGATACGTGGCTACCGTGGGTCTTCCCCGCGGGTGGAGCTTATGCGTCATACTTCGAGACCTTTCATGAGTTTACTAGAGAGAACCCTACTCTCATAGGAAAGGCCGGTGAGTGTCAGAGCTTTTATTAATGGAGCTAAAATGCTAGACTTACGTACTGATTCCTACGTCTGAGGTTACGTGCTGAGTTGTCCTATAATGGAGAGCGTTGTGGCCTTGTGGGGGCTAGATGATTCTTTTTCACCTTGGACTTGATATTTGATACTTGATTTGGCCCATAGTCGATTCGTGAAGCAATATCTTCGATGACCATACAGTTGATTAATTAGCACACTTGGATCAGCGACTTGCTCTACCTGAAAGCATTAGATTCATAATTGAGACGCTAATAATGAGTAAGAGGCACGACCAACTTGGAAACCCCACATATTTAGACCCTTTTTGCCGAGAGAAGGAAATGATAAATACATTCATGTTTTCGGAGTAAAGTGATAGATACTACTCCGGTACTCCTCGTCGTTTTTCAATTTGAGATTTCCTTTTTGGATCTGTTTGTTCCAGAATCATGTGGGCATAGGCAAGGTGACGAGAGATGCTGGTTTGTTTATTTGAAACGTGATAACTTAAAGCATCTTCAACAGATGCGCAATGAGCGCGCGCTAAAACAGCTTTTTGGCGCGCGGCAGGGCGCTGGCTCCAGCAGCGGCTATAAAATATTGCGCGCGTGACCCGCTTCCACAGACGCCGTAAATAAACGGCGCGCGTGGGCATAGTTCAACCAAATAGATAAAAATTCAACGATACAAATAGCACAAAACTAGTCCAATAAACTAGTCCGATGCAAACTAGTCCGATAAAGTTAGAAACTATGGTGAGAGTACAGTGACCTCTCGTCGCCGTGGTCCTCCTTCTCCTCGCTTGTGTCCTCCTCCTCCAACGTATTAATGAATGTGTCTGCCCACCTCTCGTCGTCTTCGGAGAAGAATGATGCCTGTCCCATCTCGCACTGCGATATGGCCAGTGTCTTCCGACGACGCTTCTCCGCCCGTTCCGTGCGCTGCTTGCCCTCCTCTCCGCCCAGAAGGCGTTCTCCTTGGCGACGTCCTCCGGGTGGCGTCGGCGCCACTCCGCCATGGCTCGCTCGTCCGCCTCGACGATGAGGAGGCGGCGCTGCTGCCGACGGTGTTCCTGACGGTCGGCGTCAGTAACTATTCACGGCGGAGAGGTGAGTTCCTGCGCCTGCTCGCGCGTCTAGACGTCTTGGAAGTTCATCTGGTCACGAGGCCTCGAGAGGCATCATGCCGCTGCGTCGTACGCGCGGGCGGCCTCGTGTGTGGTGCCGAAGGTGCCGAGGCCGAGGTGCACATCGCCGCACCGAATCTCGACATAGAAGGTGCCGGAGGGGCACGCGCGTACGCCGTCGTAGACCGAAGCTCCCCGACGGCGCGGTGGCATGGTGGCGCGTCGGCGGCGAGGCGAGAAAGCGGCAGAGGAAGCGGGGAGAGAGCGGGAGAGGGCGCGTGGCGAGGTGGAGAGCGGTGGGAGGGCGTGTGGCAGGCGCTGCATTTTCTAGGCGTGTCGGACGCTGCGCGCCAAATATAGCGCGCGTTCGCCCGCTTTTTCCCCGCGCGCGCAATCCTTTACCGCGTGCCTGAGTTTCGCGCCTCCGCTCGTCCCCCCGCGCTAAAATGGTATTTTATCCCGCGCGCGCGTTTTTTAGCTCCACTATTGGAGATGCTCTTAGATTTTCATATATGTGCAACTGCTCGCCAACCCCAACGAGCGAGTAGGCGCTGGCTAGCCACGTCCCTTTATTTCAAGTAAAATGATAAGTAAATTGAGAAAACAGTCGATTTCAAAAAAAAAACAGTCAAAGATTATCCTCGTCGCGCGTTTTCCAGTTTTCGTTTTGAGAAAGAGTTCCTCTACGTGCTTGCAATTGCGATCATATGTCGTCGCATTTGGTTGGCGCGAAGGAGAACTTTTGGTTGCGCACATCGAAGAGCACGTGCATGTTCTGCTGCTGGACGTTGCCGATGATGGAGATGGACGCGCCGAGGCCCTCCGGCGACCTGGCCACCGCGAGACACATCAGCCCGGCTCTCAGCTCCTGGAAGTAGTTGTCCCGCGGCAGCGTCATGGCCGCGCCGCCGTCGAAGTGGAGCACGAGCGGCAGCGTCTTCACCGCGGCCATTGCCACGCCGCTCGGCAGCGCGAAGCACACCTCGTAGTCCTGGACGGTCCCGTTGAACACCGGGAGGCTCACCGCCTCCAGCACGGCCGTCTTCACGGCCTCGGACGCCGTCCCCGCGAGGTACGCTATGGTGCTGCCCGAGTCGACGATCGTGCCGCCGGTGCCGTCGGGCTTTATCGCGAGGCTGGCCGCCGGCACGCGCAGCCGCTTGGCCCCGAGCGAGAGCCCGACCAGCGGCACGTAGTAGTAGAAGGTGTCCTCTGCCGGGTTGGTCAGAATGGCGGTGGTCTGGATCGGCCCCGTGGTGTTGTACTTGCGCAGGTCGGCCATGGCGCCGAACAGCATCGGGCTGGTCCTGCGCTCGGCGAAAGGGGTGAGGCAGTAGGAGAACCTTGGCAGGGACAGCTGCGATATGAGCGACATGGTCCCCGGACTGAGGCCCATGAGGCCGGACGCGCCGGCGAGGCTCCCCGCCGAGAGCGCGCCGCATCCGAAGCCGAGGGGGAGGGAGACCTTGCTGCGCTGCACGCCGAAGGTGAAGGTCTCGGACGCGAGGACGCCGTCCGCCTCGGCGCTGCCGTACATCTCGTCGTACATGCACCTGCTCCCGGTGCAGTTCTTGAAGCTGAACTGGCCCTCCTGGCACAGCTTGCTGCCGCAGGGGAGGAAGGAGAAGGAGGAGGACTTGCGGGGATCGTAGAGGGGCGGCTCGCGATGCCTCGCCGCGCGGCGGCGCGACAGCTCGCACTGCGTCCAGATGAGGTCGCTGCCCGTGTCGACGATGAGCGTGCGCGGCTGCGGCGGCGTGCCGATGCCCACGGTCAGCGAGTGGCCCTCGTCGCCGAGCGGGGCGAGCGGCACGTGAGCTGCTGAGATGTCTCCGCCTTTGGCGATGGCGCGTGCGAGCCTCGCGTTGATCCTTTCCGCACGGGCCTTGCTGGCGCGGGCGGCATGGCCGATGACATGGTCCGTAGAGAGCGAGCTGCCGGCGTAGGGGTGGTTGAGGTCAGCTCGGAAGTCGACCGAGCCGCGGGCGGCGGCGAGGCAGCAGAGAAGCGGGAGGAAGTGATGCAGAAGGCGCGCCATTCTCGTTGGACGCCTGAGAGCTCAGAATAGGACGGGCTTTAGTGAGGTCTGACGTGCTAACAAATAACAATCCACACGGTGGTTGGGTGGTCGCGTCCGTTCCGTCGTCTTTGATTCTCATGATGGTCCAAAAATTTGGTCAATTCCTGAGTGTAGGCCGGTACACGGTGCCTTTCGCCATGGAAAGCATAGGCGCGGTGGTGCCTGAGTGGCACGCACATTTTTCTTATCTTCGATAAAAAGGGCATTTCTATTGAGCCTAACAAAACACAACGATCGCACGCGGCCTCTCGGCCAACATCAATCCACACAAAGTATGCGAACCAACTTATAACTTATGGTCGAATAGTTAGGGGCATCCCCTGCCTCTAATTCCACCACTCAAACATTCGTGGACGCGCGGCGTGTCCATTTTGGGTCTCTATTTGTCCGTCCGCATATGCACACTCCTCATTTTCTTCCCCATATGCCTGGTCACTTGCATGTTTTTTTAACCCCCCCCCCCCCCCCCATATATTAAAACTTAAAATAGTTTAATACAATAATTTCCTACGGTATTCTCCACACAGGGCGGGAAACTATTACAAAGCAAACCATCTGACCTATTATCGAAGCTAAACTTCGCAATTTGGTAAGCTACCACATTGGCTTGTCTATTGATCTTCACCAGCTTAAAATTTGGTAGGAACTTGGTGATGGCTATCGCTTCCTTCTTCAGATCCACGAGAAATGATCTATCAGGCTTATCACGTGCAAGAAAGGAGACCACAAAAGTGAAGTTCGTTTCCAAAATAACAGGCTTATGAAAAAGTAATACCAATATAAAGGCCATTGAAACACGCCCGAAGCTCCGCTTCATCAATGCTGGTACACAAACAATTATAATCCCATGAAGAGACAATGACTTCGCCCGCCGAATCCCCGACAACAACCCCCACACTAGCAGAGCAATTGCTCTCCACAAAACTGGCATCCACGTTAATTTTAATATGACCAGAAGGCGGAGGCTGCCATACCTCGGGACTTCTCGAAGGGGCATTAGCAGATTTTAGCCCATCTTTAACTCCCTTTCATTTGACGCCAGGGACGAACTCAGTCTTGGAATGGCAGGATGAGTACTTCGTCCAGTAGTTATCCACAAAGCTCGCTGAGTTAGAACCAAACTCTTTCCCCTTAGCAAAAATTAAACCATTGTGTAAGTGCCAAGCTCTCCAGATCATGAATAAGAATTGTTCGCGAACTGGATGCGTTAGCTGGTCCAATAAAACAAGCAACCAATCAGGCCCTGGGCAATTGAAAACCTCTTCCTTTGGCATATTCCACAATCCTCTCAACTCCACACGCAACGCTCTTGCCTTAGGGCAAGACACCAATGCATGAAAGATACTCTCATCCTCCAATCCACAAATAGAGCACCTACCTGAAGTCGCCTGATGATGTTTAATTCTATTAAGTTGTACCGCAAGGCTGTTGGATGATGCACACCACGCAAAAAGTCGGATCTTCTGAGGCACACTGGCCTTCCAAATGACATTCAATAGTTTCCTCTCCCCTTCGGTGCAACTACTAGACTCCACTATCCTCCTTCCTCTCGTTCAGCATAAGCGCCAAATTATAGGCACTTTTTACAGAGAACAATCCATTCTTTTCATAGGGCCAAGCAATAAAATCACCGTTGCCAGAGGACTGAACACACACTTTTTCCTCATCGGCAACATGGGGTAAAACAAGTGCTTGATTAAATTCACATTCTATCTCCTTGATCCGCTCAGAAATAATTCCGACACCCATTTGATCCTGGTTCCATTCATTTTTTTCCCGAGATTTTTAGTCCAAAAATTCCAGATGATGCATAATACCTTGCAAGTCATTGAAGTAGACTGCACAAAAACTGTATCAAGGAGGTGGCCTTGAGGGTAATATTTTTCCTTCATCGGTTGCACGTAATTGGTGGAGATGAAGAGAAAGAAAGAAAAGAATGAATAAAGAAAGAGAAAAGGTGATCCGGGCTGGGACCGCGTCATACGTGATCGGGCGCGTTTGTGCGCGTAATTGATGGAGATGAAGAGAAAGAAAGAAAAGAATGAATAAAGAAAGAGAAAATGTGGTCCGGGTTGAGGCCGCATCGTACGTGGCGGACTGATCGGGCGCGTTTGCGCGTGTCCGCGAGCCCTCATATCCTCCGTATGTTTGTCTTTAATATGAGGGTTCGCAGACAGCCTGGACATATAGGGATGAACTAGAGGTTCGATTGGATCATTTTTTTTTCTCTCCTGTCCGGTCAGTGACCGGACGCGTCCGTAAACGCTTAAGAGGGATTCGAGGAGGCCGACTATAGTTGCTCTAAGCAGGCTTGTAATCCACTATTGTACTTGCTCTTTGAGGCAGAAAGGAATAGGCCAGCGCAAAGCAGCCAGCGTGCAGGAAGAGTGAAGACCGAAGCATGACGATGTCAAATGTCGCAGATGTGCGCGTGTGCATTAGAGTCCACTAGCTCTACTACTCGGGAGCAACTGTATATAGCTCAGGGCGAGCAGTACACTCGCATCGCTCATGCCATCACGCGCCTTCCCACATAGGCCTGGCCCAGCGAGCGGAGGCAAGCGCTACTCTCCGTTAGTCGAATGCTCGGAATGAAAGAATGACTATTTCCTTGCTGGAACATAATGACAACCGCAGGAATTCGGTGGCGGATCACTCGAATGAAGGGCGACGCCGCGGGCGACTCCGCGGTCGTCCCCTCGGGCGAAGCGGCGGGCGGCGGCCGATCCTCCGGCGCTGCCTATCCTGCCGGAGCCTCCACCGCGGCCCATTTCCTCTCCACCGCTCCTCCGCCGTGCGGATCCTCGGCGACTTGCGCCGGATCCGATCCGAAATGCGAGGACGCCGGTTTCGGAGACGGCGCCCGATCTCTCCCCTGTCTCGTCGTCTTGCCCGGATCCCTCGACGGCAGATCGGGATCGGATGTTTTTGGATCATACTAAATGGTATGTGCGTTTTCAGGACGATAGAAAGGCGGGGACATGGATCAATGGCCTGATCTACTCGCACCTGTCCCGTTGGATGACGATCCGCGATGAAGAAGGAGATATTTTAGCCGGACGACATCTCAACGTTGACGAAGACCTTGCTGTTGGTAAGAGGTTTATTATTGATTTATTCCATATCGAAGTTCTTGAGTGTGTGCAGGAGCCCAGAGAATGCGATGAACAAATTGAGTCTGTGGATCTCACAAGTGACGCCGAGGAGCCCAAGCCTGCGCGGCGGGTTGGGGGGCGCTTTTGGATGCTAGCTGATGATGAAGAAGATGATGTTGAAGATCTGCCGGAGGCGCCGGTGCAGTCACCATCTCCACTTGTTGTGGCCACATCTACTTCGGAGTCTAAACCTAAGGTGAGTTATAAGAACTCGAGTTCGTTGGATACGTCGGCTCCTTCGCAGAAGTCGAAGGTGAAACCATGGAAGGGACCGTTGCCAAAGGATGGGCCGTTGGCCATCATTTTGTCAGATTTTTTTCATCCCGACTGTTGGACGAGAGTGACTCGGCGCAAGAAAAAGGGTGGTTCGAGGGTGTCACAGAGTTCGCCGGCGGTGGCCGTGCCGTGTGACATCCGAACGGCCAGATTGGAGCGTTTGAACGAGTTGTTGGGCTCGGTTGGGCTGCCTGGCAGTACCTGCGATGTTGGCTTGGTCAGTACTGGGCTTGAGGCCCAGGGGACTGGCCAGGCACACGACGCAAGGGAGGCTTGCGTGCATGAGGGGGCCTTGGATCGATCGCCCCCGCATGCACGTACCCCCTCTCTCCCTCCGCTTATCCCTGCTAGGGTTCGGCGCTGTGGACGTGTGGGTTTTCCATCTGCCTCCTTGTGTCGTTCCTCGCGTGAGTTAGCCGGAGTCAACCGGCGCCTGCCCCTTGTATCCCAACGCCCGGACATGCCGCCCAAGCCGCCGCCGCCGCGGATGCCTCCTGTGGTGAGAAGCCAGTCCGGGGCCGCGGGCGGTTCGGCCTCTTCGGCGGCGGGCGCTGCTGCGCCGGGTTCTGCGCGTGCGGCACCTCCGCCCCAGGCGGTTCCGCCGCCGCATCGTGCTGCTCCTCCGCCGCCTCGGGCGGCGCCTCCACCACCCGCTCGGGCCCTGCCACCGCGCCACAGCAGCCTAGGGCTGACCCGCCGCTTCCGCCTAGGGCTGAGCCGAGGCCGTGGCCGAGGCAAATGGCGGTCGGCCGCGGTGGCCCTGGCCAAGGCCCGCTCGGTCGTGGGGTTGGGGCGTCACCGGGAGATGACTGGAATCCCCCTCGTGGCCAGTGGGGTGATGACGGTTACGACGCCTACGGTGCTGGTTTGCATCGGGGATCTTCGTCCTCCGGCGGTGGCCGTGGCTATGCTTGGACGGACGACGGCAATGCCAACCGGGGCTTTCTGGGGCCGCCCGGTAACTTCATGGAGGGGGCGGTTGCTCCTAATAACCGCCCCTTCCGGGGCCGATTCCGCGGAGGTCGGGGTGGGCACAGACGTAACTACCCGCCTAGGCATTCGAAGGCTACGGTTGAGACTGAGGTGGTGGCCGACGAAGGTTCGGTTCTACCGCAGGTGGCGGTGGAAACGGTTCAGGCCCTGGCCGAAGTCACATTGCCGGACACCATGCAGACTGGTGATTCTGCTTCTGAGCATGGTACAGACAGATCAGAGGCTGACAAGTTGTCCAAGTGGGCGGCTAAGAAGAAGAAGCTTACTTGTTTTCGATGTGGTGACACGGGATACTTTATGGCTGAGTGCACTGCGGAATTATGTGACCTATGCCGGAAACCGAAGCATGCTGCTGCTGAGTGCCCTCTTATGCTTGGGCCTAAGCCGACTGTTCAGATATACGGGGTCTGCTACTCGGAGTTGATGTTCTTCGAGTCTCCCAGTGTGGCACCTTTGGCACCAGCGGTAGAGACTTCTTTTCCAGGGGTGGTGAAGATAGTTCATGGACCGTTGACCGAGGCGCAAATCATTCAGCAGCTGCGGGAACTCGCTCCGGGTAACTTTCAGTGGTCGTTAATCAAGCTTAATGATACGTCTTACAAAGTTGATTTTCCGTCTAAATAGGATTAGGTGCGAATCCTCAAGTTTGGTATGAGCAGGGTCACAGGCACTAGTTTTGTGTTGCAGTTTGATGAGTGGAAGAAGAAGGAGCCACAGGGCATGCCTTTGAGGCGGATTTGGGTTCGTTTTTCTGGGGCGCCATCTGATCCCTTGGATAGCTTCTTGGTGACGTGGAGTTTGGGGTCTTTGATCGGCAAGACTGAACAGGTGGATATGCCATTCACTAGGGCCAACGGAGTGGCGCGTTTACTTGTCAGTGTGGCTAATATTGAGTTCTTGCCAAATGTGGTGTCTTGGACGTACGATGGTGTTATGTATCAGCTGGACGTTCTGTATGAGGATCCTAATTTGTTCGACGAGTTTGAGAATGACAACCCTATGGACACGACCGAGGGAGGAGGTGCCCTGGGAAACCAGGATGATTCGGCTATGGGTGATGATAACAGGGCCAAGGGTCCGGTAGGTCCGTCTGAGTCTACTAATATTGCTCCTGCTAGTTGTTCTAGGGTTGCTCCGACATCCACGTTGCAGCTTGGGTCCTTGGGACCTTTCTCTGCTCCGCCTCGCCTTCGGGGTGATTCTCCGGGGTCCGTGGATCCCGTGGCTCCTCTTTGTGCGCCTGCGGTTGAGGTGGGAGGTCCCGAGGGGCAGGCGGCCCTTCCCACATCTCCTACTGAAGGAAATATGCCCTAGAGGCAATAATAAAGTTATTATTTATTTCCTCATATCATGATAAATGTTTATTATTCATGCTAGAATTGTATTAACCGGAAACATAATACATGTGTGAATATATAGACAAACAGAGTGTCACTAGTATGCCTCTACTTGACTAGCTTGTTAATCAAAGATGGTTATGTTTCCTAACCATGAACAAGGAGTTGTTATTTGATTAACAAGGTCACATCATTAGTTGAATGATCTGATTGACATGACCCATTCCGTTAGCTTAGCACCAGATCGTTTAGTATGTTGCTATTGCTTCCTTCATGACCTATACATGTTCCTATGACTATGAGATTATGCAACTCCCGTTTACCGGAGGAACACTTTGTGTGCTACCAAACGTCACAACGTAACTGGGTGATTATAAAGGTGCTCTACAGGTGTCTCCGAAGGTACTTGTTGAGTTGGCGTATTTCGAGATTAGGATTTGTCACTCCGAATGTCGGAGAGGTATCTCTGGGCCCTCTCGATAATGCACATCACTTAAGCCTTGCAAGCATTTCAACTAATGAGTTAGTTGCGAGATGATGTGTTACGGAACGAGTAAAGAGACTTGCCGGTAACGAGATTGAACTAGGTATTGGATACCGACGATCGAATCTCGGGCAAGTAACATACCGATGACAAAGGGAACAACGTATGTTGTTATGCGGTTTGACCGATAAAGATCTTCGTAGAATATGTAGGAACCAATATGGGCATCCAGGTCCCACTATTGGTTATTGACCGGAGACGTGTCTCGGTCATGTCTACATTGTTCTCGAACCGTAGGGTCCGCACGCTTAAGGTTTCGATGACAGTTATATTATGAGTTTATGTATTTTGATGTACCGAAGGTTGTTCGGAGTCCCAGATGTGATCACGGACATGACGAGGAGTCTCGAAATGGTCGAGACATAAAGATTGATATATTGGACGGATATATTTGGACACCGGAAAGGTTCCGGGTGAGATTGGAAATATACCGGAGTTCCGGGAGGTTACCGGAACCCCCCGGTAGTATATGGGCCGTATTGGGCCTTAGTGGAAGGGAGGGAGAAGGAGCAAGGGAGGGGGCGCCCCCCCCCCCCCCCAAGCCCAATCCGAATTGGGAGGGGGGCCGGCCCCCCCTTTCCTTCTCTCCTCCCCCCTCTTCCTTCCTTCTCCTACTCCTAATAGGAAAGGGGGGCCAAACCTACTTGGAGTAGGTTTGCCCCCCCTATGGCGCGCCTCCTCCCTAGGCCGGCCTCCTCCTCCCTCCCTCCTTTATATACGGGGGCGGGGGGGGGCACTCTAGACACACATGTTGATCATTGAGATCGTTCCTTAGCCGTGTGCGGTGCCCCCCTCCACGATATTACACCTCGGTCATATTGTAGCGGTGCTTAGGCGAAGCCCTGCGACAGGAGAACATCAAGATCGTCACCACACCGTCGTGCTGACGGAACTCCTCCCCACGCCTCTGCTGGATCGGAGATCGGGGTGCGTCATCGAGCTGTACGTGTGTCAAGAACTCAGAGGTGCCGGAGTAACGGTGCTTGGATCGGTTGGACCAGGAGGACGTACGACTACTTCCTCTACGTTGCGTCAACGCTTCCGCTTCAGTCTACGAGGGTACGTAGACAACACTCTCCCCTCTCGTTGCTATGCATCACCATGATCTTGTGTGTGCGTAGGAAATTTTTTGAAATTACTACGTTCCCCAACAGTGGCATCTGAGCCTAGGTTTTTATGGTTTGATGTTATATGCACGAGTAGAACACAAGTGAGTTGTGGGCGATATAAGTCATACTGCTTACCAGCATGTCATACTTTGGTTCGGCGGTATTGTTGGATGAAGCGGCCCGGACCGACATTACGCGTACGCTTACGCGAGACTGGTTTTACCGCCGTGCTTTGCACACAGGTGACTAGCGGGTGTCAGTTTCTTCAACTTTAGTTGAACCAAGTGTGGCTACGCCCGGTCCTTGCGAAGGTTAAAACAGCATCAACTTGACAAACTATCGTTGTGGTTTTGATGCGTAGGTGAGATTGGTTCTTGCTTAAGCCCGTAGCAGCCACGTAAAACTTGCAACAACAAAGTAGAGGACGTCTAACTTGTTTTTGCAGGGCATGTTGTGATGTGATATGGCCAAGACATGATGCTATATTTTATTGTATGAGATGATCATGTTTTGTAACCGAAGTTATCGGCAACTGGCAGGAGCCATATGGTTGTCGCTTTATTGTATGAAATGCAAACGCCCTGTAATTGCTTTACTTTATCACTAAGCGGTAGCGATAGTCGTAGAAGCAATAGATGGCGTAAACGACAATGATGCTACGATGGAGATCAAGGTGTCGCGTCGGTGACGATGGTGATCATGATGGTGCTTCGGAGATGGAGATCACAAGCACAAGATGATGATGGCCATATCATATCACTTATATTGATTGCATGTGATGTTTATCCTTTATGCATCTTATCTTGCTTTGATTGATGGTAGCATTTTAAGATGATCTCTCACTAAAAATTATCAAGAAGTGTTCTCCCTGAGTATGCACCGTTGCCAAAGTTCGTCGTGCCCAGACACCACGTGATGATCGGGTGTGATAAGCTCTACGTCCATCTACAACGGGTGCAAGCCAGTTTTTGCACACGCAGAATACTCAGGTTAAACTTGACGAGCCTAGCATATGCAGATATGGCCTCGGAACACGGAGACCGAAAGGTCGAGCGTGAATCATATAGTAGATATGATCAACATAAGATGTTCACCGTTGGAAACTACTCCATCTCACGTGATGATCGGTTATGGTTTAGTTGATTTGGATCACGTGATCACTTAGATGACTAGAGAGATGTCTGTCTAAGTGGGAGTTCTTTAGTAATATGATTAATTGAACTTAAATTTATCATGAACTTAGTACCTGATAGTATCTTGCTTGTCTATGTTGATTGTAGATAGATGGCCCGTGCTGTTGTTCCGTTGAATTTTAATGCGTTCCTTGAGAAAGCTAAGTTGAAAGATGATGGTAGCAACTACGCGGACTGGGTCCGTAACTTGAGGATTATCCTCATTGCTGCACAGAAAAATTACGTCCTGGAAGCACCGCTGGGTGCCAGGCCTACTGCTGATGCAACTAACGACGTTAAGAACGTCTGGCAGAGCAAAGCTGATGACTACTCGATAGTTCAATGTGCCATGCTTTACGGCTTAGAACCGGGACTTCAACAACGTTTTGAACGTCATGGAGCATATGAGATGTTCCAGGAGTTGAAGTTAATATTCCAGAAGAATGCCCAGATTGAGAGATATGAAGTCTCCAATAAGTTCTATAGCTGCAAGATGGAGGAGAATAGTTCTGTCAGTGAGCACATACTCAAGATGTCTGGGTATTGTAATCACTTGATTCAACTGGGAGTTACTCTTCCGGATGATAGCGTCATTGACAGAATTCTCCAATCACTTCCACCAAGCTACAAGAGCTTCGTGATGAACTATAATATGCAAGGGATGGATAAGACGATTCCCGAGCTCTTCACAATGCTAAAGGCTGTGGAGGTAGAAATCAAGAAGGAGCATCAAGTGTTGATGGTTAACAAGACCACTAGTTTCAAGAAAAAGGGCAAAGGGAAGAAGAAGGGGAACTTCAAGAAGAACAGCAAACAAGTTGCTGCTCAAGAGAAGAAACCCAAGTCTGGACCTAAGCCTGAAACTGAGTGCTTCTACTGCAAGCAGACTGGTCACTGGAAGCGGAACTGCCCCAAGTATTTGGCGGATAAGAAGGATGGCAAGGTGAACAAAGGTATATGTGATATACATGTTATTGATGTGTACCTTACTAGAGCTCGCAGTAGCACCTGGGTATTTGATACTGGTTCTGTTGCTAATATTTGCAACTCGTAACAGGGACTACAAATTAAGCGAACATTGGCAAAGGACGAGGTGACGATGCGCGTGGGAAACGGTTCCAAAATCGATGTGATCGCGGTCAGCACGCTACCTCTACATCTACCTTCGGGATTAGTATTAGACCTAAATAATTGTTATTTGGTGCCAGCGTTGAGCATGAACATTATATCTGGATCTTGTTTGATGCGAGACGGTTATTCATTTAAATCAGAGAATAATGGTTGTTCTATTTATATGAGTAATATCTTTTATGGTCATGCACCCTTGAAGAGTGGTCTATTTTTGATGAATCTCGATAGTAGTGATACACATATTCATAGTATTGAAACCAAAAGATGCAGAGTTGATAATGATAGTGCAACTTATTTGTGGCACTGCCGTTTAGGTCATATCGGTGTAAAGCGCATGAAGAAACTCCATACTGATGGACTTTTGGAACCTCTTGATTATGAATCACTTGGTACTTGCGAACCGTGCCTCATGGGCAAGATGACCAAAACGTCGTTCTCCGATACTATGGAGAGAGCAACAGATTTGTTGGAAATCATACATACAGATGTATGTGGTCCGATGAATATTGAGGCTCGTGGCGGATATCGTTATTTTCTCACCTTCACAGATGATTTAAGTAGATATGGGTATATCTACTTAATGAAGCATAAGTCTGAAACATTTGAAAAGTTCAAAGAATTTCAGAGTGAAGTTGAAAATCATCGTAACAAGAAAATAAAGTTTCTATGATCTGATCGTGGAGGAGAATATTTGAGTTACGAGTTTGGTCTACACTTAAAACAATGTGGAATAGTTTCGCAACTCACGCCACCCGGAACACCACAGCGTAATGGTGTGTCCGAACGTCGTAATCGTACTTTACTTGATATGGTGCGATCTATGATGTCTCTTACAGATTTACCGCTATCATTTTGGGGTTATGCTTTAGAGACGGTCACATTCACGTTAAATAGGGCACCGTCGAAATCCGTTGAGACGACACCTTATGAACTATGGTTTGGCAAGAAACCAAAGTTGTCGTTTCTTAAAGTTTGGGGCTGCGATGCTTATGTGAAAAAGCTTCGACCTGATAAGCTCGAACCCAAATCGGAGAAATGTGTCTTCATAGGATACCCAAAGGAGACAGTTGGGTACACCTTCTATCACAGATCCGAGGGCAAGACATTCGTTGCTAAGAATGGATCCTTTCTAGAGAAGGAGTTTCTCTCGAAAGAAGTGAGTGGGAGGAAAGTAGAACTTGATGAGGTAACTGTACCTACTCCCTTGTTGGAAAATAATACATCACAGGAACCGGTTTCTGTGACGTCAAAACCAACTAGTGAGGAAGTTGATGATGATGATCATAGAACTTCAGATCAAGTTAATACAGAACCTCGTAGGTCGAACAGAGTAAGATCCGCACCAGAGTGGTACGGTAATCCTATTCTGGAAGTCATGCTACTAGATCATGATGAACCTACGAACTATGAAGAAGCGATGGTGAGCCCAGATTCTGCAAAATGGCTTGAAGCCATGAAATCTGAGATGGGATCCATGTATGAGAACAAAGTATGGACTTTGGTTGACTTGCCCGATGGTCGGCAAGCAATTGAGAATAAATGGATCTTCAAGAAGAAGACTGACGCTGACGGTAATGTTACTGTCTACAAAGCTCGACTTGTTGCAAAAGGTTTTCGACAAGTTCAAGGGGTTGACTACGATGAGACCTTCTCACCCGTAGAGATGCTTAAGTCTGTCCGAATCATGTTAGCAATTGCCGCATTTTATGATTATGAAATTTGGCAAATGGATGTAAAAATTGCATTCCTGAATGGATTTCTGGAAGAAGAGTTGTATATGATGCAACCAGAAGGTTTTATCGATCCAAAGGGAGCTAACAAAGTGTGCAAGCTCCAGCGATCCATTTATGGACTGGTGCAAGCCTCTCGGAGTTGGAATAAACGTTTTGATAGTGTGATCAAAGCATTTGGTTTTATACAGACTTTTGGAGAAGCCTATATTTACAAGAAAGTGAGTGGGAGCTCTGTAGCATTTCTAATATTATATGTGGATGACATATTATTGATTGGAAATGATATAGAATTTCTGGATAGCATAAAGGGATACTTGAATAAAAGTTTTTCAATGAAAGACCTCGGTGAAGCTGCTTACATATTGGGCATTAAGATCTATAGAGATAGATCAAGACGCTTAATTGGACTTTCACAAAGCACATACCTTGACAAAGTTTTGAAGAAGTTCAAAATGGATCAAGCAAAGAAAGGGTTCTTACCTGTATTGCAAGGTGTGAAGTTGAGTAAGACTCAAAGCCCGACCACTGCAGAAGATAGAGAGAAAATGAAAAGTGTTCCCTATGCTTCAGCCATAGGCTCTATCATGTATGCAATGCTGTGTACCAGACCTGATGTGTGCCTTGCTATAAGTCTAGCAGGGAGGTACCAAAGTAATCCAGGAGTGGATCACTGGACAGCGGTCAAGAACATCCTGAAATACCTGAAAAGGACTAAGGATATGTTTCTCGTATATGGAGGTGACAAAGAGCTCATCGTAAATGGTTACGTTGATGCAAGCTTTGACACTGATCCGGACGATTCTAAATCGCAAACCGGATACGTGTTTACATTAAACGGTGGAGCTGTCAGTTGGTGCAGTTCAAAGCAAAGCGTCGTGGCGGGATCTACGTGTGAAGCGGAATACATAGCAGCTTCGGAAGCAGCCAATGAAGGAGTCTGGATGAAGGAGTTCATATCCGATCTAGGTGTCATACCTAGTGCATCGGGTCCAATGAAAATCTTTTGTGACAATACTGGAGCGATTGCCTTAGCGAAGGAATCCAGATTTCACAAGAGAACCAAGCACATCAAGAGACGCTTCAATTCCATCCGGGATCTAGTCCAGGTGGGAGACATAGAGATTTGCAAGATACATACGGATCTGAATGTTGCAGACCCGTTAACTAAGCCTCTTCCACGAGCAAAACATGATCAACACCAAGACTCCATGGGTGTTAGAATCATTACTGTGTAATCTAGATTATTGACTCTAGTGCAAGTGGGAGACTGAAGGAAATATGCCCTAGAGGCAATAATAAAGTTATTATTTATTTCCTCATGTCATGATAAATGTTTATTATTCATGCTAGAATTGTATTAACCGGAAACATAATACATGTGTGAATATATAGACAAACAGAGTGTCACTAGTATGCCTCTACTTGACTAGCTTGTTAATCAAAGATGGTTATGTTTCCTAACCATGAACAAGGAGTTGTTATTTGATTAACAAGGTCACATCATTAGTTGAATGATCTGATTGACATGACCCATTCCGTTAGCTTAGCACCAGATCGTTTAGTATGTTGTTATTGCTTCCTTCATGACTTATACATGTTCCTATGACTATGAGATTATGCAACTCCCGTTTACAGGAGGAACACTTTGTGTGCTACCAAACGTCACAACGTAACTGGGTGATTATAAAGGTGCTCTACAGGTGTCTCCGAAGGTACTTGTTGAGTTGGCGTATTTCAAGATTAGGATTTGTCACTCCGAATGTCGGAGAGGTATCTCTGGGCCCTCTCGGTAATGCACATCACTTAAGCCTTGCAAGCATTTCAACTAATGAGGTAGTTGCGAGATGATGTGTTACGGAACGAGTAAAGAGACTTGCCGGTAACGAGATTGAACTAGGTATTGGATACCGACGATCGAATCTCGGGCAAGTAACATATCGATGACAAAGGGAACAACGTATGTTGTTATGCGGTTTGACCGATAAAGATCTTCGTAGAATATGTAGGAACGAATATGGGCATCCAGGTCCCGCTATTGGTTATTGACCGGAGACGTGTCTCGGTCATGTCTACATTGTTCTCGAACCGTAGGGTCCGCACGCTTAAGGTTTCGATGACAGTTATATTATGAGTTTATGTATTTTGATGTACCGAAGGTTTTTCGGAGTCCCGGATGTGATCACGGACATGACGAGGAGTCTCGAAATGGTCGAGACATAAAGATTGATATATTGGACAGATATATTTGGACACCGGAAAGGTTCCGGGTGAGATTGGAAATATACCGGAGTTCCGGGAGGTTACCGGAACCCCCCGGTAAGTATATGGGCCTTATTGGGCCTTAGTGGAAGGGAGGGAGAAGGAGCAAGGGACGGGGCGCGCCCTCCCCCAAGCCCAATCCGAATTGGGAGGGGGGCCGGCCCCCCCTTTCCTTCTCTCCTCCCCCCTCTTCCTTCCTTCTCCTACTCCTAATAGGAAAGGGGGGCCAAACCTACTTGGAGTAGGTTTGCCCCCCCCCTATGGCGCGCCTCCTCCCTAGGCCGGCCTCCTCCTCCCTGCCTCCTTTATATACGGGGGCGGGGGGGCACCCTAGACACACAAGTTGATCATTGAGATCGTTCCTTAGCCGTGTGCGGTGCCCCCCTCCACGATATTACACCTCGGTCATATTGTAGCGGTGCTTAGGCGAAGCCCTGCGACAGGAGAATATCAAGATCGTCACCACGCTGTCGTGCTGACGAAACTCCTCCCTGTGCCTCTGCTGGATCGGAGATCGGGGTGCGTCATCGAGCTGTACGTGTGTCAAGAACTCGAAGGTGCCGGAGTAACGGTGCTTGGATCGGTTGGACCGGGAGGACGTACGACTACTTCCTCTATGTTGCGTCAACGCTTCCGCTTCGGTCTACGAGGGTACGTAGACAACACTCTCCCCTCTCGTTGCTATGCATCACCATGATCTTGTGTGTGCGTAGGAAATTTTTTGAAATTACTACGTTCCCCAACACCTACTTCGCTGTGGCCTATGGTGGATGTTGTTGCGCTTGCGGCCGTGGCTAGAGGTGAAGGGCAAGAGGCCCGGTCTCCCGTGATGCCGTCACCGACGGCGCCCCCCGAGGACTCGGCGCTCTTCTCCACTTCGCCGCGCGGGAGGAGGGGTGGCCGTGCAGGTGGCCGCCAGCCCTCTTTGCCCTGCTGCGGTGAGCGGGTCAGGTGGTGCGCCCATCTCCCCGGCTCCCTCTCCGGAGCGCCGTGCGCGGGTCTCCCCCGCTCCTGCTGCTGGTAGTTCGCCCGTGGACAGGACGCGGGTGTCGTGTCCGTGTTGCTCTCCTACCCCGGTGGCTAAGGCCCGGGGTGCCGCTACTGGGGGATGGGCAGGAGGCCTTTCCCCTAGCAGATCTTCACGCGAGGAGGTCATCGCCTTTGGTGGTATCCCGGACCCAGTCTCCCAGGGGAGGCGGGTCAGCGGGAGGCTGCTGGAGCAGCCGGACGTTGATGACATGCAGCTGAGGTCTGCTTTGAGAGCTGCCAAGCTACGCGACGTCGAAACCTCCACTAGTATGTCGGTTAATCAGTCCAATTCCATTTTGCATTTTACTGAGGCTGAAATTATTCATAATGCAAATCAAATAGGAGTTTCACTTGGTAACAATGAGTTTGAGGTCTCTAGGTCGGTTAATGACATTCTTGATTTGGAAGCTGATCGTGCGGTAGATATGATCCGTCACATTGCTGCTGTTAAACCTATGAATGACTCGGAGATAGAGGCGCTGGGGGTTAGGGTTCTTGATGGCTTGTGTGCCGATCTTGACCCTGCACTACCCGAGACGGAGGAGGATACCATTCCTGAGGTGTCTCTCTATGTAGATGAGCCCGAAGCGATAGAAGCAGAGAATGCCTGTGCTGACCAGGCTGATGGTCACCATAAGCCAAAGCGGACGTGGAAACGGAAGGTTTATCCAGTCTCGGCTGCACGTAGGAGTGCTAGGATCCGCACTGCAAAAAAAATTCATGATGAATTATGAGAGGCATTTTATGGAATAGCAGAGGTCTTAGAGACTTGGCTAAAATAAGATTTCTAGCGAAGGCTTCTCTTGAACATCATTTAGATTTTATTGCTTTGTCTGAGACTGGAAGAAGTAACTTCACTTCACAATTTCTTGCCACTTTGTCCGGGGGGTAGATTTTGATTGGCATTGCCTCCCCCCTCGAGGAAGATCCGGTGGGGTTTTACTTGGGGTTAAGTGCGAAACGTTGGAAGTCCGGAGTGTAGTTTTGGGGGATTTTGCCGTGAAGTTCCGAGTTCGAACTAAGGCAGATGGGTTTGATTGGGCTTTGGTGGCGGTGTACGGAGCTGGGCAACCAGAGCTCAAGCCAGACTTTTTGGCGGATCTGGTTCGTATTTGTGGTAACGAACAGCTACCCCTCTTAGTGGGGGGAGATTTCAACATTATTCGTAGGAAGGAGGAGAAGAATAATGACAATTTTGACGGCAGATGGTCGTCTATGTTCAACACTATTATCGAAAGTTTGGATCTCAGAGAGATAGAGCTTTCGGGTAGGAAATTCACTTGGGCTAATTCGTTACCGGTCCCGACGTTTGAGAAACTTGACCGTGTCTTAGCAAGTGTCGAATGGGAATAGAAGTTTCCTCTGGTAACCATGCAGGCATTGACAAGGGGTGTCTCTGACCATACACCGTTACTAGTTGATTCAGGGGTTCAAACGTTTGTGGGCAACAAGAACATTTTCTCGTTTGAACTTGCCTGGTTTGAAAGAGAAGGTTTCCTTGAGTTGTTAGCTCGGGAGTGGGCTAAAGACTCAGGAGGAAGGATGCCTATCGAGCGATGGCAATGTAAGATTCGTCATCTCCGAAGGTTCCTTCGCGGATGGGCTAAGCACACACATGGTATTTATAAGGCGGAGAAGGAGAGACTTCTTCTACTTATTCAAAACCTTGAAGTTAAAGCTAAAACTTCTATCTTGGATTCCAGTGAGTTGGAAACAAAGATAGAGGCGGAGATGCGACTTAAACAGCTTCTTCGCGAGGAGGAATTGAAGTGGATGTTGTGAGCTAAGGTTCGCAAGATAGTACAAGGAGAGGACAATACTCAATTCTTTCATATGATCGCTAATGGGAAGCATCGTAAAAAGAGAATTTTTCAGTTAGAACAAGATGAAGGGATGATAGTTGGTCAAGACAATCTGAAAGTCTATATTACCAATTATTATAAACAGTTGTTTGGTCCCCCGGAAGAGAATTTTGTGTCCTTAGATGAGTCTAGGGTTGAGGATGTTCCTCAACTTGAGACTGCCGAGAATGAGCTCCTGACTGCTCCTTTCTCTGAGAAAGAGGTGTTTGAAGCCATTGCACAGATGGAGAATAATAAGGCTCCATGACCGAATGGGTTTCCGGCGGAGTTCTACAAAAAGTGCTGGCATTTTATTAAGGGTGATTTGATGCCCATGTTCCAGGAGTTTTTTGAGGGACAACTTTAGTTGTTTAAGCTGAATTTTGGAACGATAACTCTTCTTCCTAAGAAGACAGACGCGGTTCGCATTGAGCAGTTCAGACCTATATGTCTACTTAATGTGAGTTTCAAAATCTTCACCAAGGTCGGGACGAACAGACTTACGCAGATTGCGCACTCTGTGGTTCATCCGTCCTAGACTGCTTTCATGCCTGATCGAAACATCCTTGAAGGGGTTGTTGTCTTGCATGAAACGCTCCATGAAATCCACTCAAAAAAACTTGATGGCGTAGTTTTTAAAGTGGATTTTGAAAAAGCATATGATAAAGTTAAATGGCCTTTCCTTCAACAAGCTTTGCGTATGAAAGGTTTTGATCCGGCCTGGAGAAACCAGATTGATTCCTTTACGCAAAAAGGGAGTGTAGGGATTAAAGTGAATGACGACATAGGTCACTATTTCCAAACACACAAGGGGCTAAGGCAAGGAGACCCGATGTCACCGATCCGGTTTAATATAGTGGCTGATATCCTCACTATCTTAATAGGTCGGGCAAAGGATGCAGGGCAGGTAGGTGGCCTGGTCCCACATCTAGTTGACGGAGGGATTTCCATTCTTCAGTATGCTGATGATACAATCATCTTTATGGAGCACGACTTGGCGAAAGCAAGAAACATGAAGCTGCTGTTATGCTTATTTGAACAACTATCTGGCCTCAAAATTAACTTTCACAAGAGCGAATTGTTTTGCTTTGGAAGAGCAAAGGAGGACAAGGACACGTATAAACAATTGTTCGGATGTGAATTGGGTTCCTTACCGTTTACGTACTTAGGTATACCCATTCATCATCGTAAGCTGACTAACAGTGAGTGAAAATGCATCGAGGATCGCTTTGAAAAGAAACTGAGCTGTTGGAAAGGAAAGCTCATGTCATACGGAGGACGATTGATTCTGATTAATTCGGTCCTTACCAGTATGCCTATGTTTCTCTTATCCTTTTTCCAGGTTCCGGTGGGAGTCAGGAAAAGGTTAGATTTCTACCGATCTCGGTTCTTTTGGCAGATTGACGACCTCAAACAAAAGTATAGGCTTGCTAAGTGGGATATAATATGTAGGCCGAAGGACCAAGGGGGTCTAGGCATTGAAATTTTGGAAGTTAAAAACATATGTCTCCTTAGCAAATGGCTTTTTAAACTTTCGTCCGAGACGGAAGCTACTTGGGCTCAGATTTTGCGTAATAAGTATCTTTATGCTAAAACCCTGGCCTAGGTAAATGTGAGGCCTTCCGACTCACCTTTTTGGAAGGGTTTGATGAGAGTCAAACAGCTTTTTTTCAACAAGTCAAAATTTATTGTCGGGAATGGAGCCACTACGAGATTTTGGGAGGATACGTGGCTTTGGGAGACTCCCCTTGCACTTCAATATCCTACTTTGTACAACATTGTGCGACGTAGAGAAGCCTATGTTGCATCTGTTCTACAATCCACTCCCCTCAATATTAGTTTTCGGAGGACGCTAGTCGGAAATCGTTGGGAGGCTTGGCTCCACCTTGTTAGACGTTTAATGGAGGTTCGGCTGACCCAGCAACCAGATCAGCTGCATTGGAAACTTACTAAGAACGGTGCGTTCTCGGTTAAGTCTATGTATCTGGATGTCATTAACTCTAGCGTTGTCCCTTCCTCGATTCACGTTTGGAGAGTAAAGGTTCCCTTACGCATCAAAGTGTTTATGTGGTTTGTGCATAAACAAGTCATTTTGACTAAGGATAACCTAGCAAAACGCAACTGGATGGGCTCATCTAGGTGTAGCTTTTGCGATAATAACGAAAACATCAAACACCTCTTCCTCGATTGTCCGTTGGCTAAGATTCTGTGGCGGTCGATTCATATTGCGTTTAATATTAATCAGCCCACCTCTATCAACATGTTATTTGGACCATGGCTTGATGGGGTTGATTTCGATACTGCAAGACACATTCGTATTGGCGTTTGTGCTTTACTTTGGGCAGTATGGAACTGCAGAAATGATTTAGTATTTAACAGATCAACAAACATTCACTTTTTGCAGGTTATCTTCAGGGCCACGGCATTCATCCGTACGTGGTCGCTACTCACTCCGACGGAGGCCAGGGAGCGTTTGGTTACTGCGTCTACCCGATGGGAGATGGTAGCGCGGGATATTTTCAACCGATTTGAATGGCGGTCATGTAATAGGATAGGCATGTAGTGCTCCTATTGTGTTTGCCAGCCGGTTGTGGCTTAGGATTTCAGCTCTTTCGAGCTTTTACTTTTTTTTTCGCACCTCGATACTTGGAGACTTTGTTACTGGATTTTATTTTTAATAATATGAGCCGTATGCATCTTTCTGATGCAGAGGCTGGGGTAAACCCCCTTTTCAAAAAAAAAGGAATTCGGAATAAGACATGTTAAGTTTCTCCTCCCAACGAGAGTGCAAATCGAGCTTATGGTTGTCTATTTATTGATTGATTTTTATTGTTGTAGGTTTTATTTTGATTTTCAAAAGTAATAAGTGTTTGAGTATTTTTAAACAATTGACGGATTTTAATATTTCGTTTATGAATTCAAAAATACTTCATGAATTTGAAAAAATAATTATGACTTTGAAATAATATCATAATTTGGATTTCTTGCAAATTAAAGAAATGTTGACCAATTTTATAAAATGTTAAAAAAATACATTTTTAAATGATTGTGCATTTTGAAGGAAATTGTGGGAATGCAAATAAGTATTCAAGAATTTTAAAAATGATCATGGATAAAAAAATTGAAGTAAAACAAGAAAGGGAAAATAGGAACTGAAAACCAGGTTCTTTTAAAACAAAACCCAAGAAAAATGGTGTAGAAAATAAAAAAACGGACAGACCCTTCCCAAAACCGAGCTTAAGTTCCTAAACCGGAGGAAGAACCTTCCCAATACCGCCAGAAGGTTTCCCACACTCCCACTAATGGATTGGCCCATGCTGTCGCGAGCGATTCTTGACATGCATCGCAAATTCGCAATTAGCAAACTATAGGACTAATAGGTTAAAGGACTTTTAAGATTATAGCATTAATACTGTACAACTCGAAAATGTACATCAGTAGTGCATAATATTAGAGAAGGTTCTGCAGAACTTTATGTCTATTGCATAAATCATCGCGAGACTCCCTCTAAATCACTTGTTTAAAAATGGTAAACCTAGACATCGGGTGATGTTATACCGCCAAACGCCTGGGTTTAAAAATCATGATGTAGTCCAACTTTTTTAGCAGTCACTCGGTTTAGCAGAAACTGAATCTGTCAAACAAATGAGGCAAACACTAAAGCATCAGGAAACAACAAAATTTTTATTTTGGATTAACGAATCAACGGAAATAACCACCAAATGATCTATTATATGTATTGGCCATAGCATACTGTTAGGATTTGAAGTGATCATCAGTTTCATCACTAGTATAAGAAAATGTAATCTCAACTCAAACTGAATCAGTACCAAGGAAGAAGCTCTCAACTCAAACTGAAAATGTAATCTTTGGTTGAACTGAAAGTGAACCAGCCAGACAACTGAGGCAAAATCAAAGCGTAGCAATGGAACCAAAGATTAGGAATCAGATTGCACACTGACATCCACAGCAAGTACCATTTTATAATGTCAGAGCACTGACAAAGGAATCAGTTTCAAGTATATGATCTACTGTATGTATGTATTGCCACATTTGGCCACATCTTTGTCCAAACAGAGTAAGCATCTTTGTCAAAACAGAGCAAGAAGAAAAGGCTCTCACACAGATTGGAGCGAGGAGATATGATATGAGCTAGCCGAGCCCTGGCGGTGGCGGGCCGTTGATGTGGCAAAACCTGCACGCCCTGTTGCCGGTGCCCAAGGGGAGGTCACAAGCCGGGCAGATCGGGCCCGAACCCACGGCCGAGCTCGAGCTGGAACTGGAAGAAGGCCCAATGGCCGCAGCCCCTGGAGGCGGACGCACGTAGCGGATCTCCGGGTGCTTCTCAAGCACGTTGCTGATGACGATCTTAGTGTAGCAATCCACGCACAATGGCGCCACTCCCCCAAACACGACCGGTGGGGGCTTCTTGCAACAAGGGCACACCTCAACGAGGGGACTGACTGGAACTGGAGCACCTGGCGCGCTTGCGCACGAGATCGCCCAAGAAGGCTGTTCACCAATGCAAAGATCCAAGAAGAAATCAATGAGTTCATGGCGGCAGGACAAGCCCAAATAACGAATGAATGGAAAATAATGCGTAGAAAATTTTACCCAGCCGAAGCCGGAGTGGCCGCGCGGCTGCCCTGTTCCTGGCTGCAAGGGGCCGGTGATCTGGTTCTGGCCGGGGAGCGAACCATGGCCGGTCGGCGCGTGGTACTGGTACGGGAAGGGCGGACGCCCACCGGCTGTGACAGAAACCAAGAAATCCAACTCCGACGTCAATGAAGAACCAAGAACCGCACGGACCAATGAATGGCGCTTTTCATGGGAGGGAACTCACCTGGATTGCCCAGCGGCGGCCGGAGCATCCCCTGAGAGTGGCCATGCAGCTGCCCTGTTCCTGTCTGCCTGGGGCCGGCGCTCTGGCTCTGGCCGGAGAGCGAACCATTGCCGGTCGGCGCGTGGTACTGGTACGGGAAGGGCGGACGCCCAACGGCTGCAACAGAAACCAAGAAATCGAACTCCGACATCAATGAAGAACCAAGAACCGCACGAATCAGAATCCCGGCGGCGGTCGGAGCATCTTGGGAAGGAACGCACCTGGATTGCCCAGCGGCGGCCGGAGAATCCCCTGAGATGGCGCCCTCCTATGCGGCTGCGGCTGGGAGAATCCCCTGTACCCCGACCCGCCCCCGGCCCCGCGAGCAGCTGCAAGAAACGAAGGTATGGGAAGTTACAATTCAAGAACCGGCATAACGCAAGAACGATGGACGCGCTCGCTCCTATGATCTGATTTCTTTGGCACCCACCTCCACCGAACTGGGAAGAGCCGCCGGCGGAGCCTGTAGTCGCCGCCGTCAGCCCCGCAAGCGCCTGCGAAGTCCCGGCAATGTCATCGCCGGCTGCATTCGCCATCCGCCCTGCAGTGTTCGCCGATGTACCGGCAAGGCCGTCGCCGGCTGTAGGATCCCTCCGCGCAGCCGGGTGCCTTGTCCCAGTAAGGTTGTCGTCGGCCTTCCGCTTGCCCGCCATCTCGCCTCGGTCGAACAGCTTCCGATGAATAGGAGAAGGAAGGAAGCTACGAGAAACGATGGGAGGGGAGGAGGAAGGCGAGGGAGGGTATATAGACGACGGACAGAGCCTCTCCCGCTGTAACCGATTTCAAGAAGCAGAGATTCAGGTCGGTTGATTTGGGGGGGAAGAAGACAGGAACAGATTCAGAAATGGGCCTAATGCATTTTTGATAGCCCAGCCAATGGCCCAAATAAGTTGGCTAGTTTTCCAATCACGTTCCGACTAGCTCGCCAGGGCGCACCCACTGCACCTCCGTGGTTCCCTAGGTTAACGGTGACCAGTTGACAAGTCAACCCTTGTTTTTTGAAGAAATACAAAAAAAAACTCAAAAAGGTTCAAAAAGAAAATAAAAAAAGTTTGTGAATTCGAAATGGGTCATGAGTTCACAAAAAAGATAGTGGATTTGGAAACACGTTCACAAATTCAAAAAATATCAAGAATTTAGAAAAAAGTTCATGATATAAAACAACTTTATGTATTTGAAAAGAGTTCATCGATTTTTAAAACACAAAATTCACGATTTTGGAAAAATTTCATGAATGAGAAAACTTCATTGATTTTGAAAAATAGTTCAGGAAATTGAAAAATGTTCATATATTTTGGAAAAAAAGGTTCATCCTTGGAAAATGTTTCTGCATTTCAATATATTCATGCAATTTTAAAAAGTTTGCGGACTCGAAAAAAACTTAAAAAGTTCACATGGTTGAAAAAAGGTTCGCGGATTTGAAGAAAGTTTTCAAATTTGAAAAAAGTTCATGCATTTAGAAAAGAAAAAGAAAAACAGAATATAAACCATCTTGAAAACCAAGAAAAGAAAAACCTTATAGAAGCTTCCCAAAACCAACCGGAAGCTTCTAGAAGCTTCGCACCAGCTGGGTTACTTCCGAAAAAAATGAAACA
Source organism: Triticum timopheevii (assembly GCA_963921465.1). Classification (NCBI taxonomy): domain Eukaryota; kingdom Viridiplantae; phylum Streptophyta; class Magnoliopsida; order Poales; family Poaceae; genus Triticum; species Triticum timopheevii. The sequence goes on from OY997270.1 coordinate 572,067,733, forward strand.
ATGTTGCATGCGGTCGAAGAAGAAAAAAAAAGTGAAGTGGGCCGAGCCCGAGTGGAGGAGTAGGCGTGCGCCAGTCTGCGATTTCCCCTGCAAACGGCGCCTGAAGCGCCGGGTTTGGCTGAATTTTAACTCATCTTATTAAAAGTTGACTTCTAAAAATTGTTAAAGGCATCTTGCCAATGATTTGCTTTGAAAATATTCCTTTTGTTTAGAGCATGATTTGACAGTACCATTGTTTGAGGAAGGGAGTATACACAGATGAGAATGACAATTTGATTTGCGAAGCTTGGATTGCAATTGAACAATATCCCAAAACCAGCGCCGAGCAAAAAGGAACAACATTTTGGAAGAGGGTCGGTGCTTACTTACGTGAACGTGGGAAGTTTGATCCCTACAAGTTTGAGACTGGCCGAACCGACGTTTAATTCAAAAGAGGTTAGGCTTCATCCAAGCCGAGTGCAACAAGTTTTGTGGTGCTCATAAGAATATCGAAAGTCGGCATGTGAGTGGCATTGGGATCAAAGACATGGTATACATTTTCTTATTCATTTTAAATGTAGGCATTACAAGCCTTGGACACCTTTAGTATCCAAAATGTCGGCAAGTCATTCACCTTGAGCCATTGTAGGAGGTTCATCAAGGATTTCCCAAAAGTTCAAGGGCCAATATGCCACCCAAAAGAGAGGTGTGTGTGTGTTGGGGGGGGGGGGGGGGGGGGGCTCCACGGTCGACGATCCAAGTGAAGTTGAGAAGAGGCCGATGGAAAAGACTAATTCCAAGGTTGATGCAAGCGTGATGCTTCGACAATCGCCTTGCAAAAAACTTTGTAGGGATTCATGACCCAAAAGAAAGGAAGAGAAGAAGCGCCAAGAGAAAGAGGAGGGCAAAGAAGACCTACTTCAACATACGAAATAAGAAGCTCGAGATCGAAGAGGCCAATGCCAAAACAAGAGCGAAGGAGGTCGACATCAAGAGGCCAATCCCAAAAGAAGAGCAAGGGAGGCAGAGCTCACGCATATCTCCAAGGAAGTTGAGATCATGGCAGCCGGCACGAGCTAGATGACCCTAAAAAGAAGGCTTGGTTTGAGATCAAAGAAAAGGTGATCCAGGACCGAAACAATGCTTGCTCACCTTTCTATTTGTCCGTTTGTCATGAACTAGGGCCAACATGCATGAACTATGGCCGTGGCGATCCTTTTGGTGTAATGTTTTATGCTGGCAATGCATATGGACTATGCAAAAATCTATCTATTTGCTTTTATTTTGCTATTTGCTATGTTTGGCTATGAATATATGCAAGTTGAAAAACTATCGAGGAGGCCGAATGGGCGTGTACACTTCACAAGAACATTTTTATGGTATGCGCACTTCCCAAGAACATATGGGTCGGCCGGTTGGGCGTACATCTCTGATTGGCGCGGACAGGGGCCAAACTGGCGATGTAAATGGACGAAAAACATGTCAGTTTGTGTCCCTGGCAGTTTGCCTAACAGAGCCAATCGAGCGATGAGTGCAAATATGCAAAAACTTAGGCGCTGCATGCGGTGTTTCGTGCAAAATCTCTGTAAAAACATCTTTTTTGCGAGTGGTGGTTTTATTGCACTTAACTCGCCATGGCAGCATTTGGGTGATGTGAATGAGTGAAATGTGATGGCAGACTTCATGTGACTTGGTGGAGAAAGTGCGTGGAGGAGCCAGTGGTGCCGTTGCTGGTGTAGGATCCGGGTCGCCGGTGACGAAACGGCTTGAAGGGCGAGGCGCCGGTGGCCGCTGCCACGGAGGAAACGAGGCGAGGTGAGGAGGATGACGCCCATGTACATTGCCATCATACGGGGGGCGCGTTAGATTGATTCCCAGTCCCGACGCCCTGATGATAAGCAATCTAGGAGTACGTACGTACCTGCAGTCCAATCCGATTATCAATCAAATGTCTAATCCGGTAGTAACCAGCCTTCCCCGCCATTCCTACGCCTCGGGTCAGTCCCACTCCGACGCCAACATGGCGAGGCCATCCGCCTCGTGCTCGCTTGATATATAGCATAGCGCCCCTCCTCTTTTGATCGTAAATCTTCTCGCCGGCTCCTCCTCCTCCGCAACCACCACCAAAGAGGCAAAGACCAAGCCATGCCGGCTCTCATGGCGAAGCGCTCTTCCTCGGATCGCTGCGCGATCCGCCGGGAGCTCCACCGGCGCAGGAAGCTCGCCGCCGCGCCCAAAGGAGGGATCGTCAAGAAGTCATCTGCAAACCACAGTTCCGCGTCGACCCACAACTCGTCCGCGGACGAGCCAGCTGCCGGACCGGCGACGAAGAAGCCGTCGTCCATGACCACGCCGATGCCACGCCCGCGAGCCGGAGTCGCGATGTCGCCTGCGTCTGCGTCCATCCTGCAGCACGGGCCGGCCACCAAGAAGCAACATGCCGCCGTGGCCAAGGAGATCGCCTATGTGCCGATGGGACAGGTTGCGAAGAGGTGCACCGCGCCGCCGCGCCGATCCGCGCTCATTCCGACCGCGTCCGGCATGAAGATGAAGGTGATGCCATCCGCATCCGCAGCGACCCGACCGCGCTCTCCGTCAACCTGGGTGAAGAAGGGCATGACGGTGAAGGTGCGCACGCGCGCCGGGATCCTGCCGACGGGGCACTGCCTCCTGCTCTGGCTCGCCGCCCGCGTCGTCTCCGACGCAGCAGATGACGGCTACGTCCAAGTGATCTACGACGGCAACTTCCCCCGTGACGACCCCCTCCGAACCGTGCGCGTCGCCATGGACGACGTCAGGAGCATGCCTGCCATCGTCCAGAGTTAACTCGATCGGCAGCTGCTGCAGAAGCAAAGGGCGCTCAACTCAAAGATGGATGGATGGCCAAATTGGGCGATTTACGAGGATTCTAGTCTTCATAGATAGTGAAATTGTAGCCCGTTTGTTAGCTGCCAATGTCCAGTCGATCACCCGCCCGGGCTTTATTGTTTCTTATCTAGTAGATGATGTAATGAAATTGGATGACCCGATGACTCGCGGTCGATGCATGACGGTGGTCGTGTCCTTTCCCTCGATGATCCGGTGAGGATAGCGCAGCTAGTGGCAGCGCACGGTGGTGTGTCTTCTGCTGCAGATCAGCCATCGATTCCCACTTCTGACGATGTTGCGGGCCCCCAAAGCGTCCCAAACATGGGATAGTGCCCTTCCTCGTCGTCAATGACTTCGTCATGTTGTGGCGAACAGCTCTTGACGCGGCTCATCAGCTCGCTCGTGGGAGCATGACCTTTGCTCGCGTCAGGACCGTGCAGGTATGCAGCTGTTGGGATCGCGGCAAGTGGAGGAGACATCATAGGATAACTCGGATTGGGTGGTGCTTCTCGAGTACCTGGTCTCGGGCTCCGGGCTGAAAACCCTAGGTCTGACTTGTTGGTTATACCCAGGGGCGGAGCCAGGATTTGAGCATAGAGGGGGGCCAAAGAGACGACGCTTGCAACAACGCTACGTGTTTATATTTCGTCTAGCATATATATAAAGTTATAAACACAGTGATGTACGCATGTTCAACAATTACCAATGTATATCTAGCTCTAGTACACCTACACCATGTGTAGGGTTTAAGAATTGAAGCAAGTCCTTAGAAAGGAAACAAATTATTTTTTTCACTTCATTTTTCCAATAAAAATTATAGCTAATATAAGGCAAAAGATTAATTAAATTCGTATTTGTCATATGATCACATGCATTAACACATCAGACAAAGCAGATTTACCCAAGTGTATATACATTGAAATGTTTTTTGCAGGGAATATACCTTGAGAATTTGATCTGCGACAATTTCACTGGACGTGATACATGTGTGATTAATCCACCAAGCGCAATCGGCAGCAACCTTCGGAGGACTTACGAGTACCCAGATTGTATAAACATGGAGCGGAGGAGGTGCCAACGTTTGTAATCTGAATCTGGTCGAGAGAAATCGCAACCGCAAGGCAAGGGCAGCAGGACGGCAATGCAAATCATGGGAGATTTGTTTGAGATAAGCTATATATACTCACGGAAGATCAGGATGGCATTTTTTGCGGTAAAGACTAGAAGGGCTTGATTGGGCTTTGGTATGGGCCTTTCTATCGTTGTAGAGATTACGCTTGAGGATTAGGGGGGGCCAATACGTGAGCTGTTACGGGAATTACTCGATCGATAGGGGGGGGGGGGGGGGGGGGGCAGGCCCCTGCTCGCCCCCCCCCCCCCCCCCCTGGCTCCGCCACTGGTTATACCTGGCAATGGCGACGCTCTTTGTGTTGTTACCCTGATGAGGGCATTGCTTGGAGTATGCTCGGACTTGTTCTTTGGGGAAAAACCCACGACCTGGCCTTCGTGGTTGGATCCGGCGACGGCGGCGCTTGCGCGCCATTCCCTTCCCGAAGGCTTCGCTTTTCGAGACCTTCTTCGTAGTCTTTATGATGTCAAGAGATGGTTGGTGCCGATGGTCACTGTTGTATATCATCAATTGTTGTTTTTTTTGCTTCGGTTTTCTTTTATTTTTTCCCTTCACCTAGGCATAGCTTTGGTCTTGTATGACTTTGCTCTCTGCCGACGTGATCGTGTGTGTGTGTGTTGGCTGTGTGCATCGTAGTTATGCAGAGGCCGGGTGTACTCATTGTGATTGTATTCCTTGATGCTACATTATGAGTTAATAAATAGCGCCCTTTATCGAAAAAATATTTGAGAATCAATAAGGCTTTCTTCCCTTGAAAAAAAGGAAAAAGTTCAAAATAAACCTTGAAGTTGTAGCCAAAAGCTAAACCAAACCCTAAACTTTGAATCCCGAAATTTGGCACTCTGAACTTGTAATCCCGGTTTATTTTAGACCCTAGACCTGTTTGGCACACCGGGAATATTACAATCCCGGCCGGGATAACCAGCTACTCTCAGAAACAAGAATATGGGCCAGCCCACTATAACACAAGAAGAATTCATGAAGGTTAAAAAATGTTTGCACGTTTCTAAAATTGTTCAGAAGTTAAAAAATGTTCATGTTTTATATTTTTAGCACGGATTCAATTCATTTTGAGTTATTTAAAAATTATTTGGAATTCTGAATTTCTGTTCGCATTTTAAAAAACTGTTTGTGATTTAAAAAATCACATTTGTCAAAAAAATGTTCAGAATTACAACAGTTATTCACATGCTATTAATTTTTCGGATTTTAAGAATTGTGTCGTATTTTTTGAATAATATTTTTGGAATTTTCATAAATAATGTTTTTATAAAATGTTTCGGAATGTTGGCTGCGGACTCGACTGGGCCGGCCCATCAGACATAAAGCAAGTTTTTTTTTTCTTATCACGTGCTATAAAAATTCTTTTTTTTTCTTAACGCGCGACGTAATACATCCAAGAGAGAAAAACATGTCGTGGAGTCGAACTTTGGACCTTGTATGGTTGACCTGATTTCGCTAGCCATTATGGAGATTTTTAAATTAAATATTTTCAAAACTTTTTTGAATACATGGTAATATTTTTCCAAATACATGTTTTACATTTTCTTAATGACAATAAACATTTATAAAACTACACGAACACTCTTTTACATGGTTCAACAGTTTTAAATTTGCATACACTTTTTCAAACACATGTCACGTATATTCTGTTAAGGTTATGACACATTTTTTTACAACACGCAAACATTTGTTTACATTGTACAAAAAAGTGTTCGCACTTCAAAATTTTGTTCAGGTTTCAGAAAAAAAATTATGTTTCGAAAAGTGTTTGCACTTTTTTTTCAGGTTTAAGAAAATGTTTATGTTTCAAAACATGTTCTCTTTTTGAAAGTTGTTGGTTTTATAAAAGTATTCGAAATTTTCAAAAAGCACTTTATAAAATGTTCGAAGAATTCGGAAATAAATTTGTTTTCAATACTTGTTTGCCCCTAATTTTTTTCCACAGTTCGATGCTTTGGTTTTTTATTAAATATTTTTGGCTTCTTATTATGTAAGTCATAGTCGTCTGCGTGCGTTAAAAACATATATTTGGTACTGAGAAAAATTAGGCATGTGTGAAAATGAAAAAAGAAAAGAAAATGTAAAAGGAAAAAACTAAGAAAAACAAATTAGTGCGCGTGCATGAGCGACTGTGCTACTGGGCCGGCCCAGTCCAGCAAATACCAGCGAAGTCCTCTCAAGGTTTAAATAGACCGGGATTAGAGAGTTTAGTGTGAGGATTTCAGGGATTGAGAGTTCGGCGTTTGGTTTTGCTTTCGCCTACAAATTCAAGGTTTATTTTGGAATTTTTCCGAAAAAAAGAAAAGATTCTATTGTTATGTGAACCTTTTCGCCCGTCAGACTATTGTTATGTAAACTTAACTTGGCTTGAATTTTTGGTAGAGAATATCCGTATAATGCTCTTGCTGTAAATTAATTACTTTGTTGTCAGAACCTTTTATAAAATGTTTCACCCCTTTTTTAGTTTTGGAGATACACTAAATGGACATAGAGGGAAAAAAACTGAAATATAACATGTATGCATGTATTTATGGCTTTTCATTGCGAGAGTTAGATGACGTTAATGAGATGCTTTTAATTACAATTATCAATTTTTTAAAGTTGGATCCCTTGACCAACTTGCGATTTTGTATATGTTCTGCCACATATCTTATTCAAGATTATGGTCTTCAGTTCATTAAATATGTTTTTGTCTATCACCAATGCTCCATGTCATAAATAGTTTGCGGGTGATCTTGGTATTCTTGCCGATTTGTGCAATAGTGTAGCTGCAGTGTTCTAACATATACTGACATGTTAGCTTCTCTCAAGTTATGCACTTCTTGAGTTAATCATCGATGATCGATATTGAGCATTCAACATTCTAATTATCATTTATGTCTGCAGCTCTATGCACTTCCTGAATTAGTGGTTGATGATCAATATTGAGCAATCTACATTCTAATTGTCTTTTTGTTGCTCCCTCATCATTGGCTTAACTTTGACATTTTTCTTATTCCGGGGTACCAATTTTATGGTGCCCAAAACAAATTTAATTCATATAGGATGTAACTTTTATGTTAGGATGAGCCATATAACGTACTTTATCCTGATGCCACCAAGTAATCTGCTATGCCGCTTCTCTATAGTGGTTTCTTTGAAAATGACAACCTATGGAAAACAATACAATGTTCCTGTTTCCATTTTTCAGATAGGACATCAACCTCTTTGGAGCTCACATGACCTATTTGGAGCATTGTTTCATCCCCATTTAACACATTCTTGCATCTACTCCATCCGTCTCAAAATAAATGGTTGAAGGGAGTATATTATTTGGATGAAGGGAGTATATTATTTTTGGATGAAGGGAGTATATTATTTGGTTGCCACGAAGTGTGTACATAATAAAAGAACAAGATACCTCCTTTTTAATGTCAGATACTCTTGAGCTTTATTAATCCTGCCACGAAATGTTTTGGGATTTTGTAGAAAACTACGAAATTTAGAAAATCTTCATGGATTTAAATAAATACTCATAAATTTTGAAGAAGTGAGGTAAAGTAAAAAAATGAAGGAAAAATAAAAATAAACAGGAACTAAAAACCAAGAAAAATAGTTAAAAACTAAAAAATATATAATGGTGCAGAAAATAAAAAATAAAAAAAATAAAAACCGGACGGGATCTTTCAGAGCTTAACATTCCGAAATCGGAGGAAGAACCTACCTGAAACTGTGCAAAGGCTTCCTACACTATCCCATAGCAGGATAAACAAACAGCCGGCTTCTTATTCTCGAGAATCCAAAGCCACAGCTGATTCTAAGAATCCACAACCGGAGTGATTCTCAGGATGTAGCCCAAACAAAGGGCCTTAATGGGCCGGCAAGCTAAATCACTGTAGTGGGCGATTCTTCTGATAGTATCACAGTAAGCAAACTACAGGTCACCAATAGGTTAAAGGACTCTCATTACTAGCATTACTGTACAACTGTATCAGTCAAACAAATTGAGGAGACACTAAAGCGTCAGGAACAACAAAATGTTACTCTAACAAATCAACCTATTCTCTGCACAAATCATCATTTACTGACAACAAAGAACAGAAAGATATAAAGGGAAATAACCACCAATTGATCTATTATATGTATTGGCCCTAACATACTGTTAGGATTTGAACTGATCATCAGTGTCGTCACTAGTATAAGAAAATGTAATCTCAAACTGAATCAGTACCAAGGAAGAAGCTCTCAAGTACTCATTTGGTTGAACTGAAAGTGAACCAGCCAGACAACTGAGGCAAAATCAAAGCGTAGGAATGTTACCAAAGATTAGTAATCAGATTGCACACTGACATCCACAGCAAGTATGAAGAGTATCATCTTATAATGTCAGAGCACTGACAAAGGAAACATCCAAGTATATGATCTACTGTATGTACATTTGGCTGATATGTAGGAAACATCCAAGAATCATCACTACTCAAGGCAGCATCTTTGTCGAAACAGAGCAAGCAGAAAAGGCTGCCAGAGTTCAGACGACGAGATATGATATGAGCTAGCCGAGCCCTGGCGGTGGCGGTGGCGGACCGTGGAGACGCCAAAACCTGCACGCCCTGTTGCCGGTGCCGAAGGGGTGGCCACAAGCCTGGCAGATCGGGCCCGAACCCACGGCCGAGCTCGAGCTGGAAGAAGGCCCAATGGCCGCAGCCCGGTACTGCTGCTCACTGGCAGGGACTGGCCCCCGTGGCACAACCGCGTAGCTGGGGACCGGGTTCGGAAGCACGTGGCCGCCGGTCTGCGCGTGCTGCTGAGGCACGTCGCCGGCGACGAAGCGACGGTTGTAGCAAACCTGGCACAAGGGCGACGAGCCCAAAACCTCCCTGGTTAGCGCTAGGCAACTACTGCACCAGAGATCAGTTGGTGCCCTCCTGAGTGGGCCGACGGCAGCCCGTGCCCGTGGCAGCGCCGCGGAAGAAGGCTGGCGGAGGCGGTGGTCGAGCTGGCGCTGGTGACCATTGGAGATGCCCTGACCCTGCGTCGCGCGCGCGCCGCCGTAGTGGATCTCCGGGTGCCGCGAAAGCACGTAGCTGATGACGAAAGTGCTTAGGCAATCCGCGCACAATGGCGACAAGCCCAAAACCACGATCGTGGGCCTGTTGCAACGAGGGCACGCTCGAACGAGGGGATTGACTGGAGCGCCTGGTGCGCTCGCCGAAGAGATCGCCGAAGAAGGCTGCTTATTACCAATGCCAAGATCCAAGAAGAAATCAATGAGTTCATGGCGGCAGGACAAGCCCAAATAACGAATGAATGGAAAGTAATGCGTCGAAAATTACCCCGCCGGAGCCGGAGTGGCCGAGCGGCTGCCCTGTTCCTGTCTGCCTGGGGCCGGAGAGCGAACCATTGCCGGTCGGCGCGTGGTACGGGAAGGGCGCACTCCCAACGGCTGCAACAGAAACCAAGAAATGGAACTCCGGCATCAATGAAGAACCAAGAACCGCACGGATCAGAATCCCAGCGGCGGCCGGAGCATCTTGGGAAGGAACGCACCTGGATTGCCCCGCGGCGGCCGGAGCATCCCCTGAGATGGCGGCTGCGAGAATCCTCTGTACCCCGACCCGCCCCCGGCCCCGCGAGCAGCTGCAAGAAACGACCCAAGAATCGGCATCAACGCAAGAACTCCGACGTCAATGAAGAAGCAAGAACCGCACGGATCACAAAGAATTTGGCGCTTTTCTACGGAGGAAACGCACCTGGATTGCCCAGAGGCGGCCGGAGCACCGGCGTCGTCGGCGCCCTCGAATGCGGCTGAGAGAATCCCCCGCCAGCAGCTGCAAGAAACGACCCAAGAATCGGCATCAACGCAAGAACGAAGGACGCGCTCGCTGGTATGATTTGATTTCTTGGGCACCCACCTCCACCTACAGAGAAGGCTTGTGTAGTCGCCGTCTGCCCTGCAAAAGCCTGCCGGTGCGGCGGAGCTGCAAGAAACGAAGTTACCAGAGGTTACAATCCAAGAAGCGGGCATCAACGCAAGAATGAACCCCGCGCTCGTCGTATTCTTTGATTTCTTGGGCACTCACCTCCACCGGACTGGGAAGAGCCGCCGGCGGAGCCTGTAGTCGCCGCCGTCGGCCCTGCGAGCGCCTGCGAAGTCCCGGCAGTGCCGTCGCCGGCTGGATTCGCCGTCGGCCCTGATGCCTGCGACGATGTACCGGCGAGGTCGTCGCCGGCTGTAGCCTCCGTCCGCGCAGCCGGATGCCTTGCCCCGTTAATGTTGTCGTCGGCCTTCCGCTTGCGTTCCATCTCGCCTCGGTCGAACAGCTTCGCAAGAACGCCCAGATGAATTAATAGGAGAGGGAGGGCGCGGAAGGGAGCAAGCTAGGAGAAACAATGGGAGGGGAGGAAGGAAGGCGATGGAGGCAAGCTATATAGACGACGGACAGAGCGTCTCCCGCATAACCGATTTCAAGAAGCAGAGAGATTCAGGTCGGTTGAATTTGGGGGGAAGATGACACGAAGAGCCTTGAAAATGGGCCTAATGTATTTTGGATAGCCCAGCCGGTGGCCCAAGTTGGCTGCATGCCTTTCAAAGAGCTTACGTCCCCGTACTCATTTGCCGGCCTATCAAACGGGAGAGTAGTAGCTCGCCAGTGCGCGGCGTTGACCAGTTGACAGGCCAACCTTTGTCTTTTGGAAGATTTTTTTTTGTCAAAAATTTCGGAAAAATAACTAAAATCACGAATTCGAAAAAGTTCACGAGTTCAAAAAATAGATAGTGGATTTGAAAGCACGTTCACAAATTCAAAATATATCAAGAATTTTGTACCCAACAAAAAATAACTAAAATGATTTGAGTATAAAAAAGTTAACAAAATTGGTAAAATTTCGTACATTTTGCAAAAAAAAAATGGGTCTTTGGAAAATGTTTGTACATTTGAGTATATTCATGCACTCGAAAAAAAATTGCGGATTCGAAGAAAAGTTAAAAAAAAGATCACGTGTTTGAAAAATGTCTGTGAATTAAAAACAAAGAACAATAACAATTGTAGTATAGTTTCGGCGTGAGTTCGATTCCCCATGATGCACCATTTGTTTGGTGGGATTTTCGCCCTACAGATTTATGGTAGTGTTCATGGACCGGTACACTAAGGTTCTCTTGTGAGCACCGCTTAGCTTTGGGGGTACTTAAGGCGCTGACTAGGACCTCCCACTAACGTTGACCAGTTGACAGGCCAACCTTTGTCTTTTGGAAGATTTTTTTTTATCAAAAAGGTCAAAAAATTAACTAAAATCGTGAATTCGAAAAAGTTCACGAGTTCAAAAAATAGATAGTGGATTTGAAAACACGTTAAAAAATTCAAAAAAAAAATCAAGAATTTTGTACCCAGCAAAAAATAACTAAAATGATTTGAGTATAAAAAAGTTAACAAAATTGGTAAAATTTCGTACATTTGGAGAAAAAAAATTTGGTCCTTGGAATTTTTTTGTGCATTTGAGTATATACATGCACTCGAATTTTTTTTGCGGATTCAAAGAAAAGTTAAAAAAAGATGACGTGTTTGAAAAATGTCCATGAATTAAAAAAAAGAACAATAAAAACCATCGTCAAAAAAGAAAAACCGGTTAGAAGCTTCACAAAACTAGCCGGAAGCTTCACACATGCTAGATGTTCACGCATATAAAAAAGAAAAGAAAAAAGAAAAATGTAAAAAGCCGTCCTAAAAACCAAAAAAGGAAAAAACCGGTTAGAAGCTTCTAGAAGCTACCTAAAACCAGGTAGAATTTTCTAGAAGCTTCGCATCAGCTAGGTTGTTTCTGAAAAAATGTAATAGTGTTGCGTGAAGAAAAAAAAGGTGAAATGGCCGAGCCCAAGTGGAGGAATAAGCGAGCACGAGTTTGCGTTTTCCCCTGCAAACGCGCGTGAAGCGCCGAATAGGGTTTGTCTGAATTTAACTCATCTTGTTAAAAAAAGGACTTCTAAAAAGACATCTTGCCAATGATTTGCTTTGAAAAATATTCCTTTTGTTTGGAGCATGATTTGACAATACCACTATTGTTATAATAAACATTGGTGTTTGAGTGCACAATGATGTCATGTCGGGCTTCCTTGATAAACTTCATCTAGTACAAAATGGAGAAATACTCAAAATAGTGATGTCAATACATCATCGGCTTAATGATGAAGGCATTTTAAACTTTTAGCCAATCAAAGATAACATAGCAATCTAGGGTTGTTTTGTAGTGAACTTGATCCACGTTCATTAAATATGAATATTCTCGAGAACATGTTTTGGTGACAAAAATAACTTGACTAGTTAGATTTACACAACTCTAGCTTGTAAAAGGTGAAATAGACTATTATTCTCGAAGTATTCTGGTACCAACGAACTCATCTGCAATACGATTGTATTCAGTAAAAATTTAAACAGAAAGTTACTATTTATTTTATAATTGAAGGGTATGCAGCCTTTTTGTACAAAATTATGAACAATTGCAAGTTCGACATCTATAAATACTATCTTGTATATGCTAGTACAATCCAGTAAAAGAGAAGGAAAAGGAAGATAAAGAAAGCAACAACTTCTTTTAGCAGGGGCAAAGAATGCTACAACTAGATTAACCATAACCTTACACGCATGGTAATGATATCGTGCAATGTTGAGATGAATATTTTGAAAATTTAACTACGTTAATTTTCTAAAGGTGCTTTTTAATTAAATTTATGTATATATGTCATTCCCCTCCACCTCTTAATTGTTTTCTTGTTAATAGTTTGGTTTCGCAACTTTTATGTTGTTTAAATTCTCCCCCGCCCCCACCCCGCCCATTCTCTTAATTATTCGTGCTTACCATTTACCTATTGTTGGTTTTTTCTGCCAGAATTTGGACTCAAGGGCCTTCTTGTCCTCCACATGGGCATTGTCTCAGCAAATACTTTTACACTTAGATGTCTTGGGTGCGCACATAGTTGTCATGTAACATGTAAACGTAATAGAAGGTCTCAATAGTTGCTCACAAAGGAAGTTGGGTGATGAACTTGATTCTTAGTTGTTGAAATTATGTCATGTCATTAGCGTGCCATAAAGGAGTACGCTTCAAAGCATGAATTACCCTACGCCCTTTAGTTATTGAAAGATATGCAAATAAGGTTAGGTTGACTACTACTCCAACCTACGAGCGATCTACTAGGTGTAAAATCTCGGATCTCGGCTACGAGTGGAACAATGACTTGACAAGAAGCCCATTGTGAGTGATATGAAGTGGGTGGATTGGAAGTACATCGATGCCAATGAAGACTACTTCCCCCATGTTCATGAGAGTTTTAGTCTTACATGAGTTGATGCTTTTGTTGGACAAAAGCTAACAAAATGGAATGATGAGATGGTGATGCGGTTCTATTCCACATCACACTTTTATCTGGATGGCAAAATTGTGTGGATGACTGAGGGCACAAGATACCAGTCATGTATCTCTGAGTGGGCCGCTCCCATCAATGCCCCAGAAGATGATGAAAATGACATTGATGTCTACGGGAAGCCCAGGATGGATCACAACACTATGGCACACATGTACAAGAGAATTTCTAACTAGGACTTGGACACTCACAAGTTTGGATCCATATACTATCTGCTTGCTGGTTTGGCCACCACAAACTATATCTTGAGGCACACCTTGTTGCCCAAATCTGGAGATGAGAGAATGACTCGTGGCCACTCCATCAACCTGCTCCACTTGTTTGATGTTCCACAGAAATTCAAAGTCATGAGCTTGATTGTTGAGACAATCAAAAGGACAGCTGTTGACCAGAAGAGGTCATGTGGATATGCACCACACATCCAGATGCTTATCAACTCCAAGGTTGGTACAGGCACATATCTACTTGACAGAGAACACATTCCTCTTTAGCCAGAGTTTGAAGATAATGAAGTGGTGATGGATGCTTCACAAGTTCACATCTAACTTCAGTTGAGGCTCAAGAGAAGGCAGAGGCAGCAAAAGCAACAAAGGCAACAAATGCACCAAATGCATTAATAGCCAATCTCAAATCAAAGCAAGATCAGTTGACATATCTGCTAGAAGCAACACTGAGAATTGAGTGAAGTCTGGCCAACTTAGCCAAGAATCAGGAGAGCCTAGAGCGGATAGTGGAGGATAAAATGTACAATCTTGATGTCAAGGTCACTGAGATACAGTCTATTGTGGAGAAGCTGGGAGATGATGCTGAGGAGAGAAATGACAGACCTACCACTAACAGATTTCAGACTGTGCCAAGGGAACCCATGTCTTCAGCTGTGCCAATAGCAGACACCAAGACTACCCACTCTACACCTGCTGCCACCACTATAGTGCCACCCCCAGTATCAACTCCACCAACTCAGCAGACATCAGCCGTGGCATTTGCAGAAGCAGTTCTCTCAACGCCGTCTACACACACCGGAGCAACAAGCCAGAAGACCCCTTCAGGAGCTCCCGGAGATCGTGCCTACAGTGTCGTATAACACTATACTTTTTCAAGCTTTTTGGTAACTTGTTGCCAAAGGGGGAGAAAATGATAGATCATAGGCTAAGAGAGAGAGATAGATAGAGAGATAGAGAGAGAGAGAGAGGAGGGAGAGTGTCTCGTTCTTTTGCTTGTTGGTTTTTATTGCCAGCTGCTACTTTGTTCGTTTGCTTTGTGCTACTTATTGTTTTATGCTCGTGAGATACTTTGTGTGGTTGTGCGATTGATCATACTATGCTAAATATGTGATCTATGCCTATCTATATGATTATTTGTGTATGATCATTCACTTATATATTTGGTGATGCGTGCATTTTATTTCACACTTATCATTTTGTGCGCTCCACCAAGATGTTTGTGACATGGAAGAGTGACCCATGATCCTAATTGATTGTGCATTTGCATTGAAATGCAAATTTCAAATAATGCACAAATTTAGGGGGAGCTCTTGCTTATCACATATTTGTCAAAGTGACGATGTATTTCATTCAATTTATCAGTTGTCAAAGCTTTGATCTATATGTTCTCATCAATTACCCAAAAGGGGGAGATTGAAAGTGAAACTAATCCCTAGGTGGTTTTGGTAATTGATAACAACATATAGCTCATTGAACTAACATCCATTCAAGATAAATATTTCAGGAAGTTCAATGAATGGCATGGCATGGACTAGAGATGTGGACCCCAAAAAATGCAAAGGACAAATATTGGCAAAAGCTGAAGACTCTTCATCTTTATTTTAGTGATCCAAGATCACATTGAGTCCATAGGAAAGCCAATACTATTAAAAGGGGATGAGATGTTGCTTAATGGCTTACTTGGTCAAATGCTTAGTGATATTGCTCCAAAACCCTCAGCCACTTTCTCCATCCAAATATGTCAAAACCCTAAACTCAAACTTGGCCCCACAGATTCTTTCTACCCGGAGCCACCGAGTTCATATCACATAGCCACAACCAGAAACCCTAACAGTTTGGTCACACCGATATGGATCTCGATCTCACCGAGATGGCCTTGCCAACTCTCTGTTGCATGTTGCAATTATTTTGGTCTCACCGAAATAGCAATCGGTCTCACCGAGATGGCTTGACCAACTCTATGTTGCCTTATTGCTTCACTTTGGTCTCACCGAGTTGATGCAATCAGTGCCACCGAGATGCGGTTTGCCCTAAGCCCTAGAACATCCGTCCAATCGAGTTGTTCCAGTCGGTCCTACTGAGATTCCTAACGTTCACATTTTTGAACTGATCAGTGTCAACGAGTTTAACCAGTCGGTCCCATTGAGATGAGTCAAATGTGTGTAACGGTTGGATTTTGTGTGGAGGCTATATATACCCCCTCAACCCCCTTCTCCATTTATGAGAGAGCCATTAGAACATGCCTACACTTCCACCATACATTTTCTAAGAGAGAACCACCTACTCATGTGTTGAGATCAAGATAATCCATTCTTATCATTTGAACATTGATTTCTAGTCTTCGCCAAGTTGCTTTCCACTCGAATCACTCTTCCACCATAGCAAAATATGAGAGAGAGAGAGAGAGAGAGAGAGAGAGAGAGAGTTGAGTGTTGGGGAGACTATCATTTGAAGCACATCACTAGTACGCGTCAGTGTTATACAAACGGTTTTTAACCCCTTTTCGCGTCGGCGTTCGGAACCGTCGCCAAGTGAGTGACTGCGATAGGGGGGGTCCTTCCCACATGACCCAGAAACCATCGGGGATATGCCCTCCTGGCACAGACGCTCGACAAAATGAGGTTGCGTGCGATCGACGAGCACTCAAATATGGTTATATGTACAGTAGTGCTAAAAAATACAATTATACAAGCGAAATCGTTTCCAGTCGTAAGTACATCCCACACAGCCAGTCCCCGCTAAATGTTTCCATTCGTATGTCCATTCCAAATAGTCAATCCAAGGAATACGTTTCCGTTAGTATGTACATCCCACACAGTTAATCCAAGAAGTACCTATCACACGCGTTCTTCTATGACCAAACGTGTGCGATGCGCACATCACAAATAGGCCATAATTTCGAAGCGTGTGTGATAAGGTGACTATCGCAAACATTTAATAAGAAAGAACTGTGTGTGATGCTGTTGTTAATTGCACATGTTTTTTCTTGGCTGATCGTGTGTGCGGTGGAGATTGATCGCACACGTAGCGGATCCTAGAAACGTGTCTCATCTCCACGTCTATCGCAGACGTTTTGCTTTCGCAAACCATGTGCAGTGTAATCCCTAATTAATCCCTAATTAATCCCTAATTTAAAAATCACATGTTTTGAATTTGAAAGTAGGCAATCACTTATTTCATATCCAACCATGTTTATTACAAATATAGGTTCAACCACGACTGCATACTTCGATGCACAGGTACATATACTGAAGAACTACAAAAGCACCAAGTAAAGAATGATGAACCACAGTTGTACTAAAGACTGTAAAGAGAGAGGCGAAAGACATTCTGGTTGCTGGAGAAGGTGAAGCGGAATGCCCATGTTGTGCCCTCCTCCATGCATAATGCGCGCACAACTCTAGGCCAACCCCTTGTGATGGCTTCCCGTCCATCCTTCACTGTCTTCAGTACGACTTCTCGATGCCCATTGTAGTCTATATGAAATACTTTAACCTTCATTACGTGTCCACGAATCATGTACTTTGCGAGGTAATCTTGAGTAACTGCTTCGGGAACCACTGCGAACAAAAAATATTCAGTGAAAGTGCTGGTTATCGACTAGAGGGGGGGGGGGTGAATAGGCGATTTTTATGAAAGTCTTCAAAACATGAAAGTTTCGAAGACAAACACGAAAACAGGACCTATAAACATGCAGCGGAAGATGAACTACACTAGACAAGCCATAGTATGAAGCTAAAGCATGATGACTGATAGCAGCTAGGTAGTAGGATCAGGATGGAAGATAGTATGAAGCCAATCAGAACAAGTAGTCACACAGTGAAGTCAAACAGGCAGAGCAATCAGGCAATGACTTCACAAAGACAAACTATAAGTAAGGAGAGTAAGAGATAGAACCAGTGTGTTGTGAAGACAAGGATTTGTTTGACCAGTCCATTTGGTGTGACAACTGTACGTCTGGTTAGGGGGATGAGATTGAACTCAGAAGACCGTGTCTTCACCTTATTCCCCTTGAGCTAAGGACACACAGTCCCCGCCCAATCACTCTGGTAAGTCTTCAAGGTAGACTTCCAAACCTTCACAGACTTCGTTCACCGGCAATCCACAGTTACTCTTGGATGCTCAGAACGCGACGCCTAACCGGCTGGACGATTCACAATCCTCAAGTGTAACAAGCCTTCAGATCACGCAGACAGAAAGACTTCAGTGATGCCAAACACTCTTTGGGCTCTGGGTGTTTTGGGCTTTGTCCTCACAAGGATTTCTCTTTCAAACTCTTCGGAGGTGGGTTGCTCTCAACAACAAAAGCCGTGCATTAACTCTGAGCAGCCACCAATTTATGGTGTAGGGGGTGGGCTATTTATAGCCACTGGGCAACCCGACCTGATTTGTCCGAAATGACCCTGGGTCACTAAGGAACTGACACGTGTCACAATGGTCAGATTTCAAACACACGCGACAGCTTGACTTGGGCTACAAGTAAAGCTGACTTATCCGACTCTGGATAAGATTTGCTCTCATTGTCTTCGCTCAAAGACATAGGATTTTGGTTGAGCATCACTTCAGTCACTATGACTTTGTTCACTTGGACCCCACTTAACAGTGCGGTGGTTCCTATGACTCAACAAAGAAGAAGAGAAACAACAAAACTGCTATGTCTTCGTGCTCCATAGTCTTCACTCAATGTCTTCTTCTGTCATAGTCTTCAATGTGAATATCTTCACGTACCACCATTATCTTCAATGTCTTCATACATTTTTAGGGGTCATCTCCGTTTGGTAAACCGAATCAAGGAGGGACTACTTCCTGTGTTATCCTGCAATTCTCACAAACACATTAGTCCCTCAACCACGTTTGTCGTCAATACTCCAAAACCAAACTAGGGGTGGCACTATATGCACTTACAATCTCCCCCTTTTTGGTGATTGATGACAAACTGGTTGAAGTTTTCAACGGGGATATAAATATGTGAAATTCTAAAGGATGAGGTATTGTCTTCGTAAGTAGCAAAAGGCTCCCCCTGAAGATGTGCATATGAATAATTTGCTTTTGGAATGCAAATGCACATGGCAGGTTCTACTTGTGGAGATCCTCTTCAACTTATGAAGACAATTCATCATGCATGATTTGATGTAACGAAGATAATGACATGCATAATGAAAGATGGACGTCCGCAAAATGATTTAAGTGCGGAAGTTATCATCGCACATGCGGAATTTATCATCGCATTACAAAATAGCAAATAAGTAGCAGACGACCATCGAGTGTAAGTGTTACAACTCAGAGAACCAAATGTATCAAAAGCAAGACTTGTAAATACTAGGCAAAATATAGTGCAACCACCCATATGAACCCGCTTGAAGACTATCAACTCATAGCTTCTCCCCCTTTTGTCAGTAAGGACCAAAAAGGGTTGAAGACATTGAGCCTCTACTCGTTCCCAGAAGGAGTAGGAGAAGATGCAGGGTTGGTGTCGAGGTTTGGCGGTGCAGACGAACTTGGAGCAGTGTCGATACGTGTTGGAGGTGGCAAAGTAGCATCATCTTGATCATCGATCACACGAGCATTCACGGTTGCAGCAGAAGAGGAGTACTCTGAGTCCTCAAGAGATGGAGTGCGCCGCAGAATAGCATTTCTAGGCGGAGTGGAATCAAACTTGAATTGTTCTGAGAAGCCATCGTCCTGAAGATCTTCCTCAGCACACATAAGCGTCAGCCCTTTCCATGTGTGTCGACAGGTTTCATGCGCGACAAAGGCATTCTTGGTTGCAAGGTTGCGAATGCGATTGACATCAGTCATGATGCTTTGTATCTGGCCCTTGAGCCAATCATGATGCCTATCCTGTTTCTGATGCAGACTAACAAGAAGCTCTCGGTCATTGAGAACACGAGATCGCTTTCGAGGCCATTGAGCAATTGTGCTGTTAGTGCCTTCGGTTGGGGCACGGTGAGGTGCACGTGTAGTACCAGCCAACGGATAGACTCGAGTGGCAGCCAACACACCTTCAATAGGCTGAGTGAAGCTCTGACGATCAACATTATGAAGATAAAGTGGCTCTTTGTCAGGCTCTAGATAGATGGCTTCAACAGACATATCAACATCTGGCAAGAAGACAATGTGGTTGCGTGCAGATGGCTGATAGTTGAAAGCAGTGTGAAGCTTGATCAGACGCGTGATCCATGGAGCATAGAACTTCAAGCCAAAAATGTCAGATCCTGATGCAGCAAGTTGGCGGATGAAGAAATCTTGTGCATTGAAGCATTTGCCATGAAGAATATGGAAGACCAATGTCTTCATTGCACCTTCTAGCTTAGCCTTTGGAGAATGTCCTTTGATAGGCCACAGAGTTCGCCTTATGATGTGATAGATTGTGCGTGGCAGATACTCAAGGTCTTTGTCGGTGTCAAAACAGGCGGATCTCGGGTAGGGGGTCCCGAACTGTGCGTCCAGGCGGATGGTATTAGGAGACAAGGGACACGATGTTTTTACCCAGGTTTGGGCCCTCTCGATGGAGGTAAAACCCTACTCCTGCTTGATTGATATTGATGATATGGGTAGTACAAGAGTGGATCTACCACGAGATCAAGGAGGCTAAACCCTAGAAGCTAGCCTATGGTATGATTGTTGTAATGGTTGTGTTGTCCTACGGACTAAAACCCTCTGGTTTATATAGACACCAGAGAGGGCTAGGGTTACACAGAGTCGGTTACAATGGTAGGAGATCTACATATCTGTATCGCCAAGCTTGCCTTCCACGCCAAGGAAAGTCCCATCCGGACACAGGACGAAGTCTTCAATCTTGTATCTTCATAGTCTTGGAGTCCGACTGACGATGATAGTCTGGCTGTCCGGACACCCCCTAGTCCAGGACTCCCTCAGTAGCCCCTGAACCAGGCTTCAATGACGATGAGTCCGGCGCGCATATTGTTCGGCATTGCAAGGCGGGTTCCTCCCCCGAATAATTCATAGAAGATTGTGAACACCAGGATAGTGTTCGGCTCTGCAAAATAAATTCCACATTCCACCGTAGAGAGAATAATATATACAAAAGTTCAATCTGCTAACGTATCCTGTGGCATGACGTCATGCCACCACCAAGCTTTACTTGAATTGTTTTTTATTATACCACCTCAACACGTTTAGTGAAGCGGTTTCCTTGGCACGTCTTGTCGAAGCAGAGATCGTGTTCCCCTTATTCCGGGATTCCCATCAATACGGACGTGGGTAACCCAATCGTGGCCATCGCCACGCCCCCTCTATCGGAGGCAAGTCTCGAACGATCACGGAGACGGCTCTTGGTATTCCCCCTCTTTATAATGGGACCAAGGCTCGTTTCTTTTCTTCAATCCTCCATCGAATCTTCTCCTTGCCCCAAGTTCCAACACCCAGAGCCCCATATTCGAGCGCTTTGGACTTCTAATAATGTCTGGCTCCGACCTACAAGGCCGGTGGATGCCCTCCTCCGTCACGGAGGAGGACGTGCTAAAGCTGCGAGAGGCCAAGTACCTGACATACGAGATTTCGCACAGGTTGCCCGCTGAAGGGCAAGTCATCCCCATCCCCGAGCCTAGCGAGTATGTCATTTTTGTATCCCACCTCCGTCGGGGTTTAAGCTTCCCGATGGATCCTTTTGTGAGAGGGCTCATGTTTTACTATGGGTTGGAATTCCACGACTTGGCTCCGGAGTCCATCCTCCATATTTCCGCATTTATTGTCGTCTGCAAAGCCTTCCTCCGCGTCACCCCTCACTTCGGCTTGTGGCTTAAGACCTTCGACGTGAAGCCGAAGATGATCGAGGGGCGTCAAGCAGAGTGCGGCGGGGTGGTTGTGAGTAGAAGGGCCGACGCTCCATGGCCCGAGGGCTCTTTCCAGGAGGAGCTCGACTTGTGGCAGCAGGAGTGGTTCTACATAACCGCTCCCAGGGGCAGCAGGCAGAAGGCGCCACCCATATTCCGCCCAGGCCCTCCGCATCGGCTGATGTCATGGGTCAGCCAAGGGCTCAACTGGGGGCCATCCAAGGACGTGCCCTTATTGCAGGGCCGGATTCGCGACCTCCAAGCGAGGGAGATCGATCTGGTCGTGGTGATGCAGATCATGCTGATTAGGCGTCTCCTGCCCTGCAAACGCCGCCCTCTCCGGTTGTGGGAGTTTAATCCGGAGGGACCACGAATTCTCCAACACTTCATGGGTACAACACCCGTGGAGATGTACAAATTGTTCTTCGGACCACAAGAGGTGTGTCCGGAATTGACCGAGGATGCCGGCCTGAGCTGCAATCGCCCGGATACACAAGTAAGTAGCTCAGCGTCCGGACATACTATTTGTTTGCCTTTCTATGATTTGCCTTTTGACCAACTGCCCTCTAAACAGTAGTGGATAGCGCAAGCGAAACTGATACGGTGTCCGGCCCCCTCCCAGAGACCGCGCCGGATCCCGTGCTGGTCAGGATGCTGGAGGTTGCGCCTTCAGAGTAAGGCAGAGGGGAGAATAGAGGAACTACTGCCTCAACCAAGGAGGCTTTTGAGGAAGGGGGGGATCGAGAATCCCTCCTTCCAGGGGGAGAAGAGGACCGCCTCTGGAAACCCGGAGGCCAAAGCCCCGCAGCGGGGGAAGAGATCTTCACTAGAGGGTCCTGCGTCCGGAGAGGCTCCAGCCGCGCAGTCTCCCCTAAAGAATCAGCCCTCCAGCGAGCCGTAAGTAGAAAAAAGGGAATTTTATAATAAGGGACATCCTTATTTGTGCTTCTGAGGATAACTTAGGTTTTTACCTTGTAGTTCGGATCTCCGTCCTTCTCAGATGAGCTCGTCTTTGGGGGAACTCCATCCGAAGATGATGGAGAGCGAGACGCCTCCATCTGCCGCACCATCGGATAGGGCGGACGAGCCTGAAGTGTCATCACAGAGGGTATCCCCGAGTCCGGCAGGGCCGAATAGTTCGGCACCAACTGGTGTGCGGCCGGGGGAGCTGAAGGATCTGCTTGAGAGGGTGTCTATCTCAGAAGGTCACCATACACTGATGAGTACGGTGATTGAAAGAATCTCATCCGCCGAAGGCGGATTGCGTGACGTCGTCAGGAGTTTGCTGGCGGGGTTTGAGGTACGTAAAAATGTCATACCCTTTGACAGTTTTACACATAAAGTGTGCCTTGTATAGATAGTAGCCCCTGAGACTCGGTGGGGTGTTGAGAACGACAGCGTGCCGAGGATCAAAATCCCAGGTATTGATTTTCGCCTTTCCTAAGCAGGTAGCGAATAGTTCGGTGGCTAGCCGGACTGATGGAGTTGCCGAACTAAAGCGGCAACTCAATGTTGCGGATGCGGACATCGCGCTAGTCAACAGGCGACTTGACGAGTCGCAAGGTAGGTTTCTTCTCCGTGGTCACCTAGTAAGGGAGCCGAAGCCCACCCCTTACAATATGTGTGCTTGACGCAGATGGTGCCGCTGCTGTGGAGAGCCTTCGGGCAGAACTTGCTCAAGCCAAGGAGCAAGCCAGAAGGAGTGATGCGGCTGCCTCGAGGGCGGCCGAAGAGCTAGAAGCCGAAAGGGCTGCACACTGCCGAAGCAGGGAAGAGATGGCCGGAATGGCCGTGAAGTTAAAGGATGCTGCCGACTGCAATGAGGTTCTTGAGAAGGAGCGCCTAGCGGAGCGAGAGGACCTAGGGAAGGCCACCGCCGAAGCCAAGGATGCCCGTTCTGCAATGCGGACTATAAAGGAGGAGCTGCGCCAGGCCGGAGACATTGTGGCTGGCAAGCCCTTTCTGCTGCGCCGAAGGTTCACAGATCCCAAGTATGCTCAGCTTGGCCATCTGTGGGGTCTAGAGGATCCTTATATGGACTTAGCGGCGAGTGCGGCGGATGCCGTTGTGCACTTCCGAAGTCAGAAGGATCACAAGACGGAAGAGCTGTTTTGGTCTCAATTCCATAGTCCCGAGCGTTCACTTCCGCTGACCGATCGGTTGGCAGAGTGGGCTAAGCTGAATAGGTTGTCCGGACTTGCCATGACAGATATCGTGACTCATGTCTGGCCGGATAGGCCCAAGCCGAAAAGTTATTTTGGCTTGTTGCAGCAATTTCTTGGAGCGGTGCCGCATATCAAGGCGATGAAGCGGTCGGCCTGCATAGAGGGTGCGCGGATGGCCCTCGCCCGTGTGAAGACACATTGGATGGAGATGGATGCCACCACTGTTGCGACCCATGGTTCGGACGAGAGCCGGTTACCCGCCGAGCACTAATTTGGGGAAGTTCTGCGTGGTGCTCGTGTAATAGAGTCGCAGTGCTCGAAAAATGTCACGTTCAAATGAACGTTTTGGTTTGTAAAATGATGTTTATGATGTAAGCGCTTTTTGGTACTTGTGCATTCAAGTATTAAAATATCTCCTGTGCGGCCGTTTATGTATACGTGTGTATAACCTGAAAGATGGCAGTCGTCGGCTTCAGCCCCCACGCACAAGGTGCGGGGGTGTTTGCAAATATAGTGCATTTTCACACTTAATCTGACATCTCGGTCCTGTGAAGGAGGTGGTAGCGTAGCAAACGAGGCAACCGGACTATAATGCTTTATCACTTTCACTTAGCCATAGGAGTTCGAGGGTGGGGCTACGATATAGCCCCTAGGGGCACCGCGCACTCCGAATTCGGGGCGCGTATGTGCCTGACCGGGAAACGGTCCTTCGTCAAAGCGGAGGAATTCTAAACATTCCGGTAGTCGATCGAGTGGTTGACCAGTCTCTCGTGGTATCATGACAGTCAGTTTTCGGCTTTCTCTACTGAGGTGCTCTCCTGGCCGAACCGGGGCACAATCGCAGTAGTTCTCCTGGTGCCGCGTTAGCCGATGATACGGAACGTAAGGCAGCAAAACACAGGAGCCGGGCAAACCCAACATTTGACCAAAGACATGATTCGGAGCTGATGCATATAAGGCCTAACTCGAGACGCCGAACACTCCCTAAGGTATTCGGTCTTTATGATAGCGGGCAGAACAATGCCCTAAGCCCCTAGTGTCCAGGTACACGCAAGGTCCTCTGACCGGCCGATGCCAAAATGTCAGTCTCCTCTCTGGTTATAATGAGAAACCAGGGGATATAAAGCAACAAGAGACAGTAAAAAAAGGTTTATGCAGGGTCTTAATCTGAAAAGAATCCTTGCCATGGGTCCCTGCTGCACGTCTGCGCCTGTGTCTCCGTTGTGCTGTATCCTGGACGGGTGTAACACGATGTTCATCTGTAAAAGAGAGGAACTTAGTTTGAAAAGTAATCGTGCAAAAAATGAATTAAAAATCGAAATATAAATAAATGAATAAAGCTGAGCTTATATTAGCTCATACGCACAGCCCCTTGTAAAGGGGTGTGCGGTTAGGGAGCCCCTGGCTTATTTATGCCGGACTCGTCTAGCCGTGTCCGGGGTCTTAAACGGCCTTTTAATGAGATGATGCCGTGTGGACCGGGCATTTTGAGTGTAAAAGATGCGTAGTGTGGTATTGCATTAAAGCGGACAAAAGCTTCACGTCCCAATAGTGCTTGATGGCTACTTTTGAATGGGGCGACATGAAAGATTAGCTTTTCGCGTCGGAAGTTGTCGGGTGACCCGAACACAACTTCTAGTAGTAAGGAGCCCGTGCACTTGGCGTAAGGGCCTGGCGTCGCTCCTTTGAAGGAAGTGCGACTGTGTCGAATTTTAGTAAGGTCTATCCCCAACTTGCGGATTGTGTCCGGATATAGCAGGTTTAAATCACTGCCGCCGTCCATCAGGACTTGTGTAAATTGTAGTCCGTCGATTATGGGATCCAATATCAGAGCAGTCCATCCTGCGTTTCGAATACTTCTGGAATAGTCCAGGTGGTCGAAAGTAACTGGTTTTGACATCCAACCTCGAGGTTCCGCTGGGGTGGACCGTGCGATACCTACTTTGGCGGGTGCCGCACTATTTTTCTGTATTATCACATGAAGTGAGTTTACTGTTTTTACTTCTTGTGGGAAAGTCTTTTGTTTTCCGGCGCTCTGCTGGTGGGGTTCGTCGTCGTCCTCGCTTGGCGCGTCGAGCCCCTTGTGTTCGGCGTTTAGTCGGCCGGACTGTTTGAAGACCCAACAATCTCGGTGGATGTGGTTTGCAGGCCTTCCGGAGGTGCTGTGGATTTGACATATCCGATCCAAAATTTTGTTTAAGTTGGATAGCTCGTCACAGTTGTCCTTAAGAGGCAGTGTTTTGTTGTTCGGCCGCGAGCTTTTGAATCCGGCGTTGACCACCGTGTTCTTTGGGCTTTTTCCTTTATTTCGGCGCTGATCCTTTCGGCGTCGTGATTTTCTGTTTCCATCTCTGATCTCGGATGTACTCAGGTCGCTGGTGCTGCATCTTGCTAGCCAGCTGTCTTCCCCCGCGCAAAAGAGGGTCATGAGGCTTGTTAGCGCGGCCATTGTTCTCGGCTTCTCTTGGCCGAGGTGTCTGGCGAGCCATTCGTCTCGGACATTATGTTTGAAAGCTGCTAAGGCTTCGGCATCCGGACAGTCGACTATTTGGTTCTTTTTGGTAAGGAACCTGTTCCAGAATTTGCGCACTGACTCTCCGGGCTGTTGAGTTATGTGACTTAAATCATCTGCATCCGGAGGGCGGACATAAGTCCCTTGGAAATTTGCTCTAAATGCGTCCTCGAGCTCTTCCCAACTTCCAATAGTATTTTTGGGAGGCTTTTGAGCCAATGCCGAGATGGCCCTTTGAGCTTGAGGGGTAGATATTTTATGGCGTGGAGATCATCTCCTCTGGCCATGTGTATGTGGAGGATGTAATCCTCAATCCAGACTCCAGGGTCTGTTGTTCCGTCGTATGCCTCTATGTTTATGGGCTTGAATCCCGCTGGAAATTCATGATCCAGCACCTCATCGGTGAAACATAGTGGGTGTGCGACGCCCCTGTATTTAGGCGTGCCGTTATCTTCGAGCATGCAGCGTGTTGTGTTGCTCCCTGGGGCCCTCCTTTTTGGCCCGTAAATGGACCTAACCGGGCCGTCTGTTTTACGAGGATCATGTGTCGTCTTGTGTGCGGTGCCGTTTGTCGCTTTTGGCCTGTCATCTGGTTGTCTATCCGGCCAGGCGGCCTCTTTGCTTTTTGACTGTGGGGGCTCTATGGCCTCCTCTTCGAATTCTGGCAGCAGCTTGCGCTTCGGGTAGCTCTTTGTTTGGTGGCTATTGCCATATTTGTCCGCGGTCTTGAGTACCTTGCTCCACCTCATTCTGAGTATGTCTTCCGCTGTTTTGAGCTTCCGCTTTTCCTTTTACAGACTTCTTGCAGTGGCGACAAGTCTTTTGTGAAGGTTCTTATGCTCCGGTGGTGTGTCCGGCGTGAGGTCGTCTGGACTGTTGTTTTCGCCAGGCATGGATTGATTATCCAGTTCGTCCTGTTCAGACGGTTGTTTGGTTGCATGTTTGTCCCCTGGTTTGCCCTGCTCTATCGCTGGGTCATTAGGAGTGCTGTTTTTGTCGAGGCGGGACTTAGGGCGGCGTCTGCGTCGCCGTTTTGGTTGTTTGTCGGCGGAATTTTCCTTTGCCGCGTCCCGTTGTTCCTCGTTATCGCTTCCTTTTGGGGTGTCCACCATATATACATCATGGGTTGGGGTGGCCTTCCAGTGCTCGGTAGGCGCTGGTTCTTGATAGTCTCCGGCATCGTCGTCTATACCGTTGATGTCTTCGGAGCTGTAGTCTAGTATGTCGGTTAGATCGTCGACAATGGCTATAAAGTGGGTGGTGGGTGGGCTTTGAATTTCTTCGTCGTCCGCATCCAAACCCTCCTGACCGCAGTCCGGCCAGGGTTCTCCTGATAACGAGAGATGCTTTAGCGAATTTAGTATATCGCCAAAGGGTGAGTGCTGAAAGATGTCCGCGGCAGTGAACTCCATGATCGGCGCCCAATCGGATTCGATTGGCAGGGGCGCAGGAGGTTCGGAGTCCGGTAAGGAGTCTGGCGCCTCGGAGTCACAAGCTTTATAAGGGACAAGGTTAGTATTCGGCCCCATCGCCGTATAGGTTGCGGCTCCCGAGGCGGTGTCCAGCCACCTATCCTCGATCTGCGCGGTCTGCTCCGAACTATGAGTCAGGGCGGACGCGTGTGCGGCCTCCAGGGCACTGTCCGGCGGCAGAGCTAAATCATGCCCATCGTGACAGCGCGGCACGCTCGGCTGTGGCTCGAATCCGTCGAAGATCAAGTCTCCGCGGACGTCGGCCGTGAAGTTTAGGCTTCCAAACCTGACCTGATGGCCAGGGGCGTAGCTTTCGATCTGCTCCAGATGGCCAAGCGAATTGGCCCGCAGTGCAAAGCCGCCGAACACGAGGATCTGTCCAGGGAGGAAATTCTCATCCTGGACTGCGTTGTTGTTGATTGAAGAAGCCATCAAGCCTATCGGTGACGACACAGAGGAACTCTCAATGAAAGCACCAATGTCGGTGTCAAAACCAGTGGATCTCAGGTAGGGGGTCCCGAACTGTGCGTCCAGGCGGATGGTAACAGGAGACAAGGGACACGATGTTTTTACCCAGGTTCGGGCCCTCTGGATGGAGGTAAAACCCTACTCCTGCTTGATTGATATTGATGATATGGGTAGTACAAGAGTGGATCTACCACGAGATCAAGGAGGCTAAACCCTAGAAGCTAGCCTATGGTATGATTGTTGTAATGGTTGTGTTGTCCTACGGACTAAAACCCTCCGGTTTATATAGACATCGGAGAGGGATAGGGTTACACAGAGTCGGTTAAAATGGTAGGAGATCTACATATCCGTATCACCAAGCTTGCCTTCCACGCCAAGGAAAGTCCCATCCGGACACGGGACGAAGTCTTCAATCTTGTATCTTCATAGTCTTGGAGTCCGGCTGACGATGATAGTCCGGCTGTCCGGACACCCCCTAGTCCAGGACTCCCTTAGTCTTCAACAAAGAACTCCGTAGGATATTCTACATCTGGAGGCAATGGCTTCATCATACTTAGCATCTCGCTCATGTTGGGTTCTGGCTTGTGAAAGATGCTTTCCACAGCTGCAGTGTGAAGCTGACAACCAGGCTCATAGAGATCACCTGGAGTGGGAAGACCAGTAAGCTCAATGACATCTAGTGCCTTGGCTTCATGATGGACATTTCCAGTCATCCACTCAAGGACCCAGGTCTTAGGATCCCTGTTGTAGCCTCTGATATGAAGGGTGGTGTAGAATTGAAGCATCAACTCTTCATTCCAGTGCTCCTTATCAGTGACGAAATGCAGTAAGAAAGCCTCTCTGAAGCAATCGAGAGCTTCTTCTAAGCAGGGCAGGCCAGCTATGGCTTCAGTATCAAGGCGCATATGCGGAAATATGCGGCCTTGGTTGTACAAAATGCATGAATAATAGCTGCGCTGCTGATAACTCCAGAACCAATCAGATGAAATCTTGGGCTTGGTGTAGGGGTTCTTTTCGCTATCAAAGAAGGTGTTGTGTGCAATGAAGCCGTTGACATTGAAAGATCCTGGTGAAGTGGCAGTACCTGGAAATCTGAGCAGTCTTGGCTTTGGCTTCTGAACCTGAGGCCTGTGCTCGACATGGTCGTCAAATTGCGGACCAGCAGCAGGTGGAGGAATCAGAATAGGCCATCTGACAGTGACAAGTTGTCCATAGTTGTATGCTTACTCGATAGTATGTGGCCTTGGAGGCGGAGCAGGAGTAGTGGCATTGACTTCAGGCTGCAGATTTGTGTCAGGTGCGGCATTAACTTCATCTGCTTCATGGCGGAACAAGAGTAATGTCATTGGCTTCAGGAATGTCATTTGTGGCAGCCTCAGGATTCTCACCCTCCACTTGAGTAGCTGGAGGTTCTGGCATAGACTGGTTCTCTTCATGCACTTCTTCTTGAGTTGCAGGGGGAGTAGCGACACGCTCTTCTTCTTGTGTTGCTCCGGCTGATGCAGCCGGAGGGTCTTCAGCAGCATTGGCTTCAGACACAGGGACCGTCACAGAAGGATTGTCTTCAGAGAACACTTGACGTGCCACTGAACTTGACAAGTTGGAGCCCTCCTCTATGATGGTGGTCATGGAGGCAGATGGCCTCAGGCCTTTGCGAAGCCGTTGGAATACGGGCGACGCCTTTGGTGATGGTGATGTCTCCATGTAGTTGTCATCATTTGACATGGGGCTGATGACGGGCACAGATGACGGCTGGGGTGTACTTGGTGAGTCTTGATGTGGGGTAGCTTGCTGGGGGCGATCAGCCCACGATGCATCTTGTGAGATTGGCGTCAAAGGACGACCAATACTGATAAGCTTACTGTTCGTTCGAACAGGCGATGATACCGTTGGGCGCTCGATCTAAGGAAGAACTACATCATCTTGAACAATGTCTTCAGTCGCGATGGGGTCGACGACTGGAACTTCTTGAGCTTCAGGAGCCTCTGTGGAAGCAGGCTCATGAACAATCATTCGACGCTCTTGGTTTGCAGATGGAGGGGGAATAAAAGCAAGGGGTTTAACAACAAGGGGCTCTGTAGGAGCAGCCCGATCTCTTTTCTTGATCTTTCTCTTCTTAGGGGGTGGTGCTTCATCAGTGGTGCACTTGGTTTTCCGCTTCCTGGCTTCAGCTTCAGTTGCCTTGGTTTTCTTCTGTTCAGAAGCCACTAAAGGAGCCTTGGGCTTCGAGCTGGGAATGCTGGCAGGGAAGACAATGTGTGGTTCTTCCTACCGTGGTGCTTCAGTGTTGGCTTCAGATGACTTCTTTTTCTCGGCAGCCATTGAGGGGTCAATGCCAGGGCGGCCAAGTGCCTTGCGCTTTTTAGCTTCATTGTAGACTTGAACGCATTTGTCTACAAGTGCTTTCATGCGCTCTCTTGAGCCTTTGGCTTCCTCGCGTTTCTTCCGAAACGACTCCTTGAGGTCATTAAGCATCGCCTTGATCTTTTGCACATCAGCCACATTCAGCCTGGCTACATGCTTGTTGATCTATTCCTTCTCGAAGTCTATCTTTTGCTTCAGTTCAACTATGCGCTGAGCCAGAGCAAGCTCAGGAGCAATGTCGCCTTGAAAAGCAACGCTGACGCCAATGGGAAGCTGAAGGTCATCAAAGCTGAGATCTTGATTATCAAACCACTCATCAATGAAGTTCTTCAGAATGTTTACATCAAAGAGGGGCAGATCGTTGAAGATCTCCGCCTCTTGCTTGCTCTTGACCAGTTGCTCCAGAGCATCTTCACCAAATTCTTCATCTGAAGACAAGTCAATGGGTTCAGATTCATTCTTCAGAATGGCTGCAGGCATTAGTGCATGATTCAGTTGCTGAGCTGGTGTCTTCACTGGCTTCTCACGCCTCATGGATATGCGAGAGAGATCTTCAGAGTTATTGCTTGGAGCAGAAGGGGCAGTTGCCAATGGCTTCGGTCTCAAAGCTTTTGGGGCAGCAGATGACTTTGAAGCTTTAGTCTTCTTTTGCTTCTTTGGCTTTGGAGCAGGAGCAGGAGCTTCGTCGGTGTCAGCATCATCATCATCAGTATGATCCACTTTGGCACCTTGAACAGTAATGTGAGTGATGAGGCCAGCAAGGTTGTAGAAGGGGCCAATCCTGTTTTCATTGGCTTCACGGGTGCCATTGTCCCGAGGTGAGGAGGGACCAGGGTTGAAGTCAAGCCCCAAATCCTTCTTGTTCTTTGCAGCTGAGTCTTTAGCGAACTGGTAGTTGCGCTTGAATAGACTGTCTTCACGACACCAGAGTAGTGAAGATGGGTTAGCATTCTTAGGCTGTGGTCCACGCACCATGCAAGGATAGAGGCCTTGCTCAATAGCTTCTGCCTGAGTCCTGGGTGGAAGATTTTTGTACAAAATATCACCCCAGGGTGCCTTGATGGCATTCTTCTCTGCATATTCTTTAGTGATGAAGCGATATCTGAACCATTCTTCTGCCCAATATCCGCGAATCCATTGGATTCGATTCTTGCGTTCAATATAGGTTTCTTCTGGGTCAGTTTTGTACATCTCATGCAAATCTGGAGGTAAGTCCTTGGAAGTGTCACCACGACGCTGTCTGCCTCCCTTTCTTGCTGACTTTTCAGTTGCCATGAAGTGTAAACTGGAAGGCCTCAGTACTTGCAATGGCTTCAAACGGCTGGACTGACAGGAACTTGCTTCGGGTGAGTTGATGTGACTCTGCAAGAATTCTGCAAACGAATGCAGACTATGAGAACCAAGGGATTCTCCCACGGACATGTACCTGTGACAGCATTAAAGGTGCGGGGGAAGGGGAAGAGGTCATATGCATTCTCAGAAGATTTTGAAGATAAATCAGTTTGAAGACATTGACCTCATAACGCGAAGACATTCACTTATATGATGAGAGTTGGTTCCAGAGTTGTACAAATCCAAGAATAAGTACAAGTGAGGAATCTAACTTGTGAAGAAGCATAAGTGAATATACTAGGCAGAATATGAGATGCAGAAAGAGATAGACTCATGTTCGAAGATCTAGAAACCACTTTTGGTAGGAAGGGATGAATCTATCAGATCAAAAAGACGGTAAAAAGTAAACTTTTATTACCACACGAAGAACTGCTAGACGGAGCGAAGATGGATGCCGAGCAGTTCGATCTCCCGTGCCCTAACATGGCGACGGAAGACACCTACGGCGACGGCGGAGAAGACGAGGTCCGCGGCCAGCGTGAGGACGGCGTCGAGGAGGTCGTGGCAGCTAAGCGCTTCATCGTCAGCGTCGTCGAGAGCTAGCGTAGGCACTAGGGTTTGCGAGAGATGGAGGAGGAAGAAGGATTTTTGACCGAGACGAGACAGGCATTTATAAGGACAGAGACAGCACAACGCAATTACGCAGGTGCCCCTGGCGGTTCACATCTGATGGACACGTGGCGAACATGCAACTCATTGAGAGTTGTTCCACGTTCCCACGCACGCCTGGATTGTCGGGGTGGTCGTTCCGAATTCTCCGGGTTTCAGGCAAAAGGATATGTCATTAAAGCTAGATATAAATGTTTGTCTCTGTATCTTCTGCTGACAAGGATGCAGAGAAGACATTCAACAGTTTCAACAGATCGCATATGATTTGGATAAATAGAGCTTGAGGTAGAAAGCATAGAGAGGTTAGGGTCCGATCACATTCACTTAGTTCAAAAGATTCAAACAAGAAGACATAGCCATAAGTGAATGCTGTAGAGGACAGAATACAGTATATATATATATATATATATATATATATATAAAACCGAGTAAAGCCAAATCAGTAATCACGAAATCAAAGTAATGTTGAAGTTAAATCAATTGCGAAGACTTTGCAAATACGACACCATGAGGAAACACTTCATAAGAGTTTGGTGGTGGTGTTACCCACCGTATAGGAAGTATTAGACCCAGACACGACGCACAATTATCGTGGCGCTCTGAAGTCAATTTCCACATTAATGTATTCACACTTAGAGTGTACGTCTTCATTGATTGAAGATATACATTACTTCGTGTGTTGCACATCTAAGTCATCAAACTGCATAAGTGTTAGGATGTGTGCCTAATCACAGGACATTCGAGGATTCCAAGATATTTAGCTCACACCGCAACTTGCAAAACCTTTTCTCATCCAAGGGCTTAGTGAAGATATCAGCCAACTGCTCTTCTATCTTGACGTGAATGATATCAATATCTTCTTTCATAACATGATCTCTGAGGAAGTGATGACGAATTTCAATGTGCTTTGTCTTCGAGTGCTGAACTGGGTTATTGGCAATCTTGATAGAGCTTTCATTATCGCAGTAGAGTGGCACATGCTTCAGATGGATGCCATAGTCCTTAAGAGTTTGCTTCATCCATAGAAGCTGAGCGCAACAAGATCCAGCAACAATGTATTCAGATTCAGCAGTTGAGAGTGATACATAGTTCTGTTTCTTTGAAGACCAACAGACAAGAGATCGACCCATAAAGTGACATGTGCCTGATGTAGACTTGCGATCCACCTTGTCACCAGCATAATCAGCATCTGAAAATCCAACCAGATCAAACTCTGAGCCCTTTGGATACCATAATCCTAGTGTTGGGGTGTAAGCCAAATATCGAAGAATTCGCTTCACAGCTAAGTGATGCGACTCCTTTGGTGCCGCTTGGAATCGGGCACACATGCAAACACTAAGCATGATATCTGGCCTAGATGCACATAAGTAAAGTAAAGAACCAATCATGGAGCGGTATACCTGTTGATCGAAATCTTTACCATTGACGTCGGGGCTTAGATGACTTTTGGTTGGCATTGGCGTCGTGTATCCTTTGCAGTCTTGCATTCCAAACTTCTTCAGGCAATCTTTGAGATATTTTTCTTGAGATATGAAGATGCCGTTGCGTTGCTGACGGATTTGAAGACCGAGAAAGAACTTCAGCTCTCGCATCATGGACATTTGATATTGTTCTTGCATCATGTGAGCAAATTCATCACTGTATTTCTTGTTGGTGCAACCGAAGATAATGTCATCCACATAGATTTGGCACACAAACAGTTCACCATCATATGTCTTCGTGAAGAGAGTGGGATCTAGAGAACCAGGTTTGAAGCCTTTGCTCTTCAGGAAGTCTTTGAGTGTGTCATACCAAGCACGAGGGGCTTGTTTGAGGCCATACAGTGCCTTGTTGATCTTGTATACCATATCAGGATGTTTTGGGTCTTCAAAGCCAGGCGGTTGTGCAACATACATTTCTTCTTCAATCTTTCCATTGAGAAAGGCACTCTTCACATCTATTTGATACAAAAGGATGTTATGATGATTTGCGTAAGCTAGCAGTATGCGAATGGCTTCGAGCCTAGCCACTGGAGTAAATGTTTCATCGAAGTCAATTCCTTCAACTTGTGTGTATCCTTGAGCAACGAGCCGTGCTTTGTTTCTGACTACTTGACCACGCTCATCTTGTTTGTTGCGATATATACATTTTGTGCCTATTATGTTATGCTTGCGAGGATCAAAACGCTTCACTAATTCCCACACATTGTTTAGCTCAAACTGTTGAAGCTCCTCTTGCATAGCTTGAATCCATTCAGGTTCCATGAAGGCTTCAGTAACTTTCTTGGGTTCAGAGATTGAGACAAATGCAAAGTGCCCATAGAAATTTGCTAGCTGTGTTGCTCTTGAACGAGTGAGTGGACCAGGTGCATTGATGCTATCGATTATCTTCTCAATTTGTACTTCATTTGCAACACGAGGATGAACTGGACGAAGATTTTGCTCCTGCTGATCATTGTCATCATTTGGAGGATTGTCTTCAGGCTGAGCAATGTCTTCAGGTTGATTAGGTGCAGAAATAATGAGTTCCTCTTTAGGCTGGGCATCTGATGGTATGATCTCTCCTGTTCCCATTAGCTTGATTGATTCACTGGCAGGTACTTCATCTAGCACATTTGGCAGGTGCTCTCTTTGTGAGCCGTTAGTTTCATCGAACCGCACATCCACAGTTTCAACCACTTTATAGTGAAAGAGGTTGAAGACTCTGTAGGAGTGCAAGTCCTTTCCATAACCAAGCATAAAACCCTCATGTGCTTTTGGTGCAAATTTTGAAGTGTGATGTGGATCCTTGATCCAGCACCTGGCACCAAATACTCTGAAGTAGCTTACGTTTGGCTTCTTACCAGTTAGAAGCTCATAGGATGTTTTCTTCAGAAGCTTGTGAAGATAAACACAGTTGATGACATGGCATGCAGTATCAATGGCTTCAGGCCAGAATTTTCTTGGAGTCTTGTATTCGTCAAGCATCGTCCGAGCCATCTCAATAAGGGTTCTCTTCTTACGCTCCACGATGCCATTCTGCTGAGGTGTGTAGGGAGAAGAAAACTCATGAGTGATGCCTAAGGTGTCAAGATAGAGGTCGAGGCCTGTGTTCTTGAATTCTGTGCCGTTGTCACTCCTAATGTGCTTGATCTTGACACCATAGTTGTTCATGGCGCGGTTGGCGAAACGTCTGAAGACATCCTGCACTTCAGTCTTGAAGAGAATTATGTGCACCCAAGTGTATCTTGAATAATCATCAACAACAACGAAACCATAGAGACAAGCAGTCGCAGTGAGAGTAGAGTAGTGAGTGGGACCAAACAAGTCCATGTGGAGCAACTCAAAAGGTCGAGATGTAGTCATGATTGTCTTTGAGGGATGCTTGGCCCTTGTCATCTTCCCAGCTTCACAAGCACCACATACATGATCTTTCTTGAACTTGACGTCTTCGATGCCTATGACGTGCTTCTTCTTGGCGAGAGTGTGTAGGTTCCTCATGCCAGCATGCCCTAGCCTCCGATGCCAGAGCCAGCACTCTGAAGACTTGGCTAGAAGACATACGGCCATCTGTGGTCCTGCTGAGAAGTCTACCATGTACAGATCATCTTTCCTGTACCCTTCGAAGACTAGAGACTTGTCAGATTCCATTAGTACAAGGCAACGATATTTTCCAAATAGCACAATCATGTTTAAGTCACAAAGCATTGAGACGGACATTAAGTTGAAACCAAGGGATCAACAAGCATCACTTTGTCCATGTGCTGATCCCTTGAGATTGCAACTCTACCTAGGCCCAATACCTTGCTTTTACCAGTGTCAGCGAATGTGATGTGACTTTTATCACACGGACGTAAGGTTGAGTCCATGAGAAGACTTCGATCACTAGTCATGTGGTTAGTGCATCTGCTGTCCATAATCCATTCTGAAGCACGAGGTGTCGTACCCTACAGTGCAGTTAGGAGGATAGGCTTCACAAAGAGTATTATGAAGCATAAACATTTGACGCACAAGAGGATTATCAAAGCTTAGATCAAGGTTAGGACTGATAGTATGACTGGCAAGCGATTTAGATATGAAATACATAGTAAGACCATTTGGGCATTTTATCTTGCGTCCCATAATATGTTTTAGGTCCCTAGCAATAGCATTGGATGCCTTTGATTACCGGCTGGAGACCTTACTCTGCAAAAGAAAGTTAATTCTTCTTCACCACCCACATCTTCAGGGGTGGTTTAGAAGCAATGAGTCTAAGTGTAGCAT
The DNA here is from genome assembly GCA_963921465.1 of Triticum timopheevii. NCBI lineage: Eukaryota > Viridiplantae > Streptophyta > Magnoliopsida > Poales > Poaceae > Triticum > Triticum timopheevii. The sequence continues at coordinate 572,104,328 of OY997270.1, forward strand.
CTGAGAATTTTGGCTTTGGAGCCCTAGCAAATAGCCTTGCAGGAGAAGAACGATACTCATATGAATAAGCAGAAAAGTTCTTAGTTCTATGAACATAGCGGTTTGAATACACACGCTCATATTCATAAGTCTGAGTATGGTTTCCCTGCAAAACATTAGCGTTAGGATGACTCAGGTGAGTCCTGTATCTGTATGAAGCCTTTGGGCCATATGAAGCCATAGCTCTGGGGTTTGTCTTCTTCCTTGGTGGTGTCATGATGACATTCACAGGAAGATTCACAATACACTGTTTAGGTACCCAGATCTTCTTCATAGGTGGTCCATTCCTGCAGTTAGTACCAATATACCTGGCAAACACTTCACCATTCTGATTCTTAAACAGTTTATATTTTGCATCAAAGGATTCATCAATGATAACAGGGTTAGCACAAGTGAAACCAGATAAGGTGGATGGATCTACTGAAGGTTACTTTGCAGCAACCCATGTGGTTTTGGGATACTGCTCAGGCTTCCAGTACGACCCATCAACATTCATTTTCCTCTCGAACCCAATACCCTCTTTTCTAGGGTTTCAGTTCAGAATCTGCTTTTTGAGGACATCACATAATGTCTGAGGCCCTTTGACGCTTTTGTACATCCCTATCTCAATTAGTGTCTTCAACCTGGCATTCTCATCAGCAATAGTAGTGGTATCCTCAACAGAGGGGTTAGTGAAGGAAATATGCCCTAGAGGCAATAATAAAGTTATTATTTATTTCCTTATATCATGATAAATGTTTATTATTCATGCTAGAATTGTATTAACCGGAAACGTAATACATGTGTGAATACATAGAAAAACAGAGTGTCACTAGTATGCCTCTACTTGACTAGCTTGTTAATCAAAGATGGTTATGTTTCCTAAACATGGACAAAGAGTTGTTATTTGATTAACGGGATCACATCATTAGTTGAATGATCTGATTGACTTGACCCATTCCGTTAGCTTAGCACTTGATCGTTTAGTATGTTGCTATTGCTTTCTTCATGACTTATACATGTTCCTATGACTATGAGATTATGCAACTCCCGTTTACCGGAGGAACACTTTGTGTGCTACCAAATGTCACAACGTAACTGGGTGATTATAAAGGTGCTCTACATGTGTCTCCGAAGGTACATGTTGGGTTGGCGTAATTCGAGATTAGGTTTTGTCACTCCGATTGTCGGAGAGGTATCTCTGGGCCCTCTCGGTAGTGCACATCACTATAAGCCTTGCAAGCAATGTAGCTAATGAGTTAGTTACGGAATGATGCATTACGGAATGAGGAAAGAGACTTGCCGGTAACGAGATTGAACTAGGTATTGGATACCGACGATCGAATCTCGGGTAAGTAACATACCGATGACAAAGGGAACAACGTATGTTGTTATGCGGTTTGACCGATAAAGATCTTCTTAGAATATGTAGGAACCAATATGGGCATCCAGGTTCCGCTATTGGTTATTGACCGAGAATAGTTCTAGGTCATGTCTACATAGTTCTTGAACCCGTAGAGTCCGCACGCTTAACGTTACGATGACAGTTTTATTATGAGTTTATGAGTTTTGATGTACCGAAGGAGTTCGGAGTCCCGGATGAGATCGGGGACATGACGAGGAGTCTCGAAATGGTCGAGACGTAAAGATTGATATATTGGACGACTAGATTCGGAGTTCGGAAAGGTTCCGAGTGATTCGGGTATTTTCGGGGGTACCGAGGAGTTAAGGGAATACGAGGAAGAAGCAATGGGCCTCATGGGCCAATTGGTGGAAGAGAGGAGGTAGGGCGCGCGCCCCCCCTAGCCCAAACCGAATTGGACTAGGGGGCCGGCCCCCCTTTCCTTCTTGTCCTCCCTCTCTTTCTTCTCCTTCTCCTCCCCTTCCTTCCCTTCTCCTAGTAGGACTTGGAAAGAGGGGGAATCCTACTTGGAGTAGGATTCTCCCCCTTGGGCGCGCCTCCTCCTCTTGGCCGGCCCCCTCCCCCTTGCTCCTTTATATACGGGGGCAGGGGGGCACCCCATGACATACAAGTTGATCTATGGATCGTTCCTTAGCCGTGTGCAGTGCCCCCCTCCACCATATTCCACCTCAGTCATATCGTCGCGGAGTTTAGGCGAAGCCCTGCGCCGGTAGAACATCATCATCGTCACCACGCCGTCGTGCTGACGGAACTCATCTCCGGAGCTTTGCTGGATCGGAGCCCGGAGATCGTCATCGAGCTGAACATGTGCTGAACTCGGAGGTGCCCTACGTTCGGTGCTTGGATCGGTCGGATCGTGAAGACGTACGACTACATCAACCGCGTTGTCATAACGCTTCTGCTTAACGGTCTACGAGGGTATGTAGACAACACTCTCCCCTCTCGTTGCTATGCCATCACCATGATCTTGCGTGTGCGTAGGAAATTTTTTGAAATTACTACGTTCCCCAATAGTGGCATCTGAGCCTAGGTTTTATGCGTTGATGTTATATGCACGAGTAGAACACAAGTGAGTTGTGGGCGATACAAGTCATACTGCTTACCAGCATGTCATACTTTGGTTCGGCGGTATTGTTGGATGAAGCGGCCCGGACCGACATTACGCATACGCTTACGCGAGACTGGTTTTACCGCCGTGCTTAGCACACAGGTGACTAGCGGGTGTCAGTTTCTCCAACTTTAGTTGAACCGAGTGTGGCTACGTCCGATCCTTGCGAAGGTTAAAACAACACCAACTTGACGAACTATCGTTGTGGTTTTGATGCGTAGGTAAGAATGGTTCTTGCTCAGCCCGTAGCAGCCACGTAAAACTTGCAACAACATAGTAGAGGACGTCTAACTTGTTTTTGCAGGGCATGTTGTGATGTGATATGGCCAAGACGTGATGCTATATTTTATTGTATGAGATGATCATGTTTTTTAACCGAAGTTATCGGCAACTGGCAGGAGCCATATGGTTGTCGCTTTATTGTATGAAATGCAAACGCCCTGTAATTGCTTTACTTTATCACTAAGCGGTAGCGATAGTCGTAGAAGCAATAGATGGCGTAAACGACAACGATGCTGCGATGGAGATCAAAGGTGTCACGCCGGTGACGATGGTGATCACGACGGTGCTTCGGAGATGGAGATCACAAGCACAAGATGATGATGGCCATATCATATCACTTATATTGATTGCATGTGATGTTTATCCTTTATGCATCTTATCTTGCTTTGATTGACGGTAGCATTTTAAGATGATCTCTCACTAAAAATTATCAAGAAGTGTTCTCCCTGAGTATGCACCGTTTCCAAAGTTCGTCGTGCCCAGACACCACGTGATGATCGGGTGTGATAAGCTCTACGTCCATCTACAACAGGTGCAAGCCAGTTTTGCACACGCAGAATACTCAGGTTAAACTTGACGAGCCTAGCATATGCAGATATGGCCTCGGAACACGGAGACCGAAAGGTCGAGCGTGAATCATATAGTAGATATGATCAACATAAAGATGTTCACCATTGAAAACTACTCCATCTCACGTGATGATCAGTTATGGTTTAGTTGATTTGGATCACGTGATCACTTAGATGACTAGAGAGATGTCTGTCTAAGTGGGAGTTCTTAAGTAATATGATTAATTGAACTTAAATTTATCATGAACTTAGTCCTGGTAGTATTTTGCAAATTATGTTGTAGATCAATAGCTTGCGTTGTTGCTTTCATATGTTTATTTTGATATGTTCCTAGAGAAAATTGTGTTGAAAATGTTAGTAGCAATGATGCGGATTCGATCCGTGATCTGAGGTTTATCCTCATTGCTGCACAGAAGAATTATGTCCTTAATGCACCGCTAGGTGACAGACCTATTGCAGGAGCAGATGCAGACGTTATGAACGTTTGACTAAGCTCAATATGATGACTACTTGATAGTTTAGTGCACCATGCTTAACGGCTTAGAATCGGGACTTCAAAGACGTTTTGAACGTCATGGACCATATGAGATGTTCCAGGAGTTGAAGTTAATATTTCCAGCAAATACCCGAGTTGAGAGATATGAAGTCTCCAACAAGTTCTATAGCTAAAAGATGGATGAGAATCGCTCAACTAGTGAGCATGTGCTCAGACTATTTGGGTACTTCAATTGCTTGAATCAAATGGGAGTTAATCTTCCAGATAAGATAGTGATTGACAGAATTCTCTAGTCACCATCACTAAGTTACTAGAACTTCGTGATGAACTATAGTATGCAAGGGATGACGAAAACGATTCTCGAGCTCTTCGTGATATTGAAATCGATGAAGGTAGAAATCAAGAAAGAGCATCAAGTGTTGATGATTGACAAGACCACTAGTTTCAAGAGAAGGGCAAAGGGAAAGAAAGGGAATTTCAAGTGGAAAGACAAGCAAGTTGTCACTCCTGTGAAGAAGCCCAAAGCTGGACCATAGCCTCAAACTGAGTGTTTACACTGCAAAGGAAATGGTCACTGGAAGTGGAAATGCCCTGAATATTTGGTGGATAAAAAGGATGGCAAAGTGAACAAGGGTATATTTGATATACAGATTATTGATGTGTGCCTTACTAGTGTTTATAGTAGCCCCTGAGTATTTGATACTTGTTCGGTTGCTAATATTAGTAACTCGAAACAGGAGTTACAGAATAAACAGAGACTAGTTGAAGAGAAAGTGACGATGAGTGTTGGAAGTAGTTCCAAGATTGATATGATCATCATCGCACACTCCCTATACTTTCGGGATTAGTGTTAAACCTAAATAAATGTTATTTGGTGTTTGCGTTGAGCATGAATATGATTTGATCGTGTTTATTGCAATACGGTTATTCATTTAAAATCAGAGAATAATTGTTATTCTATTTACATGAATAAAACCTTCAATGGTCATACACCCAATGAAAATAGTTTGTTGGATCTCGATCATAGTGATAACATATTCATAATATTGAGGCCAAAAGATGCAAAGTTAATAATGATAGTGCAACTTATTTGTGGCACTGCCGTTTGGGTCATATCGGTGTAAAGCGCATGAAGAAACTCCATAAAGATGGATTTTTGAAATCACTTGGTTATGAATCATTTGATGCTTGCGAACCGTGCCTTTTGGGCTAGATGACTAAAACTCCGTTCTTCGAAACAATGGAACGAGCTACTGACTTATTGGAAATAATACATACTGATGTATGCAGACCAATGAGTATGAAGGCTCGTGGCAAGTATTGTTATTTTCTGACCTTCACAAGATGATTTGAGCAGATATGGGTATATCTACTTGATGAAATATAAGTCTGAAATAGTTGAAAGGTTCAAAGAATTTCAGAGTGAAGTGGAAAAATCATCGTAACAAGAAAATAAAGTTTCTGCGATCTGATCGCGGAGACGAATATTTGAGTTACGAGTTTGGTCTTCAATTAAAACAATGTGGAATAGTTTCACAGCTCACGCCACCTAGAACACCACAACGTTATGGTGTGTCCGAACGTCGTAACCGCACTTTATTGGATATGGTGCGATCTATGATGTCTCTTACTGATTTACCAATATTGTTTTGGGGTTATGCATTAGAGACAGCTGCATTCACATTAAAAGGACACCATCTAAATCCGTTGAGACGACAACATATGAACTGTGGTTTAGCAAGAAACCCAAGTTGTCGTTTCTTAAAGTTTGGGGCTGCAATGCTTATGTGAAAAAGTTTCATCCTGATAAGCTCGAACCCAAACTGGAGAAGTGCGTCTTCATAGAATACCCAAAGGAAAATGTTGGGTACACCTTCTATCACAGATCCGAAGGCAGGACATTCGTTGCTGAGAATGGATCATTTCCAGAGAAGGAGTTTCTCTCGAAAGAAGTGAGTGGGAGGAAAGTAGAACTTGATAAGGTAATTGTACCTTCTCCCTTATTGGAAAGTAGTTCATCACAGAAATCTGTTCCTGTGACTACTACACCAATTAGTGAGGAAGCTAATGATGATGATCATGTAACTTCAGATCAAGTTACAACCGAACCTCGTAGGTCAACCAGAGTGAGATCCACACCAGAGTGGTACGGTAATCCCATTCTAGAGGTCATGTTACTTGACCATGACGAACCTACGAACTATGAGGAAGTGATGATGAGCCCAGATTCCGCAAAGTGGTTTGAGGCCATGAAATCTGAGATATGATCCATGTATGAGAACAAAGTATGAACTTTGATGGATTTTCCCGATGATCGGCAAACCATAGAAAATAAATGGATCTTCAAGAGGAAGACGTACGTTGATAGTAGTGTTACTATCCACAAAGCTAGACTTGTCGAAAAAGGTTTTTGACAAAGTTCAAGGTGTTGACTACGATGAAATTTTCTCACTTGTAGCGATGCTTAAGTCTGTCCAAATCATGTTAGCAATTGCCGCATTTTTATGAAATCTGGCAAATGGATAAACAAAACAACATTCCTTAATGGATTTAAAGAAGAGTTGTATATGATGGAACCAGAAGGTTTTGTCAATCCTAAAGGCGCTGACAAAATATGCAAGCTCCAGCGATCCATCTATGGACTGGTGCAAGCATCTCGGAGTTGGAATATACGCTTTGATAAGTTGATCAAAGCATATAGTTTTATACAGACTTGCGGTGAAGCCTGTATTTACTAGAAAGTGAGTGGGAGCACTACATCATTTCTGATAAGTATATGTGAATGACATATGGTAGATCGAAAATAATGTAGAATTATTCTGCAAAGCATAAAGGAGTGTTTGAAAGGAGTTTTCCAAAGAAAGACCTCGGTGAAGCTGCTTACATATTGAGCATCAAGATCTATAGAGATAGATCAAGACGCTTGATAAGTTTTTTCAATGATTACATACCTTGACAAGATTTTGAAGTAGTTCAAAATGGGACAGTCAAAGAAAGAGTTCTTGCCTGTGTTACAAGGTGTGAAATTGAGTAAGACTCAAAAATCTGACCGCGGCAGAAGATAGAAAGAGAATGAAAGTCATTCCCTATGCCTTGGCCATAGGTTCTATAAAGTATGCCATGCTGGGTACCAGATCTATTGTATACCCTACACTGTGTTTGGCAAGGGAGTACAATAGTGATCTAGGAGTAGATCACTGGACAGCGGTCAAAATTATCCTTAGTGGAATAAGGATATGTCTCTCGATTATGGAAGTGAAAAAAGGTTCGTCGTAAAGGGTTACGTCGATGCAAATTTTTGACACCGATCTGGATGACTCTAAGTCTCGATCTAGATACATATTGAAAGTGGGAGCAATTAGCTAGAGTAGCTCCGTGCAGAGCATTGTAGACATAGAAAATTGCAAAATACATAACGGATCTGAATGTGAAAGACCCGTTGACTAAGATTCTCTCACAAGCAAAACATGATCATACCTTAGTACTCTTTGGGTGTTAATCACATAGCGATGTGAACTAGATTACTGAATCTAGTAAACCCTTTGGGTGTTGGTCACATGGCGATGTGAACTATGGGTGTTAATCACATGATGATGTGAACTATCGATGTTAATCACATGGCGATGTGAACTAGATTATTGACTCTAGTGCAAGTGGGAGACTGAAGGAAATATTCCCTAGAGGCAATAATAAAGTTATTATTTATTTCCTTATATCATGATCAATGTTTATTATTCATGCTAGAATTGTATTAACCGGAAACATAATACATGTGTGAATACATAGACAAACAGAGTGTCACTACTATGCCTCTACTTGACTAGCTTGTTAATCAAAGATGGTTATGTTTCCTAACCATGGACAAAGAGTTGTTATTTGATTAACGGGATCACATCATTAGTTGAATGATCTGATTGACTTGACCCATTCCGTTAGCTTAGCACTTGATCGTTTAGTATGTTGCTATTGCTTTCTTCATGACGTATACATGTTCCTATGACTATGAGATTATGCAACTCCCGTTTACCGAAGGAACACTTTGTGTGCTACCAAACGTCACAACGTAACTGGGTGATTATAAAGGTGCTCTACAGGTGTCTCCGAAGGTACATGTTGGGTTGGCGTAATTCGAGATTAGGTTTTGTCACTCCGATTGTCGGAGAGGTATCTCTGGGCCCTCTCGGTAATGCACATCACTATAAGCCTTGCAAGCAATGTAGCTAATGAGTTAGTTACGGAATGATGCATTACGGAACGAGTAAAGAGACTTGCCGGTAATGAGATTGAACTAGGTATTGGATACCGACGATCGAATCTCGGGCAAGTAACATACCGATGACAAAGGGAACAACGTATGTTGTTATGTGGTTTGACCGATAAAGATCTTCTTAGAATATGTAGGAACCAATATGGGCATCCAGGTTCCGCTATTGGTTATTGACCGAGAATAGTTCTAGGTCATGTCTACATAGTTCTCGAACCCGTAGGGTCTGCACGCTTAACGTTACGATGACAGTTTTATTATGAGTTTATGAGTTTTGATGTACCGAAGGGGTTCGGAGTCCCGGATGAGATCGGGGACATGACAAGGAGTCTCAAAATGGTCGAGACGTAAAGATCGATATATTGGACGACTATATTCGGAGTTCGGAAAGGTTCCGAGTGATTCGGGTATTTTCAGGGGTACCGGAGAGTTACGGGAATACGAGGAAGAAGCAATGGGCCTCATGGGCCAAGTGGTGGAAGAGAGGAGGTAGGGCGCGCGGCCCCCCTAGCCCAAACCGAATTGGACTAGGGGGCCGGGCCCCCTTTCCTTCTTCTCCTCCCTCTCCTTCCTTCTCCTTCTCCTCCCCTTCCTTCCCTTCTCCTAGTAGGACTTGGAAAGAGGGGGAATCCTACTTGGAGTAGGATTCTCCCCCTTGGGCACGCCTCCTCCTCTTGGCCGGCCCCCTCCCTCTTGCTCCTTTATATACGGGGGCAGGGGGGCACCCCATGACACACAAGTTGATCTACGGATCGTTCCTTAGCCGTGTGCGGTGCCCCCCTCCACCATATTCCACCTCGGTCATATCGCCGCGGAGTTTAGGCGAAGCCCTGTACCGGTAGAACATCATCATCGTCACCACGCCGTCGTGCTGATGGAACTCATCTCCGGAGCTTTGCTGGATCGGAGCCCGGAGATCGTCATCGAGTTGAACGTGTGCTGAACTCGGAGGTGCCGTACGTTCGGTGCTTGGATCGGTCGGATCGTGAAGACGTACGACTACATCAACCGCGTTGTCATAATGCTTCCTCTTAATGGTCTACGAGGGTACGTAGACAACACTCTCCCCTCTCGTTGCTATGCCATCACCATGATCTTGCGTGTGCGTAGGATTTTTTTTGAAATTACTACGTTCCCCAACAGTTAGTTACCACATTAGCAGTTGAAGATATTACAACAGGAGAAGTAGAACATCCAGCAACAGAAACAGCATTATCACGCTCAATGCATTTTAAACATGGTGGTTCAAATCCTTCCTGAGCGGGACTGATCTGTTGAGCACGAAGTGACTCGTTCTCCTTTTGAAGATCTTCATGATTCGATCTCAATTTCTCAAGTTCGTGCTTCCTTTGAAGATAATCGTAGGAAAGCTTTTCATGAGATATTGAGAGGGTTTCATGACGACCTTCAAGTTCCTGGTACTTAACATGAAGATTTTTTATGTCTTCAATTAAGTACTGAGTCTTAGTCATTTTCGCGTCCAACAGGTCATCGCTTTTGTCTAACAGTTTTTGAATATGTTCCATAGCTTTCTGTTGTTCAGTTGCAATTTTAGCAAGTTTTTTGTAGCTAGGTTTGGATTCACAATCAGAGTCATCTTCACTTGATGTTTGAAAGTAAGCATCGCGTGAGTTTACCTTGGCACCACGTGCCATGAAGCAGTAAGTGGGAGCTGAGTCGTCCTTGTCACCGGCATCAACGTTGGTGATGGGTACATTGTCTTCAGTGTTGAAGATGGACTTGGCAACGTAGGCTGAAGCTAAAGCCAGACTTGCAACGCCAGAGTCAGACTCCTCCTCAGACTCCATCACTTCTGCCTCCTCAGAAGCAGACTCCTCCTCTGAATCCATTTCCTTGCCAACAAAAGCACGAGCCTTGCCAGACGAGCTTTTCTTGTGTGATGAAGACTTGGAAGAGGACTTGGAAGAAGATTTTGAGTATTTCTTCTTCTTCTTGTCATCAGAATCATATTCCTTGCTCTTCTTATTTTTCTTCTCATTGTCCCACTGTGGACAATCAGAGATGTAGTGGCCAGGTTTCTTGCACTTGTGACAGGTTCTCTTCTTGTGGTCATGGGAAGAAACTTCATCATTTCTTGAGCTGGATCGTGAAGACCTTCCGAAGCCTTTCTTCTTAGTGAACTTCTGGAACTTCTTCACAAGCATAGCAAGCTCCTTTCCAAGGTCTTTAGCTTCACCAGAAATGCAGTCAAATTCTTCTTCAGATGAGGAAACATCCCTTGCCTTCAAAGCGCGAGTTCGGCCATAGTTGGGACCATAGATATCTCTTTTCTCAGATAGCTAGAACTCATGTGTGTTGAGCCTCTCAAGTATGTCAGATGGATCGAGTGTCTTGAAGTTAGGGCGTTCTTGAATCATAAGAGCTAGAGTGTCAAATGAGCTGTCAAGAGATCTCAGAAGCGTCTTGACGATTTCATGCTTGGTGATCCCAGTGGCGCCTAGAGCCTGAAGCTTGTTTGTGATGTCAGTGAGATGATCAAACATGAGCTGGACATTTTCATTGTCATTCCTCTTGAAGCGGTTGAAGAGGTTGCGTAGGACACTGATTCTTTGATCTCTCTGAGTGGAAACGCCTTCATTGACCTTGGAGAGCCAGTCCCAGACTAGCTTCGATGTTTCCAAAGCACTCACACGGCCATACTACCCTTTGGTCAGATGACCACAGATGATGTTCTTCGTAGTAGAGTCAAGTTGAATGAACTTCTTGACATCAGTAGGGGTGACACCTTCACCAGTCTTGGGAACACTGTTCTTGACGACATACCACAGATCAACATCAATGGCTTCAAGATGCATACGCATCTTATTCTTCTAGTAGGGATATTCAGTGCCATCGAAGACAGGGCACGCAGTGGAGACTTTGATTATCCCTGCAGTCGACATAGCTAAAACTCCAGGTGGTTAAACCGAATCACATAGAACAAGGGAGTACCTTGCTCTGATACCAATTGAAAGTGCTAGTTATCGACTAGAGGGGGGGTGAATAGGTGATTTTTATGAAAGTCTTCAAAACATGAAAGTTTCAAAGACAAACACGAAAACAGGACCTATAAACATGCAGCGGAAGATGAACTACACTAGACAAGCCAAAGTATGAAGCTAAAGCATGATGACTGATAGCAGCTAGGTAGTAGGATCAGGATGGAAGATAGTATGAAGCCAATCAGAACAAGTAGTCACACAGTGAAGTCAAACAGGCAGAGCAATCAGGCAATGACTTCACAAAGACAAACTGTAAGTAAGGAGAGTAAGAGATAGAACCAGTGTGTTGTGAAGACAAGGATTTGTTTGACCAGTTCCAGTTGCTGTGACAACTGTACGTCTGGTTAGGGAGGCTGAGATTGAACTCAGAAGACCGTGTCTTTACCTTATTCCCCTTGATCTTAGGACACACAGTCCCCGCCCAATCACTCTAGTAAGTCTTCAAGGTAGACTTCCAAACCTTCACAGACTTCGTTCACTGGCAATCCACAATTACTCTTGGATGCTCAGAACGTGACGCCTAACAGGCTGGAGGATTCACAGTCCTCAAGTGTAACAAGTCTTCTGATCATGCAGACAGAAAGGCTTCAGTGATGCCAAACACTCTTTGGGCTCTGGGTGTTTTGGGCTTTGTCCTCACAAGGATTTCTCTCTCAAACTCTTCGGAGGTGGCTTGCTCTCAACGACAAAAGCCGTGCACTAACTCTGAGCAGCCACCAATTTATGGTGTAGGGGGTGGGCTATTTATAGCCACTGGGCAACCCGACCTGATTTGTCCAAAATGACCCTGGGTCACTAAGGAACTAACACGTGTCACAACGGTCAGATTTCAAACACACGCGATAGCTTGACTTGGACTACAAGTAAAGCTGACTTATCCGACTCTGGATAAGATTTGCTGTCATTGTCTTCGCTCGAAGACATAGGATTTTCGTTGAGCATCACTTCAGTCACTCTGACTTTGTTCACTTGGACCCCACTTAACAGTGCGGTGGTTCCTATGACTCAACAAAGAAGAAGAGAAACAACAAAACTGCTAAGTCTTCGTGCTCCTTAGTCTTCACTCAATGTCTTCTTCTGTCATAGTCTTCAATGTGAATATCTTCACGTACCACCATTATCTTTAATGTCTTCATACATTTTTAGGGGTCATCTCCGTTTGGTAAACCGAATCAAGGAGGGACTACTACCTGTGTTATCCTGCAATTCTCACAAACACATTAGTCCCTCAACCACATTTGTCGCCAATACTCCAAAACCAAACTAGGGGTGGCACTAGATGCACTTACATTCAGACATTGTTGTCTAACAACTCATTATGGGCAGTAAAAAGAGAAGGCTGCAGAGTTTGTAGTTACCATCCTACTGCTCACTGTTTTGTTGGATAGAGTAAAAACAAATAATTTGCTTGCCACCATTCGTATCTTTTTGCTAATAATCCTTATCACTTTCCTCACTTGATGCTTGTTCATGAATATCTCATTGCCCCATACGCAAAAAGGGTCGATGCGTGGATCGTTGCCAAGGGCATATGTACATACAAGCAATAAGTCAATATTAGGAGCTAACAAGTGTCCAGGCCTGGATCTATATGCACTACATTACGGAATGATGGGGGGACTACAAACCGAGGCATGAAGCTAAACTCGGCGGAAAATGGTTGCCACTCCCGTTGTTGTCCTGCATAGGTAGTGGAAAGGCATGATAAGTACAGCAACCTTAACATCAAACAAATATAGCAAAAGTAAACAACATCATCTCCAAATGATAGCTTGAATGTGTTGGTTTCAGCATGTTGTTAAAGCAGATTTAAAATGGAAGGCAATGTTACCGACAGCAGGCTTAAGATCCATCAAATATTGCAACTCAAACTGGTATTGTTGAAAATGAATAAAACGTAGGTAATGCTTACACATCACACTAGATAAATGTGTAAAACTGAAATAAAGGGCATGTGTTAACTACACCAGGCATAACTGGAACCAAATATAGCCGTTCAAACTGGTATTGATGTAGTCGAGCGGCACAGTTCTGACTTGCACATAATGAACAACACATTGTGAATGACTGAAATAAACAAGGCATAAATGATCAGTATAACAACAAAATATAGCCATTGAAAACTAGACAGAGTCTCACTTCAACCAACCTAACAAGCAAATACAGATAAATATGGCATATGCTTGAAAACTGGACAAATGCTCAATGCAACCAACCTAACAAGCAAATACAGATAAACAAGGCATCTTCTTGAAAACTAGACAAATGCTAAAAAAGCAACATAACAACCAAATACAGATAAACAAGGCATCTGCTTGATAACTAGGCAAATGCTCACTGCAACCAAACTAAGAACCAAATACATATAAACAAGCCATCGACTCGATAACTAGAAAAAAAATGCTCACTTCAATGAACCTAAGAACCAAATACAGATAAACACGACATCTACTCACTATAAACAACCAAATATAGCCATTCGTGAAACTGAAGTGGAAAATTCATACTTAAACATCACATAACCCTATTGAACAACACATTTTTGCATAACTGAAATAATTAAACACGATACAGTTATAGCACCACACGACAAATGCTACTACAACAAAGGGTATGGTTGGCAAGCTAGAAGAGGTAAGATTTGATGATAGGATGTTGGGGAACGTAGTAATTTCAAAAAAATTCCTACGTACACGCAAGATCATGGTGATGTATATCAACGAGAGGGGAGAGTGAGTCCACGTACCCTCGTAGACCGAAAGCGGAAGCGTTAGCACAACGCGGTTGATGTAGTCGTACGTCTTCACGATCCGACCGATCCATGTACCGAACGTACGACACCTCCGAGTTCAACACACGTTCAGCTCGATGACGTCCCACGAACTCCGATCCAGCAGAGCTTTGCGGGAGAGTTCCGTCAGCACAACAGTGTGATGACGGTGTCGATGATGCTACCGACACAGTGCTTCGCCTAAGCACCGCTACGATATTACCAAGGTGGAATATGGTGGAGGGGGGCACCGCACACGGCTGGGAGAGATCAACAGATCAACTTGTATGTGTAGAGGTGCCCCCTTGCCCCCTTATATAAAGGAGTGGAGAAGGGGGAGGGCCAGCCCTCCTATGGCGCGCCCTGGAGGAGTCCTACTCCTACCGGGAGTAGGATTCCCCCCTTCCAAGTAGTAGGAGTACGAGTCAAGGAAAGGGAAAAGAGAAGAGAAGGAAGGAGGGGGTGCAGCCCCTCCCCCTAGTCCAATTCGGACTAGGCCTTGGGGGGCGCGCAGCCGTCTCTCTTTCCCCTAAAGCCCAATAAGGCCCATAAACTCCCCAGCGAATTCCCGTAACTCTCTGGTACTCCGAAAAATACCCGAATCACTCGGAACCTTTCCGATGTCTGAATATAGTCGTCCAATATATCGATCTTTACGTCTCGACCATTTCAAGACTCCTCGTCATGTCCCCGATCTCATCCGGGACTCCGAACTACCTTCCGTACATCAAAACACATAACTCATAATATAAATCGTCACCTAACGTTAAGCGTGCGGACCCTACGGGTTCGAGAACTATCTAGACATGACCGAGGCACGTCTCCGGTCAATAACCAATAGCGAAACCTGCATGCTCATATTGGCTCCCACATATTCTACGAAGATCTTTATCGGTCAAGCCGCATAACAACATACGTTGTTCCCTTTGTCATCGATATGTTACTTGTCTGAGATTCGATCGTCGGTATCTCAATACCTAGTTCAATCTCGTTACTGGAAAGTCGCTTTACTCATTCCGTAATGCATCATCCCGCAACTAACTCATTAGTCACATTGCTTGCAAGGCTTATAGTGATGTGCATTACCGAGAGGGCCCAGAGATACCTCTCCGACAATCGGAGTGACAAATCCTAATCTCGAAATACGCCAACTCAATAAGTACCTTCAGAGACACCTGTAGAGCACCTTTATAATCACCCAGTTACGTTGTGACGTTTGATAGCACACAAAGTGTTCCTCCGGTAAACGGGGGTTGCATAATCTCATAGTCATAGGAACATGTATAAGTCATGAAGAAAGCAATAGCAACATACTAAACGATCAAGTGCTAAGCTAACAGAATGGGTCAAGTCAATCACATCATTCTCTAATGATGTGATCCCGTTAATCAAATGACAACTCATGTCTATGGCTAGGAAACTTAACCATCTTTGATTCAACGAGCTAGTCAAGTAGAGGCATACTAGTGACATTATGTTTGTTTATGTATTCACACATGTACTAAGTTTCCGATTAATACAATTCTAGCATGAATAATAAACATTTATCATGAAATAAGGAAATAAATAATAACTTTATTATTGCCTCTATGGCATATTTCCTTCAGTCTCCACTTGCACTAGAGTCAATAATCTAGTTCACATCACCATGTGATTTGACACCAATATTCACATCTGTATGTGATTAATACCCATAGTTCACATCGTCATGTGATCAACACCCAAAGGGTTTACTAGAGTCAATAATCTAGTTCACATCACTATGTGATTAACACCAAAAGAGTACTAAGGTATGATCATGTTTTGCTCGTGAGAGAAGTTTAGTCAACGAGTCGGTCGCATTTAGAGCCGTATGTATTTTGCAAATATTATATGTCTACAATGCTCTGCACAGAGCTACTCTAGCTAATTGCTCCTACTTTCAATATGTATCCAGATTGAGACTTAGAGTCATCTAGATCGGTGTAAAAGCTTGCACCGATGTAACTCTTTATGACGGGCTCTTTTATCGCCTCCATAATCGAGAAATATTTCCTTAGTACTTACTAAGGATAATCTTGACCGCTGTCCAGTGACCTAGTCCTAGATCAAAAGTGTACTCCCTTGACAAACTCAGAGCAAGGTATATAATAGGTCTGGTACACAGCATAGCATACTTTATAGAACCTATGACTGAGGCATAGGGAATGACTTTCATTCTCTTTCTATTTTTTGCCGTGGTTGGTATCTGAGTCTTACTCAATTTCACACCTTTGTAACACAGGCAAGAATTCCTTCTTTGACTGATCCATTTTGAACTACTTCAAAATCTTATCAAGGTATGTACTCATTGAAAAAACTTATCAAGTGTCTTAATCTATCTCTATAGATCTTGATGCTCAATGTGTAAGCAGCTTCACCAAGGTCTTTCTTTGAAAAAACTCCTTTCAAACACTCATTTATGCTTTTCCAGAAAATTCTACATTATTTTTGATCAACAATATGTTTTTCACATATACTTATCAGAAAGGCTGTAGTGCTCCCACTCACTTTCCTGCAAATACATGCTTCACTACAAGTATGTATAATACTATATGCTTTGATCAAATCATCAAAGAGTATATTCCAACTCCGAGATGCTTGCACCAGTCCATAGATGGATCGCTAGAGCTTGCACACTTTGTTAGCACCTTTAGGATTGACAAAACCTTCTGGTTGCATCATATACAACTCTTCTTTAATAAATCCATTAAGGAATGCAGTTTTGACATCCATTTGCCAGATTTCATAAAATGTGGCAATTGCTAACATGATTCGGACAGACTTAAGCATCGCTACGAGTGAGAAAATCTCATCGTAGTCAACACCTTGAACTTTGTCAAAAACCTTTTTCGACAAGTCTAGCTTTGTAGATAGTAACACTACTATCAGTGTCCGTCTTCTTCTTTGAAGATCCATTTATTTCTATGGCTTGCCGATCATCGAGCAAGTCCACCAAAGTCCACACTTTGTTCTCATACATGGATCCCATCTCAGATTTCATGGCCATCAAGCCATTTAGCGGAATATGGGCTCATCATCGCTTCCTCATAGTTCGTAGGTTCATGATGGTCTAGTAACATGACTTCCAGAACAGGATTACCATACCACTCTGGTGCGGACTGTACTTTGGAAGACCTACGATGTTCTATAGTAACTTAATCTGAAGTTTCATGATCATCATCATTAGCTTCCTCACTAATTGGTGTAGGAATCACTGGAACTGATTTCTGTGATGAACTACTTTCCAATTCGGGAGAAGGTACAATTACCTTACCAAGCTCTACTTTCCTTCCACTCACTTCTTTCGAGAGAAACTCCTTCTCTAGAAAGGATCCATCTTAGCAACGAATATCTTGCCTTCGAATCTATGATAGAAGGTGTACCCAACAATTTCCTTTGGGTATTCTATGAATACGCACTTCTCCGATTTGGGTTCGAGCTTATCAGGTTGAAACTTTTTCACATAAGCATCGCAGCCCCAAATTTTAAGAAACGACAATTTTAGTTTCTTGCCAAACCACAGTTCATAAGGCGTCGTCTCAATGGATTTTGATGGTGCCCTATTTAAAGTGAATGCAGTCGTCTCTAATGCATAACCCCAAAATGATAGTGGTAAATTGGTAAGATACATCATAGATCGCACCATATCCAATAAAGTGCGATTACGATGTTCGAACACACCATAACAATGTGGTGTTCCAGGTGGCATGAATTGTGAAACTATTCCACATTGTTTTAAATGAAGGCCAAACTCGTAACTCAAATATTCTACGATCAGATTGTAGAAACTTTACTTTCTTGTTACGATGATTCTTCACTTCACTATGAAATTCTTTGAACTTTTCAAATGTTTCAGACTTGCGCTTCATTAAGTAGATATACTCATATCTGCTCAAATCATCTGTGAAGGTCAGAAAATAACGATACCCGCCACGAGCATCAATACTCATTGGACCGCATACATCGGTATGTATTATTTCCATCAAGTCAGTAGCTCGTTCCATTGTTCCGGAGAACGGAGTTTTAGTCATCTTTCCCAAAAGGCACGGTTCGCAAGCATCAAATGATTCATAACCAAGTGATTCCAAAAATCCATCTTAATGGAGTTTCTTCATGCGCTTTACACCGATATGACCCAAACGGCAGTGCTACAAATAAGTTGCACTATCATTATCAACTTTGCATCTTTTGGCATCAATATTATAAATATGTGTATCACTACATCGAGATCCAACAAACTATTTTCATTGGGTGTATGACCATCGAAGGTTTTATTCATGTAAACAGAACAACAATTATTCTCTGACTTTAAATGAATAACCGTATTGCAATAAACATGATCAAATCATATTCATGCTCAATGCGAACGCCAAATAACATTTATTTAGGTTTAACACTAATCCCGAAAGTATAGGGAGTGTGCGATGATGATCATATCAATCTTGGAACCTGTCGGGGATATACCCCGCGGCGTAAACCGGCTGGAAGTTTTCCCGGCCGGACTTGGCGGTTTGTCTGAAGACCCGCCCTGACCTTGGCGGTTTACAAGCAACCCGCTTGGTCATTATGACTCACTGGTAACCCGGCGGGCGGATCAGACGGATGACAAGGCCCAAGGCCCAGAAGGCCGGTTCAACTATTGTGGGCCGGTTTAAGAGGAAAGGAATGTTTACCTTACAAAGAGTTAAGACCAGGACTTGTATCCGGTTTGTATTAGAGATAGACTAGTCCTAATCCTAATAGGACTCCACATGTAAACCGCCCCTTCAACATATATAAGGAGGGGCAGGGCTCCCCAAAGAGGGACAAGTTAGAAGCTACAAGCTACAAGCAACAAGAAACAATATCTAGGGTTAGACACAAAGAGGAGAGCCGGTTTACGGCGACTCCCTCGTGATGATAATGAGACCTAGCCTCAAACAGCATGTAGGGTTTTTACCGGATGATGTTTCCCGGGGCCCGATGCTGTCTAAATCCCTGTCTTGTGTTGCATCTCTCGATTCCGCTTAACCCCTCTCAAGCTACCACATAGATGCGTTGGCCTCGCGACTAAGTCCTGACACTAAGGACATCTGACGTGACAAAACCACGATAGTTGGCGCCCACCGTGGGGCCCGCGCACGGTGGTGTTGAGTTCTTGAAGGGCGCTATCTCAGGGATCGAGAAGCTCTGCCCAGCTTATTGAAAAGGTTCCGACCGCCTCGACGAAAGGTTCCGTCTAAATCGGCGAAAAGTTCCGACCGCCTCGACGAAAGGTTCCGTCTGAATCGGCGAAAGGTTCCGACCGCCTCGACGAAAGGTTCCGTCTGAATCACCAAAGAGTTCCGATTGCCTCGACGAAAAGTTTGGTCCGAATCGCCGAAGGGTTCCAACCGAATCGCCGAAAGGTTCCGTCCGAGTCATCAAAGAATTCCGACTTAGGCTACAGAAAAGTTTTGGATTATCAAGAGTTTCCGGTTCAAAAGTTCCGGCCGAATTATCAAGAGGTTCCGGTAAAAAGTTCCGGGTTATCAAAGGTTCCGGCCGGATTATCAAGAAGTTCTGGTTCCAAAATTCCGGCTCAAAAAGTGTCGGCTGGGTTGTGTGGAGAGCTCAGGCACTAGAAGACACAGAACTAATTAATTCTTTTGTCAAAAAACAAAAGCAGCACTATGCATTATCCAGCGCCAACATCCGGCAAAAAATACCAGGCATCGCCCCTGCGGTCCGGTTTACATCAACGCGCTGACCGGCTCGCCCGTCAGCACCACCTTACAACGCCACGGACGACTCGCTCGTCCGCCCTCGCGGCCGACTCACGCATCCGTTCTGTCTCCTAAATGTCGTGGTTGACTCCGACATATATATCAACAAATCGGATCCACGTCTGCTCACACAAGCTGTCCAATGGACATATGTGAGCCGCCCCTGCTGTGCTGAGCTGCCGGAGCCGCGTTGAGCCGCCCTTACCGCTTTGAGCCACCGGAACTCTATTGAGTCGCTGGTCTGCCTGAGCCACCTCTGTCGCGATAAACGGATCATCCTCGTCCAAACAAATCAGGTGAGATCCATTCAAGTTTGCTTTATTATCACATGTTGTTTTTGTCAAAGAACAAGTTTATCTTTGCCTTGGTCTCCAATATTGTTTATGCAGGGCAAGTATTTGTGATAAAAAGTGATATTATACCGCGGAGGTGGAGGCACGCCAACATCTTTTGGCACAGGTGATCGTCGTTATTCAATGGACTCCCGCACCGGCTTACAATGCTGTGGCCGTCTCTCGCGACCGCACCAGCTTACAGCGCCGTGGCCGACTCACCCGTCCGCGCCGCCTTACAACACCACGGATGACTCGCCCGTCCGCCCTCGCGGCCGGTTCACGCGTCCACTCCGGTTTACAACGCAGAGAACAATTTGCTCGTCCGCACCGGTTTACAATGCTACGGCCGACTCATCCGTTTGCTCCTACGGGTGACTCATCCGTAGCTGATTTTAGCTTCACCGTGGTAACGATCAACTCCACGGCGGATAATTTCCGGCCTAACATATCAGGTGACATCTATCTAAGTCTATTTTTGACACATATTGCTTTTTATCAAAAGAACAATTACTTTGGACTATATATTTTGATATGCAGGATAATTATTCATTATAAACGTGGTCTATACCATGGGTACGGAGCATGTGCTAGCAACATTCTGCACTAGCGTCTCGTCCGTGTCATACCACCCGGTGAATGAACGTGAGCAAGTCGCCATCCCTGTAGCCCGGTTTACATCAGCTTGCCGGGACCACGCCTGCGATTAACTCGGTCGTCCGTGCCGGTTTACGACACCGGTGCCGGTCTTCCCCGACCGCACTGGCTTACAATGCCGCGACCGACTCATTTGTCCGAGCTGCCTCTGATGTTGCGGGCGTTTTTATCGTCCGTCTTTCGCGGCCTGGTCTACATCAGCATACCGGGCTGCACTTGTCTAGATGAGCTGTTTATTGAGTATGAACAAGTCACTACTTGGGAAGCCCGGTTTTTTTCTTCCAACAAATTGGAGGCAAATTATCATATATTATCAGCCGCTGTCTGCACTGGATGTTTCAATGGGCAGCCGCACAAGTCGCCGCTACTACATTTTGGTTAACTTCAAACAGCCAATTGGAAGGAACCATTGGCCGAGTTGCTGACACGGCTCATACGGAATCATTTATAACCCGCCGCAGTCACCTCAACCTTCTGTGGATTCACATCGTACTATCAACACCAATGATATACAAGTTATGCCGGTTTATATCACGGTCAAATATGGAGAATCTCAAGCCAGCTCTTCGAGTCACCTTGAGACTCGGGGGCTACGATGATATGACGCAACAAGTCTTGCCAGTTTCAGCAACTTTAAAAACCCCAGGACAATGGAGGGAAAGATAACCCGGTCCCGGAGGCTACTGTTATTTGAAGGCCGTCAGAAAATTTCCGGCTTAGAAAGTATATGACAATTACAAAATTCCGGCTCAATGAAGAAGTTCCGGGTCATCAGAAAAGATTCCGGTTTAAAATCCGGTTCAAGGGAAGCTAGTCTCACTGAAGCTCTCAAATCCGGTTTAAGAACTTCCGGTTCAAAAAGGAATTAACTTCTCGCAATTTCGAGTTTAAAGGCCGTCAGAAAATCTCCGCTTGAAAATGAAGATTCCGGTTTACAATCCGGTTCAAGGGAAAAATGTCTCCCACAAAGCTTTGAAGCTCTCCATATCCGGTTCAAGATCCCGGTTTAAGAAGAATTTATCTCTTGCAAAAAGTTAAAAATTACCGAAGAGGACCTCCTGCCATGATGCGTGGTTCAAACATGGATATCCTGCCTTATTGGCCTAACATATTGATCACATGGGGGCTTCTGCTTAATAAAGCGGGGTCTCTGTTCTTTTTTACATCATGCGTGGTTACATGGAGGTTCTGTCTTAAAGCGGCCTCCGGTTTACCCCTTGAAATTTGCTTTTTATATCACTGGGGGCCTTGGTCGTGTCCGAACCAA
Source organism: Triticum timopheevii (assembly GCA_963921465.1). Taxonomy (NCBI): domain Eukaryota; kingdom Viridiplantae; phylum Streptophyta; class Magnoliopsida; order Poales; family Poaceae; genus Triticum; species Triticum timopheevii. The sequence continues at coordinate 572,126,281 of OY997270.1, forward strand.
CGCGACACCTTTTGATAGGCGACAGCCACCAGATCATTTGGGGACATGGTCAAGTCTGAACCAGTCACGCCTCTTGGTCGGCCTAAGGCGACAAAATCACTTGGGGGCTTGGTCGAACCCGAATCATTGCCACGCCTCTTGATCTGGCATATATGCCACGAATCATTTGGGGACCTGGCTGACTTGAATCATTGTCACTCCTATTGGGGGCTTGGTCCTGTCCGACCATGGTAACACCATCTGATCAGCTCAGTATAGCATATTTTTGCAAACGGTTTTTATCATTGCCTTTGCTTGAAATTTTCTTTAATAAATATTTCTTCTTTGTTGCGTTCTTAAACCGACAAAATTCGCAGACCGTTTCGACTGTCAATTGACGGAACACGGTCAATTCTTAATCCGGAGACTATTTGCCCGGTTTGATTTTTTGATTTTATTTTACCATCTTATTATAGAGCAAACCGGTGTTCATTAACCCGGTTTGACTTTCAAATTACAAGTTGTCAGTACATGATCAAGTTATAATCCGAAGACTATCAGCCCGGTCTGGTTTGACTACGAATCGCCAGTATTATATATGGTTAAACTGGTGTTTATCACAACCCGGTATGGTTTATCATAAACCGGCACAATATGAAAGGAGTTATCATTACTCAAGAAATTGGGATTATCATCCTTACTACAAAAAGTTGGTAAAGCCAACAATGTGATTCAATGTCACAGGTATGACATATTTCATATTTGATTATTCTTAAATGCAGCCTTGGTTATAAACCTGGGTTATATGTTGGGCATTATGACCCATCCGGCGGTAAGCCGCCAGGACACTTTAAACTTGTTGTATGCAGAAACAGGTTGAATAAAGCATGATGATAAATTATCCGGTGTCTATTAAACCGGCCTGGCTTTAAGACGATAAGTTGCCAGTATATGATGGGAAATTATCCGGTGTTTATTAAACCGGCCTCGCTTTGGACTATACGTCGCCAGTATATATTTGGATTGCGCCATTGGAATCATGCACTTATAAATGATTGGGTTATATTATTCAAATAGCCAAACTTGGCTGAATTTTCATTATGATATTGAATGAATAAGGTTTTCATACCGGATTATATTATCTTGAATAGCCAACATGGCTGGATTTTTATTATGGTTATCAATGACCAGTATTATGATTGAGGTTTTCAAAGTCGCTTTAGCGCAATGGATATTATTTTAGCAATGAATATGATTTATTCTGCAATGGAAGGAATAGTCCCGAGTTGCTGCAGGCTTACAACCCGGCACTTGGAGGCTACATTATTCAAATTGAGGTTATATGCAAGTCTCATGTCGCTGCAAGCATGCACCATGATACTTGGGGGCTACCAATTGCTCCTGTTAAACAATTCAAGGTATAAAGCTTTTTATTCATTATATTGAAGGGTCCACTGCTCAGTTGGTAAAGCACAAGGCTCTTAACCTTGTGGACGTGGATTCAAGTCCCATGATGGGGGTTACATCATATGATGTTATTTTTATTGAAGCATATGTCAAGTCCCAGCTCAATATTATCTTACTGAGCCGGCCCTTGGGGGCTACACCATTGCTGTTCAAAGTTTACATGATTATATTTACAAAGTCCCTGCTCATTATTGCATAATGACTCAGCCCTTGGGGGCTACACTGGTTGAAGTTTTTATGAGTATAAGACAATTACAAGTCCCAGGTTGCTGCAAGCAGGACAACCCGGCACTTGGGGGCTACACTGGTTGAAGTTTTTATGAGTATAAGACAATTACAAGTCCCAGGTTGCTGCAAGCAGGACAACCGGCACTTGGGGGCTACATAATATGGAGTATTCAGTTTTTGCTAGTGACTGGGATGAACAACATGGATTTCTTCGATAGTGACAATATTTATATTGAAGCAAGTCTTAAGCCATCACTTTGTTCTACCCGGCGTCACCAATCATTATGACCCTGTGGCTGCAACCCGGTGCCATCAATAATCATAAACCGGTGTTGGCAACAATCATGAACCGGTGTCTGCAACAATCATGACCTAGAATTATCAGTTTTTATAACCCGACAATTCTTGGCAATGATAAACCGGCAAGTTCTGCATCTTCAAGCCGGCTGAATATCAGATGAGTATTTCAAGACCAATATTTCTTAAACCGGTGCTTTGGAAGCCGATTCAAGTGGATTATTCTTCACAATGTTTTTCTATGAGAAACCAACGGCAGCAATTTGAGTATGAAGCTGGTTATTGACCCGGATTTTCTAGGAGGAGGAATGATAAGGACTTAAGGTTGATCAGGTGCCGGTTTTCAAGAATTCTTAACCCGGAGCGCAACCTGTCAAATTTGTTCTTGTGTTTATTTTGCAGCATAAGTTTACCATGGATAAATCCAAGCTAAACTTGGGGGCTAATGTCGGGGATATACCCCGCGGCGTAAACCGGCCGGAAGTTTTCCCGGCCGGACTTGGCGGTTTGTCTGAAGACCCGCCCTGACCTTGGCGGTTTACAAGCAACCCGCTTGGTCATTATGACTCACTGGTAACCCGACGGGCGGATCAGACGGATGACAAGGCCCAAGGCCCAGAAGGCCGGTTCAACTATTGTGGGCCGGTTTAAGAGGAAAGGAATGTTTACCTTACAAAGAGTTAAGACCAGGACTTGTATCCGGTTTGTATTAGAGATAGACTAGTCCTAATCCTAATAGGACTCCACATGTAAACCGCCCCTGCAACATATATAAGGAGGGGCAGGGCTCCCCAAAGAGGGACAAGTTAGAAGCTACAAGCTACAAGCAACAAGAAACAATATCTAGGGCTAGACACAAAGAGGAGAGCCGGTTTACGGCGACTCCCTCGTGATGATAATGAGACCTAGCCTCAAACAGCATGTAGGGTTTTTACCGGATGATGTTTCCCGGGGCTCGAAGCTGTCTAAATCCTTGTCTTGTGTTGCATCTCTCGATTCCACTTAACCCCTCTCAAGCTACCACATAGATGTGTTGGCCTCGCGACTAAGTCCTGACACTAAGGACATCTGACGTGACAAAACCACGACAGAACCACTTCCAACACACATCATCACTTCACCCTCAACTAGTCTCTGTTTATTCTATAACTCCTGTTTCGAGTTACTAATTTTTAGCAACCGGACAAGTATCAAATACCCAGGGGCTACAATAAACACTAGTAAGGTACACATCAATAACCTGTATATCAAATATACCCTTGTTCACTTTGCCATCCTACTTATCCACCAAATATTCAGGGTATTTCCGCTTCCAGTGACCATTTCCTTTGCAGTAGAAGCACTTGGTTTCAGGCTTTGATCCAACTTTGGGCTTCTTCACGGGAGTGACAACTTACTTGCCATTCTACTTGAAGTTTCCCTTTCTTTCCCTTTGCCCTTTTCTTGAAACTAGTGGTCTTGTCAATCATCAACACTTGATGCTCTTTCTTGATTTCTATCTTCGTCGATTTCAACATCACGAAGAGCTCGGGAATCGTTTTCATCATCCCTTTCATACTATAGTTCATCATGAAGTTCTAGTAACGTGGTGATGGTGACTAGAGAACTCTGTCAATCACTATCTTATGTGGAATATTAACTCCCACTTGATTCAAGCGATTGTAGTACACAGACAATCTAAGCACATGCTCACTAGTTGAGCAATTCTCCTTCATCTTTTAGCTATAGAACTTGTTGGAGACTTCATGTCTCTCAACTTGGGTATTTGCTTGAAATATTAACTTCAACTCCTGGAACATCTCATATGGTCCATGACGTTCAAAACGTCTTTGAAATCCTGATTCTAAGCCGTTAAGCATGGTGCACTAAACTATCAAGTAGTCATCATATTGAGCTAGACAAACGTTCATAACGTCTGCATCTGCTCCTGCAATAGGTCTGTCACCTAGCGGTGCATCAAGGACATAATTCTTCTGTGCAGCAATGAGGATAAACCTCAGATCACGGACCCAGTGCACAGCATTGCTACTATCATCTTTCAACTTAGTTTTATCTAGGAACACATATAAAACATAGGGAAGCAACAACGCGAGCTATTGATCTACAACATAATTTGCAAAATACTATCAGGACTAAGTTCATGATAAATTAAAGTTCAATTAATCATATCACTTAAAGAACTCCCACTTAGGTAGACATCCCTCTAATCATCTAAGTGATCACGTGATCCAAATCAACTAAACCATGTCCGATCATCACGTGAGATGGAGTAGTTTTCAATGGTGAACATCACTATGTTGATCATATCTACTATATGATTCACGCTTGACCTTTCGGTCTCCAGTGTTCCAAGGCCATATCTGCATATGCTAGGCTCGTCAAGTTTAACCTGGGTATTCTGTTTGTGCAAAACTGTCTTACACCCATTGTATTTGAACGTAGAGCTTATCACACCCGAACATCACGTGGTGTCTCAGCACGAAGAACTTTCGCAACGGTGCATACTCAGGGAGAACACTTATACATTGAAATTTAGTGAGAGATCATCTTATAATGCTACCGCCGAACTAAGCAAAATAAGATGTATAAAAGATAAACATCACATGCAATCAAAATATGTGACATGATATGGCCATCATCATCTTGTGTCTTTGGTCTCCATCTCCAAAGCATCGTCATGATCTCCATCGTCACCAGCATGACCCCATGATCTCCATCATCTTGATCTATATCAATGTGTCATCACATGGTTGTCTCGCCAACTATTGCTCTTGCAACTATTGCATCGCATAGCGATAAAGTAAAGCAATTATTTTGCGCTTGCATCTTATGCAATAAAGAGACAACCATAAGGCTTCTGCCAGTTGCCGATGACTTCAACAAAACATGATCATCTCATACAACAACTTATATCTCATCACGTCTTGACCATATCACATCACAACATGCCCTGCAAAAACAAGTTAGACATCCTCTACTTTTTACGTGGCTGCTACGGGCTTCGCAAGAATCGTTCTTACCTACGCATAAAAACCACAACGATATTTCGTCAAGTTAGTGCTGTTTTAACCTTCTCAAGACCGGGCGTAGCCACACTCAGTTCAACTAAAGTTGGAGAAACTGACACCCGCCAGCCACCTGTGTGCAAAGCACATCGGTAGAACTAGTCTCGGGTAACCGTACGTGTAATGTCGGTCTGGGTCGCTTCATCCAAGAATACCGCTGAACCGAAGTATGACATGCTGGTAAGCAGTATGACTTGTATCGCCCACAACTCACTTGTGTTCTACTCGTGCATATAACATCTACGCATAAACCTGGCTCTAATACCACCGTTGGGGAACATAGTAATTTCAAAAATTTCCTACGCACACGGAAGATCATGGTGATGCATAGCAACAAGAGGGGAGAGTGAGTCCACGTACCCTCATAGACCGAAAGCGGAAGCGTTAGCACAATGCGGTTGATGTAGTCGTACGTCTTCACGATCCGACCGATCCAAGTACCGAACGTATGGCACCTCCAAGTTCAGCAGACGTTCAGCTCAATGACGTCCCACGAACTACGATCTACACTACAAGAAATATGTCAACTTGTGACCACCACTATTAGTCACTGAAAGGTCACAAATTTCCATTTGCGACCTTTTTGTGACCAAAAACAGAAGGTCAAAAGCTTGCCATCATAAACTGACTATAGCGACCTTTCTTCTGGAATGGTCAAAGACGTTTACAACCAAAATATTCCTACTGTGGCATTTTGGTCACTAGCAACCTCCCCCAGGCCACGTAGGCATCCAGCATGGCAAGCTGATGTGGCACAAGATTCAGCCCGGTCCAATTCGATTTTCTACATGGGCCGAGCCCAACAATTCGGCCTTTTTACTGTATATTTTCTCTATTAATTTTCTCTAGCTACATGGGCCTGGCCCAACAATTTGGCCTGTTTATTTCTAGATGCGGCCTTTTACAGCGTATGATCTTTTACTTTTTGCTATTTTATTTTCCACTGTTTTACATTTGTCCCAAATATCATAATATCATACACTAGTCCCACACGTCAGAAATTTCAAATGTGCTCAAATTATTTTGATAAGTGGGTCGCATGAGTCATGTTTCCATTGCACACATTTTCAAATCACATACATAATTACTATTTCATATGAAACAGAAATTGTAATTCTGAAACATACATGAAATTCACAAACAGAGAGAAGATACATTAAGTCACATACATAATTACTATTTCATTCACAAACAAAGAGAAGGTACATTAAATTCCTAGATAACGCAGCTATTATTACAGAACTTGCTATATAAGAATGTCTTGGAGCTTCTTTGAACATCTTTGGTCTTGAATTTACTCAAAATATCTGCCAACAAGAAAACAGAAAACAACAGGTGAGCTATTTAGTAGTAAGATCAAGTCTGGAAAGAAACATGCATGAAAATTAAGAAGAGCTAGAGTATGGATGCCCAAACAGTTTTCGTGCACGTCATGCCAAGTTAGGCAACACGTAGAATGCATATGGGCCATAAAAATGATCAAATGAGGAAGGGATGAAGCCAAACAATGGTTCCTCCTTGCAATGATCACATTTAGATAACAACGACCTACTAGAGTTCATGTTACAACAACACTAGTTCATGTGAGAAACACACAGGGTCCAAAGTACAAACCAAAAACAATCTGACTTGGAATATGATGTCCACCTTATAGTACTACATCATCATCAGGATTAAAACAACACATTTATAGTCAGAGTGTTGGATGAGACAAATATCAATTGACAAAAAAGACAAGGTAGCATCAAATCAGGTTATAGTTTGTGGGAATCAATGCACACAGCATGAACGACAAGGTAGCATCAAATCAGATGATGATTGCATACATACAAATCATGTGCTGGCAGAAAAAATCCAAGCAGGAGCTCATCTTCCCTCTCTGTTTGGTAACTAACAACCTAAATAAAATAAAATAAAAACATGACTTGTTCATACAGATCCCTCTAAAATTCCTTGGGACAAGTGCATCACATATTCATCAACTTAGCAGCAGAAGTAGTGAGCACGGGAAGAGGGGGAGGGAGATGGAGGAGCTACCTGCCGCGGTCGCAATGGAAGCAGAGGAGCAGACCCCTCCTGCCCCTCCCCCATGAGTAGGACAGGGCTGCCGGCTGGGCACGCCCCTACTCCTCCGCCTCCTTGATCAGGAGACCCCCTTCCCCTACTGCTGCTTGGTGCGCCGCATCACTAGTCACCTCCTCATGCAAGAAGTACACAATAAATAGATAGACGGACAGTGAGGTACATTTTCATAGCAACATAAGCTTAAAATTAACACAAATACACACATCAAATGAAGTCACTAAGATACTTAAGTCCACCACATGGTGTATAATTATGTGGTATATAATTGCAACACATGAACCAAATGAGGAATAACATCGTCATCACCAAGAGTTTCTGATGATAAGCATAGCTCCATAGTGACTAAAGCATGCAGAACACAATATTCAAAGCAGAAGCAAGCAGGTAGTATGAGCTACCTACTGGCAAAGTATAAAACCTGAATCATATAGTACACATGAATCAAGAAAACAAGAACTAACAATGAGAACTGCATACTAATGCACCAGATGATCAACATCAAGTGTGGTATATTCACATAAGTTTGCTTATTTGTTTTTGCTTGGAAACTAAGACTGAGTTACCGGCTAGCTAGTGGAGTGACATGTTTGTAATGGCAGTTTGGTACTAATTGCCCCTCAACCCATACTGCTTGTTGTTATACATACACAAGAGACAACAAGCTGTTCAAGTGTTCACTCTAGGAATGCTTTCTAAATAATTGTATAAACGAAGGCTACTTATCACCGACGAACTATAAGGTTTACAGTGCACTAGAGGAAAATTGGTGATTATCATTTTGTAATTAGATTGTAATAACCATCGAGTTTCCAGTAACAATCAAAGATGAAAGCTTGGAAACTCTTCTCTAACTACTGGATTAACAGAGCTTGCAAGCATTCCGTCGAACAGAAGACTGAAGCAAGAAAGTGACCAATCAAGCAGAAATGCATCATTATTCTGAATCCCATATCATCAGTTTGCACAAGTTGCAGCACCATGCAGCAATTTCCACTCCAATCCAGGAAGAGCACTACTACTTGCAGATAACCAGAGTTCAACAAAGATACACGTAACATCAGTTTGCCAAACATGGCAGTGTTCAGTTCAGAAAGATACAGTACAAATGGCCAAACATAGATGCGTTCAGTTTCAGAAGAATCTGAAAGCCAGATCTCATCTGGAAGCCAAACTTGCATTGTTACAAACACATGGCAAAGATTAGTACAAGCACTTACTAATCAGGTCGGACTGAAGAAATCACTAGCAGCGGAAATGCATCATTCTAAATCTTCTCAGTTTGCAAAACAAGATTCAGCAAGCAATCAACCATTATCAACAAGCAGTAGCACTACTTCTTGCAGACGCAACAAGCAGTAGCATTAGTAAGATCATGTAGTACCACAACTGCAACATTTTCTAGATAGATAATCAGTTTGCAAAAGCAACGTGTTCAGTTCTTACATCCAACCAGCCAACAAAGCGTTGGCAATCACTCAGCACACGCACTACGTCTACCACTACTTTCAGATAGAGACAAGGAGAGTCAACAGTGACCATATATGCAAATCAACCAGAATTTTACCTGCCCCTGGTGTTGCCGGAGATGGATGCTTCTGCTGCTGGCCTTCACCGCCCCTGACGCTGCTGCTCATGGACGGAAACCGTATCGCGTCAGGGAAGAGGATGGAAGGGAATGCAATGGAAGAAGAAATCGAAAAGGAGAGGAGATGAGAGGGGGCTGACCGTCGGGGTTCTCCATGGCGTCGGCATCGGGGCAGCCTTCCCGTCCATGCCATGGCGGCCCGGAGCGTGAGCGACGACGACGTTCTGGATGGATCTGGTAGCGAGAGGAGACAAGGTGAGGAAGAGAGGATCTGATTGGGATAGAAGACGAGGTGAGGAAGAGAGGGGACCAACCTTAGTTGCCGGAGACACGCCGACGACGCGGTGGACCAAACCCTATCCACGGGAGACGGTTGCGCGTGGCCGCTGGAGCACGCGAGCACCGGATCTGGGCGGAGCGCGAGGCCACCGCCGCGCCTCCCCCGCCGCAGGGCCAGGTGCGGGTCACCTCCCATGAAAGGAGACAGAGCGGAGCCGGCGCGGACATGGATGGGACTCGGACGCGCTCGCGGTCGGTGGTGGCGACCATGTCCACGATGGCCAGTGAAGGGGTGGGTGGCGGCGAGGGGAGGGATCTGGATCGGGAGCGACGATTCTGGCCGGAGGAGAGGGAGGAGTGGAGGGGGGGAAGGGAAGGGTGCATACGAGGGGAGAGGTGGGCGGCGGAAGGAAGGGAAGGACGGCGAATGGCGGGAGCAGGTGGTCGTCCACGAAGGTGGCAGCGGCGGTCCAATGGAGGGAAAGGGGAGAGGGGTTAGGGTTTGGGCTGCGGGGAGATGAGTGGTGTGCGGGGGAGAGGAGGAGAGGGGGGAGGAGTGGTGTGCCCGCGAGGGGGGAGGAGTGGGTGAGTGGTGGCATTTTGCCAATGATAGGTGGGCCCGTGAGGAATTAGGCCCACATGTCAGTGTCCTCAACGACATGTGGTGTAGGTGAGTGGAGCTGCTTTCGGGTGGGTGTGGGTGGGGAGAGGGTGAGGGGTGTGGGCCGTTGGATCTGGCAGGATCCGACGGTCTCTAATGCTTGATCCGCGTGACATGCCCATGGACCAATCAGAATGAAGTGCAGGCTTTGATGATGTTATGACCATCTAAAATGGTCGTAATCAATTTTCCATTTTCCGAGTGCCTGAAATGAGTTCTTTTTGTGAAGGATCTACCATATATTTGTTGCAAAATTGGACCTAATCAATTTTATAAAATGCTAGGACATATTTAATGCACAATTGACAAAATGGTTGTGTGTCAAAAGTTTTGATCCACCTCTGGTGAAAAAGACAAATTCCCGCCGATTCAGCTGGAAGCGGGTCAAATTTGAACTGTAGATGCCTTATGGTTTGCTTTTTATTTTTTCCAAAAATCATTTCTAGTTACATAAGTATCTATTTAATCAGAGAAATACCAAAAAAATTCCAAGATTCAACCACTAGCTAGGAACGGTCAAGCCCGCCGTTTTGACCGCATTTTGAAACAGGCATAAAAAATTCAAAAAATTCAAAAAATGGAAAACCCTTCGCATTGTGTCATTATATGTGACCAAGTTTCCAGGAAAAATAATAAACTTGTAATACGGTAATTATTTTAAAAAAGTGTTCTCAGAAATGAGCTATCATGCGTGAAGATTCATGGCTTTCTAGCCAAATGATCAATCTTATGGCCACGTTCATGGCATAGTTTGTTCAAATAATCTCATATTGTGCACAAGGGTGCATATTTGGAATGGCAAACAATGTTGCCTCAGGACGTTTTCATTTTCTTTGGATGAAAAAACCATTTTTCATTTTCCGAGTGCCCAAAATGAGGTTTTTTTGTGAAGGACCTCCCAAATAATTGTTGCAAAATTGGACCAAATCAATTTTCTAAAATACTAGGACATATATAATGCACAATTGACCAAATGGTTGGGTGAAAAAAGTTTTGATCCACCTCTGGTGAAAAAGACAAATTGCCGCCGATTCAATTGGAAATGGGTCAAATTTGAACTGTAGCTGCCTCATAGTTTGCTCTTTATTTTTTCCAAAAATCATTTCTAGGTACATAAGTATCTATTTAATCAGAGAAACACCAAAAAAATTCCAAGATTCAACCACTAGCTAGGAACGGTCAAGCCCGCCGTTTTGACCGCATTTTGAAACGGGCATAAAAAATTCAAAAAAAATCAAAAAATTGGAAAACCTTCACATTGTGTCATTATATGTGACCAAGTTTCCAGGAAAAATAATAAACTTGTAATATGGTAATTATTTTAAAAAAGTGTTCTCAGAAATGAGCTATCATGCGTGAAGATTCATGTATTTCAACCCAAACGATCAATCTTATGGCCACATTCATGGCATAGTTTGCTCAAATGATCTCATATTGTGCACAAGGGTGCATCTTGGAATTCCAAACAATGTTGCCAAAGGGAGTATTCATTTTCTTTGCACGGAAAATTCATTTTCCATTTTTCGAGTGCTCGAAATGAGGTTTTTTTGTGAAGGACCTACCATATATTTGTTGCAAAATTGTACCAAATCATTTTTATAAAATACTAGGACATATTTAATGCACAATTGAAAAATGGTTGGGTGTCAAAAGTTTTGATCCACCTCTGGTGAAAAAGACAAATTCCCGCCGATTCAGTTGGAAGCGGGTCAAATTTGAACTGCAGCTGCCTCATAGTTTGCTATTTATTTTTTCCAAAAATCATTTCTAGGTAAATAAGTATCTATTTAATCAGAGAAACACCAAAAAAATTCCAATATTCAACCACTAGCTAGGAACGGTCAAGCTCGCCGTTTTGACCGCATTTTGAAACGGGCATCAAAAAATCAAACAAAAAAAATCAAAAAATTGGAAAACCTTCGCATTGTGTCATTATATGTGAACAAGTTTCCAGGAAAAATAATAAAATTGTAATACAATAATTATTTTAAAAAAGTGTTCTCAGAAATGAGCGATGAAGTGTGAAGATTCATGGCTTTCAAGCCAAATGATCAATCTTATGGCCACATTCATGGCATAGTTTGTTCAAATGATCTCATATTGTGCACAAGGGTGCATATTGGAATAGCAAACAATGTTGCCTAAGGAAGTTTTCATTTTCGTTGGACGAAAAAACCATTTTCCATTTTTCGAGTACCCGAAAGAAGGTTTTTTGTGAAGGAACTACCAAATAATTATTGCAAAATTGGACCAAATCATTTTTATAAAGTACTAGGCCATATTTAATGCACAATTGAAAAAATGGTTGGGTGTAAAAAATTTTGATCCACCTCTCGTGAAAAAGACAAATTTCTGCCGATTCAGCTGGAAGCGGGTCAAATTTGAACTGCAGCTGCCTCATAGTTTGCTATTTATTTTTTCCAAAAATCATTTCTAGTTACATAAGGACCTATTTAATCATAAATACATGGTTTGGTGGCGATATGTCGAGGTTTGGGCGGTGGCCGAGGGCCCCAACTCTAGAGCGCGTAAACTCGCATGCCCGCCGCATGGTCACGTCGTGACCGTGGCGTTGCCATGTGTTCTGGGTGGCCTAGGCATGTCTAGTGGGTTGGGCAGTCCCTAGGTTGGTGCTAAGAAGAAAATTACAACATAAGATTCTCACGAGGAGACCGATCGATGCTCAAACATGAATTAGCAGCCAAGTGTTTGATTAGCGGTACGGGAAATGTACATGGCTAATGGGCATGAGTTTTGGCTGAGGATGATCAGTTACTAAGAAGACCGTCTTCACAAATTTTCAGCTCAAAAGGAGGAGCCTAGGTGGTACTTGCTTTGCAAACCACCACACTGGACATAAATACGAATGTTGAAGCTCGGCTCAAAATAATGAATGGATTGAGCTGGCATTTGGTGGAGGATCGTTATTTGGTCATAGGAAAGCACTGTAGAAAATGGATACTATTTGGACATGCCAAAGTGGTACTTCCTTCACAAACTGTTACTCTGAACAGAATAGGAAAATGAATATTTTTGAATTATTTTTGAACTAGGCAAGGAAGATTTTTACATATTTGACGAAGATATGACCCAAAGAATTTATGAGATTTTTTTTGGGAATTTTGGGAATGACAGAAATATAGGTTGCTTCACAACCTAGGGCAAAAACTGCCACATGGACATGACACATAGGCAAAACTGATGAGGTGGCGCCTAGTCATAGCAACCCACCACAATTTACAAGGCTATGCCCATCTATATTGGTCGTTAACAACTAGAAATAAGGCAGCGGACTAGCGTTGTTTGCTTTATGACCATTTCGTGTAAGGAAATTACGACCTTTCTGACCAAAATGGTCGCAATAGTTTAGGGTTTGGAGCCCCCCGAACAGCTTTTGACCAATTGGTCTGAAATGGTCATAGATCTATGACCAATTCTTCTAGGGTCACTGACAGAAGGTCACAAGTTGACATATTTCTTGTAGTGCTAGCAGAGCTTTGTGGCAGAGTTCTGTCAGCACGATGACGTGATGATAATGTCGATGATGCTACCGACATAGGGCTTCGCCTAAGCACCACTATGATATTACCAAGGTGGAATATGGTGGAGGGGGGCACCGCACACGGCTGGGAGATATCAATAGATCAACTTGTGTGTGTAGAGGTGTCCCCTTGCCCCCGTATATAAAGGAGTGGAGAAGGGGGGAGGGCCGGCCCTCCTATGGCGCACCCTGGAGGAGTCCTATTCCCACCGAGAGTAGGATTGCCCCCCTTCCAAGTAGTAGGAGTAGGAGTCAAGGAAAGGGAAAAGAGAAGAGAAGGAAGGAGGGGGCGCAGCCCCTCACCCTAGGCCTTGGGGGGAGCCTTCCCTCTCTCTTTCCCCTAAAGCCCAATAAGGCCCATAAACTCCCCGGCGAATTCCCGTAACTCTCCGGTACTCCAAAAAATACCTGAATCACTCGGAAGCTTTCCGATGTCCGAATATAGTTGTCCAATATATCGATCTTTACGTCTCGACCATTTCGAGACTCTTCGTCATGTCCCCGAACTCATCCGGGACTCCGAACTACCTTCGGTACATCAAATCACATAACTCATAATATAAATCGTCACCGAACGTTAAGCGTGCGGACCCGACGGGTTCGAGAACTATGTAGACATGACCGAGACACGTCTCCGGTCAATAACCAATAGCGGAACCTGGATGCTCATATTGGCTCCAACATATTCTACGAAGATCTTTATCGGTCAAGCCGCATAACAACATACATTGTTCCCTTTGTCATCGGTATGTTACTTGCCCGAGATTCGATCGTCGGTATCTCAATACCTAGTTCAATCTCGTTACCGGCAAGTCGCTTACTCGTTCCGTAATGCATCATCCCGCAACTAACTCATTAGTCACATTGCTTGCAAGACTTATAGTGATGTGCATTACCGAGAGGGCCCAGAGAACCTCTCCGACAATCGGAGTGACAAATCCTAATCTCGAAATACGCCAACTCAACAAGTACCTTCGGAGACACCTGTAGAGCACCTTTACAATCACCCAGTTACGTTGAGACATTTGGTAGCACACAAAGTGTTCCTCCGATAAACGGGAGTTGCATAATCTCATAGTCATAGGAACATGTATAAGTCATGAAGAAAGCAATAGCAACATACTAAACGATCAAGTGCTAAGCTAACGGAATGGGTCAAGTCAATCAAATCATTTTCTAATGATGTGATCCCGTTAATCAAATGAAAAATCATGTCTATGGCTAGGAAACTTAACCATCTTTGATTCAACGAGCTAGTCAAGTAGAGGCATACTAGTGACATTATGTTTGTCTATGTATTCACACATGTACTAAGTTTCCGGTTAATACAATTCTAGCATGAATAATAATATTTATCATGAAATAAGGAAATAAATAATAACTTTATTATTGCCTCTAGGGAATATTTCCTTTAGTTGCCTCACATTTCATGGACGGGATCCTTCAAGTTGGAAGAGCACAGACCCATGGTGCGCTCTCTGATGTCACAGATGGGTTGTTTCACCTTGGAAGAACCTTTGTGGGTGCCCTCCTCGTGGTCGTTGTCGGTGTTAAAACCGACGGATCTCGGGTAGGGGGTCCCGAACTGTGCGTCTAAGGCTGATGGTAACAGGAGGCGGGGGACAATGTTTACCCAGGTTCGGGCCCTCTCTATGGAGGTAATACTCTACTTCCTGCTTGATTGATCTTGATGAATATGAGTATTACAAGAGTTGATCTACCATGAGATCGTAATGGCTAAACCCTAGAAGTCTAGCCTATGAGATTATGATTGTTGTGGCTAAACCCTAGAAGTCTAAACCCTCCGGTTTATATAGACACCGGGAGGGGCTAGGGTTGTACAAAGTCGGTTAAGGAGAAAGGAATCTACATATCCAAATCTCCAAGCTTTCCTCCCACGCAAAGGAGAGTCCCATCCGGACACGGGACGAAGTCTTCTATCTTGTATCTTTATAGTCCAACAGTCCGGACCAAGTATAGAGTCCGGCTGTCCGAGGATCCCTTAGTCCAGGACTCCCTCAGTAGCCCCTGAACCAGGCTTCAATGACAATGAGTCCAGCGCGCAGATTGTCTTTGGCATTGCAAGGCGGGTTCCTTCTCCGAATACTTCAAAGTAGATCTCGAACACAAGAATTGTGTCCGGCTCTGCAAAACAAGTTCCACAAACAACTGTAGAGAGTATAGTATTTATGAGTCCTATCCGCTGACAATTTTGGTAGCACGACATTATGTCATTACCCGGCCATTATTTTGAATCTTTTTGTAGCCTGCCACTCCACGTTTCGGGAGGCGGTTTTTATGGGCACGTCTTGTCAAAGTAGAGATCATGTCCCCTTATTACGGGATTTTCATCAACACGGGCGTGGGTAACCCAACCATTCTGTTGGCATAATTCCTCGGTAATAGGCATGTTTTAAGGCCGCGGAGGGGACGCTTGATATTCGTCACCTTTATAAAGGGGCTAAGGCCTGTCCTTTTTCTTCCACGCTAGTTCGTCCCTCTACCTCCCACCTCAAGTTCCAACACTCAAGGGTCAATCCAGTCGCTTCGAGCCTCCAGCCATGTCCAGACCCAGCCTTCAAGGCCGGTGGATGGCCTCTTCTGTCATAGGGGAAGAAATCTCGAAGCTCAGGGAGGCAAGATACTTGACTGCAGAAATTTTCCACAGGCTTCCTGCTCAAGGGCAGGTTATTCCTACTCCCAGATCTAATGAGAGGGTCGTGTTTATCTCTCACTTCCTCCGAGGGCTTGGGTTTGCTCTCCATCCCTTTGTTCGAGGGGTCATGTTTTATTACGGGCTAGATTTCCACGATCTAGCCTCGGACTCCTTCCTCCACATCTCGGTGTTTATCACCACGTGCGAGGCCTTCCTCCGTATTTCCCCACACTTCGGCTTATGGCTTAAAACCTTTAATGTGAAACCGAAGGTAATCGACGGGAAACAAGCGGAGTGCGGAGGTGCTTCAATAAGCAAGCTTATCAATTCTTCTTGGCCGAAGGGCTCCTCCGCAGAATCTTCTAACTTATGGAAATGGGAGTGGTTTTACATCACCGAACCCCACGGTAAAAAGCGGGCAGCCACACCTGCGTTTCGGTCCGGCCCTCCGCCACAGCTTGCATCGTGGGTTAACAAGGGGCTGGACTGGGGATCTAGTGATGAAGTGCGGACACTGCAAAGCCGTATTCGGAGCCTCATTGAGAAGGGCACTGGTCTCATCAATGTAATCCAAGTAATGCTAGTCCGTCGGATCCTGCCCTGTCAGCGACGCCCTCTCCGCATGTGGGAGTTTAATCCGGAAAGTCCACGGACTCTTTAGCACCTCTCTGGCACGATGCTCAGAGAGATGTGGAAATTTTTCTTCGGTGCACAAAAACAGTGGCCAGAGACTACATAAGACATTGGTCTTGACTGCAATCATCCAGATACTCCGGTAAGCACTCAACTCCTGAACATAGTTTTGTCAGATGCCTCATAACAATGTACTGATAAAACTTTCCTCGGCCGGGGCTGGCTAAAGAAGGTAGAGAGAGTAGGTGTTCGGCTCCACTTCCCGAAGACTCTACCGATCCGGTGTTAACAGGGATGCTGGCTCCGGCACCATATCAAGTGCCGGCGTGGGAAGATAAGGAGGAGGACGAAGAGGCCCAAGGCGGCCTCCATTCTGGAGGCACACCAGGCAATTTGTCCGGGGAGAGGTGGAAGGGAAGGGAGAACTCAGGGCGACACCTCAGCCTCCGCTGCCCCGCGCCCAATCCCGGCGCGCCACGTCACCGCCGCCGGCCCCCCTCTCTCTCCTCCGCTGCCAGGGCCCGCCTGGCCCAGATCCGACCCCGCCGCCGTTTGCTCCGCCGCCCACGAGCGCCTCTGCCCGCCTCGTCGCCGGGTCCCGCCGCCACTGCACCTCGTCGCCGGCAACCACCGTCCCCGCGCCAGATCCGGCGAGATCCGGTCGGAAGAGATTGCCCCGGGCCCTTCCTCGCCATCTCCGGCGCGATTCCGGCAAGATCCCGCCGTTGACTTTTCCCCCCATCGAGGTCGAATTTCTTTCAAGTCCTTAAATTCATCATTATGTTGCCATGTTCATTGCATCATATCTCCATGTGTTCTACTCCGTTTTGCGTGAGTAATATATCAAAATGTTCATCATGAGATGCTCTTCATTTTGTTCCATTGTGCCATGCTCATTTGAGTTCATCTATATGCCCTAATCATCGTTGAAAGAGTGCTATATGATGTTAACTGCAGTCTGTTATCATAACTTGGTGATTTGTCTTTATCATTGCATTTTGTGTGTGCATCCTATGAGCATGATGTCTACATGAGTTTTGAGATATATCATGCCATTTTTTTAGTGGTGCAATCCATTTATTTTTGTAGGTCTTGTAGTGAGTGCATCGAGCTCATGAATTAGGGTACTTACTGTTACTGTTTTGCTAAGCTGAATCTGCTATATCATGTTGCTATGTAAACCTGCTGCTACAAGTCATTCCATGCATAATATGGAGATGTTCACTAAGGATGTTTTGTTATACATGTAATGCTCTATCCATCAATGCCCCTGGTTGCATTTATAGCCTGCTGTAGATTATTGTAATCTTGCTCTCAAATTGCTAAATAATGTTGCTGTCAGCCTGTTAACATTAAGTTCAGTTTTGCCATGAGCTTTGCTAGTGATCCATGCACCCTATAACCATGATATTGCCATTTTTAGCTTTATATTTATGCTATTTTATTGTTGGTAATCTTTCCATGCCATGTATTGCTCTGTGGTGAGTGGTACAAGCTCACCAACATGCCTACTTATCGTTGTTCCTGCCATGTCTGAATCTGTCATATCATTTGCCATGTTTGCATAGATGCTACCATCTTTTCTGTTGGTCTTTGGAATTAGTTCATTAAGGAAGTTTTGTTCTTTGTCTTTAGTACTAGCATTCCATGCCTTTGTTTCCCATGTTAAGTTCCTGTAACATGTTGTTTGATAGCTCTAAACATTGCAACCTGATGTTATTTTCTGCTAAGTCTGAAACTTTTATTATTTGAAATCTTGCCATGACCTTTTGAGCATGTTATAGTATTTTCTGCAGATAGCTCAGTGTTCATGTTTTGTTATGCTTTACCTGTACTTCATGCCCATGCCTTTTGTTCTTATGTTGAGGTGCTGTAGCATATTGTTTTGATGCTTTCTAGATGCCTAGTTGCTGTTTTGGACAGCTTGTATAGAGTGTGTGTTGAACCGTTGCTCCGTTTTGAGTGTGCTCTATATGAAACTTGCTTAGTTTTGCATGTAGTTTCATGTTATGATGTTGCATCCTTGTTTTGAGGTGTTTGCTTGATGTTTGGATGCATTTAGCATCAATGCCATGTTTAACTTGTTTTGCTCATATATTCTAGGTCGTAGCTCCGAACTAAATGAACTTTATATGTATCTTGACTAGAATTTCGTGTAGATCCTCTTGGTGCATCTTAACTTGCTGTTTAACAACTTCAACTTAATGTTTGTTCAGATCTGGACCAACTTTGAAACTTGCATATGATGACTTACCGGATTTGTTATATGTTTTTTCTGGCCTCATTTAAACTTGCTTTGATGTGTTGCTCTTGTATGCATCATCTCTTGCCATGAGTAGCGTCATGTAGCCTTGTCATACATCATACTTGGTTGAGCATCATGCCATGTCTATGTGTTGTGTGTTTACCTTGTTGTTTGCTTCTTTCCGGTTGTGCTCCTTCTCGTTAGTTCCTGTTTTGTTGCGATCGTGAGGATTCGTTCGTCTACGCTTGGTTCGTCTTCGTGGCTTCATCTTCTTCATGGACTCGTTCTTCTTCCTTGCAGGATTTCAGGCAAGATGACCCTCACCTTGGATCTCACTACAATCATTGCTATGCTAGTTGCTTCGTTCTATCGCTTTGCTGCGCTTCCTATCACTTGTTCTTCAAGCCTCCCAATTTGCCATGTCAGCCTCTAACCTTTTCACCCTTCCCAGCAAACCGTTGCCTGGCTATGTTACCGCTTGCTCAGCCCCTCTTATAGCGTTGTTAGTTGCAGGTGAAGTTGGATATTGCTCCATGGTGGACAGGATTATGTTGGGATATCACAATATCTCTTATTTAATTAATGCATCTATATACTTGGTAAAGGCTGGAAGGCTCGGCCTTATGCCTGGTGTTTTGTTCCACTCTTGCCGCCCTACTTTCCGTCATACCGGTGTTATGTTCCTTGATTTTGCGTTCCTTACGCGGTTGGGTGATTTATGGGACCCCCTTTACAGTTCGCTTTGAATAAAACTCCTCCAGCAAGGCCCAACCCTGGTTTTGCCATTTGCCTCACCACCACCTATACCTTTCCCTTGGGTCGGCCAACCCGAGGGTCATCTTTATTTTAGCCCCCCCCCCCCCCGGGCCAGTGCTTCTCTAAGTGCTGGTCCGAACCGAGCAGCCTACGGGGCCACCTCGGGGAAACTCGAGGTCTGGTTTTACTCGTAGCTTGACTTATCCAGTGTTGCCCTGAGAACGAGATATGTGCAGCTCCTATCGGGATTGTCGGCACATCGGGCGGCTTTGCTGGTCTTGTACCATTGTCGAAATGTCTTGTAAACCGGGATTCCGAGACTGATCGGGTCTTCCTAGGAGAAGGAATATCCTTCGTTGGCCATGAGAGCTTGTGATGGGCTAAGTTGGGACACCCCTGGAAGGTATAAACTTTTGAGAGCCGTGCCCGCGGTTATGTGGCAGATGGGAATTTGTTAATGTCCGGTTGTAGATAACTTGACACCAGATCCAAATTAAAACGCATCAACCGTGTGTGTAGCCGTGATGGTCTCTTTTCGGCGGAGTCCGAGAAGTGAACACGATTTTTGGGTTATGTTTGACGTAAGTAGTTTCAGGATCACTTCTTGATCATTGTTAGCTTCACGACCGTTCCGTTTGCTCTCTGCTCGCTCTTATTTGCGTATGTTAGCCACCATATATGCTTAGTCGCTGCTGCAACCTCACCATTTTACCCTCTTCCTTACCCATTAAGCTTTGCTAGTCTTGATACCCATGGTAATGGGATTGCTGAGTCCTCGTGGCTCACAGATTACTACAACAACAGTTGCAGGTATAGGTTATGCGATGATCATGACGCGAGAGCGATGCTTGATTGTTTTGGAGTTCTTCCTCTGCTTCTTCTTCGATCAGGGGATAGGTTCCAGGTCGGCAGCCTGGGCTAGCAGGGTGGATGTCGTTTGAGTTTCTGTTTGTGTTTCATCCGTAGTCGGATGGTGCTCTTATGTAAGATGATATTGTATTCGTGTGGCATTGTATGCCTTTTGTATGTATCCCCATCTATTATGTAATGTTGATGTAATGATATCCACCTTGCAAAAGCGTCTCCAATATGCGCTTCTATCCTTGGTGGGACATTCGAGCTCCTTTAGGATAGGGTCGCATATTGGGCGTGACAAGTTGGTATCAGAGCCTCGACCGACCATAGGATCCCCCCTTGATTGATCGTGTAGTTTGGCCATTGTTGAGTCTAGAAGAAAACTTTTTTCGGAGTCTAGTTATATCGTAGAGTAGGACTTATTTTTACTCCTGAGTCCCTTTGTCGCTCTGGTGAGAAATCTTGATGTAGGTGTTTTGAACTACTCCTCTTCCCCATCAAAATTTTCCTTAGGATCATGCGGTTAGTTTTCGTTCGCTGTCCATCCTCTTTTCAATCCGGCGCACTTCTCTTTGAGTGGTTTCGATCCTCGTCATCTTTTGCAAGATCAGTCATCAGTTCTTTCTCTTTCGACGTTGTTTCCCCATCCGAAGTTGTCCTTGTTTTTCCCACCCGCCCACCCCTTTTCTTCTCGGATCCGGAGTCTGTTATGAGTATCCATCCTACTCGTGCGAAGTCTTTTCTTTCTTTCCTCAATGATTTCCAACCGGTGTTTACTCTTCAAGTTATTCATCGGTTTTTCCCTTCCAAGTTGCCTTTGTTTTCCCGCCACCCCACCCTCTTCTTCCCGGAGTCTGACTCTCTCTCGACCATCTATTTCATTCATGCGGAGCCTCTTCAGTCTTTCGTAAATTATCTCAAACGGTGAATTATCGTCTCGTTTGACATTCATCATCTCTTTTTCTTCTCCGGTGGATTCAATTCTAATTTTCGCTAGTGATTATATTCTTTTCCTCGGCTCAAGTGTTTTCCCTGCTTGTTCACCTCTCACCAGTTTATCCTTCCGGAGTGTTCAAGACATCTCAGGAGATTCGTCTGTGTTCCAATTAAGTCGAGGTTGTCACCTCATTCAAATATTTTGATTGTTCCGATGCATCATCTATCTGTTCAACATTCCTTTCCAACGGTGTTTTCTTTTAGTGGGCCCTAACCCACAGGTCCTTTCCCAGGATCTTACCTGACTCTTCTAATTTCTCGGAGCTATTCTCAAATTCTTTTCAAAGTGTGACGTAAGAATGGATCCCATCAGTCAGATGCCTTTCCAAGATCGTTTTCAAATTCTTTTCATTGTTGGCTCAACCTCTTCGTTTTTCATTCTCCCGGAGTATCTCAGTAATCTTGGTGGTGTTTCTCGTCGTCATTTGAAGACCAGAGAAGAGTTTTCCTCTAAATCTTGCCCGTTCTCTTGAAGACTCGCGGTTCTAGTTTCATGCTATCGTCTCGAATTATTCCTTTTGTCAGATATTCCTTTTCTTACCCATCCGGTGTATGGCAGAAGTTGTTTTCCCGTTTCTTTTCACCGAAGGTCATCGTTCTAGAAGAATTCTTCGTCCTCACATTTCATCTACTATTATCCATTTATCGCGACGCTTCGTGATCTCTTCGTTTTTTTGCATCTAATTCCCCTCGAGCATATTTGTTCTTCTAATTTTTCCCGGTGATTCATTCTCTTTCATCAGTCATTTTCGAATTCTTACGGTGGATCTTTCAGATACTTTTTCTTTTGTTATCATATTAATAAATTCGTTCTTTTCAATCCTACCGGTGATTCATGAAGACCTTCCAAAATTTGGCGCTATATCTTCCCTTAATCTTTTCCCAATGTGAATAAGTTGTATGCAATCCACTGCTTCGCATCAATTTAATTGATGAAGGATAAGCATAACATAATTATTATTCTCATTTCATCGTGGTCAAGTTGATTAATTTTTTTCTTCGAAGATTGTTCATGTTGAATAATTTCTCGGTTCTAAGTTGTCTGTCTTTTCTTTTCCGAAGTTCCAAGCCTTCTCGCTTGTCTCGTCGCGAAGCTCCATCTAAACCATCGCAAGGCTTTAATCTTATCCCTTTCATCCCTCAGTTCTATCTCATCATCCATTTGTTACCGGAGTTCTTCACAGTGGTTCGCAAGGATTTAATTCATTCTTCAAGTGTTCATCAAGATTCTTTTGGAGGAGCTCAAGTATTTTTCCTTCTTTCCTCTCGAAGTGCAATTAATTCTCCGTATTCTTTTGAACTGGAGTTTTGCATTTCTTCATTCTTCTCAGCTATTTAATCATTTTCCGTTTGTGGCCGGTTATCACCTTATGATCTTGAGATGTTACCTATAAGACCACAACAAGCTTATTCTTTTCGTTGTTGATTTTCTCAACAACTCCGTTTAAACCTTCCTTCTAAAGATGCTTTCAATTTTATTCATGGCACAAGTTGTCATTTTCTTCTCCGTTCTTTTCATTCAAATCTTTCAATTCTTTCCGGAGGTTTTGTGTCATGTCTTCATCAAGTATCATTCCATCCTCTCAAGCTCGTGTTCTATTCCTCCATGTTTCAGCCGGAGTGCTGCCTAAATCCTTTCAGTCTTATTCATTCCTTATCTCGTTCTAACCGGAGTGGTTTCAGAGTCTATCTGATTCCGTGAGTTTTCGATTCTCGTCATTTTCGTCGTTGCCCTCTTCTTCTCGAGTGCTCTCGATTCTTTACTTCTTCTCTTGTTTTCTTACATCACCTCTTCCTCTTTCTCTTCCGTCTCGTTCCTAAGATCTCGGGACGAGATCTCTTGTTAGTAGAGGAAAGTTGTAACGCCCCGGATTCGATGCGCCAGGTGTCTACCAGTTATTCGCCGTTAATTTCCATGTCATTTGCTTGCGTGTTGCATTTTATCATGTCATCATGTACATCTCATTTCTCATACGTGTTCGTCTCATGCATCCGAGCATTTTCCCCGTTGTCCGTTTTGCAATCCGACACTCCTATGTCCTCCGGCGTCCCCCTTTTGTCTTTTGTTGTGAGCGGGTGTTAAACATTCTCAGAATGGAGCGCGATTTGCCAAGCAGCCTTGGTACACCATCGGTAGACCGCCAGTCAAGTTTCGTACCATTTGGAGTCCGTTTGATACTCCAACGGTTAACTGGGGAACCGTAAAGGCCTCTTTTGTGTGCAGCCAAACACCCCTCCAAAGTGGCCCAATAACCCATCCAAACCCCCTCCATGCTCTTGGTCGTTCGATCACAATCGCGTGGCTAAAAACCGCACCTCATTTGGACACTCCTTGCTCCCTCTACCTATAAAGAGACCTCCCCCTCCGAAATCCCGCAGTCCAAACCCTAGTCTCCTTCCACCTCGCGCCGCCGAACAAGTCCGCCCGCGCCGGACGTGTCCGCCGGACGCGTCACCCCGGCCAATCAGAGGGCAACACCTCAGCCTCTGCCGCCCCGCGCCCAATCCCGGTGCGCCATGTCACCGCCGCCTGCCCCTCTCTCTCTCCTCCGCCGCTAGGCCCTGCCTGGCCCAGATCCAACCCCGCCACCGTTTGCTCCGCCGCCCGCGAGCGCCTCCGCCCGCCTCGTCGCCGGGTCCCGCCGCCACCGCACCTCGTTGCCGGCAACCGTCGTCCCCATGCCGGCCCGCGCCGGATCCGGCGAGATCCGGCCGGAGGAGATCGCCCCGGGCCCTTCCTCGCCATCTCCGCCGCGATTCCGGCGAGATCCCGCCGTTGACTCCCCCCCCTCGAGGTCGAATTTCTTCCAAGTCCTGAAATTCATCATTATGTTGCCATGTTCATTGCATCATATCTCCATGTGTTCTACTCCGTTTTGCGTGCATAATATAACAAAATGTTCATCATGAGATGATCTTCATTTCGTTCCATTGTGCCATGCTCGTTTGAGTTCATCTAGATGCCCTAATCATTGTTGCAAGAGTGCTATATGATGTTAACTGCTGTCTGTTATCATAACTTGGTGATTTGTCTTTTTCATTGCATTTTGTGTGTGCATCCTATGAGAATGATGTCTACATGAGTTTTGAGCTATATCATGCCATGGTTTCAGTGGTGTAATCCATGTATTTTTGTGGGTCCTGTAGTGAGTGCATCGAGCTCGTGAAGTAGGGTACTTGCTGTTACTGTTTTGCTAAGCTGAATCTGCTATATCATGTTGCAATGTAAACCTGCTGCTACAAGTCATTCCATGCATAATCTGGAGATGTTCACTAAGGATGTTTTGTTATACATGTCATGCTCTATCCATCAATGCCCCTGGATGCATTTATAGCCTGCTGTAGATTATTGTAATCTTGCTCTCAAATTGCTAAATAATGTTGCTGTCAGCCTGTTAACATTAAGTTCAGTTTTGCCATGAGCTTTGCTAGTGATCCATGCACCCTATAACCATGATATTGCCATTTTTAGCTTTATATTTTTGCTATCTTATTGTTGGTAACCTTGCCATGCCATGTGTTTCTCTGTGGTGAGTGGTACAAGCTCACCAACATGCCTACTTATCGTTGTTCCTGCCATGTCTGAATCTGTCATATCATTTGCCATGTTTGCATAGATGCTACCATCTTTTCTGTTGGTCTTTGGAATTAGTTCATTAAGGAAGTTTTGTTCTTTGTCTTTAGTACTAGCATTCCATGCCTTTGTTTGCCATGTTAAGTTCCTGTAACATGTTGTTTGATAGCTCTAAACATTGCAACCTGATGTTATTTTCTGCTAAGTCTAAAACTTTTATTATTTGCAATCTTGCCATGACCTTTTGAGCATGTTATAGTATTTTTTGGAGATAGCTCAGTGTTCATGTTTTGTCATGCTTTACCTGTACTTCATGCCCATGCCTTTTGTTCTTATGTTGAGGTGCTGTAGCATATTGTTTTGATGCTTTGTAGATGCCTAGTTGCTGTTTTGGACAGATTGTATAGAGTGTGTGTTGAACCGTTGCTCCGTTTTGAGTGTGCTCTATATGAAACTTGCTTAGTTTTTGTAAGTGCATCTAGTGCCCCTTAGTGATTTTGGTGTATTGAAGACTTATAGGTTAAGGGACTGATGTGTTTGTGAGTGTACACAGGTCTATAAGTCGATGAGGAATTTGATATTTATAGAGAAAGTCGACCCCTAAAAATGAAGTTCTTCGACTGAAGACTTTGATATTCTGAAGACTTTCTGAAGACTTTGAAAGTGAAGAAATTTGTGTGACCTTGAAGACTTGATATTCATTTGAGGAACATGAAGCGTGAAGACTTTTGTTTTCGTAGTTTCATTTTCTCTTTCTTGAGTCATAGGAAACACCGTACTATTAAAGGGGGTCGAGGAAATACTAAGGAAAAATTTCCATGTGATGCTCAACTCAAAATCCTACACCTACCAATCCCTTCGAGTGAAGCCATTGGAAATCTCATACAGTTCAGTCAATTTCTTCAGTGACAGAGAGGCAGTTCTTCTGGTCACTGATGACTTTGCTCTGACTGAGGAGTTAGGAATTCGCCAGTGCGAATTGCCTACACAGTGAGGAACATGATAGCCCTGAGGAATTTGAGAGTCAAATTTCCGACCGTTGGCGTGCTGCGCGCGGGCTGTCCCAAAATATCTTATCCACCTAACGGTCATATCATTGAAGGGCATTTATGTCTTATCATGTCGGGCTGCTCCCTAGGCTATAAATAGCCGCCCCCTACAACCACTAGTTGGTTGGCTGCTCCGAGAGAACTTGACACTTGTCATTTGAGAGCAACCCATCCTCCGAGGACTTTGAGCGAAAATCATCAAGTGAGGAAAATTCCAAAACCAAACCCCCACAAACCCAAAGTGATTGAGCATCACTGAAGAAATTGATCCCGCGTGGATCCGACGCTTGTTACCTTTGAAGACTGTGCTTCTTCCAGACGGTTAGGCATCAAGGTCTAGAGCATCCAAGAGGAATTGTGGATCGCCGAGTGACCAAGTCTGTGAAGGTTTGGAAGTCACCTGAAGACTTACCACGAGTGATTGGAGGAGGCCTGCGTGGTCTTAGTTCAAGGAGAATACGGTGAGGACTGGGTGTCCTGAGTTGCGGCTCAGAGACTGGGTGTCCGGGACTGCGTGTCCTCGAGTTTAAATACTCAGCCGCTCCAACCAGACGTACAACTGAGACAGCAGTTGGAACTGGTTTACCAAATCATTGTCTTCACCAACTAACTGGTTCTATCTCCTCAACCCTTTCATTTCCTCATTACTGTGTTGAATGTTTGTTCATATCTGTGCTTGAAGACTTTGACTGAAGACTTTCACAAATTCCTCAGTTCAATTTCTTCAGTCTGTTTGTCTTCATCTTGTGTTATCCTGTGATTATGCTTTCTGTACTCTGTGCTAGTCTTCATTTCATCATGATGACCATGCTTGTATCCTGGTATGTTTACTTCTGAGTACTTATTCCGCTGCAAGTAGTTCTTCCCTAAGGAATTTCCTCACCAGCAAATTCCTCAGTGAAGAATTCATAAAAATCGCCTATTCCCCCCCCCTCTAGTCGATATAACGCACTTTCAATTGGTATCAGAGCAAGGTACTCCCTTGTTCTGTGTGATTTTGGTTTAACCGCCTGGAGTTTTAGTTATGTCGACCGCAGGTATGATCAAGGTCTCGGCTGGGTGTCCTACCTTTGATGGGACGGACTACCCCTACTGGCAGAACAAAATGTGAAAGCATCTTGAGGCAATTGATAACGATCTCTGGTATGTTGTGGAAAATGGTGTTCCTTCTGTCTCACCCTCACTGAACGCTACCGATGTGAAGAGATTC
This sequence comes from Triticum timopheevii, assembly GCA_963921465.1. NCBI lineage: Eukaryota > Viridiplantae > Streptophyta > Magnoliopsida > Poales > Poaceae > Triticum > Triticum timopheevii. The sequence goes on from OY997270.1 coordinate 572,153,442, forward strand.
AAGCAACTCGATTCTCAAGCGAAGAATATCATATGTGGCCATCTGAGCAAAGGACAGTATGGAAGAGTGAGTGCTTTGGAAACTGCTAAGCTTATCTGGGATAGGCTGTCCAAAGTAAATGAAGGAGTTTCAACTCAGCGTGACTCTCGAGTCGATGTTCTTCGGAATCTCTTCAACCGCTTCAAAAGACTCGACAATGAAAATGTCCAACAAACCTTTGATCGCCTCACTGACATCTCAAATGAGCTTCAAGCCCTCGGTGCCACTGACATCACTGATCATGAAGTAGTGAAGAAACTGTTGAGATCGCTTGATTCCTCATTTGATACTCTGGGACTGATGATACAAGAACATGCTGACTACAAGTCGCTTGATCCTGCTGATATCCTCGAAAGGCTAAATACTCACGAGTTCCAGCTTGCTGAAAAGAGAGATCTCTATGGTTCAAACTATGGCAAACCACGTGCCCTGAAGGCCAAGGCTGTGTCTGACTCTGAATATGAGGATTCTGGTAGTAGCCTTGGTGATCCTGAAGAATTGAGCCAGGAGCTAGCACTGCTCGTGAAGAAATTCCAGAAGTTCTCAAGACGTGGTCGCTTTGGAAAATCCTCAAGAAGCAGTGATTCCTCATCCAGTGACTATAAGAGAAGGTTGTGCCACAAATGCAAGAAACCTGGTCACTATATCCAAGATTGTCCTCAATGGGAAAAGGAAATGAAGAAGAAGAAATACAAGGATTACAGTTCTGATGATGCAAAGAAGAAGAAGAAATCATCAAAATCTTCATCATCAAAATCCTCAAAGTCTTCATCTCACAAGAAGAGCAGCTCCAAGAAGGCTTGGGCATTCATTGGCAAGGAAATGGACTCTGAAGCTGAATCTGAGGAAAATGATGAAGAGGAGGCGTCTGAAGAATCTGAATCTGGTGTGGCGAGTCTGGCCATCGCTACTGCTTTCGTCAGCAAGTCCATCTTCAACACTGAAGAAACTGACTCCACCGACAAGCTTGATGAAGATAATGATGGCTACGCTCCCACCTATTGCTTCATGGCGAAAGGTGCTAAGGTACTCAAATACAACTCCTCTGAATCTAGTGAAAATGAATCTGATGAGGATCTCAAGCCCAGCTACTCTAAACTTGCTAAGATTGCTGTGAAACAACAACGGGCTTTTGAAAAGGTTCAAAACATGCTAGACAAAAGTGATGATATGTTGGGTGAAGAAATGGATCGCACTAAAGCCCTGACTGAAAATCTTCAGAGACTTCAGTCTAGGTTTGACAACCTTCAAAGTCATCATAACACTCTCTTATCTGATCATGAGAAACTTTCTTATGAATGTCTTCAAGAAAAGTAAGACCATGAAAAGCTTTCCTCTGAATCTCTTCAAAGAAAGGAAGATCTTGAAAAGCTAAGAGTGTGTTATGAAGATCTTCAGAAGGAGCGCGATTCATTACTAGCTCAACAAATCAGCGCTTCTCAGGAAGAATTTGTTCCTCCATGCTTAAAGTGCATTGAACGTGAATCTGCTAATTCTTCACCTGAATGTTTAAATGCTTCAACTGTTACAAATTCTTCATCTGCTTCTGCTATCACTAATTCCTCATCTGAGGACATTGCTAGTATCACTGACAATGCAGGGCTGAAGGAATTGTACATGACAGGCATGTACAACAGCCTCAAAGGGCATCAGACACTTTGTGATGTGCTTAAAAAGCAGATCCTCAACAGAAACCCTAGGAAAGAGGGTATTGCCTTTGAGAGGAAACTCAATGCTGATGGAACATATTGGAAGCCTGAGCAGTACCCCAAAACCTCATGGGTTGCTGCAAAGGGACCTCCAGTTGATCCATCTAACTTATCTGGCTTTACATGTGAATCTCCTCATTCTTCTGATGAGTCATTTGACTCCAACTATAAACTGTTCAAAAATTAGAATGGTGAAGTATTTGCTAGATATGTTGGCACTAACTGCAGGAACGGTTCCCCTATGAAGAAAATCTGGGTTCCCAAAAGTTATGTTGAAAGTCTTCAGGTGAATGTCCTCATGACACCACCCGTGAAGAACAGGAACCCCAGATCAAACTCTTCATATGGACCAAACTCTTCATATGGATCCAAGTCCTCATACGGACCATATTCCTCACGCGGATCAAATTCGTCAAATGGATCAAAGACCTCATATGATTGTCATCATGCTAACAACTCTGTCTCACAGGGTAGAGCTAAGGGCTATGAATATGTGCATTATTCTTCAAATCATTATGTTCATAAGTCCTCGAAGAATTACTCTGCTTATTCATATGCTTACCCTAACCCCTCTTATGTGAAACGAAATGGTTTGGCATCTTTGCCACCATTCTCATATGGTGCTCGCAGAATGATGAATTCTTTGCCACCCCTCCAGATGTGGGTGGTGAAGAATAAGAACTAATCTCTTCTGCAGGGTCAGGTCTACAAACGTGATTTAACGTCTGAAGAATTTGCTGGGGACCTGACAAAAATGCCTGAAAGGACGCATGCAAATCATGATGAAATGAACTTTCATTTCACACGTCCTCATACTGCTATATCTGTTTACTGCTTGATGAAATTCATCTGATGAACTTGATATCATATTCTTCACTGATGAAGCATATGAGATTGTAAGCTACACTAATTCATCTGCAGGATGATCAACCCAAAACTACTGAATGGGTCCTCGATAGTGGATGTACAAATCACATGACTGGTGACAAGAATCTATTGATGGATGCTCCTTTATCACCGTCACCTCTGAAGCATATCATCTTTGCTGACAAAGGCAAAAGTCAGGTATTGGGTCTTGGTAAGGTTGCAATCTCTAAGGATAAACACATGGACAAAGTCATGCTTGTTGAGTCCTTAGGATACAATCTCATGTCCGTCTCAATGCTTTGTGATCTTGATATGGTTGTTGTCTTTGGCAAGTATCGCTGTGTTGTGATTATGGAAGCTGACAATTCCAAAGTCTTCGAAGGCTTTAGGAGAGGAGATTTGTATATTGTTGATTTCTCTACAGGACCACAACCAGTCGTGTGTCTACTTGCAAAAGCTTCAGAAGGCTGGCTATGGCATCGACGACTTGGTCACGCAGGCATGAGGAATTTGCACACGCTTGCGAAGAAAAAGCATGTCATTGGCATTGAGAATGTCAAATTCCTCAAGGATCACTTATGCGGAGCCTGTGAAGCTGGAAAAATGACCAAGGCCAAGGATCCAGCGAAGACTATCATGACCACTACCCGTCCATTCGAATTGCTTCACATGGACCTCTTCGGACCTAATCATTACTCAGCAGTCACTAATGATGCATCTCTATATGGCTTTGTCATTGTTGATGATTATTCTCGATATACATGGGTACACATTGTTACTTACAAACATGAAGTGCAGGAAGTCTTCAAACGATTTTCCTCGAGGGCTTCAACCAACTTTGGTGTGAAGATCAAGCATATCAGAAGTGACAATGGAACTGAGTTCAAGAATTCCGGTCTTGATGCCTATCTTGATGAACTTGGTATTACTCATGAGTTATCTGCTCCTTATACTCCTCAGCAAAATGGCGTCGTGGAGCGCAAGAACAGAACTCTTGTTGAGATGGCTCGCACTATGCTTGATGAATACAAAACGCCTCAGCATTTTTGGATTGATGCAATTGATACTGCGTGCCACATCATCAACAGAGTATATCTTCACAAATTCTTCAAGAAGACTGCCTATGAACTCCTCACTGACAAGAAACCCAATGTGAGTTATTTCAAAGTCTTCGGTGCTAAATGTTGGATTAGAGATCCTCACCACAACTCTAAATTTGCACCGAAAGCACATGAAGGTTTTATGCTTGGCTACGGAAAGGACTCACACACCTACAGAGTCTTCAACATTGTTCTTCACAAGATTGTTGACACTGTAGATGTGCGGTTCGATGAAACTAATGGCTTGCAAAGAGAGCACCTACCTTCTGTGTTAGATGAACCAGCACCTGAGGATTCTATCAAGTTCAAGGCAACTGAGGATGTCATTCCTAATGAAGAATCTGCTGAAGAATTCATTCCTATTCATGAAGAACGTCAAGCTGATGCACCTGAAGAACATGATGAGGAAAATGGTGCTGAAGAAAATGCTGATCAAATTCCTCAGCGACAACCAGCTCATCCTCGTGTTGCAAAAGAAGTGCAAGTGGAGAAGATCATCGATGACATTAGCGCACCAGGTCCTCTCACACGCTCAAAAGCTTCACATTTATCTAACTTTTGTGGGCACTATGCTTTTGTCTCTATCACAGAGCCCACTAAGGTAGATGAAGCTTTTCTAGAGCCGGAGTGGATTCAGGCTATGCAATAAGAATTACATCAGTTCGAGCTTAACAATGTCTGGGAATTGGTCAATCGCCCAGATCCTCGCAAGCATAATATCATTGGCACAAAGTGGATCTACCGCAACAAGCAAGATGAAAATGGCCTTGTGGTGAGGAATAAGGCACGACTAGTAGCTCAAGGCTACACACAGGTTGAAGGAATTGATTTCGATGAAACTTTTGCACCTGTTGCTAGACTTGAGGCTATTCGCATATTACTTGCTTACGCTAACCATCATGATATCACCTTATATCAAATGGATGTGAAAAGTGCATTCCTCAATGGTAAGCTTGAGGAAGAAGTATATGTTGCTCAACCCCCAGGTTTTGAAGATCCAAAGAATCCTGACAAAGTCTTCAGACTCAATAAGGCCCTGTATGGCCTCAAGCAAGCCCCTCGGGCGTGGTATGATACATTGAAGGAATTCTTCGTGAAGAATGGCTTCACACCCGGTTCACTCGACCCTACTCTCTTTACTAAATCATATGATGGTGAACTGTTTGTGTGCCAAATATATGTTGATGATATTATCTTTGGCTGTACTGACCAACGTTATAGTGATGAATTTGCCTATATGATGAGTGAAGAATATCAAATGTCTATGATGGGAGAGTTGAAATTCTTCTTAGGTCTTCAAATTCGTCAGCAGCGCAATGGCATATTCATATCTCAGGAGAAATACCTCAAAGATGTACTAAGGAAATTCGGCATGCAAGATTGCAAAGGCGTCAAAATTCCTATGCCCACAAATGGCCATCTATGCACTGATGAAAATGGTATTGACTTCGATCACAAGGTATACCGCTCCATGATTGGTTCTTTATTGTACTTATGTGCATCTAGGCCAGATATAATGCTTAGTGTTTGCATGTGTGCCCGATTTCAAGCTGCACCGAAGGAATCACACCATAAGGCTGTGAAGCATATTCTTCGATATCTAGCTCACACACCAACACTGGGATTATGGTACCCCAAGGGCTCTGCTTTTGATCTCATTGGATATTCTGACTCTGACTATGCTGGTGATCGTGTGGACCGCAAGTCAACTTCTGGCACTTGTCATTTCCTCGGATGATCTTTGGTCTGTTGGTCCTCGAAGAAACAAAACTGCGTATCACTATCTACTGCTGAAGCTGAATACATTGCTGCTGGCTCTTGCCGTGCTCAACTGCTTTGGATGAAGCAAACCCTCAAGGACTATGGCGTCAACGTGAAGAATGTGCCTCTCCTCTGCGACAATGAGAGTGCCATCAAGATTGCTCACAACCCAGTTCAGCACTCGAAGACAAAGCACATTCAAGTTCATCATCATTTTCTTCGTGATCATGTGTTGAAGGGCGATATCTCCATCGAGCATGTGAAGACTGAAGAACAGCTAGTTGATATCTTCACTAAGCCCTTGGATGAGAAGAGATTTAGCAAGTTGCGGTGTGAGCTAAATATCTTAGAATCTTCGAATGTTCTTTGAAAAGACACACATCCTAACACTTACGCAAAATTGATGACTTAGATGTGCAACACATGAAGAAAAGTTTTTATTCAATCAATGAAGAATAACACTCTAAGTGTGAAGAAATTAATGAAAAATTTGATTCTTAGAACCCTACGACAATTGTACGCGGTGTCTGAAATCATCATTCTTATACGGTGGGCCACGCCACCACAAAAAGTTGAAAATCTTCAATTTGAGTTTTTCCTCATTTTTGAAATTCTTCAGTTTTTCAAATTCTTCAACTTTGCAAAATCTTCACTGTTTCCGTCGTTTTTCTTCATTGGCTATATATATATATGAGTTTATGTCCTCTACAGCATTCACTTATGGCTATTTCTTCAAGTTGCTTTTTTCTGCTAAGTGAATGTGATCAGACCCTTCCCCCTCTATGCTATGCTCAACCCAATCTATTCACAAATTCTTCATGTCCGTTCTATTTGAAATTCGTTCAAAGTCTTCACTGTGTCCTTGTCAGCTGAAGAAATTGCGAACGAAACTTTAAAACAAATCTTATCCAGATTTTCGGTTTTACCGCTCAAACCGTTCCGCATCCCATGATGCATTATTATAATCACCCACGATCTTACACGATCTCATCTGCACAGTACGTGGGTGACACATGTCATGTGAAGGAGAAAGGGCAGGGGCATGTTCGTCCCAAAATCTTCGGGCGAACAGTTTTTCACCGTGGCTATAAATACCCCTCTCCCCTTCCTCACTTCATTTACTCTGCTCGGTCGCTCTCTCTCGCTCGAGCTCCTCAAACCCTAGCGCCGCCGCTACTCCATCGCCGCCGCTACTCCATCGCCGCCGGTGAGGAAGAGCTTCACTGCCTCGACCTCATCGCCATCATACTCACGCCGGCTGCGGAAATCTTCACTCCGCCGCCGTCGTAGCTGTCTCCCTCTGCCAAGTTAGGGCATGGGAGATCTAACTTGACGAACTTCACCTCTGTTCATCTGAGTTCGTCGTGTTCTTCAGTTCGGGTAATTAAAAGTTACTTTTATTACTCACTTTGATTCTCAAGTTTTCCTGAAAATCTTCAAAGGTGTTTTATTCTTCAAATCTTCACACATATGAACACCTCACACACTGTATGCTCTTGATCCATCTCTCTAAGCACTCATTTTCTTCAAGATTCATAAATGGTGCGGATTTTCGATCTGTACAACTCTGGAACCTAAGACAAGAACGCTTAGTGAAATTGCTCAAGGCTCAACTGGTCAAATTCCTCAAAACTTGTCTTTTCGAAAAATCTTCTGAGAACGCATATGACCTCTCCAAATTCCTCGCACCTACACTCTGTTCACAGGTACTCATGTCCGCTGCTGAATCACTAGGTTCTCATCAACTTAACTCATTTGCAGCGTTCCTCAAAGAAAAATTGCATACTTCTTCAAAGTGTTCAATTGTTCAAATTCCTCATCTGAAGAAAATGGCTGAAGGAAAGGGACCGCAGAAAGGAGGAAAGAAACCGGAAGTCATGACTGCCTTCGAAGTCCCTGATGACATATACAAAGATTATTGCACACCTGATGAAGCCAAATTTGGCAAAGAAAACAAGAATCAGCGCAAAGTGCACATTCAGAGGATTGAACGAAGATGGGCACGAGAATGGAGGGAATATCGATATGTCACTCCAAAGTACATGAAGAAATTCTCCCTCAATCCTCCATGCCCTAGAGCTCCATTGGCACCTGGCCAAGTAGCTGATCCCACCAGCATCAAGCGTGGTGAGGACTTTCCTGAAGAATGGGCTAGGCGCCAAGCAAAATTGGCAAGACAAGCCAAGGAGGCAGTGAGGAAATTCAATGAAGATTCTGCCGCTGCTGCTGTTGCTGAGACCTCGGTCAAGCTGAGGAAATCAATGCCGAAGAAGCCTGCTCGTAAGCCAAGTGCTTCACCAACAGCGCCCTCACGGCCAAGTTCCTCAGCTGCGCCCTCACGACAAATTCCTCAGTCTGCTCCTGCTCCAGCAAAGTCCTCAGCAGCTCCCTCAAAGTCCTCAACTCCTGTGCATCTGGCTACATGTCAAAGGACTCAGGGTTTCTCAATTGCTTCTGGTGCCTCAGCAAGTTCCTCAGCTGCACCAATGTCCTCATCAGCCCCCACACTGTTGAAGACTAAAGCAACAACTGGACGCGGTCCTCGGCCAAGTCCAAGGAAGAAACAGGTTGCATTCCAAGTGCCATCTGATGATGAAGCTTCTGATGAAGAACTTGCAGAAATCATCAGAGACAGACAAGTAAAGGCCGCTAGAGCCAAAGGCACATCTGTGCCACTGCTTTTGGATCCGAAGAAGATCCTCGACTACATTGATCTATGGCACAAGGATTCGAACACTCCAATGCCTAATCTGCCTCTGACTCCCGGTTAAAGTCACATGCTGACCCATTTCATCTCTCAAGAGAAATGGAAATTTGAGAAGGCCAGAGAGATCAAGAGAGCTCAATACAAGAAGGAGAAGCTCCTGAAGAAAAATGTTGTCAGATTGACACCCGAAGAACTTCTCAAGTCTCAATCTGAAATCCAAGCCCTCAGCAAAGACTTCGATGCATACAATGCTGATTGGCAAGGAGCCAAAGTGAGATTCGTCAACCTGACGAAGAAAATGTCAACTCTTGCAACCCCATCGCAACAAGAAAATCCTCAGGCTATAGACTCTGCTCAGCCTGCTGAAGAATATGCCAGCACCGCTGATGACTTTCAGCCTGCTGATGAAAATGTAAGTTCCAGGGCTGATGACTCCATTCCAGCCGCTGAAGAAATTGCCAGGGCATCCACTAGTGGTGCGCCTGAAGAAACTGAAGAGATCAGGGCAACTGCATCAGTTGCGCCTGAAGAAAATCAACCAAAGTCCTCAGCTCCTCCCGCGCCTACACCAACTCAAATTCTTCCTTCTGCCTATGAAGTGAAGAAAACCAAGGCTGCAGAGCGAGCTGCAGTGAAGAAAAGGAAGGCATCAGCTGCGTCAAATTCTTCGGCTGTGAAGAAAATGAAGCCTATGACCAGCTCTCTTGAAAATCCTATTGATGCCGTTCCGATTTCCTCCATGTCATCAAAGGAAATTGTTCCTTATGGAGAAGACTACAAGATCCCAAGCGGATCTGATGAAGAAAATCATTCTGCTGCTACGTCAGAGCAGCTTGATGAAGAAATTGAAGTGGAAGCATTCCCTTCAACGCCCGTCGTTTCCTCACCTATGCCTCAGTTCACAGCTGAAGAGGCTGGTGTTGAGGAAATTGAAAATGAAGATGAAGATGTGGATATTGGATGCACTACACCAGTGATGAATGATGACTTTTGGGAAAGTCAGCATCCAAATACTCCTCTCTTCACTCCTATTCAACAGATTCCTCAATCCCCGGCAACCACTATTCAAATGGGCTCTGAAGAAACTCATCCCACTTCATCTGTTCATGAAGAAATTCCAGCCGCTAGTGCTGAAGAACCTGCTGTTGTTGATCCTCAAGTTGCACAAGAAGAGGAACCAGAAATTCCTCAGCCTGAAGCACCTGAGCTCGCGATTCCTGAGGTTGTGCTGCAAATCACTGACACTCCTTTGCCCAAGCCGAAGAATCCGTTCTCAAGAAAGCAAAAATTCAAGGCTGAAGACTTCTTTTCTGAGCATGTGTTCTTTACTGATTATAATCCATATGACTCTGCTCGCATAAGGAAGAGGCATTGCTGGACTGCTAGTCAAGCAAACTTCTATTCCTCAGTGCTCTTTGACAAGGACAAAATCTTCGATCATGAACATATTCCTCATGTGGATATGGAATCTCTGTCGTGCTTCGAGCCAGTCCTCAGTGTTATTCACGATGCAGGACTACTAAATTTCTGCACTGATATCTGTGATTGGAATGAAGAACTCATTCTTCAGTTCTACGCCACACTGCATATCACCGGAGATGCTGAAGATGTCAATTCATGGGTGCTAGATTGGATGACTGAAAACACTCATTATAAGGCACCAGCAACTGAATTGCTTCGTGTCCTTCCTCTTGATCCTCCCCATGACAGTGCACGTTGCATCTACAATGACCCTGAACTGACGAATCACTATATGCAAGTGCTCATGAAGCCTTTGAAGCCAGGGCAGGCCCCACGAACCAAATTCCTCGTCAAGGAATTACTCTATGTGCCCCGGACTGTCTATCGAATCCTGACGAAGACAATGAGTCCCATCAAAGGCCACGACTCAAATGATGAAGATGTCATTGGTATCATGAAGAATATGCTTTTCAACATCATTCATGGCGTTCCCGTCAACTTCCATGATTTCTTCATGAGGACTCTGGCTAATGTTGCTATGTCACCTTTCGAGCTAAAGCCCTATGCGCCTTGGATTATGAGATTCATAAGGGAAAGATCTTCACTAAATTACAAGGCTGACACTCTGAACCATGGTAGCTACTTGCCTCCCATTGAAGTCCTCAAGTGACCAGTTTCATCATCTGATGACAAAGGCAAGACAGCTGTTGTGATCGATGAAGGCACTCGTCCATTGGATGGTCAATTTCGTCTGGCTACATCTTACTCTACCAATGACGATTCTGCCACACATGACACTGCCGCAAATACCTCAGCCAAGCAAAAGCCTCAAGCCACAGCACCCAGGGTGATGACTGACCGTGAGTTACTCCTCAGTCTTCATCAGAAGGTTGATCGCAATCACAAATGGGTGAAGCGTCAGTTTGCTGCAATTCTTCACAACATGACCTCAACCCATAATGCAGTGAAGAAAAATCATTATCACCTTCATGAAACCCTCAACCGCACCTGGGCTGTTCTCACTCATGTATATAGCGCGGAAGAACTGAAGACTATGGGTCTCCAGGAAGCATTTGACTGGTCTGCACCACCTCCGAAGAAATTCAAGAGAGTCAAAGTTCCTGATCTGGTGGCCAGCTCTTATTCTTCATCGCGTGAAACTGATGAGTATGAAGATTTGGACGACACTGCGGCAGGCCCTACTTCAACAAACAACCCCGACAATGTTGGCGCTCCTCCATCAACTTGAAATTCTTCAGGGGCGTTAGTCCTCAGTTTCGATCCTTTTGGTCATTTGATGACAAAGGGGGAGAAATCTGAGTTAGTCTTCAAGCGGGTTTATATTATGGGCGTTTTGTTTAGTTACAACTCTCGTTCTTCTGAAACTTTTTTACTGGATCGAGTTGTAATCTTAAACCAGATGGTGCCCTGATACTTTTGGACGGTGCATGGTGCTCTGATACTTTTGATGCACTTTGCTCTGATACTTTTGATGTGCTATTCTGCATGCTTATTCCTCGTTAATATTATTGCACGCATGCTGAATTTCATCAGGCACCATATTTCATCATGCATTTCAAATTCTTCATATCATATATCAAATGCGTGTATGAATTACAAGATATAGGGAGAGATCTCCATGATTCAATTCTTAAAATGTGCATTGCCTCAAAAGCAAATTCCTCACTATGCACATATTCAGGGGGAGTTCTTCTATATCTTTCAATCAAATTCCTCAATATCAGTATTTACACTTCATATGTTTATCCCCGTTGAAAACTTAACCTATGTTGTCATCAATCACCAAAAAGGGGGAGATTGTAAGTGCATCTAGTGCCCCTTAGTGATTTTGGTGTATTGAAGACTTATAGGTTAAGGGACTGATGCGTTTGTGAGTGTACATAGGTCTATAAGTCGATGAGGAGTTTGATATTTACAGAGAAAGTCGACCCCTAAAAATGAAGTTCTTCGACTGAAGACTTTGATATTCTGAAGACTTTCTGAAGACTTTGAAAGTGAAGAAATTGGTGTGACCTTGAAGACTTGATATTCATTTGAGGAACATGAAGCGTGAAGACTTTTGTTTTTGTAGTTTCATTTTCTCTTTCTTGAGTCATAGGAAACACCGTACTGTTAAAGGGGGTCGAGGAAATACTAAGGAAAATTTTCCATGTGATGCTCAACTCAAAATCCTACACCTACCAATCCCTTCGAGTGAAGCCATTGGAAATCTCATACAGTTCAGTCAATTTCTTCAGTGACAGAGACGTAGTTCTTCTGGTCACTGATGACTTTGCTCTGACTGAGGAGTTAGGAATTCGCCAGTGCGAATTGCCTACACAGTGAGGAACATGATAGCCCTGAGGAATTTGAGAGTCAAATTTCCGACCGTTGCTGTGCTGCGCGCCGGCTGTCCCAAAATATCTTATCCACCTAACGGTCATATCATTGAAGGGCATTTATGCCTTATCATGTCGGGCTGCTCCCTAGGCTATAAATAGCCGCCCCCTACAACCACTAGTTGGTTGGCTGCTCCGAGAGAACTTGACACTTGTCATTTGAGAGCAACCCATCCTCCGAGGACTTTGAGCGAAAATCATCAAGTGAGGAAAATCCCAAAACCAAACCCCCACAAACCCAAAGTGATTGAGCATCACTGAAGAAATTGATCCCGCGTGGATCCGACGCTTGTTACCTTTGAAGACTGTGCTTCTTCCAGACGGTTAGGCGTCAAGGTCTAGAGCATCCAAGAGGAATTGTGGAACACTGAGTGACCAAGTCTGTGAAGGTTTGGAAGTCACCTGAAGACTTACCACGAGTGATTGGACAAGGCCTGCGTGGTCTTAGTTCAAGGAGAATACGGTGAGGACTAGGTGTCCTGAGTTGCGGCTCGGAGACTGGGTGTCCGGGACTGCGTGTCCTCGAGTTTAAATACTCAGCCGCTCCAACCAGACGTACAACTGAGACAGCAGTTGGAACTGGTTTACCAAATCATTGTCTTCACCAACTAACTGGTTCTATCTCCTCAACCCTTTCATTTCCTCATTACTGTGTTGAATGTTTGTTCATATCTGTGCTTGAAGACTTTGACTGAAGACTTTCACAAATTCCTCAGTTCAATTTCTTCAGTCTGTTTGTCTTCATCTTGTGTTATCCTGTGATTACGCTTTCTGTACTCTGTGCTAGTCTTCATTTCATCATGATGACCATGCTTGTATCCTGTTATGTTTACTTCTGAGTACTTATTCCGCTGCAAGTAGTTCTTCGCTAAGGAATTTCCTCACCAGCAAATTCCTCAGTGAAGAATTCATAAAAATCGCCTATTCACCCCCCCTCTAGTCGATATAACGCACTTTCAGTTTTGCATGTAGTTTCATGTTATGATGTTGCATCCTTGTTTTGAGGTGTTTGCTTGATGTTTGGATGCATTTAGCATCAATGCCATGTTTAACTTGTTTTGCTCATATCTTCTAGGCCGTAGCTCCGAACTAAATGAACTTTACATGTATCTTGACTACAATTTCATGTAGATCCTCTTGGTGCATCTTAACTTGCTGTTTAACAACTTCAACTTAATGTTTGTTCAGATCTGGACCAACTTTGAAACTTGCATATCATGACTTACCGGATTTGTTATATGTTGTTTTCGGCCTCATTTAAACTTGCTTTGATGTGTTGCTCTTGTATGCATCATATCTTGCCATGAGTAACGTCATGTAGCCTTGTCATGCATCATACTTGGTTGAGCATCATGCCATGTCTATGTGTTGTGTGTTTACCTTGTTGTTTGCTTCTTTCCGGTTGTGCTCCTTCTCGTTAGTTCCTGTTTTGTTGCGATCGTGAGGTTTCGTTCGTTTACGCTTGGTTCGTCTTCGTGGCTTCATCTTCTTCATGGACTCGTTCTTCTTCCTTGCGGGATTTCAGGCAAGATGACCGTCACCTTGGATCTCACTATTATCATTGCTATGCTAGTTGCTTCGTTCTATCGCATTGCTGCGCTTCCTATCACTTGTTCTTCAAGCCTCCCAATTTGCCATGTCAGCCTCTAACCTTTTCACCCTTCCCAGCAAACCATTGCCTGGCTATGTTACGCTTGCTCAGCCCCTCTTATAGCGTTGTTAGTTGCAGGTGAAGTTGAAGATTGCTCCATGGTGGACAGGATTATGTTGGGATATCACAATATCTCTTATTTAATTAATGCATCTATATACTTGGTAAAGGGTGGAAGGCTCGGCCTTATGCCCGGTGTTTTGTTCCACTCTTGCCGCCCTAGTTTCCGTCATACCGGTGTTATGTTCCTTGATTTTGCGTTCCTTACGCGGTTGGGTGATTTATGGGACCCCCTTGACAGTTCGCTTTGAATAAAACTCCTCCAACAAGGCCCAACCTTGGTTTTACCATTTGCCTCACCACCACCTATACCTTTCCCTTGGGTCGGCCAACCCGAGGGTCATCTTTATTTTAGCCCCCCCCCGGCCAGTGCTTCTCTAAGTGCTGGTCCAAACCGAGCAGCATGCGGGGCCACCTCAGGGAAACTCGAGGTCTGGTTTTACTCGTAGCTTGACTTATCCGGTGTTGCCTTGAGAACGAGATATGTGTAGCTCCTATCGGGATTGTCCGCACATCGGGCAGCTTTGCTGGTCTTGTTTTACCATTGTCGAAATGTCTTGTAAACCAGGATTCTGAGACTGATCGGGTCTTCCTGGGAGAAGGAATATCCTTCGTTGACCATGATAGCTTGTGATGGGCTAAGTTGGGACACCCCTGCAGGGTATAAACTTTCGAGAGCCGTGCCCGTGGTTATGTGGCAGATGGGAATTTGTTAATGTCCGGTTGTAGATAACTTGACACCAGATCCGAATTAAAATGCATCAACCGTGTGTGTAGTCGTGATGGTCTCTTTTCGGCGGAGTCTGAGAAGTGAACACGGTTTTTGGGTTATGTTTGACGTAAGTAGTTTCAGGATCACTTCTTGATCATTGTTAGCTTCACGAGCGTTCCGTTTGCTCTCTTCTCGCTCTTATTTGCGTATGTTAGCCACCATATATGCTTAGTCGCTGCTGCAAGCTCACCACTTTACCCCCTTCCTTGCCCATTAAGCTTTTCTAGTCTTGATACCCATGGTAATGGGATTGCTGAGTCCTCGTGGCTCACAGATTACCACAACAACAGTTACAGGTACAGGTTATGCGATGATCATGACGCGAGAGAGATGCTTGCTTGTTTTGGAGTTCTTCTTCTGCTTCTTCTTCAATCAGGGGATAGGTTCCAGGTCGGCGGCCTGGGCTAGCAGGGTGGATGTCGTTTGAGTTTCTGTTTGTGTTTCATCCGTAGTCGGATGGTGCTCTTATGTAAGATGATATTGTATTGGTGTGGCATTGTATGCCTTTTTTATGTATCCCCATCTATTATATAATGTTGATGTAATGATATCCACCTTGCAAAAGCGTCTCCAATATGCGCTTCTATCCTCGGTGGGACTTTCGAGTTCCTTTAGGATAGGGTCGCATATTGGGCGTGACACCCACTAAAAGGCTTCGAGGTACATATTGTAATTTCAATTATTTTGTAAGTGCAAATTGCACCTGTGTATAGATAGTAGCCCTTGAGACTTTGATTGACATCCAAAGGGATGCGATCAGATGATCAAAAACATATGCCCAGGAAATGATCTGACTAATTGAAACACAAGTTGTTACATCCGTGGTGACTGCCCAAGCTACCGAGGTAGCACATCTAAAGTAGAAAGTTGATGTGGAGGATGATGCCATCACGCTTATTAACAGGCGGCTCGACGAGGCGCAGGGTATGTCTTTGGGGTATTTAGTACATGCTAGTATTATAAAATGAGCGTGATACTAAGAATTTGTATATGCATAACTGCAGATAGTGCCACCGTAATTGAAACCCTTCGGGCGGAACTTGCGCGGGCCAAGGAGCAAGCCAGGATGAGTAATGCGGCTGCCGAAAAGGTAGCCGCCGAATTAAATGCCAAGAAAATTGCTCGGCGTCACTGCGAGGAGAGATTATCTACTATGGCACTTGAGCTGAAGGATGCCACTGGCCGATGCCAAGTTCTTGAGATAGATAATAAAGCCAAAGTGCCGATCTTGACAAGGCCTTACAAGAGGCAAAGGAAGCCCGATCCGAGTCTAGAGGGGCTCGGGAGGAGATCCGACAAGCTGAGGAGATCACGGCTGGTAAGCCCTTTTTATTGCGAACTAAGTTTGGTGATCCGAAGTATGCGCCGCTTAATCAACTGTGGAGTTCTCCCGACGCCTTTATGGACCTATCGAAGAGTACTGCCGATGCGAATCAGTTTTTCCACACGCAAGAAGGGCATGCGACGGAAAAGCTATGTTGGTCACAATTTGACACGCTGAAGGGTCCACTGTTGAACGAACAAATGGCCCAGTGGGCCGAGCTCCACAAGATGTCCGGCACTGCCATGAAGGACGTCATAGCCCGGCTGTGGCCAACTGAACCCGTTCTGAATAGTTATTTTGGTTTGGTGCAGCAACTTGTTAATGCGGTGCCGCATATCGACGCTGTGAAGCGGTCAACATGCATAGAAGGTGCACGGATGGCCCTTGCCCGTGTCAAGATGTACTGGGCGAAGATGAAGGACAACGATATTGCAGCGCAGAGTCCACCCAAAGGCAAGGACCTTAACATGTCAGAACATTACTTTGAAGATGTCCTAGAGGGTGCCCGCTTGATAGAGGGTCAGTGCTTGAAAGATATTGTGTTCGAGTAAAGTGTGTCAAAATTGTAACAACAATATTATCATATATTTAAGGCTATGTTTTTATACTTTTTGCCTGAAAAGTTTTGGTGCCTCCTATGCAGCCGTCTTTTTTATATATACAATCTGAAAGTTGGCAGTCGTCAGCTTCAGCCCCCTCGCGTATAACGCGGGGGTGTTCGGAAAAGCACTTGATCACACTTGACCCAACGTCTTGGTCCGTTAAGGAGGTGTTAGTGCGGTGAACTAGGCAATCGAACTATAGAGCTTTAAGACTTTCACTTAGCCATAGGAGTTTAACGGTGGGGCTACTATATAGCCCCTGGTATGTCCGCGGTTATCCGAATATGGTGCGTGTACATACGTGACCAGAAGGACGGTCCTTCGTTTAACACGGAGGGAATCGCGAAGATTCCGATGAGTCATCGTGTGGTTGACTAGCTCTCGCCGCATCATGACAGTCAGTTTTCGGCTTTCTCTACTGAGGTGCTCATCCGGACGAGCCAGGACACAATCACAGTAGTTTTCCCTTTACTACCCTAGCCGATATAGCGGAACGTAAGGTAGTAAGCACAGGAGCTGGACAACCCAAATATTCACCAGAGACATGATTCGGAGCTGATGCATATAAGGCCAAACTCGCGACGCCGAACACTCCCTACAGGTGTCCAGACTTTTCAATATACACCGGGCTGAATACAGCCCCTGATAATAGACTCTGGTAGCAAGGCACGTACGGCTATCTGACATGGGGAAAGAGCGCGGGTAATGAGAGCATGAGTCTCAAAACACAATACGAGCCAAGTTGCTTCTATAGCATCCACTTTAGTACGGTGAGCCGTATATTTACAGATAATGCTGATATCTTTCTTGGACATTTTACATGCCAGGAAAGTATAAAACAAAAAGAGATAAAAAAGGTTTACACAGGGTCTTAATCTAAAAGAGAAATCTTGATACGGGGCCCTACTGCACGTCTGCGCCTTTGTCTCTATTGTGAGGTGTCCTTGAAGGGTATATTATGATGGCCATCTGTAGAAAGGAAAAAACCAGGTGAAAGGATCCGGTGTGGCCGTAAGTAAAGTTGGTTTGTTTTAATGAATCGTGAAATATAGCTTCTGGAGTCTGAATAGGGTCGAGCCAAACTATGGACTTTTCGTGTGCAGTGTGCCCACGTCGCCACCCAAGGAGTTTTAAGTGTATATTTATGTATACGTGGCACATTTGCTGTCTCCTTATGGAGCGGTCGATGGGGCCGTAGCTGCTAATCGAGTTCAGGTTTATGTGAGCTGCCGCACTGAGGTATGCGCCGGATACGTTTAGCTGTGTCCGCAATTGTCGGTGTCAAAACCGGCGGATCTCGGGTAGGGGGTCCCGAACTGTGCGTCTAGGCGGATGGTAACAGGAGACAAGGGACACGATGTTTTACCCAGGTTCGGGCCCTCTCGATGGAGGTAAAACCCTACATCCTGCTTGATTAATATTGATGATATGGGTAGTACAAGAGTGGATCTATCACGAGATCAAGGAGGCTAAACCCTAAAGCTAGCCTATGGTATGATTGTTGTAATGTATGTTGTTCTACGGACTAAAGCCCTCCGGTTTATATAGACACCGGAGGAGGCTAGGGTTACACAGAGTCGGTTACAATGGTAGGAGATCTACATATCCGTATCGCCAAGCTTGCCTTCCACGCCAAGGAAAGTCCCATCCGGACACGGGACGGAGTCTTCAATCTTGTATCTTCGTAGTCTTGGAGTCCGGCGGATGATGATAGTCCGGCTGTCCGGAAACCCCCTAGTCCAGGACTCCCTCAGTAGCCCCCGAACCAGGCTTCAATGACGATAAGTCCAATGCGTATATAGTCTTCGGCGTTGCAAGGCGGGTTCTCCCTTCAAGTTCCATGTACCTGCCGAACAGTGTCCGGCTTCATCATAAATACTGTGTTTCTTGGCTTCTACGCCCAATAATGGCCTTTTTCCACGCATCGCACGAATGCGAAAAGCCAGGGTGTCTTTTACGTTTCACCCCCTAGTCGTGCGAGTCATCCGCCTACAAAAGAGGCAAAAATCCAGATCCAAACCACACCATCTTCCTTCCGCGAATACTTCATCGGAGTGCTCTTGACCTAAAAATCCATTCCATCATGGACCATCGACGCGGCTCCTCTTCTCGCGCTCCCAGCCACCACCAGGGGATTGGAGGAGGTGCTCTGTTCCACACAACGAGCTAGTGAAGCTCCAAGCGGGGGGATATCTCCCTCCGGCCTTCATGGTCCCGGTTCGAGCCGGGCTGGTCACCTACCAAGGTGGGAAGCAAGCGGAGGCTACCCCAAGTCCCAACAAAGGGGAGCGGGTATGCTTCGTCCCTTATCTGATAAGGGGACTCGGATTCCCAATACATCCGTTTCTCTGCGGGCTCCTGGAGTTCTACGGACTCCAGCTCCACCACCTTACGCCCACCTCTGTCCTGCATATCGCGGGCTACGTAGCTCTTTGCGAGCTATTCCTGGGCATCGAGCCCCATTTTGCATTGTGGAAGAGGCTGTTCTGCCTCGTACCCCGTTCTCACGAGGGATCCATATATCAAGTGGGCGGCGCCGAAATATGGCGCATTGCCGGGACCGGATACCCATCCGGTACTCCCAAGAAGGCGTCCGAAGACTGGCCTTCAGAGTGGTTTTACATAGGAGACGCTCCGCTGCCGGACCCAGTCCGGATTGGCCTCCCGGAGTTTAGTGCAGCTCCTCTGAAGAAACGCCTCAGCTGGCGCCCACGGAGCCCCCGATTGGAGGAAGACAAGAGCGTCCATTACTTGATGGGCTGAATAAGATTACTGGCCCATTCCGGGTTTGACCATGATTGGAGTCATGGCGACATGCATCATGCGGGGGGTACAGCCATTGCAATACAGAGGCCACCCCATGTGGGATTTCAATGGGGAAGACGATGCCACCCGTCATGGCCGCGAAGGGCCGGATTCGACCGAGGATCTGGTCCAGATCCTGTCCAGCCTGTACAAGGGGGAGAAGGAGGACTTCCTTCGAACGAACCCTTTGAATGGGCTTTCCATGAACAACCCTAGAGGCTGGGTAAGCGAACACTTTTAAGGGCTCAACCCATGCTTTCGAAGTTTAGGCTTCTTACATCATGTCTTCGGCGCAGGATCTACGCCGGACTGTGGAGGACATGGTAAGTCCCGCTCCACAACCCGAGGATCCAGAAAGATCCCTGGATCCGGCCTCCTAAGAGGATCCAGACATCAAGGTGGAGCTGATCGACGGGGTGTTTCACCAGCTCAGCATGGACAATGCTTTGGTCGCCATTACAGCGGACTACCCCGGACTGTATCCGGCTTCCCAGGTGACTGTGACCGAGGTCCGGACACCATTATCTCTTCCTTGCCCATTTCTGACCTTCGCGAACGATGGTGTTTTACAGGAAGCGCCTTCAAGGCGGGAAGCCGAGCCCGCGGCGGCTGATCAACAAAGGTCAGTTCGGACCAGCAGGCGGAAAAGGAGCGCGGCACGGACTGAAACGTCGCCGCAAAGGTATAGCTCGTATTTAAATTTTTAGAGCAACGTTCCTAGGAAGCGTCTGAGTGCTCATGATCTTTATAGGAGAAAAAGCGCTCGCCGGACTGCGGGCGCGGAAGTTGCCGATCCAACCTATACCGGCCAGGCTCCAGCGCCCGGCCAGGAGGGGGAGGCAAGCGCAAGACACGGGCCGGATCCTCCTCCAACGGAGGACACCGACGGACTGTCCGCCACCAAGTCTGAGGTGGAGAGCGCCATGAACCATAGGCGCCGCCGGACAGTGTTTCGTGAAGCGTGCTTCTCCCCTGAGGCATTGGACGCCTTTAACGCAGGGGACGCGCACCTCCGTGCCGCTCAAGATGGTTTTACCAGAGCCACGGAGCAGTATGTGAAAGACATACGGGTAAGGGAATTTTGATGGTTATATATACCAGTAGCCCCCGAGACTTAAAGTAGTTATGTTAACTGATTTAAGGATCATTTGAAACGCAGGCTCTTACCGAGAAGAATGCCCAGCTGTCTCAGGAGCTGCAAGAATGCAAGGCCCAACTTGAGGCCGCACTTGCTGCCGCAGGAGGAGACGCAGAGACCCCTCCTGGTAACACATTTTTATTAATAAATATAAGCGCTATGCGGCGTGCACGCAAGTCTAATAGTGACATTGCAGGTGCCGCCGGACAAGATCCGGACAGGCAAGAATTACTGCGCCAGCTAAAGGCCGGCGAGAGGGTGCTGAATAGGGTGCAGCAAGAAAGGAACAAGCTCCAGGATGCCAACGCCAAGCTCGGAGAAGAGCTGAAAGGCGGTCGAGCCGGGCTGTCCAGCTCCGTTAAGGAGAATCAGCGGCTTCATCGCGGCATTTATAGTAAGTGCTTGAGCGGACTCCTTTGAAAAGAAGAGTTCGGCGAGGAAGTAAATTGACATAATATGTCTTGTAGGTATACTCACAGGTCGCCCTGCGGAGGAGATGCCCTTATCAACGGGTGATCAACTTCCCGAGTTGTTGCAACTGCTCGAACGAGTTCGGCAGGCAATGAGCGGCGTCGTCCAGGCTTTATGGCCAGCCCTCTCCCTACCCGAGGGCCTTGGGGAGCTTGCGGAGAAGCTTCAGGGAGTGCGGCAGCGCTTCCGTTTGTGGAAGATCTCAGCTTGCCGTCAAGGTGCTAGGGAGGCTTGGGCCATGGTGAAGACGCGTTACAAGAAGGCGGATCCCAACCACATGGCCGAAGTTGGACTGGTGGGGCCCGATGGGAAGGAGATCCCTGTGAGTTTAGTATACAGCCAAGTAGAGTTGGCTGCTAAATTTTCCCAACGGGACTGTAAGTTAGACAGCCTGTTAGACGGGATTGAGGAGGAATACAATCAGTAAATTTGACAATGTATGTTTTCCTTTAAAGTGACATGTGAAATGCCTTCTAGCCGGATTGTAGATCGTTTGTCTTTGCCAACCTTTTCGCTTCAACCTCGGGACCCTAGAGTCCGGAGTGTGTCCGAATACCTTTTTGGTTAAGAAACAACTGGGGTATGCATGAAGACCAGGCGTAGGGGTCATTAGTGCTTTATCAGACAAGTGCCCAACTAGTTATGTTATATTACATGGTTAGTAAGAAACATCTTCCAGGGAGAATAGTTCCGTTAAGGGTTCCTTTCCCTGGGAGGCATGCCCTAAAGTGCATGTCCGGACTGCGAAAAAAGCAGAAAAACATCTGGGGGCGGATAAACGAGTATGTAAAAAATCATCTTTTAAGTCACCGACCCAATATTCCCTTAAGAACGCTAGCTTTCTGCTTCACCCAGTCTGAGGTACACATCCGGCTGACCCGGCAGTAACAATCGCAGAGGTGCTCCCTTTACCTCCTAGCCGAACAATCGGGAATGTAGGGGTAAGCACAGGAGCCAGGCAACCCAGCTTGGCCAAAACTTAAGTCATATCGATGAATATAATGGTGAGTAAAAGGTACATGTGGAAGCTTGACACATGTGCTGGGCATGAAGCCCTTATAATTGAGCTTCTGGAAAAGAAGCCCCCAGGTATAATGAGTGCGGATGGCACATCAAGTGTACGCGAACAATGCGGAAGTAGGCCCGTAGGGGCTTTTTAGTGAAAAGGTTAGGGGAAGAAAGAGAAACAAAAGACAGCTGAAGTGTAAAAATTTGAACGGAGGAAGGAGACGAACTCTTAGTCCAGCGCTAGGCAAAGAATCTTCGGAGGTGGGCTACGTTCCATGGGTTTGGCTCGAGTCGGTTATCCAACGCATTTCGTAGACGGTACACTCCGTCGGTTAGGACTTGATCGATAATGAAGGGGCCCTCCCATTTGGGCTTGAGCTTGTCCTTTTTCTTGTCCGGCAGGCGTAGAACTAGTTCGCCAACGTTGTAAGTCTTGGCCCGTACTTCTCTGCTTTGATATCTTCGGGCCTGCTGCTGATAGAATGTGGAACGAGCCTTGGCGATGTCGCGTTCTTCCTCCAATGTGTCCAAGCTGTCCTGCCGATCCAGCTCGGCCTCTCTTTCTTCGTACATGCGCACTCGAGGTGAGTCATGAATTATGTCGCAGGGCAGGACTGCCTCTGCGCCGTATACCATAAAAATGGTGTGAATCCGGTAGTACGGTTAGGCGTTGTCCGCAGCCCCCAGAGTACGGAGTCGAGCTCCTCAACCCAGTGCGTGTCAGATTTAGTAAGTGACCGCACTAGTCTGGGTTTAATGCCGCTCATTATTAGACCATTCGCTCGTTCCACTTGACCGTTGGTTTGAGGGTGATAGACTGAAGCATAGTCGAGCTTGATGCCCATATTTTTGCACCATGACTTAACCTCGTCGGCCATGAAGTTCGTGCCGTTGTCGGTGATGATGCTGTGGGGGACACCGTAACGGTGTACGACCCCGGATATAAAGTCTATCACTGGTCCGGACTCTACCGTTTTGACCGGTTTGGCCTCTATCCATTTGGTGAATTTATCCACCATGACCAATAGATACCTTTGCTTGTGGGTTCCCCCTTTAAGGGGTCCAACCATATCAATCCCCAAGACCGCGAACGGCCAGGTAATGGGTATAGTTTTGAGGGCGGTGGGTGGCATATGGCTCTGATTAGAAAAGAGCTGACAACCGACGCATCTCTGGACTAAGTCCTGGGCATCTGCCCGGGCCGTCGGCAAATAAAATCATGTACGGAATGCCTTTCCTACAAGGGCCCGGGCTGCTGCGTGGTGTCCGCCTAGTCCGGCATGAATTTCAGCCAGGAGGTTTCGCCCTTCCTCTTCGGAGATACACCTTTGAAGGACTCCGGTTGTACTTTTCTTATAAAGTCCTCCCTCATGGACCTTGTAGGCTTTCGATCGCCGGACTATGCAGCGGGCCTCATTTTGGTCTTCGGGAAGTTCCTGTCTGAGCAACTAGGCTAGGAAAGGTTCTGTCCACGGGGCGATTACCGCCATTATGTCGTGGGCTGAAGGTGTTATGTCATTGGCTGAATCGCCAGTTGGCGCAGTTGTTTCCGGTTTGTCATTTCTGGACTCCTCTTCCCATAGTACGGATGGCTTGAAGAGCCGCTCCAGGAAGATATTTGGAGGGACAGCGTCACATTTTGCACCGATGCGTGCCAGTACGTCGGCCGCTTGGTTATTATCTCGGGCTATGTGATGGAATTCGAGTCCTTTGAACCGAGTTGACATTTTTAAGACAGCATTGCGATATGCTGCCATTTTCAGATCCTTGGCATCGAAATCTCCATTTATTTGGGATATTGCAAGGTTTGAATCCCCGCGCACCTCTAGGCGTTGAATGCCCATGGAGATTGCCATCCGGAGACCGTGTAAAAGGGCCTCGTATTCGGCTGCGTTGTTGGAGTCCGTGTACATTATTTGAAGTACGTATTGGACTGTGTCCCCGGTTGGGGATGTCAAAACGACGCCAGCCCCCAGCCCGGCCAACATTTTAGAGCCGTCGAAGTGCATAATCCAATTGGAGTATGCGCCGTACTCTTTAGGGAGTTCGGCTTCGGTCCATTCGGCGACAAAGTCAGCCAAAACTTGTGACTTTATAGCTCGCCGAGGTTTGTAAGTTATATCGAATGGTAAGAGCTCAATGGCCCATTTTGCAATCCTGCCTGTTGCGTCGCGGTTATTTATAATGTCATTGAGTGGTACTTCAGAGGCCACTATTATCGAACACTCCTGAAAGTAGTGTCGGAGCTTCCGGGATGCCATGAACACCGCATACGCTATCTTCTGATAGTGTGGGTAACGGGACTTGCAGGGGGTTAACACAGTGGATACATAATACACTGGTTTTTGAAGAGGGGATTTGTGCCCTTCTGTCTCTCGTTCGACGACGAGTACCGCGCTTACAACTTGATGCGTTGCTGCGATGTATAACAACATTGGTTCGCCCAGATTGGGCGCAGCCAGGACCGGATTTGTTGCCAATATGGCCTTTATTTCTTCGAGTCCGGCAGTGGCAGCATCCGTCCACTCGAAGTGTTCGGTGCGCCTGAGGAGGCGATAGAGGGGCAATGCCTTTTCTCCTAGACGGGAGATAAAGCGGCTTAGAGCTGCCACGCATCCTGTTAATTTTTGTATTTGTTTGAGGTCTTTTGGAATGTCCAACTGTGACAGAGCTCGGATTCTATCCGGGTTTTCTTCAATTCCTCTACCGGATACGATGAAGCCCAGCAGCTTTCCGGCTGGTACGCCGAAAACACATTTTTCTGGATTCAGCTTGATGTCATATGCTTTGAGGTTGTCGAACGTGAGCCTTAAATCGTCTACTAGAGTTTCGACGTGTTTTGTTTTGACGACTACGTCGTCTACGTATGCCTCGACTATTTTGCCGATCTGGGTAGCCAGACATGTTTGAATCATGCGCTGATATGTTGCGCCGGCGTTTTTAAGTCCGAAGGGCATCGTGTTGAAGCAGAATGGTCCGTATGGAGTGATGAATGCCGTTACGGCTTGGTCTGCTTCCGCCATCTTGATTTGATGGTAGCCAGAGTATGCATCGAGGAAGCACAACGAATCGTGCCCTGCGGTAGCATCGATAATTTGGTCGATGCGGGGGAGAGGGAAGGGATCCTTTGGGCAAGCCTTATTGAGGTCTTTAAAATCGACACAGAGGCGCCAGGATTTGTCCTTCTTTGGTACCATTACCAGATTTGCTAGCCAATCCGGATGTTTGATATCTCTGATGAATCCGGCTTCCAATAGTTTGGCTAGCTCTTCTTCCATTGCCTATCTTTTGGGTTCGGAAAATTGTCGAAGAGCCTGTTTGACTGGCTTAAATCCTTTTAGGATGTTTAGGCTGTGTTCTGCCAACCTGTGTGGGATTCTGGGCATATCCGAAGGATGCCAAGCGAAAATGTCCCAATTTTCCCGAAGGAATTCGCGCAGTGCAGCGTCTACTTCGGGGTTCAATTGTGCCCCGATGGAGGCCGTCTTTGTTGGGTCCATTGGATTGACCTGGAATTTTATTATTTCATCTGCTGGTTTGAAGGAGGTGGACTTGGATCTTTTATCGAGTATCACATCGTCCCTGTTCACCGTAGAGCGCAGCGCGGTGAGTTCTTCTGCTGCTAAGGCTTCGGATAGTGCCTCCAGGGCTAGTGCGGCTGTCTTGTTTTCGGCGCGGAGTGCTATGTCCGGATCACTAGCGAGAGTGATTATTCCACCGGGCCCAGGCATTTTGAGCTTCATGTACCCGTAATGAGGTACTGCTTGAAAAATTGTGAATGCCTCTCGTCCTAATATAGCATGATATCCGCTGTTGAACGGGGCCACTTGGAACGTGACTTCTTCGGATCTGTAATTGTCCGGCGAGCCGAACACCACATCGAGTGTGATTTTTGTGGTGCAGCGCGCTTCCTGGCTAGGGATTATTCCTCTGAAGGTTGTGCTGCTTCGCTCAATACGGCTCCAGTCTATTTCCATTTTTTGAAGAGTTTCCTCATAGATGAGGTTTAATCCGCTGCCGCCATCCATGAGGACCTTTGTACGTCGAAAGCCGTCCACTATGGGACTAAGCACCAGTGCGGCTGGTGCTCGGGCTGTTCGGAATTTAGGTTCGTCGCTGGCGTTGAAGGTAATAGTTGTGTCGCTCCATGGATTTGCTGTTGCTACTTGGTAGACTTTGGCGAGGCCGCGGATTGTTCGTTTTCGCATATTGTTTGATGCTAAGGTCTCGAAGACTGTTGATACCGTACCGGTATTGTTGGAGTGGTTTTCCGGGGCTAGAAGCTCCTCACCACTTTTGGCCACCTGCCGTAATATCCAACATGCTCGAAGGCTATGTGTTGGGACGGCTCCCACTGTACTATGAAGCTTACAGGGTCCATTGAGCCATCCCTCCAGTACGGTTCCGTGCCCTTTATGGGGTTTTTGCTTTTTGGTTTTTGCATCTGGGGCCTGAGTGTGATGCACCCTTTTGTTGCGGACTGGGGTTGTGTTCGGGGCCGGATTATCCCAAAATTGGTTTTCGGTTTTCCGGAAACTCTCCATAGCACAGTACTTTCGTACTATGGATGCCAGATCGGCGAGGCGTATAATTTTACGACGGCCGATGGCGTTCAATATTCCCTTGTCCGCGCAATTATTGCAAAAGATTGAGATTGCGTTTTCCTCTCGGCAGTCCTTTGTCCTGTCCATAACCAGGAGGAATCTGGCCCAGTAGTGATGTACTGTTTCAGCGGGCTCTTGCCGTATTAGAGATAGATCGCATATGTCTGGGCGGGTGGGTGGACTAAATTCCGGATCCCTACCCATCTTGGGGCTTAAAGGCCGAGGAGTTTCCGAATTTGGAAGCTTGGATTGCTGGACACGATCCAGCGAGTCCGGAACGATGCATGATTTTAAGTTCAATGCTCGATCGAAGTCCATCCCTCCGCGGAAATCCGGCATGGAGGGTTTGGGAATCCGGACGTGACTAGTTTTCAATATAGGCGAAGAGTCGCCGCATTGCTCCTCTACCACTGCGACATGGTGGGTGGCCTGGGGAGAGTTAATCTCTCTCAGATCGGTTTTAAACCCAATCTGATTGTAGTCTGTAGCGACTCCCAGGGCGGCGATGTGATCCGAGAGCTCGTTAACAGACGAGAGCTCTATTGGATCCAACTGCTCGGCGGATTCCGAGCTGACGCGAAGATTGCTTTTGACGACTTGAGAAGTCATTGTCGAAGCAGTGGCCGGACAGGCGGTCATAAGAAAACCACCTAGCCGGATAGTTTGGCCGGTGGCCAAGGCCCCTTTGGCGAAAATACCGTCTTTGAAGACGGGTGGAGGCATCCTTCCTATCGGTGACGACACAGAGGAACTCTCAATGAAAGCACCAATGTCGGTGTCAAAACCGGCGGATCTCGGGTAGGGGGTCCCGAACTGTGCGTCTAGGCGGATGGTAACAGGAGACAAGGGACACGATGTTTTACCCAGGTTCGGGCCCTCTCGATGGAGGTAAAACCCTACGTCCTGCTTGATTAATATTGATGATATGGGTAGTACAAGAGTGGATCTACCACGAGATCAAGGAGGCTAAACCCTAAAGATAGCCTATGGTATGATTGTTGTAATGTATGTTGTTCTACGGACTAAAGCCCTCCGGTTTATATAGACACCGGAGGAGGCTAGGGTTACACAGAGTCAGTTACAATGGTAGGAGATCTACATATCCGTATCGCCAAGCTTGCCTTCCACGCCAAGGAAAGTCCCATCCGGACACGGGACGGAGTCTTCAATCTTGTATCATCGTAGTCTTGGAGTCCGGCGGACGATGATAGTCCGGCTGTCCGGACACCCCCTAGTACAGGACTCCCTCAGCAATCTTATAGACCGATGAGCTGCTCGGCTTGAATAGGCCGTTTGTGCTTCGACTGCTAGTGCCGCCATGTATTCTTCTGAACGAACAGAGCGCTCCGTATTTCCGCTGACCGTGATGATACCACGTGGCCTAGGCATTTTGATTTTTAGATAAGCATAATGCGGGACTGCATTAGAACGGGCGAAGGCCGTTCTTCCGAGTAGTGCATGATAGCCACTTCAGAACGGAGCAATGTCGAAGATTAGTTCTTCGCTTCAAAAGTTGTCGGGTGAGCCGAATACAACATCCAATGTTAGAGAGCCCATGCAGCGGGCTTCCACTCCCGGTATAAGTTCTTTAAAGGTAGTGTCGCTTGGCTTGATTCTTGACAGGTCTATCCCCATCTTGCGGACAGTGTCCTGATATATCCGATTGAGACTATTGCCGCCGTCCATGAGGACTCGAGTGAGGTGGTTGCTACGTCTTGAGCTTGCGTTGGTTTTCCTTGAAGAGGAAAGGGTGATGCAGCAATAGTACTGTAAGTATTTCCCTCAGTTTTTGCGAACCAATGTATCAATCCAGTAGGAGGCTCCTCAAAAGTCCCACGCACCTACACAAACAAACAAAGAACTCGCAACCAATGCAATAAAGGGGTTGTCAATCCCTTCACGTCCACTTGCGAAAGTGAGATCTGATAGAGATAGTATGATAAGATAAATATATTTTTGGTATTTTATAATATAGATGCGAAAAGTAAAGATGCAAATAAAAGTAGATTGAAAGCTTATATGATAAAAGATAGACCCAGGGGGCCATAGGTTTCACTAGTGGCTTCTCTCAAGATAGCATAAGTATTACGGTGGGTGAACAAATTACTGTCGAGCAATTGATAGAAAAGTGAATAATTATGAGATTATCTAGGCATGATCATGTATATAGGCATCACGTCCGTGACAAGTAGACCGACTCCTGCCTGCATCTACTACTATTACTCCACACATAGACCGCTATCCAGCATGCATCTAGAGTATTAAGTTCATAAGAACAGAGTAACGCATTAAGAAAGATGACATGATGTAGAGGGATAAACTCAAGCAATACGATATAAACCCCATCTTTTTATCCTCGATGGCAACAATACAATACGTGCCTTGCAACCCTTTCTGTCACTGGGTAAGGACACCGTAAGATTGAACCCAAAGCTAATCACTTCTCCCATGGCAAGAAAGATCCATCTAGTAAGCCAAACCAAACTGATAATTTGAAGAGACTTGCAAAGATAACTCAATCATACATAAAAGAATTCAGAGAAGATTCAAATATTTCTCATAGATAAACTTGATCATAAACCCATAATTCATCGGATCTCGACAAACACACCGCAAAAAGAGTTACATCGAATAGATCTCAACAAGAGAGGGGGAGAACATGGTATTGAGATCCAAAAAGAGAGAAGAAGCCATCTAGCTAATAACTATGGACCTGAAGGTATGTGGTAAACTACTCACAACTCATCGGAGGTGCTATGGTGTTGATGTAGAAGCCCTCCATGGTCGATTCCCCCTCCGGCGGAGCACCGACGAAGGCTCCAAGATGGGATCTCGCGGATACAGAAGGTCACGGCGGTGGAAATTGTTTTTCGTTGGCTCCCCGGATGTTTTCGGGGTACATGGGTATATATAGGAGGAAGAAGTACGTCGGTGGCCGCCCGAGGGGCCCAGGAGACAGGGGCGCGCCTAGAGGGGGTGGGCGCGCCCTCCTATCTCCTGGCCGCCTCGATTGCTTCTTGACTTCCACTCCAAGTCCTCTGGATCACGTTCATTCCAAAAATCACGCTCCCGAAGGTTTCATTTTGTTTGGACTCCATTTGATATTCCTTTTCTTCGAAATACTGAAATAGGCAAAAAACAGCAATACGGGTTGGGCCTCCGGTTAGTAGGTTAGTCCCAAAAATGATATAAATGTGTAAAACAAAGCACATAAACATCCAAAAGGGGTAATATAATAGCATGGAACAATAAAAATTATAGATACGTTGGAGACGTATCAGTGGTATCCATCGATTATTGGGTCGAGCACTAGGGCAGTCGAACCCCCGTGACAGATACTAGTCAGATGATCCCTGCGATCAAAGGTGATCGGGCAGGCCGACCATGGGTTGAATTTGGGGGCGACGGGCTCAACGGCATAGACATCTCGGAGTGCGCGTTTGTGCCCCCTCTTTGGGATGTGAGTGACATAGATCATGTTCACTATTTTGATCTCCGGTGGAAATTTCTTTTGTCCCCCTGTGTTCGGCTGGTGAGGTTCGTCCTCGTCTTCGCTCTGAGGTTCCTTCCCTTTGTGTTCGGCATTCAGTTTGTCGGCCTGCTTGAAGACCCAACATTCTCTGTTGGTATGATTGGCTGGTTTATCAGGAGTGCCGTGGATCTGGCAGGGCCTGTCTAGAATTTTATCCAGGTTGGATGGACTGTCTTTGTTGCCTTTAAATGGATTCTTCCGTTGACCGGGTCTGGAGCCCCGGAATCCGGCGTTTACCACTGTATTGTCTGGGCTTTCTTCATTATTCTGACATTTGTTTTTGTTGCATCGTGGTTTTCCATTGCCATCCCTGACTTTGGATGTGTCGGGGTCGCTGGTGTTGCTACGGGCCAACCAGCTGTCCTCACCCGCGCAAAAGCAGGTTATTAATGTAGTTAAGGCTGCCATTGTTCTTGGATTTTCCTGGCCAGTGTGCCTGGCTAGCCATTCGTCCTGGACACTGTGTTTTAAGGCAGCTAGGGCTTCGGCATCCGGACAGTCGACGATTTGGTTCTTCTTAGTGAGAAACTAGTTCCAAAGCTTATGGGATGATTCTCCGGGTTGTTGAATTATGTGACTTAGATCGTCTGCATCCGGTGGGCGGACATAGGTCCCTTGGAAATTGGCCCGAAAAGCATCCTCAAGTTCTTCCCAGCTTCCAATGGAATTTTCGGGGAGGCTTTTTAGCCAGTGCCGAGCTGGTCCTTTTAGCTTGAGGGGTAAATATTTGATGGCGTGGAGATCATCTCCGTGAGCCATGTGGGTATGAAGAATAAAGTCTTCAACCCAAACCGCAGGGTCCGTCGTTCCATCATATGCCTCGATGTTCACGGGCTTGAACCCTTCTGGAAAATTGTGTTCCAGCACCTCATCAGTGAAGCACAGGGGGTGTGCGGCACCCCTGTATCTGGCTGTGTCATGGATTGGGTCCGACGGTTGTAGTGTTCGGTATTGGTTCCGAGCCGGTAAATGACCGGTATATTTGGTTTGAAAATCATGATCCTGTGTAGGAGCACGTTCCCTGGATCCATAGATGGACCTGGTTTTCCAGCCTTTTTGTCCAGGCCCTCACGTAGATCGTCTTTTTGGTCCTGGGCCGCAACCTTCCTTCCTTTAAGGGGAGGGGGTGCGGGCTTGTGTACGGCATTGCTAGCCGCTCTGTCTCGAACACGAGGTGGTCGGTCCGGCCTGTCGGTCGTATTGTTCTTCGGCAGTATAGGCGCAATAGCCTCGTCGTTGAATTTGGGCAGCAACTTACGTTTAGGACAGCTCTTTGTTTGGCGATTAACACCGTATTTTTCCTCAGCGTCTAGCACTTTGTTCCATCTGTCGTTAAGCGTATCCTGTGCGGCTTTAAGCCGCTGTTTCTGCTTGTTCAGGCTCCTTGCAGTGGCGATAAGCCTTTGGTGGAGGCGTTCTTGTTCTAACGGTTCTTCTGGGATGACGAACTCGTCGTCGCCCAGGCTGATCTCCTCTTCGGAGATAGGTTGCTAATTGTTATCTTTGGCGTCACTGTGGTCGAACAACATCTCCGAACTGTGTTCTCCATCCTCCCGCACGCCCTGCTCCAACGCTGGGTCTGCGGGGTCCTCGACTTGGTTCAGATTATCATCATCGTCCGTGACAATGTTGTTGTTTTTCCTTTTGCCGGATCGAGGTCGGGGCTTGGGAGACCGGTGCTTAGGAGGTTCATCGACAGGCATGCTGTTATCACCGTCGGCCTCATTCTCCTTAGGTGTGTCCACCATATATATATTGTATGACGATGTAGCTGTCCATTGGCCTAAAGGTGGTGGTTTTTGTGCCTACTCCTCTTCGGCATCGTCGTCCATACCGTCGATGTCCTTGGAGCCGTAATCGAGCGTGTCGTTTAAGTCCTCGATGGTGGCAATGAAGTGGGTGGTGGGTGGGAAACGAAGTTCTTTGTGGTCCGCTTCCCATTCGAGCCGGACATAGTTCGGCCGAGAGTTCCATGACAAGGAGAGGGATTTCAATGAGTTTAACACATTGCCAAAAGGCGAGTGCTGGTAGATGTCCGCGGAGCTAAACTCCAAGACTGGTGCCCAATCAGGTTCGATGGACGTGGATGCATGCGGTCCGGAACCCATAGCCGGATACGAGTCCGAGGTTCCGGTGACACAAGCCTAGTTCGATGTTGGGTCTGTGTGCGGCTCGAGCACCGCTGAGTCTACGGCCTCTGTGACGGGGTTAAGCTTCCCGTCTTCGGACGATGCAGTCCGCTCTGGCTCTAGGGACAGGGCGGTCACAAGCGCTATCTCCTGCGTGCAGCCAGATGACAGATCTAGGTCATGTTCATTGTGGTGGCCCGGGACAGCTGTCATGGGCTCGAACCCGTCGAAGATCAAGTCTCCACGGATATCGGCCACAAAATTAAGGCTTCCAAATCTGACCTAATGGCCAGGGGCGTAACTATCGATCTGCTCTAGATGACCAAGCAAGTTGGCCCGTAGTGCGAAGCTGCCGAATACGAAGATCTGTCCGGGGAGAAAGATCCCCCCTGGACTGCATTGTTGTAAATGATTGATGGAGCCATCAAGCCTTATGATGACGGCGCAGCGGAACTCTTAATGAAAGCACCAATGTCGGTGTTAAAACTGGCGGATCTCGGGTAGGGGGTCCCGAACTGTGCGTCTAAGGCTGATGGTAATAGGAGGCATGGGACACAATGTTTACCTAGGTTTGGGCCCTCTCTATGGAGGTAATACCCTACTTCCTGCTTGATTGATCTTGATGAATATGAGTATTACAAGAGTTGATCTACCACAAGATCGTAATGGCTAAACCCTAAAAGTCTAGCCTATGAGATTATGATTGTTGTGGCTAAACCCTAGAAGTCTAAATCCTCTAGTTTATACAGACACCGGGAGGAGCTAGGGTTGTACAAAGTCGGTTACGGAGAAAGGAATCTACATATCCGAATCGCCAAGCTTGCCTCCCATGCAAAGGAGAGTCCCATCCGGACACGGGATGAAGTATACAGTCCGGCTGTCCGAGGACCCCTTAGTCCAGGACTCCCTCAGTTTTGGTCGTGGTCGATGAGATCTGACTTGGCAATTGAGGATCCCAAGCCGCCGCCGTAGAACGTGTCCTTCAGAAATGACAAAATGGGCTCGATGGCGTATAAGGATCGCAAATCCTTGACCGCTTGGCGGAGGAGAACAGCGGCAGGGCCATAGAAGAGATCAACAGCGGTTGAACCATAGGGGTTGGGGATGGACCGCTTAACCTGTGACATGGCCCGCGTGAAGTCGTTGTTGTCGATGAGCTTGATGTTGTAGCCAGCTTTCCTGAGATAAAGTAATATGCAAGCCCGCTGACATGAAGCCTTCGACATGTCAACATAGTCAATGTCTTCGCCGGCTTTCGCAGCAACGTGTTGCTCCGGGATCGACAGGTCGGGGCAAACGGCGGCCACCTCACCAACGTCCGCCGGAGAGGCCATGATAAACCTCTTCTTGAACAAACTCTCATCGGGATCTCTGGGATACGTGGTCGAGCTTAGGCTATGACATTCTGGAGCAGGGGTGTGGATCTGGTGGGGAGGGGCACCGGAGGCCTCATCTAAAAACTCAGGGGAGTGGGGGCGGCGGTATGGGAATCGCTGGGTAACCTGAACTTTATTATCTAAGCTAGGAGGAACGGGCAGACCGACATGGGTTGGCGGCGGTGCCGACGGCGGCGGCGGCGGCGGCCGCGAGCTAGGGTTCGAGGGGAGAGGGGGTTGGGTGGGGGACTGTGGAGAGGGGGTGGTGTTTGAGGACACACCACGGCTACTGAAAATTTTAGTAATGGTGGGTGGAGATGGTGGTGGACGAGAGAGGGCGACGGTTCAAATGCCTCGGCTACTGCAATTTTACTATAAGGTCGGTGCTAGAGGAGTGTGGGCGACTACTGAAGTACGACGGCTACTAAAATTTGGGTAAAAGAATTGATGCGGGGTGGGAGTGCCCAAGATCGCGCACGGTCCAATAAGAATATGCGTGGATGTAATAACGAAAAGTGGCGGAACTGCCAATTTTTGCAACGCTCAAGGCGGGTAGTTTGTTTTTGTATTTCTAGCTAGCTGGTCTATCACACATGGTTCGTCCTAATTTCTAAATAAACTTACCTGCCTTTAGCTTGCGTAGTCATGGTGATTTCACAGCGCACTTGCATCGCACAGGGTTAAGCCAATACCTCCACCCTTTGCTCGCTCTTGCACAGTCGTGGTGATTTTACAGCGCGCTTGCATCGCACACGGTTGAGCCAGTACCTCCACCTTTTCTCGCACTTGGGCAGTCGTCGTGATTCACAACGCACTTGCATCGCACACGCTTAAGACATTATACCCATGTCTGTTGAGCGTCATTAGAGTCTTTGCAGCAAAAAAACGTTAGAGAGGGTCAGAAGACAGCCACACCATCACGTGTCCCAAATATATATGAGTGAAAAGGGTGGTCTGTGATGTTCAAAATTCCAATGCACAACTTTGACCGCGCGGGCCCACGGTTGGGCACGTCCTCAAAGATCGATGAGAGGGCCAGAAGTCAAGAACCACCTAGAAGTGGCCAAATATATGTAGGGATATTGGGTGTGATGTTTAAAACTTTAAATACACAATGCACAACTTTGGTGGCACCTGCCTCGCAAACCCGAAAGCACCCTTGGATATATCTATAATGACATAATGTCGTAGCTAGCTAGGATGCTTGGCCCACCACCTCCCACTTCGTGTCAGCGGGGCGGATGCACATAATGATACTTTGGTCATACATTCATGTCGCCATAACCTACCATAAGACGGGCCAATGAATCTATCGTCTGGTCAAACGACAACTGTTGTTGTCGATAAACCGCTTGGGCCAATAGATTGAACCATCATAAAAATTGCATGAGAGGGACCACAAAACCAGCACGTCTTGCATGCGGCCCAAAATAATGTACGTTGTAAGGGGTGATGTGTGCTTTCAACATAGAGTAATGTACAATTTAGATGTGGTTTCTACCTCCTGATACACACAACAACCATGAAGGCAAGGTAGTTAAGGATGAGATACGCAGGGTACGATGTAGGTCGAACCCAGCAATCCGAGCATGTGGGAGGGAATCCTGACAACGCATGAGCTCGAGCTTTCGTTGAACGACATGTGATGGTGACCGGCCCTAACACGAAATAGGACGAATCCATTCATGGCCAACACATACCCCTCGTTATCGGTCAAATGGATGATATATATACACTCGGGGAGCCCACGGATATGCGTGTCATCACAAAAAACTGCACAAGGGAGACGTGGTCGATCAGAAGACCACGTACACACTGCATGCGGCCTGAAAATATGTATGGGTACGGTAGTGTGCGATGTGTTTAAATCCCGAATGAACAACTTCGATGGGCCACCAACTAAACTACAAACCGAACACTGTACCCGACTCCAAGCCTGGTTTAATAAGTACGATGTCGGTTTCTCAACTTCGAGGCAGGGGGGTCGTCCCACGCATGTGCTCAAACTTTATTTGGTCTAGCATGGCACACATATCAATAGGAAAGCATCATGGTCAAACCCTTCTCGTTGTTGGGTCAAAGGGATAGATTGTGTGGGGGCCCCCTCATTGTCGGTAAAGGATAATATATATACCTCGGGGAGCCCACAGATATGTACAACATCTATAAACCGCACAAGGGAGACATGCTCGATTAGAACACCCTGCCCCCTATACCCTGCATGCGACCTGAAAAAGGTTTATATAATCACCATGACAGGTCACTACAGAGTCAATCATTCTTTAATTTTTTAGAGCAAAAAACAACCTATAAAAACATAGTCTACAAATTAGCAAAACAAGGATCCCAAGGTTTATATAATCACCATGACAGGTCACTATAGAGTCAATCATTCTTTAAATTTTTAGAGCAAAAAATGACCTATAAAAACATAGTCTACAAATTAGCAAAACAAGGATCCCAAGGTTTATATAATCACCATGACAGGTCACTATAAAGATATATATCTCTTTATCTCCATAATGACCGTGTCATGGTGATTAAATGAAGCTTGAGATATGCAAATTCCCATCGGGTCACCCATCCATGGACTACTCCAGCCTGAGCACGCTTAAGCTCTGCGTTCTATTCGACTAGGCTAGCGGATGGGAAGCCGCACCTTGATGATAGCAATTGCCTCCTTGCCTTTAAGGAGTTTCACACTGGTCACCCTATGGGACCTACTCCCTCTTATCATGCACATTTGTTCTTTTAGAAACTGTGTGCGATATTTACATGGCCGGTGTGTCGCCGCCTAGCCTTCAATGAGCACTAACACTGGTAGAGGGAAAACAATGGGAGAAGAGCCGGGAAACTGATAAGAGGAGTGGCGGGAAACGGTAGCCTGTTTAGAAAACATAGTAGAGAAGGAAGCCTGAGCTCGCACGACGCATGCGCACAGTGCTTACCCATGTACTGCATGTGCTGTCGAAAGGGCTGAGGGTTGCCGTTTGGTCTGGGAGCAACCAACGGTGCAGACATACGATCTGTGGGGTTTGGGTTCTGGCCAATCAGAACGCACGACTCAGATCACGCACGCAGTAGGGGGAGGGGGCATCGGCCATGGTTTGGTAGGCACACGGCTTTCATGAGTGAACCATGTGCTATTTGAATACATTTCATGAGAAGAATCTCGGTTTTTAAATCCCCGTAAATCCAAAACTCACCCAAAAATCGTGAAACTTAGCATGGCGTCACGACATGGCACGTATGTGTCGAGGAATTTTTTTTGTTCATTTTGGCTCAAGTTTTATTACAAGCGCTTACAAGCCGGAGATTCTCTCAAAGAAGCCTCGTGGTTCCGATAGGGAAACGTGCCCCCTTGTGGGCGAAATGATAATCACCGCCTCTTTTCGCCTTGTGTTTTCTTCTACAGGCAACATGGAACGACAAGATATCTGTGCTAAAATTTAAACTTATTGAGGGTTCGTTTGGCCTTTTTATACACTAATTGAGTTTCCTAGGCATTTAATGTCCATAATTCAAATCTGAACGTCAAATACAAGCTCCGGTTCACCAAAATGGCTAGAAAAATTATACATGTGTACTTGGGTGCATGTTTAGGTCCCATGCCAGGAATGGGAACGTATTACAACCGTACCGACATCCTGGCTCGTCCTCAAACATTTAGAATCTCGCTTTTTACATCCCCGTAAATCCTAAACTCACAAGAAAGTCATGAAAGTTGGCATGGTGTCACGTCATGGCACATATATGTCGTGGTAAAAATGTTGTCCAATTTGGGTCAAGCTTTATTACAAACCTCTAACAAACCAGAGCTTCTCTCAAAGAAGCCTTGTGGTTCCGATAGGGAGACGTGTTCCCCTTGTGGACGAAACATAATCACTACCTCTTTTCGCTGTGTATTTTCTTCTACGGGCAACATGGAACGACATGATATCTGTGCTGAAATTTAAACTTATTCAGGGTTCGTTTGGCCTTTTATACACTAATTGAGTTTCCTAGGCATTTAATGTCCATAATTTAAATCTGAACTTCAAATACATGCTCCAGTTCACCAAAATGGCTAAAAAAATTAGACATGTGTCCTTGGGTGCATGTTTAGGTCCCATGCCAGGAATGGGAACGAATTACAACCGTACTAGCATCCTGAATCATCCTCAAACATTTGGAATCTCGGTTTCTAAATCTTCGCAAATTCTGAACTCACCAGAAAGTCATGAAAGTTGGCATGATGTCACGTCATGGCGCATATATGTCGTGGTAAAACATTGTCCAATTTGGGTCAAGCTTTATTACAAACCTCTTACAAACCGAAGCTTCTCTCAAAGAAGCCTCATGGTTCCGATAGGGAAACGTGTTCCCCTTGTGGCGAAACATAATCACTGCCTCTTTTCGCCTTGTATTTTCTTCTACGGGCAACATGGAACAACAGGATATCCATGCTGAAATTTAAACTTATTCATGGTTCGTTTGGCCTTTTTATACACTAATTGAGTTTCCTAGGCATTTAATGTCCATAATTCAAATATGAACTACAAATACATGCTCAGTTCACCAAAATGGCTAGAAAAATTATACATGTGTCCTTGGGTGCATGTTTAGCTCCTATGCCAGGAATGGGAATGAATTACAACTGTACCGGCGTCCTAGCTCATCCTCAAACATTTGGAATCTCGGTTTTTAACTCCCCATAATCCAAAACTCACGAGAAAGTCATCAGAGGTGGCATGGTGTCACGTCATGGCACATATATGTCGTGGTAAAAACATTGCCAATTTGGGTCAAGCTTTATTACAAACCTCTTACAAACCGGAGCCTGTCGCAAGAACCCTTGTGGTTTTGATAGGGAAATGTGTCCCCTTGTGGGCCAAACGATAATATATCCCTCTTCTAGCCTCGTATTTTCTTCTACACGCAACACGGAACAATGGGAGATTCTCACTGAACTTTGAAATTATTCAGGGTTCGTTTGTCCTTTTTTTATTCATTAATTGAGTTTTCTAGGAATTTAATGTCCATAATTCGAATCCAAACTACAAATACATGCTCCAGTGCACCAAAATGGCTAGAAAAAACATACAAGTGTCCTTGGGGTGCATGTTTAGGTCACGTGGAACGAATGGGAATGAATTCAGCCGTCTCGCCGTCTTGGCTTGGCCACAAACATTATGAATCTCGGTTTATAAATCTCTGTAAATCCAAAACTCGCCAGGAAATCATGAAACTTGGCAGGGTGTCACTACATGGTACATATAATTGTCCAATTTGGGCGAAGCTATATTACAAGCCTCTTACAAACCGAAGCTTCTCGCAACCCTCGTGGTTCCGGTGGGTGAAACGATAATCGCCGCATCTTCTCGCCCTGAACTTTGTTTTCTACAGGCAATATAGAATAACAGGAGTGTCATGCTGAAATTTGAAACTATTCAGGGTTCGTTTGGCCGTTGTATATATTATTTAAGTTTTCTACGCATTTAATATAGTCCATACAAATTTGAACTACAAGCACATGCTCAAGAGAAGCAAAATGGGTGGGAAATCGTACATGTGTCATTGGGTGCATGTAGGTCTCATTTAAGGAGTGGGAATGAATTACAAACTTCTCGTCATCCTGAAACATTGAGAATCTCAGTTTTTAAATCCCAGTAAATCAAAAACTCACCCAAAAAACATGAAACTTGGCATGGTTTCATGACATGGCACATATATGTCGTGGTAAAAAAAATCGTCCTGTTTGAGAAGAGGTGCCCACATTAGTAGCCAGCAAAGTCCTTTTTGAAACAAATAGCTGACACATTAATATCGCAAATGGTTGTATTATATGAACCGTGTCAAAATTTAACCATACTCGGTGGCGTGCGTGCAGTTGTTTGATTAGACGAGATAAGCGCGAGAAGTCCGCCGTGCAGGCTCGACGGGACGCGTGCGAGCAGTCCGTCGCGCAGGCTCGATGGGACGCGTGCATCCTGTCCACCTCGCAGGCTCGACGGGACACGTGCGAGCAGCAAGGCCACCCATGCTCACCGAGAAGCGAGCTCTTTGACGTCCATGCACCAGCCACCGCCCCCTCGCTCACAACTTCTCCATTAATGGGTTAATTAAAGCACCTGGACGCAGAGTGTTTGCTTGTGATCCCATGGTAACATTTGCTTTGTTCATGTTTTCAACTCGTATTGCGCCCTAATTTAAATTGCCACATAGGGAAACGGATAATACGATGACAAATAAAATGACAACGGATAATACGACGACAATACAATGGCGCAGATAATAATTGTCTTACATATTTTGGATAATTTTAAATGCCACATGCAGCAAAGCCCGGAAGACACGGGGCAAGAGAAGAAGGAAATCGCAGGCAACAATATGGGTCGCTACTGTCTCTACTCTTCGATGGATCGTCGGGCGACGACATCCTCCAGCTCCTTCTTCAATTCCTCACGACTTTTGGAAGCAGCCATGAATTCCTCCACCTCCTGCTCGCGCTCGATCCGGAGCTTCCTCAAGTCACCCATCAGTTCCTCGAGGACCGCTGCCAGCGTCGTCCTTCGAGGCACTGCTCTGCTCATGCAGCATCTTCCAGTCGGCGACCTCCTCCTCCTTCTTGGCGAGTGCCTTGAGGAGCTTCGCATTGCCACCCATGATTTGTTCGACGAGGCCGGTCGCCTTGTGATGACCAACAAGTATAGGGGATCGCAACAGTTTTCAAGGGTAGAGTATTCAACCCAAATTTATTGATTCGACACAAGGGGAGCCAAAGAATATTCTCAAGTATTAGCAGCTGAGTTGTCAATTCAACCACACCTGGAAACTTAGTATCTGCAGCAAAGTGTTTAGTAGCAAAGTAATATGATAGTTGTGGTAACGGTAACAAAAGTAAAGACAGTAAAATTAATGTTTTTGGTATTTTGTAGAGATTATAACAGTAGAACCGGAAAAGTAAATAAGTGTAAACCAATATGTGGAAAACTCGTAGGCACCGGATTAGCGATGGATAATTATGCCGGATGTGGTTCATCATGTAGCAGTCATAACATAGGGTGACACAGAACTAGCTCCAGTTCATCAATGTAATGTAGGCATGTATTCCGTATATAGTCATACGTGCTTATGGAAAATAACTTGCATGACATCTTTTGTCCTACCCTCCCGTGGCAGCGGGGTCCTATTGGAAACTAAGGGATATTAAGGCCTCCTTTTAATAGAGAACCGGAACAAAGCATTAGCACATAGTGAATACATGAACTCCTCAAACTATGGTCATCACCGGGAGTGGTCCCGATTATTGTCCCTTTGGGGTTGCCGGATCATAACACATAGTAGGTGACTATAGACTTGCAAGATAGGATCTAGAACACACATATATTCATGAAAACATAATAGGTTCAGATCTGAAATCATGGCACTCGGGCCCTAGTGACAAGCATTAAGCATAGCAAAGTCATAGCAACATCAATCTCAGAACATAATGGATACTAGGGATCAAACCCTAACAAAACTAACTCGATTACATGATAAATCTCATCCAACCCATCACCGTCCAGCAAGCCTACGATGCAATTACTCACGCACGGCGGTGAGCATCATGAAATTGATGATGGAGGATGGTTGATGATGACGACAGCGACGAATCCCCCTCTCTGGAGCCCTGAACGGACTCCAGATAAGCCCTCCCGAGAGAGATTAGGGCTTGGCGGCGGCTCCGTATCGTAAAACGCGATGATTTCTTCTCTCTGATTTTTTTCTTTCCGAAAGCCAATATATGGAGTTGGAGTTGGCGTCGGAGGGCCACCAGGGGGCCCATGAGGTAGGGGGGCGCACCCCCCACCCTCGTGAGCAGGGTGTGGGCCCCCTGGTCTTCATCTTTTGTGAGGATTTTTCTTTATTTTTTCTAAGGTGTTCCGTGGAGTTTCAGGACATTCCGAGGATTTTTATTTTCTACACAAAAAACAACACCATGGCAGTTCTGCTGAAAACAGCATCAGTCCGGGTTAGTTCTATTCAAATCATACAAGTTAGAGTCCAAAACAAGGGCAAAAGTGTTTGGAAAAGTAGATACGATGGAGACGTATCAACTTCCCCAAGCTTAAACCCTTGCTTGTCCTCAAGAAATTCAGTTGACAAACTAAAAGAGAAAAAGAAAAACTTTTACAAACTCTGTTTGCTCTTGTTGTTGTAAACATGAAAAGTCAGCATTCAAGTCTCAGCAGTTATTATGAACTAACCATACTCACAATGACACGTAGGTCTCACAATTACTCATATCAATAGCATAATCAGCTAGCGAGCTATAATAGCAAAACTCGGATGACAACACTTTCTCAAAATAATCATAACATGATATAGCAAAATGGTATCTCGCTAGCCCTTTCTGAGACCGCAAAACATAAATGCAGAGCACCTTTAAAGATCAAGGACTGACTAAACATTGTAATTCATGGTAAAAGAGATCCAGTTAAGTCATACCCAATATAAACCAATAATAATGAATGCAAACGACAGTGTGCTCTCCAGCGGGTGCTTTTTAATAAGAAGGGTGATGGCTCAACATAAAAGTAAATAGATAGGCCCTTCGCAGAGGGAAGCAGGGATTTGTAGAGGTGCCAGAGCTCGATTTTGAAATAGAGATAAATTATATTTTGAGCGGCATACTCTCATTGTCAACATAACAACTAAAAGACGACGATATCTTCCATGCTAAACAGATTATAGGTGGTTCCCAAACAGAATGGTAAAGTTTATACTCCCCTTCCTCCACAAGCATCAATCCATGGCTTGCTCGAAACAACGAGTGCATCCAACATTCAACGGGTCCCAAGGGGAGTTTTGTTTGCAGTTATTTTGATTTAGTTTGCACAAAGCATGGGACTAGGCATCCCGGATACTAGCCATTTTCTCGTGAATGAGGAGCGGAGTCCACTCCTCTTGAGAATAACCCGCCTAACACGGAAGATAAGGGCAGCTCTAGTTGACATATGAGCTATTCGAGCATGCAAAACAGAATGTTTATTTGAAGGTTTAGAGTTTGGCACATACAAATTTACTTGGAACGGCAGGTAAATACCGCATATAGGTAGGTATAGTGGACTCATATGGAATAACTTTGGGGTTTAAGGAGTTTGGATGCACAAGCAGTATTCCCGCTTAGTACAGGTGAAGGCTAGCAAAAGACTGGGAAGCGACCAACTGAGAGAGCGACAACAGTCATAAACATGCATTAAAATTAATTCACACTGAGTACAAGCATGAGTAGGATATAATCCACCATGAACATAAATATCATGAAGGCTATGTTGATTGGATTCAACTACATGCATGAACATGTGCCAAGTCGAGTCACTCAATTCATTTAAAGGAGGATACCACCCCATCATACCACATCATAATCATTCTAATAGCATGTTGGCACGCAAGGTAAACCATTATAACTCATAGCTAATCAAGCATGGCACAAGCAACTATAATCTCTAAATGTCATTGCAAATATGTTTACTTCATAATAGCTGAATCAGGAACGATGAATCATCATATTTACAAAAACAAGAGAGTTCGAGTTCATACCAGCTTTTCTCTTCTCAATAAGTCCATCATATATCATCATTATTGCCTTTCACTTGCACGACTGAATGGTGTGTATAATAATAAGAGTGCACGTGCATTGGACTAAGCTGGAATCTGCAAGCATTCAACTCAAGAGAGAAGACAAGTAATATGGGCTCTAAGTTAAATAAACAATCAGGCATATAAGAGCCACTAAGCATTTTCAATATGGTCTTCTCGACCCCCAAAGAAAGGAAAAGAAATAAAACTATTTACACGGGAAAGCTCCCAACAAGTAAAAAGAAGAACGGGAAATATTTCTGGGTTTTCTTCTTAATTCTACTACAAGCATGAAAACTAAACTCACTAATTTTTTTTGGTTTTTCTTAAAGTTTATCAAACACATAAGAAGAAAGCGAGAAAAAGAAATTTAAACTAGCATGGATATTACAGTGAAAAAGTATGAGCACCGACATCTAGCAATAAGTGTGTGTAAACATGAATGTAATGTCGGTGGGAAATACGTACTCCCCCAAGCTTAGGCTTTTGGCCTAAGTTGGTCTATTGCCAGGGATGGCCTGGCGGATATCCGTAGGTGAAGCTGGGGTCGTATTGTGACGCAGCGGCTATCACCGCCTAAGCTGTAGCATGGAGCCAAGCAGCCTCCACTCTCCTTTGGTACTCATCTGCCTCCTCTCTGGTAATAATATATCTTCTTTTTGCCCGTGAATCAAAGAAAGCAGGAGCAGGAAGAGCAATATGGACTACACGACGTCTGTCAAAGATTAATCGATACTGGAGAGGTGGTTCAATCCTCTCAACAAACTGGTGGGAAACCATAGAATCAAAATCTAAATAAGAAGGGGGTAACTCCATGTCACCC
Organism: Triticum timopheevii; assembly: GCA_963921465.1. Classification (NCBI taxonomy): domain Eukaryota; kingdom Viridiplantae; phylum Streptophyta; class Magnoliopsida; order Poales; family Poaceae; genus Triticum; species Triticum timopheevii. The sequence continues at coordinate 572,197,383 of OY997270.1, forward strand.
TCACGAATGTCTACCTCAAGAAAATTAGCTAAGCGGGTTGCATAAATTCCTCCAAAGAAATCTCTGCTATGTCTATTCTGATGCAACCTGCGAGCTACAATGGCTCCCAAATGATAAGATTGGTCTCCTAACACAGCACTCCTGAGAATACTGAGATCAGGGACACACATGTGACATGCTTCATCCTTAGCATTTATACATCTTCCTATGAAGAGAGCAAAATAATGTATAGCAGGAAAGTGAATGCTCCCTATAGTGGCTTGTGTTATATCTTTAGATTCCCCCACAGTTATTCTAGCAAGAAAGTCTCTATATTCAGATTTAGGGGGATCCCTGACATTACCCCAAGATGGAAGTTTGCAAGCAGAAGTGAAATCCTCTAAGTCCATGGTATAAGATTTATCATAAAGGTCAAACATGACTAAAGGAGAATTACGCGAAGATGGAAACTCAAACCTCCTCACAAATGAACTTGTGAGATCATGATACTAGGGGCATTTGTCAGCTTCAAAGTCTTCAAGACCGGCGTTACTCAAATATGCGCTAAATTCTTCTTTGATTCCCACTTGATTCATAAAATTTTCCGACGGCCATTCACAGGGCTCACAGGAGCGTCTCTTGGTGGTTCCTCGTCAGCATCACGTATTACAAGCCTGGGACCTTGCTTCCTTGAAGGACCACCTTGGAACATCCTCCTAAGCATATTGTTTCCTCTGAAAAATTTCTGAAATTTTTTTAGTAACTTCAAATAAAAGTGAACCAACTTCAATAAAATTGATAGCAACAACTCCCACAAGTGCCTAGGGCCTATATCAAGCATTAGAACTACTTGGAACCATATAAATTTGTCATGCAAGCTCAAGAACATGGTCACCTATGCAGCACAAATTTGCAAAGAATAAAGCACTAGAACAAAAACTAATTGGACCAATGGAGGAGTCACATACCAAGGAACAATCTCCCCAAGCAGTTTTGCAAGAGGTGCTTTGAGCAAGGATATCGAAAATCACAGCAACGGGGGCTCGAACTCGTGCTTGAGTTGGTTTTTCGTGTTGGTGTGAGGCAGAAGAAGAAGATGGGTGCAGGAATAAGTGGTGGAGGGCCACCATGGGCCCACGAGGCAGGGGGCGCGCCCAGGGGAGTAGGGCGAGCCCTCCACCCTCGTGGCCAGGTGGCAGCTCCCCCCGCAGTAATTTTTGCACAGTAAATTCTCAAATATTCCCAAAAAATCATATTAAATTGGCATGGCATTCTGAGGACTTTTATTTTTGGGATATTTTTATATTGCACGGATAAGTCAGGAAACAGATAGAAAATATTATTTTACTTTATTTCTACTAAATAACAGAAAATATAAAGAGGGTACAGAAAGTTGTGCTTCTAGTTTCATCCATCTCGTGATCATCAAAATGAACCCACTAACAAGGTTGATCAAGTCTTGTTAACAAACTCATTCCGAATAATCCCGGAACCGGAGAAATTTCGAATGACACTAAGTTACCTCAACGGGGATATGAAAATCCCCAACAATAAGAATATCATACTTTTTCTTGACAGTAGGGAGAGGAAATTCGAAACCTCCAAATATAATCGATGGAACTTTTCCAATAGAGTTGATACTATAAACTTGTGGTTGTTTCCTCGGAAAATGTACCGTGTGCTCATTGCCATTAACATGAAAAGTGACATTGCCTTTGGTGCAATCAATAACAGCCCCTGCAGTATTAAGGAAAGGTCTTCCAAGAATAATAGACATACTATCATCCTCGGGAATATCAAGAATAACAAAGTCCGTTAAAATAGTAACGTTTGCAACCACAACAGGCACATCCTCACAAATACCGACAGGTATAGCAGTTGATTTATCAGCCATTTGCAAAGATATTTCAGTAGGTGTCAACTTATTCAAGTCAAGTCTTCGATATAAAGAGAGAGGCATAACACTAACACCGGCTCCAAGATCACATAAAGTAGTTTTAACATAAATTCTTTTAATGGAGCATGGTATAGTAGGTACTCCTGGATCTCCAAGTTTCTTTGGTATTCCACCCTTAAAAGTGTAATTAGCAAGCATGGTGGAAATTTCAGCTTCAGGTATCTTTCTTTTATTAGTGATAATATCCTTCATATACTTAGCATAAGGATTTGTTTTTAGCACATTAGTTAATCGCATACGCAAAAAGATGAGTCTAATCATTTCAGCAAAGCGCTCAAAATCCTCATCATCCTTTTTCTTGGATGGTTTCGGAGGAAAAGGCATGGGTTTCTGAACCCATGGTTCCCTTTCTTTACCATGTTTCCTAGCAACAAAGTCTCTTTTATCATAACGTTGATTCTTTGATTGTGGGTTATCAAGATCAACAGCAGGTTCAACTTCTACATCATTATCATTACTAGGTTGAGCATCAACATGAACATTATCATTAACATTATCACTAGGTTCATGTTCATCACCTGATTGTATTTCAGCATCAGAAACAGAGATATCATTTGGATTCTCGGGTGGCTCAGCGATAGGTTCACTAGAAGTTTGCAAAGTCCTATCATTTTTCTTTTTCTTCATCTTAGAAGAACTAGGTATATCAATATTGTTTCTCTGAGAATCTTGCTCGATTCTCTTAGGGTGGCCTTCAGGATACAAAGGTTCCTGAGTCATTCTACCAGTTCTAGTAGCCACTCTAATAGCATAATCATTTTTCTTGCTATTCATTTCATCAAGCACTTCTTTTTGAGCTTTAAGTACTTGTTCTACCTGAGTAGTAACCATAGAAGCATGTTTGCTAACAAGTTTAAGTTCACCTCTAATATCAGCCATATAATCACCCAAGCATTTAATCATAAAGGTATTCTATTTTAATTGTCTACCAAAATAATCATTAAAGTCATCTTGCTTAAACATAAAGTCATCAAACTCATCCAAGCACTGACTAGCAATTTTAGTAGGAGGGACTTCAGCTTTATCATATCTATAGAGAGAATTTACCTTTACTACCTGTGTCGGGATATCGGGAGGTTCTTCATTAAATAAGTAGTTGAGATCATATACTTCTTCAACAAGCGGTAAATTAAGACCATGTATTTCTTCAATAGGAGGTAAATTCTTAACATCTTCAGCTTTAATACCTTTTTCTTTCATAGATTTCTTTGCCTCTTGCATATCTTCGAGGCTGAGAAATAGAACACCTCTCTTCTTCGGAGTTGGTTTAGGAATAGGCTCAGTAATTGGCTCATGAACTGGCTCAGGAGGTAGCTCGGGAGGTGCCCAATTATTTTCATTAGCCAATTTCTGCGTCATCCGGTGTTCTTTCCCTGAAAAGAGAACCAGCACAACTATCCAGGTAATCTCTGGAAGCATTAGTTAGTCCATTATAAAAGATATCAAATATTTCAGGTTTCTTAAGAGGATGATCAGGCAAAGCATTAAGTAACTTGAGAAGCCTCCCCCAAGCTTGTGGGAGACTCTCTTCTTCAATTTGCACAAAATTGTATATTTTCCTCAAAGCAGCTTGTTTCTTATGAGCGGGGAAATATTTAGCAGAGAAGTAATAAATCATATCCTGGGGACTTTGCACACAACCAGGATCAAGAGAATTATACCATATCTTAGCATCACCCTTAATGAGAACGGAAATATCTTAAGTAAATAAAGGTAGTGCGATCTCTCATTATTAGTAAACAGGGCAGCTATATCATTTAACTTAGTAAGATGTGCCACAACAGTTTCAAATTCATAGCCATAAAAAGGATCAGATTCAACCAAAGTAATTATATCTGGATCAACAGAAAAATCATAATAGTCCTGATCAGGAACACAGATAGGTGAAGTAGCAAAAGCAGGGTCGGGTCTCATCCTATCTCTAAAAGATTCTTTACTCCATTTAATTAGCAACCTCTTAAGTTCATATCTATCCTGGAAAGCAAAAATAGTTGCAGAAGATTCAGCATCAAAAAGATAACCCTCAGGAATAGAAGGCATAGGTTCATCATCACTAACATCATCGTGTTCAGGTTCAATAATTTCTCTTTCTCTAGACCTAGCAATTTGCTCATCAAGATATTCACCAAGTGGCACAGTAGTATCAAGCATAGAAGTAGTTTCATCATAAGTATCATGCATAGCAGAAGTGGCATCATCAATAATATGCGACATATCAGAATCAATAGCAGTAGTAGGTTTAGGTGTCGCAAACTTACTCATAACAGAAGGAGAATCTAGTGCAAGGCTAGATGGCAGTTCCTTACCTCCCCTCGTAGTTGAGGGCAAAATAGTAGTTCGATCATCTTTCAAATTCTTCATAGTGTCCAGGAGATATAAATCCCAAGTGACTCAAAGAATAGAGCTATGCTCCCCGGCAACGGCGCCAGAAAATAGTCTTGATGACCCACAAGTATAGGGGATCGCAACAGTTTTCGAGGGTAGAGTATTCAACCCAAATTTATTGATTCGACACAAGGGGAGCCAAAGAATATTCTCAAGTATTAGCAGTTGAGTTGTCAATTCAACCACACCTGGAAACTTAGTATCTGCAGCAAAGTGTTTAGTAGCAAAGTAATATGATAGTGGTGGTAACGATAACAAAAGTAAAGACAGTAAAAGTAATGTTTTTGGTATCTTGTAGAGATTGTAACAGTAGCAACGGAAAAGTAAATAAGTGTAAACCAGTATGTGGAAAACTCGTAGGCACCGGATTAGCGATGGATAATTATGCCGGATGTGGTTCATCATGTAGCAGTCATAACATAGGGTGACACAGAACTAGCTCCAGTTCATCAATGTAATGTAGGCATGTATTCCGTACATAGTCATACGTGCCTATGGAAAAGAACTTGCATGACATCTTTTGTCCTACCCTCCCGTGGCAGCGGGGTCCTATTGGAAACTAAGGGATATTAAGGCCTCCTTTTAATAGAGAACCGGCACAAAGCATTAGCACATAGTGAATACATGAACTCCTCAAACTATGGTCATCACCGGGAGTGGTCCCGATTATTGTCACTTCGGGGTTGCCGGATCATAACACATAGTAGGTGACTATAGACTTGCAAGATAGGATCTAGAACACACATATATTCATGAAAACATAATAGGTTCAGATCTGAAATCATGGCACTCGGGCCCTAGTGACAAGCATTAAGCATAGCAAAGTCATAGCAACATCAATCTCAGAACATAATGGATACTAGGGATCAAACCCTAACAAAACTAACTCGATTACATGATAAATCTCATCCAACCCATCACCGTCCAGCAAGCCTACGATGCAATTACTCACGCATGGCGGTGAGCATCATGAAATTGGTGATGGAGGATGGTTGATGATGACGACGGCGACGAATCCCCCTCTCCGGAGCCCAGAACGGACTCCGGATCAGCCCTCCCAAGAGAGATTAGGGCTTGGCGGCGGCTCCGTATCGTAAAACGCGATGATTTCTTCTCTCTGATTTTTTTCTCCCCGAAAGCCAATATATGGAGTTGGAGTTGGCGTCGGAGGGCCACCAGGGGGCCCACGAGGTAGGGGGCGCGCCCCCACCCTCGTGAGCAGGGTGTGGGCCCTCTGGTCTTCATCTTTTGCGAGGATTTTTCTTTATTTTTTCTAAGGTGTTCCGTGGAGTTTTAGGACATTCCGAGGATTTTTATTTTCTGCACAAAAAACAACACCATGGCAGTTCTGCTGAAAACAGCGTCAGTCCGGGTTAGTTCTATTCAAATCATACAAGTTAGAGTCCAAAACAAGGGCAAAAGTGTTTGGAAAAGTAGATACGATGGAGACGTATCACCTTGTCAACCGAGGCATCGCTGATCTCGAGCAGCTTCATCAAGCCATCGATCAGCTCCTGCTGCTTAACGAGGCTAGCGAGAATGTCGTTGTTGCCGACCAGGGACTTCAGCAACGCCAGCTCGTCGCGATCGCTGACGCAGCGAGTGCGCTTATGAGAGCCCTCACATGCCCGTGAGAGCTCGTTCGAGGGCTCTGCGGCGCACCGGGACATCTCTGTTGCGACTGCAGCTTTGTGGCAGGACCTCTCTAGTGCTTCTGTGACTTTGGTCTTTGCTGCCTGGTTATATGTCCACCCGAAAAGCTTCCTACCGGTCATGGCAGAACGACTTGACAGGAAAGACCAGTTTTTTGGGTGATGAGGAGAGGAACTATGAAGTAATTTTCGAGTGGGTAGTTTTTATAGCCCGGTGCTAAGTGTGAACACATATTAGTTTGATCGGTGTGAACACATGTTAGTTTGATCTGTGTGAAAATATTTGCAATTACTTATTGCGTTGTAATCTGCAATGTGACGAGAAACAAAGTCAATATTTATTGATGGTTCTGGGCCTACAAAGCCCCATTTCTGTTGTTCTGTCTCATCGCAAATAGTTCGTTTAGATCAACCGTATGCCACGCATCGGAAGCCCGAAACGTGGGCCCTTGTTCTTGGATGTACATGTATGTGTCTGCCCACTATCACACACGGTCATGATATCACCATTGTGTCTCCACGGGGTGCCAGAAGGTTGAGCATGTGGTTGCTCGCCGTTGAGGCGGCCGCGGCGCACTCTGCTCGTGTCCGTCCGCGCGTTTTGCTCGCGTTTGAGGCGGCCGCTGCGCGCTTTGCTCTGGCGTCCCTACGCGCGCTCTGCTCGCTGTTAAGGCAAATTTACAATGGCAATGGTTAATAATTGTCTTACATATTCAGGTTAATTTAAAATGCCACATGCGGCATGGCACAAAACACTCACGACCTACTTATGCATACAATTATAATAAAATATAGGCTAAAAGGTTGAGCCAGTGGCCTTCCGACGACGGTCTTTACGGACTCCATGATCAGCATATCACCCTTGCGGCCGTTCATTATGTGTAACTTACTAATCATCGCACATGAGTACTCACAGACGCATCGTGTGCGATACTCCTAGCCACCGCAAGCAACTAGTTTGCATTTTTTTTAAGTTTTTTGTACGAACAGAATCGCACACGAACTTACTATAGGAACTGTCTGTGTTATAATTTCTCATCACAAACAGTTCATCCGAGTGGGCTGTTTGCTGTGTATCACACACATCTGGTTTACACGAATCGTTTGTATTCTTTTGGCTCATCGCAAATGCCGCATATCACACACATCTTGTTATGTTCAACCATTTCTGTTCTCTTGCCTAATCGAAGACAGTTTGTTCGAGTGAACCGTATGCCGTATATCACACACACCTTGGTCTGGTTGACCATTTCCGTTTCATTCCCTAATAGCACACAGTTCATCGAAGTGAACTGTATGTTGTATATCGCACACACATTGATATGGCTGCCCATTTTGTTGTTCTGCCTCATCGCAAACAGTTCTGATAGATCAACTGTATGCCCAGCATCGCACACGTAACTAAAATCTGAACCGTGTATGATGTCCCCGCCATCGCAAATGTTATGCATATTTTTTTGACGGTTTTTTAACATCCCCGTTTGCGATTAATGCATCGCATACAGTTTCTTCAAAGGATCTTTGATTGTAGTGTCGCGTTAGTAGCATCCTGCAGTAGTGACAATAGCAAGGAGTTCATCATCAACACACCATCTATTACCTTTTGGAGAGTGGTGTCTCCTAGATTGGTTAGGTGTTGCTTGGGAGCCTCCGTCAAGATCTGGAGTTGAACCAAGAAGTTTGTAAGGGCAAGGATATCTCCTACTTCATGAAATTCTACCCGAATGAGGAAAGTCCTTCATGGGCGATGGCCATGGTGGGATAGACAAGGTTGCTTCTTCATGGACCCTTCGTGGGTGGATCCCTCCGTGGACTCGCGCAACCCTTACCCTTCGTGGGTTGAGGTCTCCTTCAACATCGACGTACGATAGCACCACCTATCAGAACCACGTCAAAAATCTCCATGTCTCCATTGCGTTTGCCGTCTCCAAACCCTTCCCTTTACCTTCATATGCATTGTTTTACTTTCCGCTGCTATATTCCTAGAATTGCATGTGTAGGTTGATTGCTTGACTTGTGCTAATTGCTAAAATCCATCCATAACTAAAATTAGGAAAATGATAGATTTTTATTTGGTCAAGTAGTCTAATCACCCGCCCTCTAGACATACTTTTGATCCTACAACAGCCAATACACAACACATGGTATGATGACTACCACGTCTGCGCTGAATGCACAATGCGCGGCGCGGGTCCATAATGGGTGGCTCTAGGCACGGTAAGTTGCGGGGCCCTAGAGCTTGTGCCACCACACTTGGGGCGCAAGACAAAGAACGGCTGCGAAGCACTACATGGCGGAGACGTTGGACAAGCAAGAGCGTGACTGGGCTGAGAGCTAGCAAGGTGGGGCCTCCAACGTGGATTGACTGTACAGGGAGGTAATAGTTGCCCGTCACTTATAATGTGGCGGCCATAGTTGTTGTGCTATAGTGTTCTCGTCAGTCATAATGTGGCAACTATAGTTGTTTTTGCAGTATTACTTTGTGGCTTCTTCCTACTTAATCATAATTCCACATAGTAATTTTGTTGGATTTTCATCATCTCGGATAGACCTACGCATGGGCGGCCCAGGCAGGGTCGGGCTTAGCCTTCGAGCGATGCTTAGGCTTGGGTTTGGGCTGAGGTTTATCTTTCTCATCAGTTTAGGGCGGGTTTTTTGGTTTGGGGTCGGGCTTGCACATGAAGGTGCTAAAAAGTGTCATTTGGGTCAGGTTTTCAGGTTTCAGGCATGTATTTAGGTCGGGCTTGGGCTTGAAAAGGCAGTGATTTTCAGACTTTGGGTTGGGCTCAGGCTTGGAGTTTTGGAGGTCAGGCTTTTACAAGCCGGGCCCAAAACCCGGCCCGGCACGATCAATGATCAGGGTTGTCTTGAAGAAGGCCTTCGTGTTGTGGAATCTTCTCATATTTCTAGCTTCCAAGGACCCCCCCCCCCATCCCCCTCTATTTATTCGTAAATGCAGAGGAAAGGGGTAAAAACTAAAATACATGGTCGAATACGTATGCTATTTTAGCAATTTATCTTATTAAATAATGATAAAAATGCACATAACAACGGACGGGTGCAAGCCTCTGGAGTTGCACCCTTTGTGATCCTACACTAGGAGAATGGTGATTGGCTTGTTTTATGCATATTGAGTTCATGTGATTAGCTTACAATATGTGACTAATATTATTAGTATCATCGTTATGAATTTATTATGTCTTAAATTAATCAAAAAATTCTTAAGTGTCCAAAAGTATTCACTCTTTACTCTTTGATATCAAAAACTTACATATCTGTTACGTTGGGTGACTCTAGACGCTATGAGTGAGTTGTGTTTGAAGACAAAACTGGTTGATTCAGTGAACTAAGTAAGAGTATCTACAACTGAAGGCCCACTTTGTCCCTCTACATCCGGGCGGACAGACTGAATATGGCTCATATATACATGAGAGAGAAGAAAAAACGCCTCCCTACCAGACCCCTCAAATCGTCCTTATATCTCCGGGTTATCCGTGAATCATCAAACTTACTCCATACGTGGGAAGGATATGAGGGTGTCCAGACATTGTCGGACATGGCCCACCGGAACAAACTTTTCTTTTTCTTTCTCCATCTCCATCAATCATATGTATGTGACCGAACTAAGCAAATTCAGTGGGCACGACTGCGCAGACGAACAAACGAGGGTTAAAACGGATGCGTCTAAACACTGTTTGGACGTGTGAGGAATAAAATTAGCCTAGTTCAATTATAGATGCTCTAAGATGGAGATGAGGAGCATGAGCTTAATATGAAAGGCCGGGTTGCTCATCGATACTTTACATCAACGTCCATCAACTGCATGCTTTGATATAGACCAGTTGGGTTTTGTCAGTTTCTTTTTTACCCGTTTCACTTTCTAGCTGCAACCTACAAAATTCCTTAAAAGGCATTGGACCCATCCAGAATTCAGTTTCATAGTTTGGGTTTCAGTAGCGCAGTTGAGCAATTTGCAACGGAGGGAGTATTATTTGTTTGTTGTTTGCCTAAGCAAAAGAAACATCAACACTGACAAATGATGGCTGATACTATTAGCTGACTAGCAACTAAACTCATTTAATGTCTAGTGCAATCCGAAGTTGTTCCAGGCTCCAGCCTTGTTTAATGTCCTCTGTTAGGACCCAATACCGTGTGAGCCGTTAGAGCCACTGTTTACCCCCCACGCCCAACTAATAAACATATAAAGGATAATATGGACTTTTGTCAAATGAATGAACTTTTTTTAATTCCGCAAACTTTTTTCGAATTCATGATTTTTTTTTTGTCATTCTTATGAAAAAAATAAAATTCATGATTTTGTCACGTTCATGTACTTTTTTTTAAATCGATAAACTTTTTAAAAATTTTGGATTTTTTTAATCTGCAAACATATTTTTAAATTTTAAAAACCTACAACCGTGTAACCAGACTGCCTTACTATATAGCCAAGCTTCATGCCTCTTTCCGTGTAACGAGACGGTGGAACTAAAACCATGAGCGGCATAGTGTGCTACCTACAGGGAGCACCTTTTTTTTCGAGAACTTCAACTGGGAGCACCTATGTGCCGCATTCTGCGTCAAATATATGGCCCTTCGCACAGAGTGCGCCCAACTAGGCCAGCCCATTGGGGCGTGCCGCTAAAAAACATGAAAAACTTGTTCGCGTTAGTTGGGACTTGGGACTCTGAAATTTTTTGTAAACACGATTTTTTTTCAAATTTGTGAACAAAACATAAAACCGGGAACATAATTTAAAATCATGAACATATTTTGAATTTTTGGAACAAATTTCAAAATGGAGAACAATTATGAGAATCACAAAAACTTGAAATGTGAACAATTTTTCAATATGTGAACAAAAATATGAAAACAAGAACTTTTTTTACAATTTGTGAACAATTTTTGAAAACAGGAACACTTTTTGAAAAGCAAATCATTTTATGAAAAGTTCGAAAACAATTTTTGAAACAAACATTCTTAACAATTTTTGAAAACTGAACATTTTTCAATCCCGAAATTTTTATAAAAATGACAAAATTGTTTAGATCCCCGAATTGTTTTAAAAAATATGCAATTTTCTTTTCAAAGGACGAATATTTTTGGGAAAACATTCCAAACAATTTTTGAAAAATGAGAACATTTTTTAAATCCTCGAACAATTTTTTAAAAATGCAATTTTATTTTTAATGAACAATTTTTGAAAACAGGAACATTTAAAAATTGAACGCTTTTTAAAAGAACGAATATTTTATAAAATTTCAGAAGAATTTTGGGAACATGAACTTTAAAATAAGAAAAATAAATTGAAAAATATAAAAGAAACGAAAAAATAAAAAGGAAAAAGAAAGAAGAATAATAAACAGAAAAACGTAAAATAAAAATCGAAAAAGTATGAAAAATAGAAAAGAAACGGGAAAACCGGTTTAGGTAACCTTCTAGAAGGTTCCTAAAACCAGATAAACCGGCTGGGAAACTCTAGAAGGTTCCCAAAACGGGAAGCGCTGCATCACGTTAATAGGCCGGCCCATCTTACCTCCCGATCACTAGCTCTCTGTGCGAAACCTAGATTTTTTTTTGAGGCTAAAACACACTTTATTGATCATAGAAGTTCATAGGGATACAATGGATGTCTGGTGGGTTTATAAGCCACACATGGCGCCCATAATCTAGTCCGAAAGCGTGTTTAGCGAGGCTATGTGCCTCGATGTTTGTCGATCTACCTTCGAAGATGAAGGTGCATTGATCAAAAACCTGTGCCGTCTCCTTAATCTCCTTGATGGTACTAGCATATAATCCTCCTGTGCCTTCTTTGATGTCCTTGATTACTCCCTGGCAGTCCGAAGCAATAACAAGGCGGGAGAGATGCAAGTCCGTCGCTAGGGCAAGCGCCTCACGGCATGCCAAGGCTTCTAGCGTAGCCGGATCAACCACTCCTGCAATCTTGATCACCGAGGCTCCTAGGAAGACTCCTGTATCATCCCTGCAAACTGCACTGAACGTGCCCTCGGGAGTATCTCTCGCAGTTGCTCCATCCACTCTGATCTTCGCCATTCCCGTCGGCGGAGGTATCCATTTGGCCTGACCCTGGACCCCGTTTGTACATGCAGGTGTAACAAAAAGCCCAGAACAAGTTTATGCAAGTGATCAGGTTGGCCCACGGACTTGAAGTCCATGCACATGAGCGCGTTGGTCCTTATATGTGGCAGAAATTTTCTAATACCAACACAACAACCAAAATTTTGATTTTTTCTGTTTCAGTATCGACTCGAACTTCGGCTTGTCAGTTTTTAATGTTCACCCCTAGCTCCAAGGAGGAAAAAGTTCGCGACATTGAAAAAGTTCATCGATTTAAAAAAAAGTTCATGAATTTGAAAAAAGAAAGTTTGGGAAATTGAAAATAATTCATCAATATTAAAAAAAGTTCGTGAATTTGAACAAAAAATCACTAATTAAATAGTTTTTTCACAAGATGTCGTCCGACTAGGCCAGTCCATTGTCGCGCGTGGAAAGAGGGGAAAATAATATAGCAATTTACTTACTTGTTTAAATTATGATTTTAAATAATCTTTTCCTTCAAACCTGGCATGGAAGCCTATCACGAGAATTCCCACCTATTGTAAAAAGTTGAGGTCACTCATGAATGTCCAAAGAAAACACCATATTTAACTGAGGGTTTTCGGGTAGGCCAGAAGTCTCTGTTTGAGAGCATGTCTTTTTCAGCATCTGTCAAATAACACTATTTTTTTTTCTATGGGCATATATGAAAAATTAAAGGCACCATGACAATTTGTATTTTTTTTACAAATTTTCATTTTCTGGAGTTTTCTTGGTCAAAAAAGACAGATAAATGGGCGGACGTGTCACAACTTGCATAAGGTGTTAAAAATCATTCAAAACTAGCATGAATGCTTACCATGGGCATGTCCACCATTTTGTAAAAGTTGGGATCATTTAAAAAATGTCCAAAACTAGACCATGTTTAGCAGAAAGTGTTCGGTTAGGTCAGAAGGGTCCGTTTGAAAGCACATTGTTTTTTGTCATCCGTCAAATGACCCCAATTCTTTTCACCAGCTTCTATGAACAATTCAAGGCATCATGCCAAGTTGTTGGAGTTTTCGATGATTCTTGCATTTTTTTTGGAGTTTTCTCGGTGAAAATTGGCCGATAAATGGCCGGACATGGCGCAACTTGCATACGGTGTCGGAATTCGTTCAAACCTGGCGTTGATGCCTCATATGTCCGAGTCAGACCGCCACTAGGAGTTGAGCTCATTTATCCATAGTCCAAAAAGCCCACAAGTTCATAGGGTGTGATAGAATAGGCTAGACGGGTGCATCCGTGAGCATGAATTTCCCTAATTTGAATGATTATGTTATTTGCAATTTCCATCATTATCAATCGACATGAACATTTTCTTATATCGTAACCATTTCTCCAAATTTGTCACCAATTTCGTAATTACAAATTGTGTATAATTTTTTTACAAATTTTAACACTTCTTTTTTAAAATTTGTTAATAAATTGCCAAAAATAATGTTGAACACAAATTGCAAACCACACGCTTTCTAAAAATTATCAACTTTTTTTAAACGCAAATATTTCTTAAGTTTGTGATTTTTTTTTGAAAATAGGCAGGTTTTTTGAAATTCCAGAACATTTTGCAGATAAGCAGGGATTTTCTCGTGTGGAGGTGGAATCATACTCTCTTAATGTGATTGAATTTTGCACTGGCCAATCAAGACGGGGTGATGCGGCTTCATCAATTTTTGCGGAGTGTTTGAAGTCTCGGCCTTAATTGGAAGGTCAAATTTAAGCATTGTTTTCGTTCTGCAAATCAAGGGGCACATGTGCTAGTAAATTTTAGTTATTGTAATAAGACTTTGTTTTGCTGAGGCTGTCTCGTCTCTAAGCTCTTAGACGATGTAATGCTGTTTTTAATTTTAATGAACTAGCCCCTTCCCTAAGAAAAACTCTGAAATGTACATCATTAGTACATGATATTACAGAAGATTTTGTAAAAAAAAATGTATAGTACATAAATCGTCAGAAGGCTCCACACTGACGAAGCACTTTCTTAAGAGAAAACCTAGATATCAGGTGTTGTTATCGCCAAACTCCGGAGTTTAGAACTTAAGATACATAGTCCGGAAATAATGTGAGTAGTATTCGGTTTAACTGAAACTGAATCACCAGTCAAACAAATGAGGGCAACACTAGAAACACTAATACGTATCAGCCCATTCGCCGCGCCAAATCATTTGCTGATGACAAAGGAAACAACCCTCTGAATGATCTATTTATCATATGTATTGGCCATAGCATGCTGTTAGAGTCTGAGCTGATCATCACTTGCATAACAAAATGTAGGCTTAAGCTGAATAATCAGTAGCAACTAAGCTTTGAGTATTCACCTGGTTTAACTGAAAGTGAACCAGGCAAACACTTGAGGCAAATCCAAAAGTTTCAGAAAAGAACCAAAGATCAACGAGTATATAGTGCCACTGATCTATTGTATGTATGTATTGCCACATTTGGCCACATTACTACGAGTATCATCACAAGAATCATCTCTGTCAAAAGACAAAACAGAGCAAGCAGAAATGGCTACCAGAGTTCAGAAGACATTCTCACTCTCACAGCAATGCCGTACACTCGTCGGAGCGACGAGATATGAGCTCGCGCCTAGCCGAGCCCTGGCGGTGGCGGGCCGCCGCGGTGGCAAGACCTGCACATCCTGTTGCGGGTGCTGATGAGGTGGCCGCAAGCCTGGCAGATGGGGCCCGAACCGACGGATGAGCTCGAGCTGGAACTGGAAGAAGGCCTAATGGCGGCAGCCCGGGACTGCTGCTCACTGGCAGGGACAGCCCCCCGAGGCGCGTAGCCGCCGGTCTGCGCGTGCTGCTGAGGCACGTCGTCGGCGGCGAAGAGACGGCTGTAGCAAACCTCGCAAAAGGGCGCCGAGCAATAAACCCGCGTGGCGGGCGCTGGGCAAAGACGGCACCATTGAGCACTTGGTCCCCATGTGCGCGGGCCGACGGCAA
Organism: Triticum timopheevii; assembly: GCA_963921465.1. NCBI lineage: Eukaryota > Viridiplantae > Streptophyta > Magnoliopsida > Poales > Poaceae > Triticum > Triticum timopheevii. The sequence continues at coordinate 572,212,397 of OY997270.1, forward strand.
CCCCTGCCGGCGCTGCAGAAGAAGGCTGGCGGAGGCGGGGGTCGAGCTGGCGCTGGTGACTAATGGCGATGCCCTGGCCCTGAGTCGCACCGCCGTAGCTGGGGACTGGACGCGGAGCCGGAGGCACGTAGCGGATCTCCGGGTGCTGCGAAAGCACGTTGCTGGTGACGAAATTGTTGTAGCCATCTCGAGCGAGGGGACTGACTGGAACTGGAGCACCTGGCGCGCTTGCGGAAGAGATCGCCGAAGAAGGCTGCTCACCAATGCAAAGATCCGAGAAGAAATCAATGAGTTCATGGCGGCAGGACGAGCCCAAATAACAAATGAATGGAACATAAACATAATGCGTCGCAAATTACCCCGTCGGAGCCGGAGTGGCCGCGCGGCTGCCCTGTTCCTGTCTGCCTGTGGCCGGCGGCGTGGTTCTGGCTCTGGCCGGAGAGCGAACCATTGCCGGTCGGCGCGTGGTACTGGCTCTGGCCGGAGAGCGAACCATTGCCGGTCGGCGCGTGGTACTGGTTGGTGACGAGCGGACGCCCATCGGCTGCAACAGAAACCAAGAAATCCAACTCCGACGTCAATGAAGAACCAAGAACCGCACGGATCAGAAAGAATTTGGCGCTTTCCTTGGGAGGGAACTCACCTGGATTGCCCAGCGGCGGCCGGAGCATCCCCTGAGAGGGCATCTGCGGCGGCCGGAGCATCCCCTGAGAGGGCATCTGCGGCGCCCTCCCATGCGACTGGGACAATCCCCTGTACCCCGACCCACCCCCTGCCCCGCGGGCAGCTGCAAGAAACAAAGGTATGGGATGTTAGTACAATCCAAGAACCGGCATCAATGCAAGAACTCGCTCGTATGCTTTGATTTCTTGGGCACCCACCTCCATCGAACTGGGGAGAGCCGCGGGCGTAGCCTGAAGTCACCTCCAACAGCCACGCCATGGCCGGCGAAATCTCAGCAATGCCGTCGCCGGCTGCATTTGCCGTCGGCCCTGTATTGTTCGCCGATGTACCGGCAAGGTCGTCGCCGGCTGTAGGATCCCTCCGCGCAGCCGGGTGCCTTGTCCCGGTAAGGTTGTCGTCGGCCTTCCGCTTGCCCTTGCCCGCCATCTCCCCTCGGTCGAACAGCTTCCGATGAATAGGAGAAGGAAGGAAGCTACGAGAAACGATGGGAGGGGAGGAGGAAGGCGAGGGAGGGTATATAGACAACAGACAGAGCCTCTCCCGCTCCAACCGATTTCAAGAAGCAGAGAGATTCAGGTCAGGTCGGTTGATTTGGGGGGAAGAAGACACATTGCTGTCGTGCTGACGAAACTCCTCCCTGTGCCTCTGCTGGATCGGAGGTCGGGGTGCGTCATCGAGCTGTACGTGTGTCAAGAACTCGAAGGTGCCGGAGTAACGGTGCTTGGATCGGTTGGACCGGGAGGACGTACGACTACTTCCTCTATGTTGCGTCAACGCTTCCGCTTCGGTCTACGAGGGTACGTAGACAACACTCTCCCCTCTCGTTGCTATGCATCACCATGATCTTGTGTGTGCGTAGGAAATTTTTTGAAATTACTACGTTCCCCAACACCTACTTCGCTGTGGCCTACGGTGGATGTTGTTGCGCTTGCGGCCGTGGCTAGAGGTGAAGGGCAAGAGGCCCGGTCTCCCGTGATGCCGTCACCGACGGCGCCCCCCGAGGACTCGGCGCTCTTCTCCACTTCGCCGCGCGGGAGGAGGGGTGGCCGTGCAGGTGGCCGCCAGCCCTCTTTGCCCTGCTGCGGTGAGCGGGTCAGGTGGTGCGCCCATCTCCCCGGCTCCCTCTCCGGAGCGCCGTGCGCGGGTCTCCCCCGCTCCTGCTGCTGGTAGTTCGCCCGTGGACAGGACGCGGGTGTCGTGTCCGTGTTGCTCTCCTACCCCGGTGGCTAAGGCCCGGGGTGCCGCTACTGGGGGATGGGCAGGAGGCCTTTCCCCTAGCAGATCTTCACGCGAGGAGGTCATCGCCTTTGGTGGTATCCCGGACCCAGTCTCCCAGGGGAGGCGGGTCAGCGGGAGGCTGCTGGAGCAGCCGGACGTTGATGACATGCAGCTGAGGTCTGCTTTGAGAGCTGCCAAGCTACGCGACGTCGAAACCTCCACTAGTATGTCGGTTAATCAGTCCAATTCCATTTTGCATTTTACTAAGGCTGAAATTATTCATAATGCAAATCAAATAGGAGTTTCACTTGGTAACAATGAGTTTGAGGTCTCTAGGTCGGTTAATGACATTCTTGATTTGGAAGCTGATCGTGCGGTAGATATGATCCGTCACATTGCTGCTGTTAAACCTATGAATGACTCGGAGATAGAGGCGCTGGGGGTTAGGGTTCTTGATGGCTTGTGTGCCGATCTTGACCCTGCACTACCCGAGACGGAGGAGGATACCATTCCTGAGGTGTCTCTCTATGTAGATGAGCCCGAAGCGATAGAAGCAGAGAATGCATGTGCTGACCAGGCTGATGGTCACCATAAGCCAAAGCGGACGTGGAAACGGAAGGTTTATCCAGTCTCGGCTGCACGTAGGAGTGCTAGGATCCGCACTGCAAAAAAAATTCATGATGAATTATGAGAGGCATTTTATGGAATAGCAGAGGTCTTAGAGACTTGGCTAAAATAAGATTTCTAGCGAAGGCTTCTCTTGAACATCATTTAGATTTTATTGCTTTGTCTGAGACTGGAAGAAGTAACTTCACTTCACAATTTCTTGCCACTTTGTCCGGGGGGTAGATTTTGATTGGCATTGCCTCCCCCCTCGAGGAAGATCCGGTGGGGTTTTACTTGGGGTTAAGTGCGAAACGTTGGAAGTCCGGAGTGTAGTTTTGGGGGATTTTGCCGTGAAGTTCCGAGTTCGAACTAAGGCAGATGGGTTTGATTGGGCTTTGGTGGCGGTGTACGGAGCTGGGCAACCAGAGCTCAAGCCAGACTTTTTGGCGGATCTGGTTCGTATTTGTGGTAACGAACAGCTACCCCTCTTAGTGGGGGGAGATTTCAACATTATTCGTAGGAAGGAGGAGAAGAATAATGACAATTTTGACGGCCGATGGTCGTCTATGTTCAACACTATTATCGAAAGTTTGGATCTCAGAGAGATAGAGCTTTCGGGTAGGAAATTCACTTGGGCTAATTCGTTACCGGTCCCGACGTTTGAGAAACTTGACCGTGTCTTAGCAAGTGTCGAATGGGAACAGAAGTTTCCTCTGGTAACCATGCAGGCATTGACAAGGGGTGTCTCTGACCATACACCGTTACTAGTTGATTCAGGGGTTCAAACGTTTGTGGGCAACAAGAACATTTTCTCGTTTGAACTTGCCTGGTTTGAAAGAGAAGGTTTCCTTGAGTTGTTAGCTCGGGAGTGGGCTAAAGACTCAGGAGGAAGGATGCCTATCGAGCGATGGCAATGTAAGATTCGTCATCTCCGAAGGTTCCTTCGCGGATGGGCTAAGCACACACATGGTATTTATAAGGCGGAGAAGGAGAGACTTCTTCTACTTATTCAAAACCTTGAAGTTAAAGCTAAAACTTCTATCTTGGATTCCAGTGAGTTGGAAACAAAGATAGAGGCGGAGATGCGACTTAAACAGCTTCTTCGCGAGGAGGAATTGAAGTGGATGTTGTGAGCTAAGGTTCGCAAGATAGTACAAGGAGAGGACAATACTCAATTCTTTCATATGATCGCTAATGGGAAGCATCGTAAAAAGAGAATTTTTCAGTTAGAACAAGATGAAGGGATGATAGTTGGTCAAGACAATCTGAAAGTCTATATTACCAATTATTATAAACAGTTGTTTGGTCCCCCGGAAGAGAATTTTGTGTCCTTAGATGAGTCTAGGGTTGAGGATGTTCCTCAACTTGAGACTGCCGAGAATGAGCTCCTGACTGCTCCTTTCTCTGAGAAAGAGGTGTTTGAAGTCATTGCACAGATGGAGAATAATAAGGCTCCATGACCGAATGGGTTTCCGGCGGAGTTCTACAAAAAGTGCTGGCATTTTATTAAGGGTGATTTGATGCCCATGTTCCAGGAGTTTTTTGAGGGACAACTTTAGTTGTTTAAGCTGAATTTTGGAACGATAACTCTTCTTCCTAAGAAGACAGACGCGGTTCGCATTGAGCAGTTCAGACCTATATGTCTGCTTAATGTGAGTTTCAAAATCTTCACCAAGGTCGGGACGAACAGACTTACGCAGATTGCGCACTCTGTGGTTCATCCGTCCTAGACTGCTTTCATGCCTGATTGAAACATCCTTGAAGGGGTTGTTGTCTTGCATGAAACGCTCCATGAAATCCACTCAAAAAAACTTGATGGCGTAGTTTTTAAAGTGGATTTTGAAAAAGCATATGATAAAGTTAAATGGCCTTTCCTTCAACAAGCTTTGCGTATGAAAGGTTTTGATCCGGCCTGGAGAAACCAGATTGATTCCTTTACGCAAAAAGGGAGTGTAGGGATTAAAGTGAATGACGACATAGGTCACTATTTCCAAACACACAAGGGGCTAAGGCAAGGAGACCCGATGTCACCGATCCGGTTTAATATAGTGGCTGATATCCTCACTATCTTAATAGGTCGGGCAAAGGATGCAGGGCAGGTAGGTGGCCTGGTCCCACATCTAGTTGACGGAGGGATTTCCATTCTTCAGTATGCTGATGATACAATCATCTTTATGGAGCACGACTTGGCGAAAGCAAGAAACATGAAGCTGCTGTTATGCTTATTTGAACAACTATCTGGCCTCAAAATTAACTTTCACAAGAGCGAATTGTTTTGCTTTGGAAGAGCAAAGGAGGACAAGGACACGTATAAACAATTGTTCGGATGTGAATTGGGTTCCTTACCGTTTACGTACTTAGGTATACCCATTCATCATCGTAAGCTGACTAACAGTGAGTGAAAATGCATCGAGGATCGCTTTGAAAAGAAACTGAGCTGTTGGAAAGGAAAGCTCATGTCATACGGAGGACGATTGATTCTGATTAATTCGGTCCTTACCAGTATGCCTATGTTTCTCTTATCCTTTTTCCAGGTTCCGGTGGGAGTCAGGAAAAGGTTAGATTTCTACCGATCTCGGTTCTTTTGGCAGATTGACGACCTCAAACAAAAGTATAGGCTTGCTAAGTGGGATATAATATGTAGGCCGAAGGACCAAGGGGGTCTAGGCATTGAAATTTTGGAAGTTAAAAACATATGTCTCCTTAGCAAATGGCTTTTTAAACTTTCGTCCGAGACGGAAGCTACTTGGGCTCAGATTTTGCGTAATAAGTATCTTTATGCTAAAACCCTGGCCTAGGTAAATGTGAGGCCTTCCGACTCACCTTTTTGGAAGGGTTTGATGAGAGTCAAACAGCTTTTTTTCAACAAGTCAAAATTTATTGTCGGGAATGGAGCCACTACGAGATTTTGGGAGGATACGTGGCTTTGGGAGACTCCCCTTGCACTTCAATATCCTACTTTGTACAACATTGTGCGACGTAGAGAAGCCTATGTTGCATCTGTTCTACAATCCACTCCCCTCAATATTAGTTTTCGGAGGACGCTAGTCGGAAATCGTTGGGAGGCTTGGCTCCACCTTGTTAGACGTTTAATGGAGGTTCGGCTGACCCAGCAACCAGATCAGCTGCATTGGAAACTTACTAAGAACGGTGCGTTCTCGGTTAAGTCTATGTATCTGGATGTCATTAACTCTAGCGTTGTCCCTTCCTCGATTCACGTTTGGAGAGTAAAGGTTCCCTTACGCATCAAAGTGTTTATGTGGTTTGTGCATAAACAAGTCATTTTGACTAAGGATAACCTAGCAAAATGCAACTGGATGGGCTCATCTAGGTGTAGCTTTTGCGATAATAACGAAAACATCAAACACCTCTTCCTCGATTGTCCGTTGGCTAAGATTCTGTGGCGGTCGATTCATATTGCGTTTAATATTAATCAGCCCACCTCTATCAACATGTTATTTGGACCATGGCTTGATGGGGTTGATTTCGATACTGCAAGACACATTCGTATTGGCGTTTGTGCTTTACTTTGGGCAGTATGGAACTGCAGAAATGATTTAGTATTTAACAGATCAACAAACATTCACTTTTTGCAGGTTATCTTCAGGGCCACGGCATTCATCCGTACGTGGTCGCTACTCACTCCGACGGAGGCCAGGGAGCGTTTGGTTACTGCGTCTACCCGATGGGAGATGGTAGCGCGGGATATTTTCAACCGATTTGGATGGCGGTCATGTAATAGGATAGGCATGTAGTGCTCCTATTGTGTTTGCCAGCCGGTTGTGGCTTAGGATTTCAGCTCTTTCGAGCTTTTACTTTTTTTTTCGCACCTCGATACTTGGAGACTTTGTTACTGGATTTTATTTTTAATAATATGAGCCGTATGCATCTTTCTGATGCAGAGGCTGGGGTAAACCCCCTTTTCAAAAAAAAAAGGAATTCGGAATAAGACATGTTAAGTTTCTCCTCCCAACGAGAGTGCAAATCGAGCTTATGGTTGTCTATTTATTGATTGATTTTTATTGTTGTAGGTTTTATTTTGATTTTCAAAAGTAATAAGTGTTTGAGTATTTTAAAACAATTGACGGATTTTAATATTTCGTTTATGAATTCAAAAATACTTCATGAATTTGAAAAAATAATTATGACTTTGAAATAATATCATAATTTGGATTTCTTGCAAATTAAAGAAATGTTGACCAATTTTATAAAATGTTAAAAAAATACATTTTTAAATGATTGTGCATTTTGAAGGAAATTGTGGGAATGCAAATAAGTATTCAAGAATTTTAAAAATGATCATGGATAAAAAAATTGAAGTAAAACAAGAAAATAAAAAAAGTTTGTGAATTCGAAATGGGTCATGAGTTCACAAAAAAGATAGTGGATTTGGAAACACGTTCACAAATTCAAAAAATATCAAGAATTTAGAAAAAAGTTCATGATATAAAACAACTTTATGTATTTGAAAAGAGTTCATCGATTTTTAAAACACAAAATTCACGATTTTGGAAAAATTTCATGAATGAGAAAACTTCATTGATTTTGAAAAATAGTTCAGGAAATTGAAAAATGTTCATATATTTTGGAAAAAAAGGTTCATCCTTGGAAAATGTTTCTGCATTTCAATATATTCATGCAATTTTAAAAAGTTTGCGGACTCGAAAAAAACTTAAAAAGTTCACATGGTTGAAAAAAGGTTCGCGGATTTGAAGAAAGTTTTCAAATTTGAAAAAAGTTCATGCATTTAGAAAAGAAAAAGAAAAACAGAATATAAACCATCTTGAAAACCAAGAAAAGAAAAACCTTATAGAAGCTTCCCAAAACCAACCGGAAGCTTCTAGAAGCTTCGCACCAGCTGGGTTACTTCCGAAAAAAATGAAACAATGTTGCATGCGGTCGAAGAAGAAAAAAAAAGTGAAGTGGGCCGAGCCCGAGTGGAGGAGTAGGCGTGCGCCAGTCTGCGATTTCCCCTGCAAACGGCGCCTGAAGCGCCGGGTTTGGCTGAATTTTAACTCATCTTATTAAAAGTTGACTTCTAAAAATTGTTAAAGGCATCTTGCCAATGATTTGCTTTGAAAATATTCCTTTTGTTTAGAGCATGATTTGACAGTACCATTGTTTGAGGAAGGGAGTATACACAGATGAGAATGACAATTTGATTTGCGAAGCTTGGATTGCAATTGAACAATATCCCAAAACCAGCGCCGAGCAAAAAGGAACAACATTTTGGAAGAGGGTCGGTGCTTACTTACATGAACGTGGGAAGTTTGATCCCTACAAGTTTGAGACTGGCCGAACCGACGTTTAATTCAAAAGAGGTTAGGCTTCATCCAAGCCGAGTGCAACAAGTTTTGTGGTGCTCATAAGAATATCGAAAGTCGGCATGTGAGTGGCATTGGGATCAAAGACATGGTATACATTTTCTTATTCATTTTAAATGTAGGCATTACAAGCCTTGGACACCTTTAGTATCCAAAATGTCGGCAAGTCATTCACCTTGAGCCATTGTAGGAGGTTCATCAAGGATTTCCCAAAAGTTCAAGGGCCAATATGCCACCCAAAAGAGAGGTGTGTGTGTGTTGGGGGGGGGGGGGGGGGCTCCACGGTCGACGATCCAAGTGAAGTTGAGAAGAGGCCGATGGAAAAGACTAATTCCAAGGTTGATGCAAGCGTGATGCTTCGACAATCGCCTTGCAAAAAACTTTGTAGGGATTCATGACCCAAAAGAAAGGAAGAGAAGAAGCGCCAAGAGAAAGAGGAGGGCAAAGAAGACCTACTTCAACATACGAAATAAGAAGCTCGAGATCGAAGAGGCCAATGCCAAAACAAGAGCGAAGGAGGTCGACATCAAGAGGCCAATCCCAAAAGAAGAGCAAGGGAGGCAGAGCTCACGCATATCTCCAAGGAAGTTGAGATCATGGCAGCCGGCACGAGCTAGATGACCCTAAAAAGAAGGCTTGGTTTGAGATCAAAGAAAAGGTGATCCAGGACCGAAACAATGCTTGCTCACCTTTCTATTTGTCCGTTTGTCATGAACTAGGGCCAACATGCATGAACTATGGCCGTGGCGATCCTTTTGGTGTAATGTTTTATGCTGGCAATGCATATGGACTATGCAAAAATCTATCTATTTGCTTTTATTTTGCTATTTGCTATGTTTGGCTATGAATATATGCAAGTTGAAAAACTATCGAGGAGGCCGAATGGGCGTGTACACTTCACAAGAACATTTTTATGGTATGCGCACTTCCCAAGAACATATGGGTCGGCCGGTTGGGCGTACATCTCTGATTGGCGCGGACAGGGGCCAAACTGGCGATGTAAATGGACGAAAAACATGTCAGTTTGTGTCCCTGGCAGTTTGCCTAACAGAGCCAATCGAGCGATGAGTGCAAATATGCAAAAACTTAGGCGCTGCATGCGGTGTTTCGTGCAAAATCTCTGTAAAAACATCTTTTTTGCGAGTGGTGGTTTTATTGCACTTAACTCGCCATGGCAGCATTTGGGTGATGTGAATGAGTGAAATGTGATGGCAGACTTCATGTGACTTGGTGGAGAAAGTGCGTGGAGGAGCCAGTGGTGCCGTTGCTGGTGTAGGATCCGGGTCGCCGGTGACGAAACGGCTTGAAGGGCGAGGCGCCGGTGGCCGCTGCCACGGAGGAAACGAGGCGAGGTGAGGAGGATGACGCCCATGTACATTGCCATCATACGGGGGGCGCGTTAGATTGATTCCCAGTCCCGACGCCCTGATGATAAGCAATCTAGGAGTACGTACGTACCTGCAGTCCAATCCGATTATCAATCAAATGTCTAATCCGGTAGTAACCAGCCTTCCCCGCCATTCCTACGCCTCGGGTCAGTCCCACTCCGACGCCAACATGGCGAGGCCATCCGCCTCGTGCTCGCTTGATATATAGCATAGCGCCCCTCCTCTTTTGATCGTAAATCTTCTCGCCGGCTCCTCCTCCTCCGCAACCACCACCAAAGAGGCAAAGACCAAGCCATGCCGGCTCTCATGGCGAAGCGCTCTTCCTCGGATCGCTGCGCGATCCGCCGGGAGCTCCACCGGCGCAGGAAGCTCGCCGCCGCGCCCAAAGGAGGGATCGTCAAGAAGTCATCTGCAAACCACAGTTCCGCGTCGACCCACAACTCGTCCGCGGACGAGCCAGCTGCCGGACCGGCGACGAAGAAGCCGTCGTCCATGACCACGCCGATGCCACGCCCGCGAGCCGGAGTCGCGATGTCGCCTGCGTCTGCGTCCATCCTGCAGCACGGGCCGGCCACCAAGAAGCAACATGCCGCCGTGGCCAAGGAGATCGCCTATGTGCCGATGGGACAGGTTGCGAAGAGGTGCACCGCGCCGCCGCGCCGATCCGCGCTCATTCCGACCGCGTCCGGCATGAAGATGAAGGTGATGCCATCCGCATCCGCAGCGACCCGACCGCGCTCTCCGTCAACCTGGGTGAAGAAGGGCATGACGGTGAAGGTGCGCACGCGCGCCGGGATCCTGCCGACGGGGCACTGCCTCCTGCTCTGGCTCGCCGCCCGCGTCGTCTCCGACGCAGCAGATGACGGCTACGTCCAAGTGATCTACGACGGCAACTTCCCCCGTGACGACCCCCTCCGAACCGTGCGCGTCGCCATGGACGACGTCAGGAGCATGCCTGCCATCGTCCAGAGTTAACTCGATCGGCAGCTGCTGCAGAAGCAAAGGGCGCTCAACTCAAAGATGGATGGATGGCCAAATTGGGCGATTTACGAGGATTCTAGTCTTCATAGATAGTGAAATTGTAGCCCGTTTGTTAGCTGCCAATGTCCAGTCGATCACCCGCCCGGGCTTTATTGTTTCTTATCTAGTAGATGATGTAATGAAATTGGATGACCCGATGACTCGCGGTCGATGCATCACGGTGGTCGTGTCCTTTCCCTCGATGATCCGGTGAGGATAGCGCAGCTAGTGGCAGCGCACGGTGGTGTGTCTTCTGCTGCAGATCAGCCATCGATTCCCACTTCTGACGATGTTGCGGGCCCCCAAAGCGTCCCAAACATGGGATAGTGCCCTTCCTCGTCGTCAATGACTTCGTCATGTTGTGGCGAACAGCTCTTGACGCGGCTCATCAGCTCGCTCGTGGGAGCATGACCTTTGCTCGCGTCAGGACCGTGCAGGTATGCAGCTGTTGGGATCGCGGCAAGTGGAGGAGACATCATAGGATAACTCGGATTGGGTGGTGCTTCTCGAGTACCTGGTCTCGGGCTCCGGGCTGAAAACCCTAGGTCTGACTTGTTGGTTATACCCAGGGGCGGAGCCAGGATTTGAGCATAGAGGGGGGCCAAAGAGACGACGCTTGCAACAACGCTACGTGTTTATATTTCGTCTAGCATATATATAAAGTTATAAACACAGTGATGTACGCATGTTCAACAATTACCAATGTATATCTAGCTCTAGTACACCTACACCATGTGTAGGGTTTAAGAATTGAAGCAAGTCCTTAGAAAGGAAACAAATTATTTTTTTCACTTCATTTTTCCAATAAAAATTATAGCTAATATAAGGCAAAAGATTAATTAAATTCGTATTTGTCATATGATCACATGCATTAACACATCAGACAAAGCAGATTTACCCAAGTGTATATACATTGAAATGTTTTTTGCAGGGAATATACCTTGAGAATTTGATCTGCGACAATTTCACTGGACGTGATACATGTGTGATTAATCCACCAAGCGCAATCGGCAGCAACCTTCGGAGGACTTACGAGTACCCAGATTGTATAAACATGGAGCGGAGGAGGTGCCAACGTTTGTAATCTGAATCTGGTCGAGAGAAATCGCAACCGCAAGGCAAGGGCAGCAGGACGGCAATGCAAATCATGGGAGATTTGTTTGAGATAAGCTATATATACTCACGGAAGATCAGGATGGCATTTTTTGCGGTAAAGACTAGAAGGGCTTGATTGGGCTTTGGTATGGGCCTTTCTATCGTTGTAGAGATTACGCTTGAGGATTAGGGGGGGCCAATACGTGAGCTGTTACGGGAATTACTCGATCGATAGGGGGGGGGGGGGGGGGGGAGGGGGGGCAGGCCCCTGCTCGCCCCCCCCCCCCCCCCCCCCCTGGCTCCGCCACTGGTTATACCTGGCAATGGCGACGCTCTTTGTGTTGTTACCCTGATGAGGGCATTGCTTGGAGTATGCTCGGACTTGTTCTTTGGGGAAAAACCCACGACCTGGCCTTCGTGGTTGGATCCGGCGACGGCGGCGCTTGCGCGCCATTCCCTTCCCGAAGGCTTCGCTTTTCGAGACCTTCTTCGTAGTCTTTATGATGTCAAGAGATGGTTGGTGCCGATGGTCACTGTTGTATATCATCAATTGTTGTTTTTTTTGCTTCGGTTTTCTTTTATTTTTTCCCTTCACCTAGGCATAGCTTTGGTCTTGTATGACTTTGCTCTCTGCCGACGTGATCGTGTGTGTGTGTGTTGGCTGTGTGCATCGTAGTTATGCAGAGGCCGGGTGTACTCATTGTGATTGTATTCCTTGATGCTACATTATGAGTTAATAAATAGCGCCCTTTATCGAAAAAATATTTGAGAATCAATAAGGCTTTCTTCCCTTGAAAAAAAGGAAAAAGTTCAAAATAAACCTTGAAGTTGTAGCCAAAAGCTAAATCAAACCCTAAACTTTGAATCCCGAAATTTGGCACTCTGAACTTGTAATCCCGGTTTATTTTAGACCCTAGACCTGTTTGGCACACCGGGAATATTACAATCCCGGCCGGGATAACCAGCTACTCTCAGAAACAAGAATATGGGCCAGCCCACTATAACACAAGAAGAATTCATGAAGGTTAAAAAATGTTTGCACGTTTCTAAAATTGTTCAGAAGTTAAAAAATGTTCATGTTTTATATTTTTAGCACGGATTCAATTCATTTTGAGTTATTTAAAAATTATTTGGAATTCTGAATTTCTGTTCGCATTTTAAAAAACTGTTTGTGATTTAAAAAATCACATTTGTCAAAAAAATGTTCAGAATTACAACAGTTATTCACATGCTATTAATTTTTCGGATTTTAAGAATTGTGTCGTATTTTTTGAATAATATTTTTGGAATTTTCATAAATAATGTTTTTATAAAATGTTTCGGAATGTTGGCTGCGGACTCGACTGGGCCGGCCCATCAGACATAAAGCAAGTTTTTTTTTCTTATCACGTGCTATAAAAATTCTTTTTTTTTCTTAACGCGCGACGTAATACATCCAAGAGAGAAAAACATGTCGTGGAGTCGAACTTTGGACCTTGTATGGTTGACCTGATTTCGCTAGCCATTATGGAGATTTTTAAATTAAATATTTTCAAAACTTTTTTGAATACATGGTAATATTTTTCCAAATACATGTTTTACATTTTCTTAATGACAATAAACATTTATAAAACTACACGAACACTCTTTTACATGGTTCAACAGTTTTAAATTTGCATACACTTTTTCAAACACATGTCACGTATATTCTGTTAAGGTTATGACACATTTTTTTACAACACGCAAACATTTGTTTACATTGTACAAAAAAGTGTTCGCACTTCAAAATTTTGTTCAGGTTTCAGAAAAAAAATTATGTTTCGAAAAGTGTTTGCACTTTTTTTTCAGGTTTAAGAAAATGTTTATGTTTCAAAACATGTTCTCTTTTTGAAAGTTGTTGGTTTTATAAAAGTATTCGAAATTTTCAAAAAGCACTTTATAAAATGTTCGAAGAATTCGGAAATAAATTTGTTTTCAATACTTGTTTGCCCCTAATTTTTTTCCACAGTTCGATGCTTTGGTTTTTTATTAAATATTTTTGGCTTCTTATTATGTAAGTCATAGTCGTCTGCGTGCGTTAAAAACATATATTTGGTACTGAGAAAAATTAGGCATGTGTGAAAATGAAAAAAGAAAAGAAAATGTAAAAGGAAAAAACTAAGAAAAACAAATTAGTGCGCGTGCATGAGCGACTGTGCTACTGGGCCGGCCCAGTCCAGCAAATACCAGCGAAGTCCTCTCAAGGTTTAAATAGACCGGGATTAGAGAGTTTAGTGTGAGGATTTCAGGGATTGAGAGTTCGGCGTTTGGTTTTGCTTTCGCCTACAAATTCAAGGTTTATTTTGGAATTTTTCCGAAAAAAAGAAAAGATTCTATTGTTATGTGAACCTTTTCGCCCGTCAGACTATTGTTATGTAAACTTAACTAGGCTTGAATTTTTGGTAGAGAATATCCGTATAATGCTCTTGCTGTAAATTAATTACTTTGTTGTCAGAACCTTTTATAAAATGTTTCACCCCTTTTTTAGTTTTGGAGATACACTAAATGGACATAGAGGGAAAAAAACTGAAATATAACATGTATGCATGTATTTATGGCTTTTCATTGCGAGAGTTAGATGACGTTAATGAGATGCTTTTAATTACAATTATCAATTTTTTAAAGTTGGATCCCTTGACCAACTTGCGATTTTGTATATGTTCTGCCACATATCTTATTCAAGATTATGGTCTTCAGTTCATTAAATATGTTTTTGTCTATCACCAATGCTCCATGTCATAAATAGTTTGCGGGTGATCTTGGTATTCTTGCCGATTTGTGCAATAGTGTAGCTGCAGTGTTCTAACATATACTGACATGTTAGCTTCTCTCAAGTTATGCACTTCTTGAGTTAATCATCGATGATCGATATTGAGCATTCAACATTCTAATTATCATTTATGTCTGCAGCTCTATGCACTTCCTGAATTAGTGGTTGATGATCAATATTGAGCAATCTACATTCTAATTGTCTTTTTGTTGCTCCCTCATCATTGGCTTAACTTTGACATTTTTCTTATTCCGGGGTACCAATTTTATGGTGCCCAAAACAAATTTAATTCATATAGGATGTAACTTTTATGTTAGGATGAGCCATATAACGTACTTTATCCTGATGCCACCAAGTAATCTGCTATGCCGCTTCTCTATAGTGGTTTCTTTGAAAATGACAACCTATGGAAAACAATACAATGTTCCTGTTTCCATTTTTCAGATAGGACATCAACCTCTTTGGAGCTCACATGACCTATTTGGAGCATTGTTTCATCCCCATTTAACACATTCTTGCATCTACTCCATCCGTCTCAAAATAAATGTCTTAACTTTGTACTAATTTTAGTACAAAGTTATAATAAGTTTGAGACACTTATTTTTGGATGAAGGGAGTATATTATTTGGTTGCCACGAAGTGTGTACATAATAAAAGAACAAGATACCTCCTTTTTAATGTCAGATACTCTTGAGCTTTATTAATCCTGCCACGAAATGTTTTGGGATTTTGTAGAAAACTACGAAATTTAGAAAATCTTCATGGATTTAAATAAATACTCATACATTTTGAAGAAGTGAGGTAAAGTAAAAAAATGAAGGAAAAATAAAAATAAACAGGAACTAAAAACCAAGAAAAATAGTTAAAAACTAAAAAATATATAATGGTGCAGAAAATAAAAAATAAAAAAAATAAAAACCGGACGGGATCTTTCAGAGCTTAACAT
Source organism: Triticum timopheevii (assembly GCA_963921465.1). Lineage (NCBI taxonomy): Eukaryota > Viridiplantae > Streptophyta > Magnoliopsida > Poales > Poaceae > Triticum > Triticum timopheevii. Next base: position 572,227,466 of record OY997270.1, read on the forward strand.
TCCGAAATCGGAGGAAGAACCTACCTGAAACTGTGCAAAGGCTTCCTACACTATCCCATAGCAGGATAAACAAACAGCCGGCTTCTTATTCTCGAGAATCCAAAGCCACAGCTGATTCTAAGAATCCACAACCGGAGTGATTCTCAGGATGTAGCCCAAACAAAGGGCCTTAATGGGCCGGCAAGCTAAATCACTGTAGTGGGCGATTCTTCTGATAGTATCACAGTAAGCAAACTACAGGTCACCAATAGGTTAAAGGACTCTCATTACTAGCATTACTGTACAACTGTATCAGTCAAACAAATTGAGGAGACACTAAAGCGTCAGGAACAACAAAATGTTACTCTAACAAATCAACCTATTCTCTGCACAAATCATCATTTACTGACAACAAAGAACAGAAAGATATAAAGGGAAATAACCACCAATTGATCTATTATATGTATTGGCCCTAACATACTGTTAGGATTTGAACTGATCATCAGTGTCGTCACTAGTATAAGAAAATGTAATCTCAAACTGAATCAGTACCAAGGAAGAAGCTCTCAAGTACTCATTTGGTTGAACTGAAAGTGAACCAGCCAGACAACTGAGGCAAAATCAAAGCGTAGGAATGTTACCAAAGATTAGTAATCAGATTGCACACTGACATCCACAGCAAGTATGAAGAGTATCATCTTATAATGTCAGAGCACTGACAAAGGAAACATCCAAGTATATGATCTACTGTATGTACATTTGGCTGATATGTAGGAAACATCCAAGAATCATCACTACTCAAGGCAGCATCTTTGTCGAAACAGAGCAAGCAGAAAAGGCTGCCAGAGTTCAGACGACGAGATATGATATGAGCTAGCCGAGCCCTGGCGGTGGCGGTGGCGGACCGTGGAGACGCCAAAACCTGCACGCCCTGTTGCCGGTGCCGAAGGGGTGGCCACAAGCCTGGCAGATCGGGCCCGAACCCACGGCCGAGCTCGAGCTGGAAGAAGGCCCAATGGCCGCAGCCCGGTACTGCTGCTCACTGGTAGGGACTGGCCCCCGTGGCACAACCGCGTAGCTGGGGACCGGGTTCGGAAGCACGTGGCCGCCGGTCTGCGCGTGCTGCTGAGGCACGTCGCCGGCGACGAAGCGACGGTTGTAGCAAACCTGGCACAAGGGCGACGAGCCCAAAACCTCCCTGGTTAGCGCTAGGCAACTACTGCACCAGAGATCAGTTGGTGCCCTCCTGAGTGGGCCGACGGCAGCCCGTGCCCGTGGCAGCGCCGCGGAAGAAGGCTGGCGGAGGCGGTGGTCGAGCTGGCGCTGGTGACCATTGGAGATGCCCTGACCCTGCGTCGCGCGCGCGCCGCCGTAGTGGATCTCCGGGTGCCGCGAAAGCACGTAGCTGATGACGAAAGTGCTTAGGCAATCCGCGCACAATGGCGACAAGCCCAAAACCACGATCGTGGGCCTGTTGCAACGAGGGCACGCTCGAACGAGGGGATTGACTGGAGCGCCTGGTGCGCTCGCCGAAGAGATCGCCGAAGAAGGCTGCTTATTACCAATGCCAAGATCCAAGAAGAAATCAATGAGTTCATGGCGGCAGGACAAGCCCAAATAACGAATGAATGGAAAGTAATGCGTCGAAAATTACCCCGCCGGAGCCGGAGTGGCCGAGCGGCTGCCCTGTTCCTGTCTGCCTGGGGCCGGAGAGCGAACCATTGCCGGTCGGCGCGTGGTACGGGAAGGGCGCACTCCCAACGGCTGCAACAGAAACCAAGAAATGGAACTCCGGCATCAATGAAGAACCAAGAACCGCACGGATCAGAATCCCAGCGGCGGCCGGAGCATCTTGGGAAGGAACGCACCTGGATTGCCCCGCGGCGGCCGGAGCATCCCCTGAGATGGCGGCTGCGAGAATCCTCTGTACCCCGACCCGCCCCGGCCCCGCGAGCAGCTGCAAGAAACGACCCAAGAATCGGCATCAACGCAAGAACTCCGACGTCAATGAAGAAGCAAGAACCGCACGGATCACAAAGAATTTGGCGCTTTTCTACGGAGGAAACGCACCTGGATTGCCCAGAGGCGGCCGGAGCACCGGCGTCGTCGGCGCCCTCGAATGCGGCTGAGAGAATCCCCCGCCAGCAGCTGCAAGAAACGACCCAAGAATCGGCATGAACGCAAGAACGAAGGACGCGCTCGCTGGTATGATTTGATTTCTTGGGCACCCACCTCCACCTACAGAGAAGGCTTGTGTAGTCGCCGTCTGCCCTGCAAAAGCCTGCCGGTGCGGCGGAGCTGCAAGAAACGAAGTTACCGGAGGTTACAATCCAAGAAGCGGGCATCAACGCAAGAATGAACCCCGCGCTCGTCGTATTCTTTGATTTCTTGGGCACTCACCTCCACCGGACTGGGAAGAGCCGCCGGCGGAGCCTGTAGTCGCCGCCGTCGGCCCTGCGAGCGCCTGCGAAGTCCCGGCAGTGCCGTCGCCGGCTGGATTCGCCGTCGGCCCTGATGCCTGCGACGATGTACCGGCGAGGTCGTCGCCGGCTGTAGCCTCCGTCCGCGTAGCCGGATGCCTTGCCCCGTTAATGTTGTCGTCGGCCTTCCGCTTGCGTTCCATCTCGCCTCGGTCGAACAGCTTCGCAAGAACGCCCAGATGAATTAATAGGAGAGGGAGGGCGCGGAAGGGAGCAAGCTAGGAGAAACAATGGGAGGGGAGGAAGGAAGGCGATGGAGGCAAGCTATATAGACGACGGACAGAGCGTCTCCCGCATAACCGATTTCAAGAAGCAGAGAGATTCAGGTCGGTTGAATTTGGGGGGAAGATGACACGAAGAGCCTTGAAAATGGGCCTAATGTATTTTGGATAGCCCAGCCGGTGGCCCAAGTTGGCTGCATGCCTTTCAAAGAGCTTACGTCCCCGTACTCATTTGCCGGCCTATCAAACGGGAGAGTAGTAGCTCGCCAGTGCGCGGCGTTGACCAGTTGACAGGCCAACCTTTGTCTTTTGGAAGATTTTTTTTTGTCAAAAATTTCGGAAAAATAACTAAAATCACGAATTCGAAAAAGTTCACGAGTTCAAAAAATAGATAGTGGATTTGAAAGCACGTTCACAAATTCAAAATATATCAAGAATTTTGTACCCAACAAAAAATAACTAAAATGATTTGAGTATAAAAAAGTTAACAAAATTGGTAAAATTTCGTACATTTTGCAAAAAAAAAATGGGTCCTTGGAAAATGTTTGTACATTTGAGTATATACATGCACACGAAAAAAAATTGCGGATTCGAAGAAAAGTTAAAAAAAAGATCACGTGTTTGAAAAATGTCTGTGAATTAAAAACAAAGAACAATAACAATTGTAGTATAGTTTCGGCGTGAGTTCGATTCCCCATGATGCACCATTTGTTTGGTGGGATTTTCGCCCTACAGATTTATGGTAGTGTTCATGGACCGGTACACTAAGGTTCTCTTGTGAGCACCGCTTAGCTTTGGGGGTACTTAAGGCGCTGACTAGGACCTCCCACTAACGTTGACCAGTTGACAGGCCAACCTTTGTCTTTTGGAAGATTTTTTTTTATCAAAAAGGTCAAAAAATTAACTAAAATCGTGAATTCGAAAAAGTTCACGAGTTCAAAAAATAGATAGTGGATTTGAAAACACGTTAAAAAATTCAAAAAAAAATCAAGAATTTTGTACCCAGCAAAAAATAACTAAAATGATTTGAGTATAAAAAAGTTAACAAAATTGGTAAAATTTCGTACATTTGGAGAAAAAAAATTTGGTCCTTGGAATTTTTTTGTGCATTTGAGTATATACATGCACTCGATTTTTTTTTGCGGATTCAAAGAAAAGTTAAAAAAAGATGACGTGTTTGAAAAATGTCCATGAATTAAAAAAAAGAACAATAAAAACCATCGTCAAAAAAGAAAAACCGGTTAGAAGCTTCACAAAACTAGCCGGAAGCTTCACACATGCTAGATGTTCACGCATATAAAAAAGAAAAGAAAAAAGAAAAATGTAAAAAGCCGTCCTAAAAACCAAAAAAGGAAAAAACCGGTTAGAAGCTTCTAGAAGCTACCTAAAACCAGGTAGAATTTTCTAGAAGCTTCGCATCAGCTAGGTTGTTTCTGAAAAAATGTAATAGTGTTGCGTGAAGAAAAAAAAGGTGAAATGGCCGAGCCCAAGTGGAGGAATAAGCGAGCACGAGTTTGCGTTTTCCCCTGCAAACGCGCGTGAAGCGCCGAATAGGGTTTGTCTGAATTTAACTCATCTTGTTAAAAAAAGGACTTCTAAAAAGACATCTTGCCAATGATTTGCTTTGAAAAATATTCCTTTTGTTTGGAGCATGATTTGACAATACCACTATTGTTATAATAAACATTGGTGTTTGAGTGCACAATGATGTCATGTCGGGCTTCCTTGATAAACTTCATCTAGTACAAAATGGAGAAATACTCAAAATAGTGATGTCAATACATCATCGGCTTAATGATGAAGGCATTTTAAACTTTTAGCCAATCAAAGATAACATAGCAATCTAGGGTTGTTTTGTAGTGAACTTGATCCACGTTCATTAAATATGAATATTCTCGAGAACATGTTTTGGTGACAAAAATAACTTGACTAGTTAGATTTACACAACTCTAGCTTGTAAAAGGTGAAATAGACTATTATTCTCGAAGTATTCTGGTACCAACGAACTCATCTGCAATACGATTGTATTCAGTAAAAAGTTAAACAGAAAGTTACTATTTATTTTATAATTGAAGGGTATGCAGCCTTTTTGTACAAAATTATGAACAATTGCAAGTTCGACATCTATAAATACTATCTTGTATATGCTAGTACAATCCAGTAAAAGAGAAGGAAAAGGAAGATAAAGAAAGCAACAACTTCTTTTAGCAGGGGCAAAGAATGCTACAACTAGATTAACCATAACCTTACACGCATGGTAATGATATCGTGCAATGTTGAGATGAATATTTTGAAAATTTAACTACGTTAATTTTCTAAAGGTGCTTTTTAATTAAATTTATGTATATATGTCATTCCCCTCCACCTCTTAATTGTTTTCTTGTTAATAGTTTGGTTTCGCAACTTTTATGTTGTTTAAATTCTCCCCCGCCCCCACCCCGCCAATTCTCTTAATTATTCGTGCTTACCATTTACCTATTGTTGGTTTTTTCTGCCAGAATTTGGACTCAAGGGCCTTCTTGTCCTCCACATGGGCATTGTCTCAGCAAATACTTTTACACTTAGATGTCTTGGGTGCGCACATAGTTGTCATGTAACATGTAAACGTAATAGAAGGTCTCAATAGTTGCTCACAAAGGAAGTTGGGTGATGAACTTGATTCTTAGTTGTTGAAATTATGTCATGTCATTAGCGTGCCATAAAGGAGTACGCTTCAAAGCATGAATTACCCTACGCCCTTTAGTTATTGAAAGATATGCAAATAAGGTTAGGTTGACTACTACTCCAACCTACGAGCGATCTACTAGGTGTAAAATCTCGGATCTCGGCTACGAGTGGAACAATGACTTGACAAGAAGCCCATTGTGAGTGATATGAAGTGGGTGGATTGGAAGTACATCGATGCCAATGAAGACTACTTCCCCCATGTTCATGAGAGTTTTAGTCTTACATGAGTTGATGCTTTTGTTGGACAAAAGCTAACAAAATGGAATGATGAGATGGTGATGCGGTTCTATTCCACATCACACTTTTATCTGGATGGCAAAATTGTGTGGATGACTGAGGGCACAAGATACCAGTCATGTATCTCTGAGTGGGCCGCTCCCATCAATGCCCCAGAAGATGATGAAAATGACATTGATGTCTACGGGAAGCCCAGGATGGATCACAACACTATGGCACACATGTACAAGAGAATTTCTAACTAGGACTTGGACACTCACAAGTTTGGATCCATATACTATCTGCTTGCTGGTTTGGCCACCACAAACTATATCTTGAGGCACACCTTGTTGCCCAAATCTGGAGATGAGAGAATGACTCGTGGCCACTCCATCAACCTGCTCCACTTGTTTGATGTTCCACAGAAATTCAAAGTCATGAGCTTGATTGTTGAGACAATCAAAAGGACAGCTGTTGACCAGAAGAGGTCATGTGGATATGCACCACACATCCAGATGCTTATCAACTCCAAGGTTGGTACAGGCACATATCTACTTGACAGAGAACACATTCCTCTTTAGCCAGAGTTTGAAGATAATGAAGTGGTGATGGATGCTTCACAAGTTCACATCTAACTTCAGTTGAGGCTCAAGAGAAGGCAGAGGCAGCAAAAGCAACAAAGGCAACAAATGCACCAAATGCATTAATAGCCAATCTCAAATCAAAGCAAGATCAGTTGACATATCTGCTAGAAGCAACACTGAGAATTGAGTGAAGTCTGGCCAACTTAGCCAAGAATCAGGAGAGCCTAGAGCGGATAGTGGAGGATAAAATGTACAATCTTGATGTCAAGGTCACTGAGATACAGTCTATTGTGGAGAAGCTGGGAGATGATGCTGAGGAGAGAAATGACAGACCTACCACTAACAGATTTCAGACTGTGCCAAGGGAACCCATGTCTTCAGCTGTGCCAATAGCAGACACCAAGACTACCCACTCTGCACCTGCTGCCACCACTATAGTGCCACCCCCAGTATCAACTCCACCAACTCAGCAGACATCAGCCGTGGCATTTGCAGAAGCAGTTCTCTCAACGCCGTCTACACACACCAGAGCAACAAGCCAGAAGACCCCTTCAGGAGCTCCCGGAGATCGTGCCTACAGTGTCGTATAACACTATACTTTTTCAAGCTTTTTGGTAACTTGTTGCCAAAGGGGGAGAAAATGATAGATCATAGGCTAAGAGAGAGAGAGATAGATAGAGAGATAGAGAGAGAGAGAGAGGAGGGAGAGTGTCTCGTTCTTTTGCTTGTTGGTTTTTATTGCCAGCTGCTACTTTGTTCGTTTGCTTTGTGCTACTTATTGTTTTATGCTCGTGAGATACTTTGTGTGGTTGTGCGATTGATCATACTATGCTAAATATGTGATCTATGCCTATCTATATGATTATTTGTGTATGATCATTCACTTATATATTTGGTGATGCGTGCATTTTATTTCACACTTATCATTTTGTGCGCTCCACCAAGATGTTTGTGACATGGAAGAGTGACCCATGATCCTAATTGATTGTGCATTTGCATTGAAATGCAAATTTCAAATAATGCACAAATTTAGGGGGAGCTCTTGCTTATCACATATTTGTCAAAGTGACGATGTATTTCATTCAATTTATCAGTTGTCAAAGCTTTGATCTATATGTTCTCATCAATTACCCAAAAGGGGGAGATTGAAAGTGAAACTAATCCCCAGGTGGTTTTGGTAATTGATAACAACATATAGCTCATTGAACTAACATCCATTCAAGATAAATATTTCAGGAAGTTCAATGAATGGCATGGCATGGACTAGAGATGTGGACCCCAAAAAATGCAAAGGACAAATATTGGCAAAAGCTGAAGACTCTTCATCTTTATTTTAGTGATCCAAGATCACATTGAGTCCATAGGAAAGCCAATACTATTAAAAGGGGATGAGATGTTGCTTAATGGCTTACTTGGTCAAATGCTTAGTGATATTGCTCCAAAACCCTCAGCCACTTTCTCCATCCAAATATGTCAAAACCCTAAACTCAAACTTGGCCCCACAGATTCTTTCTACCCGGAGCCACCGAGTTCATATCACATAGCCACAACCAGAAACCCTAACAGTTTGGTCACACCGATATGGATCTCGATCTCACCGAGATGGCCTTGCCAACTCTCTGTTGCATGTTGCAATTATTTTGGTCTCACCGAAATAGCAATCGGTCTCACCGAGATGGCTTGACCAACTCTATGTTGCCTTATTGCTTCACTTTGGTCTCACCGAGTTGATGCAATCAGTGCCACCGAGATGCGGTTTGCCCTAAGCCCTAGAACATCCGTCCAATCGAGTTGTTCCAGTCGGTCCTACTGAGATTCCTAACGTTCACATTTTTGAACTGATCAGTGTCAACGAGTTTAACCAGTCGGTCCCATTGAGATGAGTCAAATGTGTGTAACGGTTGGATTTTGTGTGGAGGCTATATATACCCCCTCAACCCCCTTCTCCATTTATGAGAGAGCCATTAGAACATGCCTACACTTCCACCATACATTTTCTAAGAGAGAACCACCTACTCATGTGTTGAGATCAAGATAATCCATTCTTATCATTTGAACATTGATTTCTAGTCTTCGCCAAGTTGCTTTCCACTCGAATCACTCTTCCACCATAGCAAAATATGAGAGAGAGAGAGAGAGAGAGAGAGAGAGAGAGTTGAGTGTTGGGGAGACTATCATTTGAAGCACATCACTAGTACGCGTCAGTGTTATACAAACGGTTTTTAACCCCTTTTCGCGTCGGCGTTCGGAACCGTCGCCAAGTGAGTGACTGCGATAGGGGGGGTCCTTCCCACATGACCCAGAAACCATCGGGGATATGCCCTCCTGGCACAGACGCTCGACAAAATGAGGTTGCGTGCGATCGACGAGCACTCAAATATGGTTATATGTACAGTAGTGCTAAAAAATACAATTATACAAGCGAAATCGTTTCCAGTCGTAAGTACATCCCACACAGCCAGTCCCCGCTAAATGTTTCCATTCGTATGTCCATTCCAAATAGTCAATCCAAGGAATACGTTTCCGTTAGTATGTACATCCCACACAGTTAATCCAAGAAGTACCTATCACACGCGTTCTTCTATGACCAAACGTGTGCGATGCGCACATCACAAACAGGCCATAATTTCGAAGCGTGTGTGATAAGGTGACTATCGCAAACATTTAATAAGAAAGAACTGTGTGTGATGCTGTTGTTAATTGCACATGTTTTTTCTTGGCTGATCGTGTGTGCGGTGGAGATTGATCGCACACGTAGCGGATCCTAGAAACGTGTCTCATCTCCACGTCTATCGCAGACGTTTTGCTTTCGCAAACCATGTGCAGTGTAATCCCTAATTAATCCCTAATTAATCCCTAATTTAAAAATCACATGTTTTGAATTTGAAAGTAGGTAATCACTTATTTCATATCCAACCATGTTTATTACAAATATAGGTTCAACCACGACTGCATACTTCGATGCACAGGTACATATACTGAAGAACTACAAAAGCACCAAGTAAAGAATGATGAACCACAGTTGTACTAAAGACTGTAAAGAGAGAGGCGAAAGACATTCTGGTTGCTGGAGAAGGTGAAGCGGAATGCCCATGTTGTGCCCTCCTCCATGCATAATGCGCGCACAACTCTAGGCCAACCCCTTGTGATGGCTTCCCGTCCATCCTTCACTGTCTTCAGTACGACTTCTCGATGCCCATTGTAGTCTATATGAAATACTTTAACCTTCATTACGTGTCCACGAATCATGTACTTTGCGAGGTAATCTTGAGTAACTGCTTCGGGAACCACTGCGAACAAAAAATATTCAGTGAAAGTGCTGGTTATCGACTAGAGGGGGGGGGGGGTGAATAGGCGATTTTTATGAAAGTCTTCAAAACATGAAAGTTTCGAAGACAAACACGAAAACAGGACCTATAAACATGCAGCGGAAGATGAACTACACTAGACAAGCCATAGTATGAAGCTAAAGCATGATGACTGATAGCAGCTAGGTAGTAGGATCAGGATGGAAGATAGTATGAAGCCAATCAGAACAAGTAGTCACACAGTGAAGTCAAACAGGCAGAGCAATCAGGCAATGACTTCACAAAGACAAACTATAAGTAAGGAGAGTAAGAGATAGAACCAGTGTGTTGTGAAGACAAGGATTTGTTTGACCAGTCCATTTGGTGTGACAACTGTACGTCTGGTTAGGGGGATGAGATTGAACTCAGAAGACCGTGTCTTCACCTTATTCCCCTTGAGCTAAGGACACACAGTCCCCGCCCAATCACTCTGGTAAGTCTTCAAGGTAGACTTCCAAACCTTCACAGACTTCGTTCACCGGCAATCCACAGTTACTCTTGGATGCTCAGAACGCGACGCCTAACCGGCTGGACGATTCACAATCCTCAAGTGTAACAAGCCTTCAGATCACGCAGACAGAAAGACTTCAGTGATGCCAAACACTCTTTGGGCTCTGGGTGTTTTGGGCTTTGTCCTCACAAGGATTTCTCTTTCAAACTCTTCGGAGGTGGGTTGCTCTCAACAACAAAAGCCGTGCATTAACTCTGAGCAGCCACCAATTTATGGTGTAGGGGGTGGGCTATTTATAGCCACTGGGCAACCCGACCTGATTTGTCCGAAATGACCCTGGGTCACTAAGGAACTGACACGTGTCACAATGGTCAGATTTCAAACACACGCGACAGCTTGACTTGGGCTACAAGTAAAGCTGACTTATCCGACTCTGGATAAGATTTGCTCTCATTGTCTTCGCTCAAAGACATAGGATTTTGGTTGAGCATCACTTCAGTCACTATGACTTTGTTCACTTGGACCCCACTTAACAGTGCGGTGGTTCCTATGACTCAACAAAGAAGAAGAGAAACAACAAAACTGCTATGTCTTCGTGCTCCATAGTCTTCACTCAATGTCTTCTTCTGTCATAGTCTTCAATGTGAATATCTTCACGTACCACCATTATCTTCAATGTCTTCATACATTTTTAGGGGTCATCTCCGTTTGGTAAACCGAATCAAGGAGGGACTACTTCCTGTGTTATCCTGCAATTCTCACAAACACATTAGTCCCTCAACCACGTTTGTCGTCAATACTCCAAAACCAAACTAGGGGTGGCACTATATGCACTTACAATCTCCCCCTTTTTGGTGATTGATGACAAACTGGTTGAAGTTTTCAACGGGGATATAAATATGTGAAATTCTAAAGGATGAGGTATTGTCTTCGTAAGTAGCAAAAGGCTCCCCCTGAAGATGTGCATATGAATAATTTGCTTTTGGAATGCAAATGCACATGGCAGGTTCTACTTGTGGAGATCCTCTTCAACTTATGAAGACAATTCATCATGCATGATTTGATGTAACGAAGATAATGACATGCATAATGAAAGATGGACGTCCGCAAAATGATTTAAGTGCGGAAGTTATCATCGCACATGCGGAATTTATCATCGCATTACAAAATAGCAAATAAGTAGCAGACGACCATCGAGTGTAAGTGTTACAACTCAGAGAACCAAATGTATCAAAAGCAAGACTTGTAAATACTAGGCAAAATATAGTGCAACCACCCATATGAACCCGCTTGAAGACTATCAACTCATAGCTTCTCCCCCTTTTGTCAGTAAGGACCAAAAAGGGTTGAAGACATTGAGCCTCTACTCGTTCCCAGAAGGAGTAGGAGAAGATGCAGGGTTGGTGTCGAGGTTTGGCGGTGCAGACGAACTTGGAGCAGTGTCGATACGTGTTGGAGGTGGCGAAGTAGCATCATCTTGATCATCGATCACACGAGCATTCACGGTTGCAGCAGAAGAGGAGTACTCTGAGTCCTCAAGAGATGGAGTGCGCCGCAGAATAGCATTTCTAGGCGGAGTGGAATCAAACTTGAATTGTTCTGAGAAGCCATCGTCCTGAAGATCTTCCTCAGCACACATAAGCGTCAGCCCTTTCCATGTGTGTCGACAGGTTTCATGCGCGACAAAGGCATTCTTGGTTGCAAGGTTGCGAATGCGATTGACATCAGTCATGATGCTTTGTATCTGGCCCTTGAGCCAATCATGATGCCTATCCTGTTTCTGATGCAGACTAACAAGAAGCTCTCGGTCATTGAGAACACGAGATCGCTTTCGAGGCCATTGAGCAATTGTGCTGTTAGTGCCTTCGGTTGGGGCACGGTGAGGTGCACGTGTAGTACCAGCCAACGGATAGACTCGAGTGGCAGCCAACACACCTTCAATAGGCTGAGTGAAGCTCTGACAATCAACATTATGAAGATAAAGTGGCTCTTTGTCAGGCTCTAGATAGATGGCTTCAACAGACATATCAACATCTGGCAAGAAGACAATGTGGTTGCGTGCAGATGGCTGATAGTTGAAAGCAGTGTGAAGCTTGATCAGACGCGTGATCCATGGAGCATAGAACTTCAAGCCAAAAATGTCAGATCCTGATGCAGCAAGTTGGCGGATGAAGAAATCTTGTGCATTGAAGCATTTGCCATGAAGAATATGGAAGACCAATGTCTTCATTGCACCTTCTAGCTTAGCCTTTGGAGAATGTCCTTTGATAGGCCACAGAGTTCGCCTTATGATGTGATAGATTGTGCGTGGCAGATACTCAAGGTCTTTGTCGGTGTCAAAACCGGCGGATCTCGGGTAGGGGGTCCCGAACTGTGCGTCCAGGCGGATGGTATTAGGAGACAAGGGACACGATGTTTTTACCCAGGTTTGGGCCCTCTCGATGGAGGTAAAACCCTACTCCTGCTTGATTGATATTGATGATATGGGTAGTACAAGAGTGGATCTACCACGAGATCAAGGAGGCTAAACCCTAGAAGCTAGCCTATGGTATGATTGTTGTAATGGTTGTGTTGTCCTACGGACTAAAACCCTCTGGTTTATATAGACACCAGAGAGGGCTAGGGTTACACAGAGTCGGTTACAATGGTAGGAGATCTACATATCTGTATCGCCAAGCTTGCCTTCCACGCCAAGGAAAGTCCCATCCGGACACAGGACGAAGTCTTCAATCTTGTATCTTCATAGTCTTGGAGTCCGACTGACGATGATAGTCTGGCTGTCCGGACACCCCCTAGTCCAGGACTCCCTCAGTAGCCCCTGAACCAGGCTTCAATGACGATGAGTCCGGCGCGCATATTGTTCGGCATTGCAAGGCGGGTTCCTCCCCCGAATAATTCATAGAAGATTGTGAACACCAGGATAGTGTTCGGCTCTGCAAAATAAATTCCACATTCCACCGTAGAGAGAATAATATATACAAAAGTTCAATCTGCTAACGTATCCTGTGGCATGACGTCATGCCACCACCAAGCTTTACTTGAATTGTTTTTTATTATACCACCTCAACACGTTTAGTGAAGCGGTTTCCTTGGCACGTCTTGTCGAAGCAGAGATCGTGTTCCCCTTATTCCGGGATTCCCATCAATACGGACGTGGGTAACCCAATCGTGGCCATCGCCACGCCCCCTCTATCGGAGGCAAGTCTCGAACGATCACGGAGACGGCTCTTGGTATTCCCCCTCTTTATAATGGGACCAAGGCTCGTTTCTTTTCTTCAATCCTCCATCGAATCTTCTCCTTGCCCCAAGTTCCAACACCCAGAGCCCCATATTCGAGCGCTTTGGACTTCTAATAATGTCTGGCTCCGACCTACAAGGCCGGTGGATGCCCTCCTCCGTCACGGAGGAGGACGTGCTAAAGCTGCGAGAGGCCAAGTACCTGACATACGAGATTTCGCACAGGTTGCCCGCTGAAGGGCAAGTCATCCCCATCCCCGAGCCTAGCGAGTATGTCATTTTTGTATCCCACCTCCGTCGGGGTTTAAGCTTCCCGATGGATCCTTTTGTGAGAGGGCTCATGTTTTACTATGGGTTGGAATTCCACGACTTGGCTCCGGAGTCCATCCTCCATATTTCCGCATTTATTGTCGTCTGCGAAGCCTTCCTCCGCGTCACCCCTCACTTCGGCTTGTGGCTTAAGACCTTCGACGTGAAGCCGAAGATGATCGAGGGGCGTCAAGCAGAGTGCGGCGGGGTGGTTGTGAGTAGAAGGGCCGACGCTCCATGGCCCGAGGGCTCTTTCCAGGAGGAGCTCGACTTGTGGCAGCAGGAGTGGTTCTACATAACCGCTCCCAGGGGCAGCAGGCAGAAGGCGCCACCCATATTCCGCCCAGGCCCTCCGCATCGGCTGATGTCATGGGTCAGCCAAGGGCTCAACTGGGGGCCATCCAAGGACGTGCCCTTATTGCAGGGCCGGATTCGCGACCTCCAAGCGAGGGAGATCGATCTGGTCGTGGTGATGCAGATCATGCTGATTAGGCGTCTCCTGCCCTGCAAACGCCGCCCTCTCCGGTTGTGGGAGTTTAATCCGGAGGGACCACGAATTCTCCAACACTTCATGGGTACAACACCCGTGGAGATGTACAAATTGTTCTTCGGACCACAAGAGGTGTGTCCGGAATTGACCGAGGATGCCGGCCTGAGCTGCAATCGCCCGGATACACAAGTAAGTAGCTCAGCGTCCGGACATACTATTTGTTTGCCTTTCTATGATTTGCCTTTTGACCAACTGCCCTCTAAACAGTAGTGGATAGCGCAAGCGAAACTGATACGGTGTCCGGCCCCCTCCCAGAGACCGCGCCGGATCCCGTGCTGGTCAGGATGCTGGAGGTTGCGCCTTCAGAGTAAGGCAGAGGGGAGAATAGAGGAACTACTGCCTCAACCAAGGAGGCTTTTGAGGAAGGGGGGGATCGAGAATCCCTCCTTCCAGGGGGAGAAGAGGACCGCCTCTGGAAACCCGGAGGCCAAAGCCCCGAAGCGGGGGAAGAGATCTTCACTAGAGGGTCCTGCGTCCGGAGAGGCTCCAGCCGCGCAGTCTCCCCTAAAGAATCAGCCCTCCAGCGAGCCGTAAGTAGAAAAAAGGGAATTTTATAATAAGGGACATCCTTATTTGTGCTTCTGAGGATAACTTAGGTTTTTACCTTGTAGTTCGGATCTCCGTCCTTCTCAGATGAGCTCGTCTTTGGGGGAACTCCATCCGGAGATGATGGAGAGCGAGACGCCTCCATCTGCCGCACCATCGGATAGGGCGGACGAGCCTGAAGTGTCATCACAGAGGGTATCCCCGAGTCCGGCAGGGCCGAATAGTTCGGCACCAACTGGTGTGCGGCCGGGGGAGCTGAAGGATCTGCTTGAGAGGGTGTCTATCTCAGAAGGTCACCATACACTGATGAGTACGGTGATTGAAAGAATCTCATCCGCCGAAGGCGGATTGCGTGACGTCGTCAGGAGTTTGCTGGCGGGGTTTGAGGTACGTAAAAATGTCATACCCTTTGACAGTTTTACACATAAAGTGTGCCTTGTATAGATAGTAGCCCCTGAGACTCGGTGGGGTGTTGAGAACGACAGCGTGCCGAGGATCAAAATCCCAGGTATTGATTTTCGCCTTTCCTAAGCAGGTAGCGAATAGTTCGGTGGCTAGCCGGACTGATGGAGTTGCCAAACTAAAGCGGCAACTCAATGTTGCGGATGCGGACATCGCGCTAGTCAACAGGCGACTTGACGAGTCGCAAGGTAGGTTTCTTCTCCGTGGTCACCTAGTAAGGGAGCCGAAGCCCACCCCTTACAATATGTGTGCTTGACGCAGATGGTGCCGCTGTTGTGGAGAGCCTTCGGGCAGAACTTGCTCAAGCCAAGGAGCAAGCCAGAAGGAGTGATGCGGCTGCCTCGAGGGCGGCCGAAGAGCTAGAAGCCGAAAGGGCTGCACACTGCCGAAGCAGGGAAGAGATGGCCGGAATGGCCGTGAAGTTAAAGGATGCTGCCGACTGCAATGAGGTTCTTGAGAAGGAGCGCCTAGCGGAGCGAGAGGACCTAGGGAAGGCCACCGCCGAAGCCAAGGATGCCCGTTCTGCAATGCGGACTATAAAGGAGGAGCTGCGCCAGGCCGGAGACATTGTGGCTGGCAAGCCCTTTCTGCTGCGCCGAAGGTTCACAGATCCCAAGTATGCTCAGCTTGGCCATCTGTGGGGTCTAGAGGATCCTTATATGGACTTAGCGGCGAGTGCGGCGGATGCCGTTGTGCACTTCCGAAGTCAGAAGGATCACAAGACGGAAGAGCTGTTTTGGTCTCAATTCCATAGTCCCGAGCGTTCACTTCCGCTGACCGATCGGTTGGCAGAGTGGGCTAAGCTGAATAGGTTGTCCGGACTTGCCATGACAGATATCGTGACTCATGTCTGGCCGGATAGGCCCAAGCCGAAAAGTTATTTTGGCTTGTTGCAGCAATTTCTTGGAGCGGTGCCGCATATCAAGGCGATGAAGCGGTCGGCCTGCATAGAGGGTGCGCGGATGGCCCTCGCCCGTGTGAAGACACATTGGATGGAGATGGATGCCACCACTGTTGCGACCCATGGTTCGGACGAGAGCCGGTTACCCGCCGAGCACTAATTTGGGGAAGTTCTGCGTGGTGCTCGTGTAATAGAGTCGCAGTGCTCGAAAAATGTCACGTTCAAATGAACGTTTTGGTTTGTAAAATGATGTTTATGATGTAAGCGCTTTTTGGTACTTGTGCATTCAAGTATTAAAATATCTCATGTGCGGCCGTTTATGTATACGTGTGTATAACCTGAAAGATGGCAGTCGTCGGCTTCAGCCCCCACGCACAAGGTGCGGGGGTGTTTGCAAATATAGTGCATTTTCACACTTAATCTGACATCTCGGTCCTGTGAAGGAGGTGGTAGCGTAGCAAACGAGGCAACCGGACTATAATGCTTTATCACTTTCACTTAGCCATAGGAGTTCGAGGGTGGGGCTACGATATAGCCCCTAGGGGCACCGCGCACTCCGAATTCGGGGCGCGTATGTGCCTGACCGGGAAACGGTCCTTCGTCAAAGCGGAGGAATTCTAAACATTCCGGTAGTCGATCGAGTGGTTGACCAGTCTCTCGTGGTATCATGACAGTCAGTTTTCGGCTTTCTCTACTGAGGTGCTCTCCCGGCCGAACCGGGGCACAATCGCAGTAGTTCTCCTGGTGCCGCGTTAGCCGATGATACGGAACGTAAGGCAGCAAAACACAGGAGCCGGGCAAACCCAACATTTGACCAAAGACATGATTCGGAGCTGATGCATATAAGGCCTAACTCGAGACGCCGAACACTCCCTAAGGTATTCGGTCTTTATGATAGCGGGCAGAACAATGCCCTAAGCCCCTAGTGTCCAGGTACACGCAAGGTCCTCTGACCGGCCGATGCCAAAATGTCAGTCTCCTCTCTGGTTATAATGAGAAACCAGGGGATATAAAGCAACAAGAGACAGTAAAAAAAGGTCTATGCAGGGTCTTAATCTGAAAAGAATCCTTGCCATGGGTCCCTGCTGCACGTCTGCGCCTGTGTCTCCGTTGTGCTGTATCCTGGACGGGTGTAACACGATGTTCATCTGTAAAAGAGAGGAACTTAGTTTGAAAAGTAATCGTGCAAAAAATGAATTAAAAATCGAAATATAAATAAATGAATAAAGCTGAGCTTATATTAGCTCATACGCACAGCCCCTTGTAAAGGGGTGTGCGGTTAGGGAGCCCCTGGCTTATTTATGCCGGACTCGTCTAGCCGTGTCCGGGGTCTTAAACGGCCTTTTAATGAGATGATGCCGTGTGGACCGGGCATTTTGAGTGTAAGAGATGCGTAGTGTGGTATTGCATTAAAGCGGACAAAAGCTTCACGTCCCAATAGTGCTTGATGGCTACTTTTGAATGGGGCGACATGAAAGATTAGCTTTTCGCGTCGGAAGTTGTCAGGTGACCCGAACACAACTTCTAGTAGTAAGGAGCCCGTGCACTTGGCGTAAGGGCCTGGCGTCGCTCCTTTGAAGGAAGTGCGACTGTGTCGAATTTTAGTAAGGTCTATCCCCAACTTGCGGATTGTGTCCGGATATAGCAGGTTTAAATCACTGCCGCCGTCCATCAGGACTTGTGTAAATTGTAGTCCGTCGATTATGGGATCCAATATCAGAGCAGTCCATCCTGCGTTTCGAATACTTCTGGAATAGTCCAGGTGGTCGAAAGTAACTGGTTTTGACATCCAACCTCGAGGTTCCGCTGGGGTGGACCGTGCGATACCTACTTTGGCGGGTGCCGCACTATTTTTCTGTATTATCACATGAAGTGAGTTTACTGTTTTTACTTCTTGTGGGAAAGTCTTTTGTTTTCCGGCGCTCTGCTGGTGGGGTTCGTCGTCGTCCTCGCTTGGCGCGTCGAGCCCCTTGTGTTCGGCGTTTAGTCGGCCGGACTATTTGAAGACCCAACAATCTCGGTGGATGTGGTTTGCAGGCCTTCCGGAGGTGCTGTGGATTTGACATATCCGATCCAAAATTTTGTTTAAGTTGGATAGCTCGTCACAGTTGTCCTTAAGAGGCAGTGTTTTGTTGTTCGGCCGCGAGCTTTTGAATCCGGCGTTGACCACCGTGTTCTTTGGGCTTTTTCCTTTATTTCGGCGCTGATCCTTTCGGCGTCGTGATTTTCTGTTTCCATCTCTGATCTCGGATGTACTCAGGTCGCTGGTGCTGCATCTTGCTAGCCAGCTGTCTTCCCCTGCGCAAAAGAGGGTCATGAGGCTTGTTAGCGCGGCCATTGTTCTCGGCTTCTCTTGGCCGAGGTGTCTGGCGAGCCATTCATCTCGGACATTATGTTTGAAAGCTGCTAAGGCTTCGGCATCCGGACAGTCGACTATTTGGTTCTTTTTGGTAAGGAACCTGTTCCAGAATTTGCGCACTGACTCTCCGGGCTGTTGAGTTATGTGACTTAAATCATCTGCATCCGGAGGGCGGACATAAGTCCCTTGGAAATTTGCTCTAAATGCGTCCTCGAGCTCTTCCCAACTTCCAATAGTATTTTTGGGAGGCTTTTGAGCCAATGCCGAGATGGCCCTTTGAGCTTGAGGGGTAGATATTTTATGGCGTGGAGATCATCTCCTCTGGCCATGTGTATGTGGAGGATGTAATCCTCAATCCAGACTCCAGGGTCTGTTGTTCCGTCGTATGCCTCTATGTTTATGGGCTTGAATCCCGCTGGAAATTCATGATCCAGCACCTCATCGGTGAAACATAGTGGGTGTGCGACGCCCCTGTATTTAGGCGTGCCGTTATCTTCGAGCATGCAGCGTGTTGTGTTGCTCCCTGGGGCCCTCCTTTTTGGCCCGTAAATGGACCTAACCGGGCCGTCTGTTTTACGAGGATCATGTGTCGTCTTGTGTGCGGTGCCGTTTGTCGCTTTTGGCCTGTCATCTGGTTGTCTATCCGGCCAGGCGGCCTCTTTGCTTTTTGACTGTGGGGGCTCTATGGCCTCCTCTTCGAATTCTGGCAGCAGCTTGCGCTTCGGGTAGCTCTTTGTTTGGTGGCTATTGCCATATTTGTCCGCGGTCTTGAGTACCTTGCTCCACCTCATTCTGAGTATGTCTTCCGCTGTTTTGAGCTTCCGCTTTTCCTTTTACAGACTTCTTGCAGTGGCGACAAGTCTTTTGTGAAGGTTCTTATGCTCCGGTGGTGTGTCCGGCGTGAGGTCGTCTGGACTGTTGTTTTCGCCAGGCATGGATTGATTATCCAGTTCGTCCTGTTCAGACGGTTGTTTGGTTGCATGTTTGTCCCCTGGTTTGCCCTGCTCTATCGCTGGGTCATTAGGAGTGCTGTTTTTGTCGAGGCGGGACTTAGGGCGGCGTCTGCGTCGCCGTTTTGGTTGTTTGTCGGCGGAATTTTCCTTTGCCGCGTCCCGTTGTTCCTCGTTATCGCTTCCTTTTGGGGTGTCCACCATATATACATCATGGGTTGGGGTGGCCTTCCAGTGCTCGGTAGGCGCTGGTTCTTGATAGTCTCCGGCATCGTCGTCTATACCGTCGATGTCTTCGGAGCTGTAGTCTAGTATGTCGGTTAGATCGTCGACAATGGCTATAAAGTGGGTGGTGGGTGGGCTTTGAATTTCTTCGTCGTCCGCATCCAAACCCTCCTGACCGCAGTCCGGCCAGGGTTCTCCTGATAACGAGAGATGCTTTAGCGAATTTAGTATATCGCCAAAGGGTGAGTGCTGAAAGATGTCCGCGGCAGTGAACTCCATGATCGGCGCCCAATCGGATTCGATTGGCAGGGGCGCAGGAGGTTCGGAGTCCGGTAAGGAGTCTGGCGCCTCGGAGTCACAAGCTTTATAAGGGACAAGGTTAGTATTCGGCCCCATCGCCGTATAGGTTGCGGCTCCCGAGGCGGTGTCCAGCCACCTATCCTCGATCTGCGCGGTCTGCTCCGAACTATGAGTCAGGGCGGACGCGTGTGCGGCCTCCAGGGCACTGTCCGGCGGCAGAGCTAAATCATGCCCATCGTGACAGCGCGGCACGCTCGGCTGTGGCTCGAATCCGTCGAAGATCAAGTCTCCGCGGACGTCGGCCGTGAAGTTTAGGCTTCCAAACCTGACCTGATGGCCAGGGGCGTAGCTTTCGATCTGCTCCAGATGGCCAAGCGAATTGGCCCGCAGTGCAAAGCCGCCGAACATGAGGATCTGTCCAGGGAGGAAATTCTCATCCTGGACTGCGTTGTTGTTGATTGAAGAAGCCATCAAGCCTATCGGTGACGACACAGAGGAACTCTCAATGAAAGCACCAATGTCGGTGTCAAAACCAGTGGATCTCAGGTAGGGGGTCCCGAACTGTGCGTCCAGGCGGATGGTAACAGGAGACAAGGGACACGATGTTTTTACCCAGGTTCGGGCCCTCTCGATGGAGGTAAAACCCTACTCCTGCTTGATTGATATTGATGATATGGGTAGTACAAGAGTGGATCTACCACGAGATCAAGGAGGCTAAACCCTAGAAGCTAGCCTATGGTATGATTGTTGTAATGGTTGTGTTGTCCTACGGACTAAAACCCTCCGGTTTATATAGACGTCGGAGAGGGATAGGGTTACACAGAGTCGGTTAAAATGGTAGGAGATCTACATATCCGTATCACCAAGCTTGCCTTCCACGCCAAGGAAAGTCCCATCCGGACACGGGACGAAGTCTTCAATCTTGTATCTTCATAGTCTTGGAGTCCGGCTGACGATGATAGTCCGGCTGTCCGGACACCCCCTAGTCCAGGACTCCCTTAGTCTTCAACAAAGAACTCCGTAGGATATTCTACATCTGGAGGCAATGGCTTCATCATACTTAGCATCTCGCTCATGTTGGGTTCTGGCTTGTGAAAGATGCTTTCCACAGCTGCAGTGTGAAGCTGACAACCAGGCTCATAGAGATCACCTGGAGTGGGAAGACCAGTAAGCTCAATGACATCTAGTGCCTTGGCTTCATGATGGACATTTCCAGTCATCCACTCAAGGACCCAGGTCTTAGGATCCCTGTTGTAGCCTCTGATATGAAGGGTGGTGTAGAATTGAAGCATCAACTCTTCATTCCAGTGCTCCTTATCAGTGACGAAATGCAGTAAGAAAGCCTCTCTGAAGCAATCGAGAGCTTCTTCTAAGCAGGGCAGGCCAGCTATGGCTTCAGTATCAAGGCGCATATGCGGAAATATGCGGCCTTGGTTGTACAAAATGCATGAATAATAGCTGCGCTGCTGATAACTCCAGAACCAATCAGATGAAATCTTGGGCTTGGTGTAGGGGTTCTTTTCGCTATCAAAGAAGGTGTTGTGTGCAATGAAGCCGTTGACATTGAAAGATCCTGGTGAAGTGGCAGTACCTGGAAATCTGAGCAGTCTTGGCTTTGGCTTCTGAACCTGAGGCCTGTGCTCGACATGGTCGTCAAATTGCGGACCAGCAGCAGGTGGAGGAATCAGAATAGGCCATCTGACAGTGACAAGTTGTCCATAGTTGTATGCTTACTCGATAGTATGTGGCCTTGGAGGCGGAGCAGGAGTAGTGGCATTGACTTCAGGCTGCAGATTTGTGTCAGGTGCAGCATTAACTTCATCTGCTTCATGGCGGAACAGGAGTAATGTCATTGGCTTCAGGAATGTCATTTGTGGCAGCCTCAGGATTCTCACCCTCCACTTGAGTAGCTGGAGGTTCTGGCATAGACTGGTTCTCTTCATGCACTTCTTCTTGAGTTGCAGGGGGAGTAGCGACACGCTCTTCTTCTTGTGTTGCTCCGGCTGATGCAGCCGGAGGGTCTTCAGCAGCATTGGCTTCAGACACAGGGACCGTCACAGAAGGATTGTCTTCAGAGAACACTTGACGTGCCACTGAACTTGACAAGTTGGAGCCCTCCTCTATGATGGTGGTCATGGAGGCAGATGGCCTCAGGCCTTTGCGAAGCCGTTGGAATACGGGCGACGCCTTTGGTGATGGTGATGTCTCCATGTAGTTGTCATCATTTGACATGGGGCTGATGACGGGCACAGATGACGGCTGGGGTGTACTTGGTGAGTCTTGATGTGGGGTAGCTTGCTGGGGGCGATCAGCCCACGATGCATCTTGTGAGATTGGCGTCAAAGGACGACCAATACTGATAAGCTTACTGTTCGTTCGAACAGGCGATGATACCGTTGGGCGCTCGATCTAAGGAAGAACTACATCATCTTGAACAATGTCTTCAGTCGCGATGGGGTCGACGACTGGAACTTCTTGAGCTTCAGGAGCCTCTGTGGAAGCAGGCTCATGAACAATCATTCGACGCTCTTGGTTTGCAGATGGAGGGGGAATAAAAGCAAGGGGTTTAACAACAAGGGGCTCTGTAGGAGCAGCCCGATCTCTTTTCTTGATCTTTCTCTTCTTAGGGGGTGGTGCTTCATCAGTGGTGCACTTGGTTTTCCGCTTCCTGGCTTCAGCTTCAGTTGCCTTGGTTTTCTTCTGTTCAGAAGCCACTAAAGGAGCCTTGGGCTTCGAGCTGGGAATGCTGGCAGGGAAGACAATGTGTGGTTCTTCCTACCGTGGTGCTTCAGTGTTGGCTTCAGATGACTTCTTTTTCTCGGCAGCCATTGAGGGGTCAATGCCAGGGCGGCCAAGTGCCTTGCGCTTTTTAGCTTCATTGTAGACTTGAACGCATTTGTCTACAAGTGCTTTCATGCGCTCTCTTGAGCCTTTGGCTTCCTCGCGTTTCTTCCGAAACGACTCCTTGAGGTCATTAAGCATCGCCTTGATCTTTTGCACATCAGCCACATTCAGCCTGGCTACATGCTTGTTGATCTATTCCTTCTCGAAGTCTATCTTTTGCTTCAGTTCAACTATGCGCTGAGCCAGAGCAAGCTCAGGAGCAATGTCGCCTTGAAAAGCAACGCTGACGCCAATGGGAAGCTGAAGGTCATCAAAGCTGAGATCTTGATTATCAAACCACTCATCAATGAAGTTCTTCAGAATGTTTACATCAAAGAGGGGCAGATCGTTGAAGATCTCCGCCTCTTGCTTGCTCTTGACCAGTTGCTCCAGAGCATCTTCACCAAATTCTTCATCTGAAGACAAGTCAATGGGTTCAGATTCATTCTTCAGAATGGCTGCAGGCATTAGTGCATGATTCAGTTGCTGAGCTGGTGTCTTCACTGGCTTCTCACGCCTCATGGATATGCGAGAGAGATCTTCAGAGTTATTGCTTGGAGCAGAAGGGGCAGTTGCCAATGGCTTCGGTCTCAAAGCTTTTGGGGCAGCAGATGACTTTGAAGCTTTAGTCTTCTTTTGCTTCTTTGGCTTTGGAGCAGGAGCAGGAGCTTCGTCGGTGTCAGCATCATCATCATCAGTATGATCCACTTTGGCACCTTGAACAGTAATGTGAGTGATGAGGCCAGCAAGGTTGTAGAAGGGGCCAATCCTGTTTTCATTGGCTTCACGGGTGCCATTGTCCCGAGGTGAGGAGGGACCAGGGTTGAAGTCAAGCCCCAAATCCTTCTTGTTCTTTGCAGCTGAGTCTTTAGCGAACTAGTAGTTGCGCTTGAATAGACTGTCTTCACGACACCAGAGTAGTGAAGATGGGTTAGCATTCTTAGGCTGTGGTCCACGCACCATGCAAGGATAGAGGCCTTGCTCAATAGCTTCTGCCTGAGTCCTGGGTGGAAGATTTTTGTACAAAATATCACCCCAGGGTGCCTTGATGGCATTCTTCTCTGCATATTCTTTAGTGATGAAGCGATATCTGAACCATTCTTCTGCCCAATATCCGTGAATCCATTGGATTCGATTCTTGCGTTCAATATAGGTTTCTTCTGGGTCAGTTTTGTACATCTCATGCAAATCTGGAGGTAAGTCCTTGGAAGTGTCACCACGACGCTGTCTGCCTCCCTTTCTTGCTGACTTTTCAGTTGCCATGAAGTGTAAACTGGAAGGCCTCAGTACTGGCAATGGCTTCAAACGGCTGGACTGACAGGAACTTGCTTCGGGTGAGTTGATGTGACTCTGCAAGAATTCTGCAAACGAATGCAGACTATGAGAACCAAGGGATTCTCCCACGGACATGTACCTGTGACAGCATTAAAGGTGCGGGGGAAGGGGAAGAGGTCATATGCATTCTCAGAAGATTTTGAAGATAAATCAGTTTGAAGACATTGACCTCATAACGCGAAGACATTCACTTATATGATGAGAGTTGGTTCCAGAGTTGTACAAATCCAAGAATAAGTACAAGTGAGGAATCTAACTTGTGAAGAAGCATAAGTGAATATACTAGGCAGAATATGAGATGCAGAAAGAGATAGACTCATGTTCGAAGATCTAGAAACCACTTTTGGTAGGAAGGGATGAATCTATCAGATCAAAAAGACGGTAAAAAGTAAACTTTTATTACCACACGAAGAACTGCTAGACGGAGCGAAGATGGATGCCGAGCAGTTCGATCTCCCGTGCCCTAACATGGCGACGGAAGACACCTACGGCGACGGCGGAGAAGACGAGGTCCGCGGCCAGCGTGAGGACGGCGTCGAGGAGGTCGTGGCAGCTAAGCGCTTCATCGTCAGCGTCGTCGAGAGCTAGCGTAGGCACTAGGGTTTGCGAGAGATGGAGGAGGAAGAAGGATTTTTGACCGAGACGAGACAGGCATTTATAAGGACAGAGACAGCACAACGCAATTACGCAGGTGCCCCTGGCGGTTCACATCTGATGGACACGTGGCGAACATGCAACTCATTGAGAGTTGTTCCACGTTCCCACGCACGCCTGGATTGTCGGGGTGGTCGTTCCGAATTCTCCGGGTTTCAGGCAAAAGGATATGTCATTAAAGCTAGATATAAATGTTTGTCTCTGTATCTTCTGCTGACAAGGATGCAGAGAAGACATTCAACAGTTTCAACAGATCGCATATGATTTGGATAAATAGAGCTTGAGGTAGAAAGCATAGAGAGGTTAGGGTCCGATCACATTCACTTAGTTCAAAAGATTCAAACAAGAAGACATAGCCATAAGTGAATGCTGTAGAGGACAGAATACAGTATATATATATATATATATATATATATATATATATACATATACATATATATATATATATATATATATATATATATATATAACCGAGTAAAGCCAAATCAGTAATCACGAAATCAAAGTAATGTTGAAGTTAAATCAATTGCGAAGACTTTGCAAATACGGCACCATGAGGAAACACTTCATAAGAGTTTGGTGGTGGTGTTACCCACCGTATAGGAAGTATTAGACCCAGACACGACGCACAATTATCGTGGCGCTCTAAAGTCAATTTCCACATTAATGTATTCACACTTAGAGTGTACGTCTTCATTGATTGAAGATATACATTACTTCGTGTGTTGCACATCTAAGTCATCAAACTGCATAAGTGTTAGGATGTGTGCCTAATCACAGGACATTCGAGGATTCCAAGATATTTAGCTCACACCGCAACTTGCAAAACCTTTTCTCATCCAAGGGCTTAGTGAAGATATCAGCCAACTGCTCTTCTATCTTGACGTGAATGATATCAATATCTTCTTTCATAACATGATCTCTGAGGAAGTGATGACGAATTTCAATGTGCTTTGTCTTCGAGTGCTGAACTGGGTTATTGGCAATCTTGATAGAGCTTTCATTATCGCAG
The DNA here is from genome assembly GCA_963921465.1 of Triticum timopheevii. NCBI lineage: Eukaryota > Viridiplantae > Streptophyta > Magnoliopsida > Poales > Poaceae > Triticum > Triticum timopheevii. The sequence continues at coordinate 572,253,194 of OY997270.1, forward strand.
TAGAGTGGCACATGCTTCAGATGGATGCCATAGTCCTTAAGAGTTTGCTTCATCCATAGAAGCTGAGCGCAACAAGATCCAGCAACAATGTATTCAGATTCAGCAGTTGAGAGTGATACATAGTTCTGTTTCTTTGAAGACCAACAGACAAGAGATCGACCCATAAAGTGACATGTGCCTGATGTAGACTTGCGATCCACCTTGTCACCAGCATAATCAGCATCTGAAAATCCAACCAGATCAAACTCTGAGCCCTTTGGATACCATAATCCTAGTGTTGGGGTGTAAGCCAAATATCGAAGAATTCGCTTCACAGCTAAGTGATGCGACTCCTTTGGTGCCGCTTGGAATCGGGCACACATGCAAACACTAAGCATGATATCTGGCCTAGATGCACATAAGTAAAGTAAAGAACCAATCATGGAGCGGTATACCTGTTGATCGAAATCTTTACCATTGACGTCGGGGCTTAGATGACTTTTGGTTGGCATTGGCGTCGTGTATCCTTTGCAGTCTTGCATTCCAAACTTCTTCAGGCAATCTTTGAGATATTTTTCTTGAGATATGAAGATGCCGTTGCGTTGCTGACGGATTTGAAGACCGAGAAAGAACTTCAGCTCTCGCATCATGGACATTTGATATTGTTCTTGCATCATGTGAGCAAATTCATCACTGTATTTCTTGTTGGTGCAACCGAAGATAATGTCATCCACATAGATTTGGCACACAAACAGTTCACCATCATATGTCTTCGTGAAGAGAGTGGGATCTAGAGAACCAGGTTTGAAGCCTTTGCTCTTCAGGAAGTCTTTGAGTGTGTCATACCAAGCACGAGGGGCTTGTTTGAGGCCATACAGTGCCTTGTTGATCTTGTATACCATATCAGGATGTTTTGGGTCTTCAAAGCCAGGCGGTTGTGCAACATACATTTCTTCTTCAATCTTTCCATTGAGAAAGGCACTCTTCACATCTATTTGATACAAAAGGATGTTATGATGATTTGCGTAAGCTAGCAGTATGCGAATGGCTTCGAGCCTAGCCACTGGAGTAAATGTTTCATCGAAGTCAATTCCTTCAACTTGTGTGTATCCTTGAGCAACGAGCCGTGCTTTGTTTCTGACTACTTGACCACGCTCATCTTGTTTGTTGCGATATATACATTTTGTGCCTATTATGTTATGCTTGCGAGGATCAAAACGCTTCACTAATTCCCACACATTGTTTAGCTCAAACTGTTGAAGCTCCTCTTGCATAGCTTGAATCCATTCAGGTTCCATGAAGGCTTCAGTAACTTTCTTGGGTTCAGAGATTGAGACAAATGCAAAGTGCCCATAGAAATTTGCTAGCTGTGTTGCTCTTGAACGAGTGAGTGGACCAGGTGCATTGATTCTATCGATTATCTTCTCAATTTGTACTTCATTTGCAACACGAGGATGAACTGGACGAAGATTTTGCTCCTGCTGATCATTGTCATCATTTGGAGGATTTTCTTCAGGCTGAGCAATGTCTTCAGGTTGATTAGGTGCAGAAATAATGAGTTCCTCTTCAGGCTGGGCATCTGATGGTATGATCTCTCCTGTTCCCATTAGCTTGATTGATTCACTGGCAGGTACTTCATCTAGCACATTTGGCAGGTGCTCTCTTTGTGAGCCGTTAGTTTCATCGAACCGCACATCCACAGTTTCAACCACTTTATAGTGAAAGAGGTTGAAGACTCTGTAGGAGTGCAAGTCCTTTCCATAACCAAGCATAAAACCCTCATGTGCTTTTGGTGCAAATTTTGAAGTGTGATGTGGATCCTTGATCCAGCACCTGGCACCAAATACTCTGAAGTAGCTTACGTTTGGCTTCTTACCAGTTAGAAGCTCATAGGATGTTTTCTTCAGAAGCTTGTGAAGATAAACACAGTTGATGACATGGCATGCAGTATCAATGGCTTCAGGCCAGAATTTTCTTGGAGTCTTGTATTCGTCAAGCATCGTCCGAGCCATCTCAATAAGGGTTCTCTTCTTACGCTCCACGATGCCATTCTGCTGAGGTGTGTAGGGAGAAGAAAACTCATGAGTGATGCCTAAGGTGTCAAGATAGAGGTCGAGGCCTGTGTTCTTGAATTCTGTGCCGTTGTCACTCCTAATGTGCTTGATCTTGACACCATAGTTGTTCATGGCGCGGTTGGCGAAACGTCTGAAGACATCCTGCACTTCAGTCTTGAAGAGAATTATGTGCACCCAAGTGTATCTTGAATAATCATCAACAACAACGAAACCATAGAGACAAGCAGTCGCAGTGAGAGTAGAGTAGTGAGTGGGACCAAACAAGTCCATGTGGAGCAACTCAAAAGGTCGAGATGTAGTCATGATTGTCTTTGAGGGATGCTTGGCCCTTGTCATCTTCCCAGCTTCACAAGCACCACATACATGATCTTTCTTGAACTTGACGTCTTCGATGCCTATGACGTGCTTCTTCTTGGCGAGAGTGTGTAGGTTCCTCATGCCAGCATGCCCTAGCCTCCGATGCCAGAGCCAGCACTCTGAAGACTTGGCTAGAAGACATACGGCCATCTGTGGTCCTGCTGAGAAGTCTACCATGTACAGATCATCTTTCCTGTACCCTTCGAAGACTAGAGACTTGTCAGATTCCATTAGTACAAGGCAACGATATTTTCCAAATAGCACAATCATGTTTAAGTCACAAAGCATTGAGACAGACATTAAGTTGAAACCAAGGGATCAACAAGCATCACTTTGTCCATGTGCTGATCCCTTGAGATTGCAACTCTACCTAGGCCCAATACCTTGCTTTTACCAGTGTCAGCGAATGTGATGTGACTTTTATCACACGGACGTAAGGTTGAGTCCATGAGAAGACTTCGATCACTAGTCATGTGGTTAGTGCATCTGCTGTCCATAATCCATTCTGAAGCACGAGGTGTCGTACCCTACAGTGCAGTTAGGAGGATAGGCTTCACAAAGAGTATTATGAAGCATAAACATTTGACGCACAAGAGGATTATCAAAGCTTAGATCAAGGTTAGGACTGATAGTATGACTGGCAAGCGATTTAGATATGAAATACATAGTAAGACCATTTGGGCATTTTATCTTGCGTCCCATAATATGTTTTAGGTCCCTAGCAATAGCATTGGATGCCTTTGATTACCGGCTGGAGACCTTACTCTGCAAAAGAAAGTTAATTCTTCTTCACCACCCACATCTTCAGGGGTGGTTTAGAAGCAATGAGTCTAAGTGTAGCATCTGAGAATTTTGGCTTTGGAGCCCTAGCAAATAGCCTTGCAGGAGAAGAACGATACTCATATGAATAAGCAGAAAAGTTCTTAGTTCTATGAACATAGCGGTTTGAATACACACGCTCATATTCATAAGTCTGAGTATGGTTTCCCTGCAAAACATTAGCGTTAGGATGACTCAGGTGAGTCCTGTATCTGTATGAAGCCTTTGGGCCATATGAAGCCATAGCTCTGGGGTTTGTCTTCTTCCTTGGTGGTGTCATGATGACATTCACAGGAAGATTCACAATACACTGTTTAGGTACCCAGATCTTCTTCATAGGTGGTCCATTCCTGCAGTTAGTACCAATATACCTGGCAAACACTTCACCATTCTGATTCTTAAACAGTTTATATTTTGCATCAAAGGATTCATCAATGATAACAGGGTTAGCACAAGTGAAACCAGATAAGGTGGATGGATCTACTGAAGGTTACTTTGCAGCAACCCATGTGGTTTTGGGATACTGCTCAGGCTTCCAGTACAACCCATCAACATTCATTTTCCTCTCGAACCCAATACCCTCTTTTCTAGGGTTTCAGTTCAGAATCTGCTTTTTGAGGACATCACATAATGTCTGAGGCCCTTTGACGCTTTTGTACATCCCTATCTCAATTAGTGTCTTCAACCTGGCATTCTCATCAGCAACAGTAGTGGTATCCTCAACAGAGGGGTTAGTGAAGGAAATATGCCCTAGAGGCAATAATAAAGTTATTATTTATTTCCTTATATCATGATAAATGTTTATTATTCATGCTAGAATTGTATTAACCGGAAACGTAATACATGTGTGAATACATAGAAAAACAGAGTGTCACTAGTATGCCTCTACTTGACTAGCTTGTTAATCAAAGATGGTTATGTTTCCTAAACATGGACAAAGAGTTGTTATTTGATTAACGGGATCACATCATTAGTTGAATGATCTGATTGACTTGACCCATTCCGTTAGCTTAGCACTTGATCGTTTAGTATGTTGCTATTGCTTTCTTCATGACTTATACATGTTCCTATGACTATGAGATTATGCAACTCCCGTTTACCGGAGGAACACTTTGTGTGCTACCAAATGTCACAACGTAACTGGGTGATTATAAAGGTGCTCTACATGTGTCTCCGAAGGTACATGTTGGGTTGGCGTAATTCGAGATTAGGTTTTGTCACTCCGATTGTCGGAGAGGTATCTCTGGGCCCTCTCGGTAGTGCACATCACTATAAGCCTTGCAAGCAATGTAGCTAATGAGTTAGTTACGGAATGATGCATTACGGAATGAGGAAAGAGACTTGCCGGTAACGAGATTGAACTAGGTATTGGATACCGACGATCGAATCTCGGGTAAGTAACATACCGATGACAAAGGGAACAACGTATGTTGTTATGCGGTTTGACCGATAAAGATCTTCTTAGAATATGTAGGAACCAATATGGGCATCCAGGTTCCGCTATTGGTTATTGACCGAGAATAGTTCTAGGTCATGTCTACATAGTTCTTGAACCCGTAGAGTCCGCACGCTTAACGTTACGATGACAGTTTTATTATGAGTTTATGAGTTTTGATGTACCGAAGGAGTTCGGAGTCCCGGATGAGATCGGGGACATGACGAGGAGTCTCGAAATGGTCGAGACGTAAAGATTGATATATTGGACGACTAGATTCGGAGTTCGGAAAGGTTCCGAGTGATTCGGGTATTTTCGGGGGTACCGAGGAGTTAAGGGAATACGAGGAAGAAGCAATGGGCCTCATGGGCCAATTGGTGGAAGAGAGGAGGTAGGGCGCGCGCCCCCCCTAGCCCAAACCGAATTGGACTAGGGGGCCGGCCCCCCTTTCCTTCTTGTCCTCCCTCTCTTTCTTCTCCTTCTCCTCCCCTTCCTTCCCTTCTCCTAGTAGGACTTGGAAAGAGGGGGAATCCTACTTGGAGTAGGATTCTCCCCCTTGGGCGCGCCTCCTCCTCTTGGCCGGCCCCCTCCCCCTTGCTCCTTTATATACGGGGGCAGGGGGGCACCCCATGACATACAAGTTGATCTATGGATCGTTCCTTAGCCGTGTGCAGTGCCCCCCTCCACCATATTCCACCTCGGTCATATCGTCGCGGAGTTTAGGCGAAGCCCTGCGCCGGTAGAACATCATCATCGTCACCACGCCGTCGTGCTGACGGAACTCATCTCCGAAGCTTTGCTGGATCGGAGCCCGGAGATCGTCATCGAGCTGAACATGTGCTGAACTCGGAGGTGCCCTACGTTCGGTGCTTGGATCGGTCGGATCGTGAAGACGTACGACTACATCAACCGCGTTGTCATAACGCTTCTGCTTAACGGTCTACGAGGGTATGTAGACAACACTCTCCCCTCTCGTTGCTATGCCATCACCATGATCTTGCGTGTGCGTAGGAAATTTTTTGAAATTACTACGTTCCCCAATAGTGGCATCTGAGCCTAGGTTTTATGCGTTGATGTTATATGCACGAGTAGAACACAAGTGAGTTGTGGGCGATACAAGTCATACTGCTTACCAGCATGTCATACTTTGGTTCGGCGGTATTGTTGGATGAAGCGGCCCGGACCGACATTACGCGTACGCTTACGCGAGACTGGTTTTACCGCCGTGCTTAGCACACAGGTGACTAGCGGGTGTCAGTTTCTCCAACTTTAGTTGAACCGAGTGTGGCTACGTCCGATCCTTGCGAAGGTTAAAACAACACCAACTTGACGAACTATCGTTGTGGTTTTGATGCGTAGGTAAGAATGGTTCTTGCTCAGCCCGTAGCAGCCACGTAAAACTTGCAACAACATAGTAGAGGACGTCTAACTTGTTTTTGCAGGGCTTGTTGTGATGTGATATGGCCAAGACGTGATGCTATATTTTATTGTATGAGATGATCATGTTTTTTAACCGAAGTTATCGGCAACTGGCAGGAGCCATATGGTTGTCGCTTTATTGTATGAAATGCAAACGCCCTGTAATTGCTTTACTTTATCACTAAGCGGTAGCGATAGTCGTAGAAGCAATAGATGGCGTAAACGACAACGATGCTGCGATGGAGATCAAAGGTGTCACGCCGGTGACGATGGTGATCACGACGGTGCTTCGGAGATGGAGATCACAAGCACAAGATGATGATGGCCATATCATATCACTTATATTGATTGCATGTGATGTTTATCCTTTATGCATCTTATCTTGCTTTGATTGACGGTAGCATTTTAAGATGATCTCTCACTAAAAATTATCAAGAAGTGTTCTCCCTGAGTATGCACCGTTTCCAAAGTTCGTCGTGCCCAGACACCACGTGATGATCGGGTGTGATAAGCTCTACGTCCATCTACAACAGGTGCAAGCCAGTTTTGCACACGCAGAATACTCAGGTTAAACTTGACGAGCCTAGCATATGCAGATATGGCCTCGGAACACGGAGACCGAAAGGTCGAGCGTGAATCATATAGTAGATATGATCAACATAAAGATGTTCACCATTGAAAACTACTCCATCTCACGTGATGATCAGTTATGGTTTAGTTGATTTGGATCACGTGATCACTTAGATGACTAGAGAGATGTCTGTCTAAGTGGGAGTTCTTAAGTAATATGATTAATTGAACTTAAATTTATCATGAACTTAGTCCTGGTAGTATTTTGCAAATTATGTTGTAGATCAATAGCTTGCGTTGTTGCTTTCATATGTTTATTTTGATATGTTCCTAGAGAAAATTGTGTTGAAAATGTTAGTAGCAATGATGCGGATTCGATCCGTGATCTGAGGTTTATCCTCATTGCTGCACAGAAGAATTATGTCCTTAATGCACCGCTAGGTGACAGACCTATTGCAGGAGCAGATGCAGACGTTATGAACGTTTGACTAAGCTCAATATGATGACTACTTGATAGTTTAGTGCACCATGCTTAACGGCTTAGAATCGGGACTTCAAAGACGTTTTGAACGTCATGGACCATATGAGATGTTCCAGGAGTTGAAGTTAATATTTCCAGCAAATACCCGAGTTGAGAGATATGAAGTCTCCAACAAGTTCTATAGCTAAAAGATGGATGAGAATCGCTCAACTAGTGAGCATGTGCTCAGACTATTTGGGTACTTCAATTGCTTGAATCAAATGGGAGTTAATCTTCCAGATAAGATAGTGATTGACAGAATTCTCTAGTCACCATCACTAAGTTACTAGAACTTCGTGATGAACTATAGTATGCAAGGGATGACGAAAACGATTCTCGAGCTCTTCGTGATATTGAAATCGATGAAGGTAGAAATCAAGAAAGAGCATCAAGTGTTGATGATTGACAAGACCACTAGTTTCAAGAGAAGGGCAAAGGGAAAGAAAGGGAATTTCAAGTGGAAAGACAAGCAAGTTGTCACTCCTGTGAAGAAGCCCAAAGCTGGACCATAGCCTCAAACTGAGTGTTTACACTGCAAAGGAAATGGTCACTGGAAGCGGAAATGCCCTGAATATTTGGTGGATAAAAAGGATGGCAAAGTGAACAAGGGTATATTTGATATACAGATTATTGATGTGTGCCTTACTAGTGTTTATAGTAGCCCCTGAGTATTTGATACTTGTTCGGTTGCTAATATTAGTAACTCGAAACAGGAGTTACAGAATAAACAGAGACTAGTTGAAGAGAAAGTGACGATGAGTGTTGGAAGTAGTTCCAAGATTGATATGATCATCATCGCACACTCCCTATACTTTCGGGATTAGTGTTAAACCTAAATAAATGTTATTTGGTGTTTGCGTTGAGCATGAATATGATTTGATCGTGTTTATTGCAATACGGTTATTCATTTAAAATCAGAGAATAATTGTTATTCTATTTACATGAATAAAACCTTCAATGGTCATACACCCAATGAAAATAGTTTGTTGGATCTCGATCATAGTGATAACATATTCATAATATTGAGGCCAAAAGATGCAAAGTTAATAATGATAGTGCAACTTATTTGTGGCACTGCCGTTTGGGTCATATCGGTGTAAAGCGCATGAAGAAACTCCATAAAGATGGATTTTTGAAATCACTTGGTTATGAATCATTTGATGCTTGCGAACCGTGCCTTTTGGGCTAGATGACTAAAACTCCGTTCTTCGAAACAATGGAACGAGCTACTGACTTATTGGAAATAATACATACTGATGTATGCAGACCAATGAGTATGAAGGCTCGTGGCAAGTATTGTTATTTTCTGACCTTCACAAGATGATTTGAGCAGATATGGGTATATCTACTTGATGAAATATAAGTCTGAAATAGTTGAAAGGTTCAAAGAATTTCAGAGTGAAGTGGAAAAATCATCGTAACAAGAAAATAAAGTTTCTGCGATCTGATCGCGGAGACGAATATTTGAGTTACGAGTTTGGTCTTCAATTAAAACAATGTGGAATAGTTTCACAGCTCACGCCACCTAGAACACCACAACGTTATGGTGTGTCCGAACGTCGTAACCGCACTTTATTGGATATGGTGCGATCTATGATGTCTCTTACTGATTTACCAATATTGTTTTGGGGTTATGCATTAGAGACAGCTGCATTCACATTAAAAGGACACCATCTAAATCCGTTGAGACGACAACATATGAACTGTGGTTTAGCAAGAAACCCAAGTTGTCGTTTCTTAAAGTTTGGGGCTGCAATGCTTATGTGAAAAAGTTTCATCCTGATAAGCTCGAACCCAAACTGGAGAAGTGCGTCTTCATAGAATACCCAAAGGAAAATGTTGGGTACACCTTCTATCACAGATCCGAAGGCAGGACATTCGTTGCTGAGAATGGATCATTTCCAGAGAAGGAGTTTCTCTCGAAAGAAGTGAGTGGGAGGAAAGTAGAACTTGATAAGGTAATTGTACCTTCTCCCTTATTGGAAAGTAGTTCATCACAGAAATCTGTTCCTGTGACTACTACACCAATTAGTGAGGAAGCTAATGATGATGATCATGTAACTTCAGATCAAGTTACAACCGAACCTCGTAGGTCAACCAGAGTGAGATCCACACCAGAGTGGTACGGTAATCCCATTCTGGAGGTCATGTTACTTGACCATGACGAACCTACGAACTATGAGGAAGTGATGATGAGCCCAGATTCCGCAAAGTGGTTTGAGGCCATGAAATCTGAGATATGATCCATGTATGAGAACAAAGTATGAACTTTGATGGATTTTCCCGATGATCGGCAAACCATAGAAAATAAATGGATCTTCAAGAGGAAGACGTACGTTGATAGTAGTGTTACTATCCACAAAGCTAGACTTGTCGAAAAAGGTTTTTGACAAAGTTCAAGGTGTTGACTACGATGAAATTTTCTCACTTGTAGCGATGCTTAAGTCTGTCCAAATCATGTTAGCAATTGCCGCATTTTTATGAAATCTGGCAAATGGATAAACAAAACAACATTCCTTAATGGATTTAAAGAAGAGTTGTATATGATGGAACCAGAAGGTTTTGTCAATCCTAAAGGCGCTGACAAAATATGCAAGCTCCAGCGATCCATCTATGGACTGGTGCAAGCATCTCGGAGTTGGAATATACGCTTTGATAAGTTGATCAAAGCATATAGTTTTATACAGACTTGCGGTGAAGCCTGTATTTACTAGAAAGTGAGTGGGAGCACTACATCATTTCTGATAAGTATATGTGAATGACATATGGTAGATCGAAAATAATGTAGAATTATTCTGCAAAGCATAAAGGAGTGTTTGAAAGGAGTTTTCCAAAGAAAGACCTCGGTGAAGCTGCTTACATATTGAGCATCAAGATCTATAGAGATAGATCAAGACGCTTGATAAGTTTTTTCAATGATTACATACCTTGACAAGATTTTGAAGTAGTTCAAAATGGGACAGTCAAAGAAAGAGTTCTTGCCTGTGTTACAAGGTGTGAAATTGAGTAAGACTCAAAAATCTGACCGCGGCAGAAGATAGAAAGAGAATGAAAGTCATTCCCTATGCCTTGGCCATAGGTTCTATAAAGTATGCCATGCTGGGTACCAGATCTATTGTATACCCTACACTGTGTTTGGCAAGGGAGTACAATAGTGATCTAGGAGTAGATCACTGGACAGCGGTCAAAATTATCCTTAGTGGAATAAGGATATGTCTCTCGATTATGGAAGTGAAAAAAGGTTCGTCGTAAAGGGTTACGTCGATGCAAATTTTTGACACCGATCTGGATGACTCTAAGTCTCGATCTAGATACATATTGAAAGTGGGAGCAATTAGCTAGAGTAGCTCCGTGCAGAGCATTGTAGACATAGAAAATTGCAAAATACATAACGGATCTGAATGTGAAAGACCCGTTGACTAAGATTCTCTCACAAGCAAAACATGATCATACCTTAGTACTCTTTTGGTGTTAATCACATAGCGATGTGAACTAGATTACTGAATCTAGTAAACCCTTTGGGTGTTGGTCACATGGCGATGTGAACTATGGGTGTTAATCACATGATGATGTGAACTATCGATGTTAATCACATGGCGATGTGAACTAGATTATTGACTCTAGTGCAAGTGGGAGACTGAAGGAAATATTCCCTAGAGGCAATAATAAAGTTATTATTTATTTCCTTATATCATGATCAATGTTTATTATTCATGCTAGAATTGTATTAACCGGAAACATAATACATGTGTGAATACATAGACAAACAGAGTGTCACTACTATGCCTCTACTTGACTAGCTTGTTAATCAAAGATGGTTATGTTTCCTAACCATGGACAAAGAGTTGTTATTTGATTAACGGGATCACATCATTAGTTGAATGATCTGATTGACTTGACCCATTCCGTTAGCTTAGCACTTGATCGTTTAGTATGTTGCTATTGCTTTCTTCATGACTTATACATGTTCCTATGACTATGAGATTATGCAACTCCCGTTTACTGAAGGAACACTTTGTGTGCTACCAAACGTCACAACGTAACTGGGTGATTATAAAGGTGCTCTACAGGTGTCTCCGAAGGTACATGTTGGGTTGGCGTAATTCGAGATTAGGTTTTGTCACTCCGATTGTCGGAGAGGTATCTCTGGGCCCTCTCGGTAATGCACATCACTATAAGCCTTGCAAGCAATGTAGCTAATGAGTTAGTTACGGAATGATGCATTACGGAACAAGTAAAGAGACTTGCCGGTAATGAGATTGAACTAGGTATTGGATACCGACGATCGAATCTCGGGCAAGTAACATACCGATGACAAAGGGAACAACGTATGTTGTTATGTGGTTTGACCGATAAAGATCTTCTTAGAATATGTAGGAACCAATATGGGCATCCAGGTTCCGCTATTGGTTATTGACCGAGAATAGTTCTAGGTCATGTCTACATAGTTCTCGAACCCGTAGGGTCCGCACGCTTAACGTTACGATGACAGTTTTATTATGAGTTTATGAGTTTTGATGTACCGAAGGGGTTCGGAGTCCCGGATGAGATCGGGGACATGACAAGGAGTCTCGAAATGGTCGAGACGTAAAGATCGATATATTGGACGACTATATTCGGAGTTCGGAAAGGTTCCGAGTGATTCGGGTATTTTCAGGGGTACCGGAGAGTTACGGGAATACGAGGAAGAAGCAATGGGCCTCATGGGCCAAGTGGTGGAAGAGAGGAGGTAGGGCGCGCGGCCCCCCTAGCCCAAACCGAATTGGACTAGGGGGCCGGGCCCCCTTTCCTTCTTCTCCTCCCTCTCCTTCCTTCTCCTTCTCCTCCCCTTCCTTCCCTTCTCCTAGTAGGACTTGGAAAGAGGGGGAATCCTACTTGGAGTAGGATTCTCCCCCTTGGGCACGCCTCCTCCTCTTGGCCGGCCCCCTCCCTCTTGCTCCTTTATATACGGGGGCAGGGGGGCACCCCATGACACACAAGTTGATCTACGGATCGTTCCTTAGCCGTGTGCGGTGCCCCCCTCCACCATATTCCACCTCGGTCATATCGCCGCGGAGTTTAGGCGAAGCCCTGTGCCGGTAGAACATCATCATCGTCACCACGCCGTCGTGCTGATGGAACTCATCTCCGGAGCTTTGCTGGATCGGAGCCCGGAGATCGTCATCGAGTTGAACGTGTGCTGAACTCGGAGGTGCCGTACGTTCGGTGCTTGGATCGGTCGGATCGTGAAGACGTACGACTACATCAACCGCGTTGTCATAATGCTTCCTCTTAACGGTCTACGAGGGTACGTAGACAACACTCTCCCCTCTCGTTGCTATGCCATCACCATGATCTTGCGTGTGCGTAGGAATTTTTTTGAAATTACTACGTTCCCCAACAGTTAGTTACCACATTAGCAGTTGAAGATATTACAACAGGAGAAGTAGAACATCCAGCAACAGAAACAGCGTTATCACGCTCAATGCATTTTAAACATGGTGGTTCAAATCCTTCCTGAGCGGGACTGATCTGTTGAGCACGAAGTGACTCGTTCTCCTTTTGAAGATCTTCATGATTCGATCTCAATTTCTCAAGTTCCTGCTTCCTTTGAAGATAATCGTAGGAAAGCTTTTCATGAGATATTGAGAGGGTTTCATGACGACCTTCAAGTTCCTGGTACTTAACATGAAGATTTTTTATGTCTTCAATTAAGTACTGAGTCTTAGTCATTTTCGCGTCCAACAGGTCATCGCTTTTGTCTAACAGTTTTTGAATATGTTCCATAGCTTTCTGTTGTTCAGTTGCAATTTTAGCAAGTTTTTTGTAGCTAGGTTTGGATTCACAATCAGAGTCATCTTCACTTGATGTTTGAAAGTAAGCATCGCGTGAGTTTACCTTGGCACCACGTGCCATGAAGCAGTAAGTGGGAGCTGAGTCGTCCTTGTCACCGGCATCAACGTTGGTGATGGGTACATTGTCTTCAGTGTTGAAGATGGACTTGGCAACGTAGGCTGAAGCTAAAGCCAGACTTGCAACGCCAGAGTCAGACTCCTCCTCAGACTCCATCACTTCTGCCTCCTCAGAAGCAGACTCCTCCTCTGAATCCATTTCCTTGCCAACAAAAGCACGAGCCTTGCCAGACGAGCTTTTCTTGTGTGATGAAGACTTGGAAGAGGACTTGGAAGAGGACTTGGAAGAAGATTTTGAGTATTTCTTCTTCTTCTTGTCATCAGAATCATATTCCTTGCTCTTCTTATTTTTCTTCTCATTGTCCCACTGTGGACAATCAGAGATGTAGTGGCCAGGTTTCTTGCACTTGTGACAGGTTCTCTTCTTGTGGTCATGGGAAGAAACTTCATCATTTCTTGAGCTGGATCGTGAAGACCTTCCGAAGCCTTTCTTCTTAGTGAACTTCTGGAACTTCTTCACAAGCATAGCAAGCTCCTTTCCAAGGTCTTTAGCTTCACCAGAAATGCAGTCAAATTCTTCTTCAGATGAGGAAACATCCCTTGCCTTCAAAGCGCGAGTTCGGCCATAGTTGGGACCATAGATATCTCTTTTCTCAGATAGCTAGAACTCATGTGTGTTGAGCCTCTCAAGTATGTCAGATGGATCGAGTGTCTTGAAGTTAGGGCGTTCTTGAATCATAAGAGCTAGAGTGTCAAATGAGCTGTCAAGAGATCTCAGAAGCGTCTTGACGATTTCATGCTTGGTGATCCCAGTGGCGCCTAGAGCCTGAAGCTCGTTTGTGATGTCAGTGAGATGATCAAACATGAGCTGGACATTTTCATTGTCATTCCTCTTGAAGCGGTTGAAGAGGTTGCGTAGGACACTGATTCTTTGATCTCTCTGAGTGGAAACGCCTTCATTGACCTTGGAGAGCCAGTCCCAGACTAGCTTCGATGTTTCCAAAGCACTCACACGGCCATACTACCCTTTGGTCAGATGACCACAGATGATGTTCTTCGTAGTAGAGTCAAGTTGAATGAACTTCTTGACATCAGTAGGGGTGACACCTTCACCAGTCTTGGGAACGCTGTTCTTGACGACATACCACAGATCAACATCAATGGCTTCAAGATGCATACGCATCTTATTCTTCTAGTAGGGATATTCAGTGCCATCGAAGACAGGGCACGCAGTGGAGACTTTGATTATCCCTGCAGTCGACATAGCTAAAACTCCAGGTGGTTAAACCGAATCACATAGAACAAGGGAGTACCTTGCTCTGATACCAATTGAAAGTGCTAGTTATCGACTAGAGGGGGGGTGAATAGGTGATTTTTATGAAAGTCTTCAAAACATGAAAGTTTCAAAGACAAACACGAAAACAGGACCTATAAACATGCAGCGGAAGATGAACTACACTAGACAAGCCAAAGTATGAAGCTAAAGCATGATGACTGATAGCAGCTAGGTAGTAGGATCAGGATAGAAGATAGTATGAAGCCAATCAGAACAAGTAGTCACACAGTGAAGTCAAACAGGCAGAGCAATCAGGCAATGACTTCACAAAGACAAACTGTAAGTAAGGAGAGTAAGAGATAGAACCAGTGTGTTGTGAAGACAAGGATTTGTTTGACCAGTTCCAGTTGCTGTGACAACTGTACGTCTGGTTAGGGAGGCTGAGATTGAACTCAGAAGACCGTGTCTTTACCTTATTCCCCTTGATCTTAGGACACACAGTCCCCGCCCAATCACTCTGGTAAGTCTTCAAGGTAGACTTCCAAACCTTCACAGACTTCGTTCACTGGCAATCCACAATTACTCTTGGATGCTCAGAATGTGACGCCTAACAGGCTGGAGGATTCACAGTCCTCAAGTGTAACAAGTCTTCTGATCATGCAGACAGAAAGGCTTCAGTGATGCCAAACACTCTTTGGGCTCTGGGTATTTTGGGCTTTGTCCTCACAAGGATTTCTCTCTCAAACTCTTCGGAGGTGGCTTGCTCTCAACGACAAAAGCCGTGCACTAACTCTGAGCAGCCACCAATTTATGGTGTAGGGGGTGGGCTATTTATAGCCACTGGGCAACCCGACCTGATTTGTCCAAAATGACCCTGGGTCACTAAGGAACTAACACGTGTCACAACGGTCAGATTTCAAACACACGCGATAGCTTGACTTGGACTACAAGTAAAGCTGACTTATCCGACTCTGGATAAGATTTGCTGTCATTGTCTTCGCTCGAAGACATAGGATTTTCGTTGAGCATCACTTCAGTCACTCTGACTTTGTTCACTTGGACCCCACTTAACAGTGCGGTGGTTCCTATGACTCAACAAAGAAGAAGAGAAACAACAAAACTGCTAAGTCTTCGTGCTCCTTAGTCTTCACTCAATGTCTTCTTCTGTCATAGTCTTCAATGTGAATATCTTCACGTACCACCATTATCTTTAATGTCTTCATACATTTTTAGGGGTCATCTCCGTTTGGTAAACCGAATCAAGGAGGGACTACTACCTGTGTTATCCTGCAATTCTCACAAACACATTAGTCCCTCAACCACATTTGTCGCCAATACTCCAAAACCAAACTAGGGGTGGCACTAGATGCACTTACATTCAGACATTGTTGTCTAACAACTCATTATGGGCAGTAAAAAGAGAAGGCTGCAGAGTTTGTAGTTACCATCCTACTTCTCACTGTTTTGTTGGATAGAGTAAAAACAAATAATTTGCTTGCCACCATTCGTATCTTTTTGCTAATAATCCTTATCACTTTCCTCACTTGATGCTTGTTCATGAATATCTCATTGCCCCATACGCAAAAAGGGTCGATGCGTGGATCGTTGCCAAGGGCATATGTACATACAAGCAATAAGTCAATATTAGGAGCTAACAAGTGTCCAGGCCTGGATCTATATGCACTACATTACGGAATGATGGGGGGACTACAAACCGAGGCATGAAGCTAAACTCGGCGGAAAATGGTTGCCACTCCCGTTGTTGTCCTGCATAGGTAGTGGAAAGGCATGATAAGTACAGCAACCTTAACATCAAACAAATATAGCAAAAGTAAACAACATCATCTCCAAATGATAGCTTGAATGTGTTGGTTTCAACATGTTGTTAAAGCAGATTTAAAATGGAAGGCAATGTTACCGACAGCAGGCTTAAGATCCATCAAATATTGCAACTCAAACTGGTATTGTTGAAAATGAATAAAACGTAGGTAATGCTTACACATCACACTAGATAAATGTGTAAAACTGAAATAAAGGGCATGTGTTAACTACACCAGGCATAACTGGAACCAAATATAGCCGTTCAAACTGGTATTGATGTAGTCGAGCGGCACAGTTCTGACTTGCACATAATGAACAACACATTGTGAATGACTGAAATAAACAAGGCATAAATGATCAGTATAACAACAAAATATAGCCATTGAAAACTAGACAGAGTCTCACTTCAACCAACCTAACAAGCAAATACAGATAAATATGGCATATGCTTGAAAACTGGACAAATGCTCAATGCAACCAACCTAACAAGCAAATACAGATAAACAAGGCATCTTCTTGAAAACTAGACAAATGCTAAAAAAGCAACATAACAACCAAATACAGATAAACAAGGCATCTGCTTGATAACTAGGCAAATGCTCACTGCAACCAAACTAAGAACCAAATACATATAAACAAGCCATCGACTCGATAACTAGAAAAAAAATGCTCACTTCAATGAACCTAAGAACCAAATACAGATAAACACGACATCTACTCACTATAAACAACCAAATATAGCCATTCGTGAAACTGAAGTGGAAAATTCATACTTAAACATCACATAACCCTATTGAACAATACATTTTTGCATAACTGAAATAATTAAACACGATACAGTTATAGCACCACACGACAAATGCTACTACAACAAAGGGTATGGTTGGCAAGCTAGAAGAGGTAAGATTTGATGATAGGATGTTGGGGAACGTAGTAATTTCAAAAAAATTCCTACGTACACGCAAGATCATGGTGATGTATATCAACGAGAGGGGAGAGTGAGTCCACGTACCCTCGTAGACCGAAAGCGGAAGTGTTAGCACAACGCGGTTGATGTAGTCGTACGTCTTCACGATCCGACCGATCCATGTACCGAACGTACGACACCTCCGAGTTCAACACACGTTCAGCTCGATGACGTCCCACGAACTCCGATCCAGCAGAGCTTTGCGGGAGAGTTCCGTCAGCACAACAGTGTGATGACGGTGTCGATGATGCTACCGACACAGTGCTTCACCTAAGCACCGCTACGATATTACCAAGGTGGAATATGGTGGAGGGGGGCACCGCACACGGCTGGGAGAGATCAACAGATCAACTTGTATGTGTAGAGGTGCCCCCTTGCCCCCTTATATAAAGGAGTGGAGAAGGGGGGAGGGCCAGCCCTCCTATGGCGCGCCCTGGAGGAGTCCTACTCCTACCGGGAGTAGGATTCCCCCCTTCCAAGTAGTAGGAGTACGAGTCAAGGAAAGGGAAAAGAGAAGAGAAGGAAGGAGGGGGTGCAGCCCCTCCCCCTAGTCCAATTCGGACTAGGCCTTGGGGGGCGCGCAGCCGTCTCTCTTTCCCCTAAAGCCCAATAAGGCCCATAAACTCCCCAGCGAATTCCCGTAACTCTCTGGTACTCCGAAAAATACCCGAATCACTCGGAACCTTTCCGATGTCCGAATATAGTCGTCCAATATATCGATCTTTACGTCTCGACCATTTCAAGACTCCTCGTCATGTCCCCGATCTCATCCGGGACTCCGAACTACCTTCCGTACATCAAAACACATAACTCATAATATAAATCGTCACCTAACGTTAAGCGTGCGGACCCTACGGGTTCGAGAACTATCTAGACATGACCGAGGCACGTCTCCGGTCAATAACCAATAGCGAAACCTGCATGCTCATATTGGCTCCCACATATTCTACGAAGATCTTTATCGGTCAAGCCGCATAACAACATACGTTGTTCCCTTTGTCATCGATATGTTACTTGTCTGAGATTCGATCGTCGGTATCTCAATACCTAGTTCAATCTCGTTACTGGAAAGTCGCTTTACTCATTCCGTAATGCATCATCCCGCAACTAACTCATTAGTCACATTGCTTGCAAGGCTTATAGTGATGTGCATTACCGAGAGGGCCCAGAGATACCTCTCCGACAATCGGAGTGACAAATCCTAATCTCGAAATACGCCAACTCAATAAGTACCTTCAGAGACACCTGTAGAGCACCTTTATAATCACCCAGTTACGTTGTGACGTTTGATAGCACACAAAGTGTTCCTCCGGTAAACGGGGGTTGCATAATCTCATAGTCATAGGAACATGTATAAGTCATGAAGAAAGCAATAGCAACATACTAAACGATCAAGTGATAAGCTAACAGAATGGGTCAAGTCAATCACATCATTCTCTAATGATGTGATCCCGTTAATCAAATGACAACTCATGTCTATGGCTAGGAAACTTAACCATCTTTGATTCAACGAGCTAGTCAAGTAGAGGCATACTAGTGACATTATGTTTGTTTATGTATTCACACATGTACTAAGTTTCCGATTAATACAATTCTAGCATGAATAATAAACATTTATCATGAAATAAGGAAATAAATAATAACTTTATTATTGCCTCTAGGGCATATTTCCTTCAGTCTCCACTTGCACTAGAGTCAATAATCTAGTTCACATCACCATGTGATTTGACACCAATATTCACATCTGTATGTGATTAATACCCATAGTTCACATCGTCATGTGATCAACACCCAAAGGGTTTACTAGAGTCAATAATCTAGTTCACATCACTATGTGATTAACACCAAAAGAGTACTAAGGTATGATCATGTTTTGCTCGTGAGAGAAGTTTAGTCAACGAGTCGGTCGCATTTAGAGCCGTATGTATTTTGCAAATATTATATGTCTACAATGCTCTGCACAGAGCTACTCTAGCTAATTGCTCCTACTTTCAATATGTATCCAGATTGAGACTTAGAGTCATCTAGATCGGTGTAAAAGCTTGCACCGATGTAACTCTTTATGACGGGCTCTTTTATCGCCTCCATAATCGAGAAATATTTCCTTAGTACTTACTAAGGATAATCTTGACCGCTGTCCAGTGACCTAGTCCTAGATCAAAAGTGTACTCCCTTGACAAACTCAGAGCAAGGTATATAATAGGTCTGGTACACAGCATAGCATACTTTATAGAACCTATGACTGAGGCATAGGGAATGACTTTCATTCTCTTTCTATTTTTTGCCGTGGTTGGTATCTGAGTCTTACTCAATTTCACACCTTTGTAACACAGGCAAGAATTCCTTCTTTGACTGATCCATTTTGAACTACTTCAAAATCTTATCAAGGTATGTACTCATTGAAAAAACTTATCAAGTGTCTTAATCTATCTCTATAGATCTTGATGCTCAATGTGTAAGCAGCTTCACCAAGGTCTTTCTTTGAAAAAACTCCTTTCAAACACTCATTTATGCTTTTCCAGAAAATTCTACATTATTTTTGATCAACAATATGTTTTTCACATATACTTATCAGAAAGGCTGTAGTGCTCCCACTCACTTTCCTGCAAATACATGCTTCACTGCAAGTATGTATAATACTATATGCTTTGATCAAATCATCAAAGAGTATATTCCAACTCCGAGATGCTTGCACCAGTCCATAGATGGATCGCTAGAGCTTGCACACTTTGTTAGCACCTTTAGGATTGACAAAACCTTCTGGTTGCATCATATACAACTCTTCTTTAATAAATCCATTAAGGAATGCAGTTTTGACATCCATTTGCCAGATTTCATAAAATGTGGCAATTGCTAACATGATTCGGACAGACTTAAGCATCGCTACGAGTGAGAAAATCTCATCGTAGTCAACACCTTGAACTTTGTCAAAAACCTTTTTCGACAAGTCTAGCTTTGTAGATAGTAACACTACTATCAGTGTCCGTCTTCTTCTTTGAAGATCCATTTATTTCTATGGCTTGCCGATCATCGAGCAAGTCCACCAAAGTCCACACTTTGTTCTCATACATGGATCCCATCTCAGATTTCATGGCCATCAAGCCATTTAGCGGAATATGGGCTCATCATCGCTTCCTCATAGTTCGTAGGTTCATGATGGTCTAGTAACATGACTTCCAGAACAGGATTACCATACCACTCTGGTGCGGACTGTACTTTGGAAGACCTACGATGTTCTATAGTAACTTAATCTGAAGTTTCATGATCATCATCATTAGCTTCCTCACTAATTGGTGTAGGAATCACTGGAACTGATTTCTGTGATGAACTACTTTCCAATTCGGGAGAAGGTACAATTACCTTACCAAGCTCTACTTTCCTTCCACTCACTTCTTTCAAGAGAAACTCCTTCTCTAGAAAGGATCCATCTTAGCAACGAATATCTTGCCTTCGAATCTATGATAGAAGGTGTACCCAACAATTTCCTTTGGGTATTCTATGAATACGCACTTCTCCGATTTGGGTTCGAGCTTATCAGGTTGAAACTTTTTCACATAAGCATCGCAGCCCCAAATTTTAAGAAACGACAATTTTAGTTTCTTGCCAAACCACAGTTCATAAGGCGTCGTCTCAATGGATTTTGATGGTGCCCTATTTAAAGTGAATGCAGTCGTCTCTAATGCATAACCCCAAAATGATAGTGGTAAATTGGTAAGATACATCATAGATCGCACCATATCCAATAAAGTGCGGTTACGATGTTCGAACACACCATAACAATGTGGTGTTCCAGGTGGCATGAATTGTGAAACTATTCCACATTGTTTTAAATGAAGGCCAAACTCGTAACTCAAATATTCTACGATCAGATTGTAGAAACTTTACTTTCTTGTTACGATGATTCTTCACTTCACTATGAAATTCTTTGAACTTTTCAAATGTTTCAGACTTGCGCTTCATTAAGTAGATATACTCATATCTGCTCAAATCATCTGTGAAGGTCAGAAAATAACGATACCCGCCACGAGCATCAATACTCATTGGACCGCATACATCGGTATGTATTATTTCCATCAAGTCAGTAGCTCGTTCCATTGTTCCGGAGAACGGAGTTTTAGTCATCTTTCCCAAAAGGCACGGTTCGCAAGCATCAAATGATTCATAACCAAGTGATTCCAAAAATCCATCTTAATGGAGTTTCTTCATGCGCTTTACACCGATATGACCCAAACGGCAGTGCTACAAATAAGTTGCACTATCATTATCAACTTTGCATCTTTTGGCATCAATATTATAAATATGTGTATCACTACATCGAGATCCAACAAACTATTTTCATTGGGTGTATGACCATCGAAGGTTTTATTCATGTAAACAGAACAACAATTATTCTCTGACTTTAAATGAATAACCGTATTGCAATAAACATGATCAAATCATATTCATGCTCAATGCGAACGCCAAATAACATTTATTTAGGTTTAACACTAATCCCGAAAGTATAGGGAGTGTGCGATGATGATCATATCAATCTTGGAACCTGTCGGGGATATACCCCGCGGCGTAAACCGGCTGGAAGTTTTCCCGGCCGGACTTGGCGGTTTGTCTGAAGACCCGCCCTGACCTTGGCGGTTTACAAGCAACCCGCTTGGTCATTATGACTCACTGGTAACCCGGCGGGCGGATCAGACGGATGACAAGGCCCAAGGCCCAGAAGGCCGGTTCAACTATTGTGGGCCGGTTTAAGAGGAAAGGAATGTTTACCTTACAAAGAGTTAAGACCAGGACTTGTATCCGGTTTGTATTAGAGATAGACTAGTCCTAATCCTAATAGGACTCCACATGTAAACCGCCCCTTCAACATATATAAGGAGGGGCAGGGCTCCCCAAAGAGGGACAAGTTAGAAGCTACAAGCTACAAGCAACAAGAAACAATATCTAGGGCTAGACACAAAGAGGAGAGCCGGTTTACGGCGACTCCCTCGTGATGATAATGAGACCTAGCCTCAAACAGCATGTAGGGTTTTTACCGGATGATGTTTCCCGGGGCCCGATGCTGTCTAAATCCCTGTCTTGTGTTGCATCTCTCGATTCCGCTTAACCCCTCTCAAGCTACCACATAGATGCGTTGGCCTCGCGACTAAGTCCTGACACTAAGGACATCTGACGTGACAAAACCACGATAGTTGGCGCCCACCGTGGGGCCCGCGCACGGTGGTGTTGAGTTCTTGAAGGGCGCTATCCCAGGGATCGAGAAGCTCTGCCCAGCTTATTGAAAAGGTTCCGACCGCCTCGACGAAAGGTTCCGTCTAAATCGGCGAAAAGTTCCGACCGCCTCGACGAAAGGTTCCGTCTGAATCGGCGAAAGGTTCCGACCGCCTCGACGAAAGGTTCCGTCTGAATCACCAAAGAGTTCCGATTGCCTCGACGAAAAGTTTGGTCCGAATCGCCGAAGGGTTCCAACCGAATCGCCGAAAGGTTCCGTCCGAGTCATCAAAGAATTCCGACTTAGGCTACAGAAAAGTTTCGGATTATCAAGAGTTTCCGGTTCAAAAGTTCCGGCCGAATTATCAAGAGGTTCCGGTAAAAAGTTCCGGGTTATCAAAGGTTCCGGCCGGATTATCAAGAAGTTCTGGTTCCAAAATTCCGGCTCAAAAAGTGTCGGCTGGGTTGTGTGGAGAGCTCAGGCACTAGAAGACACAGAACTAATTAATTCTTTTGTCAAAAAACAAAAGCAGCACTATGCATTATCCAGCGCCAACATCCGGCAAAAAATACCAGGCATCGCCCCTGCGGTCCGGTTTACATCAACGCGCTGACCGGCTCGCCCGTCAGCACCACCTTACAACGCCACGGACGACTCGCTCGTCCGCCCTCGCGGCCGACTCACGCATCCGTTCTGTCTCCTAAATGTCGTGGTTGACTCCGACATATATATCAACAAATCGGATCCACGTCTGCTCACACAAGCTGTCCAATGGACATATGTGAGCCGCCCCTGCTGTGCTGAGCTGCCGGAGCCGCGTTGAGCCGCCCTTACCGCTTTGAGCCACCGGAACTCTATTGAGTCGCTGGTCTGCCTGAGCCACCTCTGTCGCGATAAACGGATCATCCTCGTCCAAACAAATCAGGTGAGATCCATTCAAGTTTGCTTTATTATCACATGTTGTTTTTGTCAAAGAACAAGTTTATCTTTGCCTTGGTCTCCAATATTGTTTATGCAGGGCAAGTATTTGTGATAAAAAGTGATATTATACCGCGGAGGTGGAGGCACGCCAACATCTTTTGGCACAGGTGATCGTCGTTATTCAATGGACTCCCGCACCGGCTTACAATGCTGTGGCCGTCTCTCGCGACCGCACCAGCTTACAGCGCCGTGGCCGACTCACCCGTCCGCGCCGCCTTACAACACCACGGATGACTCGCCCGTCCGCCCTCGCGGCCGGTTCACGCGTCCACTCCGGTTTACAACGCAGAGAACAATTTGCTCGTCCGCACCGGTTTACAACGCTACGGCCGACTCATCCGTTTGCTCCTACGGGTGACTCATCCGTAGCTGATTTTAGCTTCACCGTGGTAACGATCAACTCCACGGCGGATAATTTCCGGCCTAACATATCAGGTGACATCTATCTAAGTCTATTTTTGACACATATTGCTTTTTATCAAAAGAACAATTACTTTGGACTATATATTTTGATATGCAGGATAATTATTCATTATAAACGTGGTCTATACCATGGGTACGGAGCATGTGCTAGCAACATTCTGCACTAGCGTCTCGTCCGTGTCATACCACCCGGTGAATGAACGTGAGCAAGTCGCCATCCCTGTAGCCCGGTTTACATCAGCTTGCCGGGACCACGCCTGCGATTAACTCGGTCGTCCGTGCCGGTTTACGACACCGGTGCCGGTCTTCCCCGACCGCACTGGCTTACAATGCCGCGACCGACTCATTTGTCCGAGCTGCCTCTGATGTTGCGGGCGTTTTTATCGTCCGTCTTTCGCGGCCTGGTCTACATCAGCATACCGGGCTGCACTTGTCTAGATGAGCTGTTTATTGAGTATGAACAAGTCACTACTTGGGAAGCCCGGTTTTTTTCTTCCAACAAATTGGAGGCAAATTATCATATATTATCAGCCGCTGTCTGCACTGGATGTTTCAATGGGCAGGCGCACAAGTCGCCGCTACTACATTTTGGTTAACTTCAAACAGCCAATTGGAAGGAACCATTGGCCGAGTTGCTGACACGGCTCATACGGAATCATTTATAACCCGCCGCAGTCACCTCAACCTTCTGTGGATTCACATCGTACTATCAACACCAATGATATACAAGTTATGCCGGTTTATATCACGGTCAAATATGGAGAATCTCAAGCCAGCTCTTCGAGTCACCTTGAGACTCGGGGGCTACGATGATATGACGCAACAAGTCTTGCCAGTTTCAGCAACTTTAAAAACCCCAGGACAATGGAGGGAAAGATAACCCGGTCCCGGAGGCTACTGTTATTTGAAGGCCGTCAGAAAATTTCCGGCTTAGAAAGTATATGACAATTACAAAATTCCGGCTCAATGAAGAAGTTCCGGGTCATCAGAAAAGATTCCGGTTTAAAATCCGGTTCAAGGGAAGCTAGTCTCACTGAAGCTCTCAAATCCGGTTTAAGAACTTCCGGTTCAAAAAGGAATTAACTTCTCGCAATTTCGAGTTTAAAGGCCGTCAGAAAATCTCCGCTTGAAAATGAAGATTCCGGTTTACAATCCGGTTCAAGGGAAAAATGTCTCCCACAAAGCTTTGAAGCTCTCCATATCCGGTTCAAGATCCCGGTTTAAGAAGAATTTATCTCTTGCAAAAAGTTAAAAATTACCGAAGAGGACCTCCTGCCATGATGCGCGGTTCAAACATGGATATCCTGCCTTATTGGCCTAACATATTGATCACATGGGGGCTTCTGCTTAATAAAGCGGGGTCTCTGTTCTTTTTTACATCATGCGTGGTTACATGGAGGTTCTGTCTTAAAGCGGCCTCCGGTTTACCCCTTGAAATTTGCTTTTTATATCACTGGGGGCCTTGGTCGTGTCCGAACCAACGCGACACCTTTTGATAGGCGACAGCCACCAGATCATTTGGGGACATGGTCAAGTCTGAACCAGTCACGCCTCTTGGTCGGCCTAAGGCCACAAAATCACTTGGGGGCTTGGTCGAACCCGAATCATTGCCACGCCTCTTGATCTGGCATATATGCCACGAATCATTTGGGGACCTGGCTGACTTGAATCATTGTCACTCCTATTGGGGGCTTGGTCCTGTCCGACCATGGTAACACCATCTGATCAGCTCAGTATAGCATATTTTTGCAAACGGTTTTTATCATTGCCTTTGCTTGAAATTTTCTTTAATAAATATTTCTTCTTTGTTGCGTTCTTAAACCGACAAAATTCGCAGACCGTTTCGACTGTCAATTGACGGAACACGGTCAATTCTTAATCCGGAGACTATTTGCCCGGTTTGATTTTTTGATTTTATTTTACCATCTTATTATAGAGCAAACCGGTGTTCATTAACCCGGTTTGACTTTCAAATTACAAGTTGTCAGTACATGATCAAGTTATAATCCGGAGACTATCAGCCCGGTCTGGTTTGACTACGAATCGCCAGTATTATATATGGTTAAACTGGTGTTTATCACAACCCGGTATGGTTTATCATAAACCGACACAATATGAAAGGAGTTATCATTACTCAAGAAATTGGGATTATCATCCTTACTACAAAAAGTTGGTAAAGCCAACAATGTGATTCAATGTCACAGGTATGACATATTTCATATTTGATTATTCTTAAATGCAGCCTTGGTTATAAACCTGGGTTATATGTTGGGCATTATGACCCATCCGGCGGTAAGCCGCCAGGACACTTTAAACTTGTTGTATGCAGAAACAGGTTGAATAAAGCATGATGATAAATTATCCGGTGTCTATTAAACCGGCCTGGCTTTAAGACGATAAGTTGCCAGTATATGATGGGAAATTATCCGGTGTTTATTAAACCGGCCTCGCTTTGGACTATACGTCGCCAGTATATATTTGGATTGCGCCATTGGAATCATGCACTTATAAATGATTGGGTTATATTATTCAAATAGCCAAACTTGGCTGAATTTTCATTATGATATTGAATGAATAAGGTTTTCATACCGGATTATATTATCTTGAATAGCCAACATGGCTGGATTTTTATTATGGTTATCAATGACCAGTATTATGATTGAGGTTTTCAAAGTCGCTTTAGCGCAATGGATATTATTTTAGCAATGAATATGATTTATTCTGCAATGGAAGGAATAGTCCCGAGTTGCTGCAGGCTTACAACCCGGCACTTGGAGGCTACATTATTCAAATTGAGGTTATATGCAAGTCTCATGTCGCTGCAAGCATGCACCATGATACTTGGGGGCTACCAATTGCTCCTGTTAAACAATTCAAGGTATAAAGCTTTTTATTCATTATATTGAAGGGTCCACTGCTCAGTTGGTAAAGCACAAGGCTCTTAACCTTGTGGACGTGGATTCAAGTCCCATGATGGGGGTTACATCATATGATGTTATTTTTATTGAAGCATATGTCAAGTCCCAGCTCAATATTATCTTACTGAGCCGGCCCTTGGGGGCTACACCATTGCTGTTCAAAGTTTACATGATTATATTTACAAAGTCCCTGCTCATTATTGCATAATGACTCAGCCCTTGGGGGCTACACTGGTTGAAGTTTTTATGAGTATAAGACAATTACAAGTCCCAGGTTGCTGCAAGCAGGACAACCCGGCACTTGGGGGCTACACTGGTTGAAGTTTTTATGAGTATAAGACAATTACAAGTCCCAGGTTGCTGCAAGCAGGACAACCGGCACTTGGGGGCTACATAATATGGAGTATTCAGTTTTTGCTAGTGACTGGGATGAACAACATGGATTTCTTCGATAGTGACAATATTTATATTGAAGCAAGTCTTAAGCCATCACTTTGTTCTACCCGGCGTCACCAATCATTATGACCCTGTGGCTGCAACCCGGTGCCATCAATAATCATAAACCGGTGTTGGCAACAATCATGAACCGGTGTCTGCAACAATCATGACCTAGAATTATCAGTTTTTATAACCCGACAATTCTTGGCAATGATAAACCGGCAAGTTCTGCATCTTCAAGCCGGCTGAATATCAGATGAGTATTTCAAGACCAATATTTCTTAAACCGGTGCTTTGGAAGCCGATTCAAGTGGATTATTCTTCACAATGTTTTTCTATGAGAAACCAACGGCAGCAATTTGAGTATGAAGCTGGTTATTGACCCGGATTTTCTAGGAGGAGGAATGATAAGGACTTAAGGTTGATCAGGTGCCGGTTTTCAAGAATTCTTAACCCGGAGCGCAACCTGTCAAATTTGTTCTTGTGTTTATTTTGCAGCATAAGTTTACCATGGATAAATCCAAGCTAAACTTGGGGGCTAATGTCGGGGATATACCCCGCGGCGTAAACCGGCCGGAAGTTTTCCCGGCCGGACTTGGCGGTTTGTCTGAAGACCCGCCCTGACCTTGGCGGTTTACAAGCAACCCGCTTGGTCATTATGACTCACTGGTAACCCGACGGGCGGATCAGACGGATGACAAGGCCCAAGGCCCAGAAGGCCGGTTCAACTATTGTGGGCCGGTTTAAGAGGAAAGGAATGTTTACCTTACAAAGAGTTAAGACCAGGACTTGTATCCGGTTTGTATTAGAGATAGACTAGTCCTAATCCTAATAGGACTCCACATGTAAACCGCCCCTGCAACATATATAAGGAGGGGCAGGGCTCCCCAAAGAGGGACAAGTTAGAAGCTACAAGCTACAAGCAACAAGAAACAATATCTAGGGCTAGACACAAAGAGGAGAGCCGGTTTACGGCGACTCCCTCGTGATGATAATGAGACCTAGCCTCAAACAGCATGTAGGGTTTTTACCGGATGATGTTTCCCGGGGCTCGAAGCTGTCTAAATCCTTGTCTTGTGTTGCATCTCTCGATTCCACTTAACCCCTCTCAAGCTACCACATAGATGTGTTGGCCTCGCGACTAAGTCCTGACACTAAGGACATCTGACGTGACAAAACCACGACAGAACCACTTCCAACACACATCATCACTTCACCCTCAACTAGTCTCTGTTTATTCTATAACTCCTGTTTCGAGTTACTAATTTTTAGCAACCGGACAAGTATCAAATACCCAGGGGCTACAATAAACACTAGTAAGGTACACATCAATAACCTGTATATCAAATATACCCTTGTTCACTTTGCCATCCTACTTATCCACCAAATATTCAGGGTATTTCCGCTTCCAGTGACCATTTCCTTTGCAGTAGAAGCACTTGGTTTCAGGCTTTGATCCAACTTTGGGCTTCTTCACGGGAGTGACAACTTACTTGCCATTCTACTTGAAGTTTCCCTTTCTTTCCCTTTGCCCTTTTCTTGAAACTAGTGGTCTTGTCAATCATCAACACTTGATGCTCTTTCTTGATTTCTATCTTCGTCGATTTCAACATCACGAAGAGCTCGGGAATCGTTTTCATCATCCCTTTCATACTATAGTTCATCATGAAGTTCTAGTAACGTGGTGATGGTGACTAGAGAACTCTGTCAATCACTATCTTATGTGGAATATTAACTCCCACTTGATTCAAGCGATTGTAGTACACAGACAATCTAAGCACATGCTCACTAGTTGAGCAATTCTCCTTCATCTTTTAGCTATAGAACTTGTTGGAGACTTCATGTCTCTCAACTTGGGTATTTGCTTGAAATATTAACTTCAACTCCTGGAACATCTCATATGGTCCATGACGTTCAAAACGTCTTTGAAATCCTGATTCTAAGCCGTTAAGCATGGTGCACTAAACTATCAAGTAGTCATCATATTGAGCTAGACAAACGTTCATAACGTCTGCATCTGCTCCTGCAATAGGTCTGTCACCTAGCGGTGCATCAAGGACATAATTCTTCTGTGCAGCAATGAGGATAAACCTCAGATCACGGACCCAGTGCACAGCATTGCTACTATCATCTTTCAACTTAGTTTTATCTAGGAACACATATAAAACATAGGGAAGCAACAACGCGAGCTATTGATCTACAACATAATTTGCAAAATACTATCAGGACTAAGTTCATGATAAATTAAAGTTCAATTAATCATATCACTTAAAGAACTCCCACTTAGGTAGACATCCCTCTAATCATCTAAGTGATCACGTGATCCAAATCAACTAAACCATGTCCGATCATCACGTGAGATGGAGTAGTTTTCAATGGTGAACATCACTATGTTGATCATATCTACTATATGATTCACGCTTGACCTTTCGGTCTCCAGTGTTCCAAGGCCATATCTGCATATGCTAGGCTCGTCAAGTTTAACCTGGGTATTCTGTTTGTGCAAAACTGTCTTACACCCATTGTATTTGAACGTAGAGCTTATCACACCCGAACATCACGTGGTGTCTCAGCACGAAGAACTTTCGCAACGGTGCATACTCAGGGAGAACACTTATACATTGAAATTTAGTGAGAGATCATCTTATAATGCTACCGCCGAACTAAGCAAAATAAGATGTATAAAAGATAAACATCACATGCAATCAAAATATGTGACATGATATGGCCATCATCATCTTGTGTCTTTGGTCTCCATCTCCAAAGCATCGTCATGATCTCCATCGTCACCAGCATGACCCCATGATCTCCATCATCTTGATCTATATCAGTGTGTCATCACATGGTCGTCTCGCCAACTATTGCTCTTGCAACTATTGCATCGCATAGCGATAAAGTAAAGCAATTATTTTGCGCTTGCATCTTATGCAATAAAGAGACAACCATAAGGCTTCTGCCAGTTGCCGATGACTTCAACAAAACATGATCATCTCATACAACAACTTATATCTCATCACGTCTTGACCATATCACATCACAACATGCCCTGCAAAAACAAGTTAGACATCCTCTACTTTTTACGTGGCTGCTACGGGCTTCGCAAGAATCGTTCTTACCTACGCATAAAAACCACAACGATATTTCGTCAAGTTAGTGCTGTTTTAACCTTCTCAAGACCGGGCGTAGCCACACTCAGTTCAACTAAAGTTGGAGAAACTGACACCCGCCAGCCACCTGTGTGCAAAGCACATCGGTAGAACTAGTCTCGTGTAACCGTACGTGTAATGTCGGTCTGGGTCGCTTCATCCAAGAATACCGCTGAACCGAAGTATGACATGCTGGTAAGCAGTATGACTTGTATCGCCCACAACTCACTTGTGTTCTACTCGTGCATATAACATCTACGCATAAACCTGGCTCTAATACCACCGTTGGGGAACATAGTAATTTCAAAAATTTCCTACGCACACGGAAGATCATGGTGATGCATAGCAACAAGAGGGGAGAGTGAGTCCACGTACCCTCATAGACCGAAAGCGGAAGCGTTAGCACAATGCGGTTGATGTAGTCGTACGTCTTCACGATCCGACCGATCCAAGTACCGAACGTATGGCACCTCCAAGTTCAGCAGACGTTCAGCTCAATGACGTCCCACGAACTACGATCTACACTACAAGAAATATATCAACTTGTGACCACCACTATTAGTCACTGAAAGGTCACAAATTTCCATTTGCGACCTTTTTGTGACCAAAAACAGAAGGTCAAAAGCTTGCCATCATAAACTGACTATAGCGACCTTTCTTCTGGAATGGTCAAAGACGTTTACAACCAAAATATTCCTACTGTGGCATTTTGGTCACTAGCAACCTCCCCCAGGCCACGTAGGCATCCAGCATGGCAAGCTGATGTGGCACAAGATTCAGCCCGGTCCAATTCGATTTTCTACATGGGCCGAGCCCAACAATTCGGCCTTTTTACTGTATATTTTCTCTATTAATTTTCTCTAGCTACATGGGCCTGGCCCAACAATTTGGCCTGTTTATTTCTAGATGCGGCCTTTTACAGCGTATGATCTTTTACTTTTTGCTATTTTATTTTCCACTGTTTTACATTTGTCCCAAATATCATAATATCATACACTAGTCCCACACGTCAGAAATTTCAAATGTGCTCAAATTATTTTGATAAGTGGGTCGCATGAGTCATGTTTCCATTGCACACATTTTCAAATCACATACATAATTACTATTTCATATGAAACAGAAATTGTAATTCTGAAACATACATGAAATTCACAAACAGAGAGAAGATACATTAAGTCACATACATAATTACTATTTCATTCACAAACAAAGAGAAGGTACATTAAATTCCTAGATAACGCAGCTATTATTACAGAACTTGCTATATAAGAATGTCTTGGAGCTTCTTTGAACATCTTTGGTCTTGAATTTACTCAAAATATCTGCCAACAAGAAAACAGAAAACAACAGGTGAGCTATTTAGTAGTAAGATCAAGTCTGGAAAGAAACATGCATGAAAATTAAGAAGAGCTAGAGTATGGATGCCCAAACAGTTTTCGTGCACGTCATGCCAAGTTAGGCAACACGTAGAATGCATATGGGCCATAAAAATGATCAAATGAGGAAGGGATGAAGCCAAACAATGGTTCCTCCTTGCAATGATCACATTTAGATAACAACGACCTACTACAGTTCATGTTACAACAACACTAGTTCATGTGAGAAACACACAGGGTCCAAAGTACAAACCAAAAACAATCTGACTTGGAATATGATGTCCACCTTATAGTACTACATCATCATCAGGATTAAAACAACACATTTATAGTCAGAGTGTTGGATGAGACAAATATCAATTGACAAAAAAGACAAGGTAGCATCAAATCAGGTTATAGTTTGTGGGAATCAATGCACACAGCATGAACGACAAGGTAGCATCAAATCAGATGATGATTGCATACATACAAATCATGTGCTGGCAGAAAAAATCCAAGCAGGAGCTCATCTTCCCTCTCTGTTTGGTAACTAACAACCTAAATAAAATAAAATAAAAACATGACTTGTTCATACAGATCCCTCTAAAATTCCTTGGGACAAGTGCATCACATATTCATCAACTTAGCAGCAGAAGTAGTGAGCACGGGAAGAGGGGGAGGGAGATGGAGGAGCTACCTGCCGCGGTCGCAATGGAAGCAGAGGAGCAGACCCCTCCTGCCCCTCCCCCATGAGCAGGACAGGGCTGCCGGCTGGGCACGCCCCTACTCCTCCGCCTCCTTGATCAGGAGACCCCCTTCCCCTACTGCTGCTTGGTGCGCCGCATCACTAGTCACCTCATGCAAGAAGTACACAATAAATAGATAGACGGACAGTGAGGTACATTTTCATAGCAACATAAGCTTAAAATTAACACAAATACACACATCAAATGAAGTCACTAAGATACTTAAGTCCACCACATGGTGTATAATTATGTGGTATATAATTGCAACACATGAACCAAATGAGGAATAACATCGTCATCACCAAGAGTTTCTGATGATAAGCATAGCTCCATAGTGACTAAAGCATGCAGAACACAATATTCAAAGCAGAAGCAAGCAGGTAGTATGAGCTACCTACTGGCAAAGTATAAAACCTGAATCATATAGTACACATGAATCAAGAAAACAAGAACTAACAATGAGAACTGCATACTAATGCACCAGATGATCAACATCAAGTGTGGTATATTCACATAAGTTTGCTTATTTGTTTTTGCTTGGAAACTAAGACTGAGTTACCGGCTAGCTAGTGGAGTGACATGTTTGTAATGGCAGTTTGGTACTAATTGCCCCTCAACCCATACTGCTTGTTGTTATACATACACAAGAGACAACAAGCTGTTCAAGTGTTCACTCTAGGAATGCTTTCTAAATAATTGTATAAACGAAGGCTACTTATCACCGACGAACTATAAGGTTTACAGTGCACTAGAGGAAAATTGGTGATTATCATTTTGTAATTAGATTGTAATAACCATCGAGTTTCCAGTAACAATCAAAGATGAAAGCTTGGAAACTCTTCTCTAACTACTGGATTAACAGAGCTTGCAAGCATTCCGTCGAACAGAAGACTGAAGCAAGAAAGTGACCAATCAAGCAGAAATGCATCATTATTCTGAATCCCATATCATCAGTTTGCACAAGTTGCAGCACCATGCAGCAATTTCCACTCCAATCCAGGAAGAGCACTACTACTTGCAGATAACCAGAGTTCAACAAAGATACACGTAACATCAGTTTGCCAAACATGGCAGTGTTCAGTTCAGAAAGATACAGTACAAATGGCCAAACATAGATGCGTTCAGTTTCAGAAGAATCTGAAAGCCAGATCTCATCTGGAAGCCAAACTTGCATTGTTACAAACACATGGCAAAGATTAGTACAAGCACTTACTAATCAGGTCGGACTGAAGAAATCACTAGCAGCGGAAATGCATCATTCTAAATCTTCTCAGTTTGCAAAACAAGATTCAGCAAGCAATCAACCATTATCAACAAGCAGTAGCACTACTTCTTGCAGACGCAACAAGCAGTAGCATTAGTAAGATCATGTAGTACCACAACTGCAACATTTTCTAGATAGATAATCAGTTTGCAAAAGCAACGTGTTCAGTTCTTACATCCAACCAGCCAACAAAGCGTTGGCAATCACTCAGCACACGCACTACGTCTACCACTACTTTCAGATAGAGACAAGGAGAGTCAACAGTGACCATATATGCAAATCAACCAGAATTTTACCTGCCCCTGGTGTTGCCGGAGATGGATGCTTCTGCTGCTGGCCTTCACCGCCCCTGACGCTGCTGCTCATGGACGGAAACCGTATCGCGTCAGGGAAGAGGATGGAAGGGAATGCAATGGGAGAAGAAATCGAAAAGGAGAGGAGATGAGAGGGGGCTGACCGTCGGGGTTCTCCATGGCGTCGGCATCGGGGCAGCCTTCCCGTCCATGCCATGGCGGCCCGGAGCGTGAGCGACGACGACGTGCTGGATGGATCTGGTAGCGAGAGGAGACAAGGTGAGGAAGAGAGGATCTGATTGGGATAGAAGACGAGGTGAGGAAGAGAGGGGACCAACCTTAGTTGCCGGAGACACGCCGACGACGCGGTGGACCAAACCCTATCCACGGGAGACGGTTGCGCGTGGCCGCTGGAGCACGCGAGCACCGGATCTGGGCGGAGCGCGAGGCCACCGCCGCGCCTCCCCCGCCGCAGGGCCAGGTGCGGGTCACCTCCCATGAAAGGAGACAGAGCGGAGCCGGCGCGGACATGGATGGGACTCGGACGCGCTCGCGGTCGGTGGTGGCGACCATGTCCACGATGGCCAGTGAAGGGGTGGGTGGCGGCGAGGGGAGGGATCTGGATCGGGAGCGACGATTCTGGCCGGAGGAGAGGGAGGAGTGGAGGGGGGGAAGGGAAGGGTGCATACGAGGGGAGAGGTGGGCGGCGGAAGGAAGGGAAGGACGGCGAATGGCGGGAGCAGGTGGTCGTCCACGAAGGTGGCAGCGGCGGTCCAATGGAGGGAAAGGGGAGAGGGGTTAGGGTTTGGGCTGCGGGGAGATGAGTGGTGTGCGGGGGAGAGGAGGAGAGGGGGGAGGAGTGGTGTGCCCGCGAGGGGGGAGGAGTGGGTGAGTGGTGGCATTTTGCCAATGATAGGTGGGCCCGTGAGGAATTAGGCCCACATGTCAGTGTCCTCAACGACATGTGGTGTAGGTGAGTGGAGCTGCTTTCGGGTGGGTGTGGGTGGGGAGAGGGTGAGGGGTGTGGGCCGTTGGATCTGGCAGGATCCGACGGTCTCTAATGCTTGATCCGCGTGACATGCCCATGGACCAATTAGAATGAAGTGCAGGCTTTGATGATGTTATGACCATCTAAAATGGTCGTAATCAATTTTCCATTTTCCGAGTGCCTGAAATGAGTTCTTTTTGTGAAGGATCTACCATATATTTGTTGCAAAATTGGACCTAATCAATTTTATAAAATGCTAGGACATATTTAATGCACAATTGACAAAATGGTTGTGTGTCAAAAGTTTTGATCCACCTCTGGTGAAAAAGACAAATTCCCGCCGATTCAGCTGGAAGCGGGTCAAATTTGAACTGTAGATGCCTTATGGTTTGCTTTTTATTTTTTCCAAAAATCATTTCTAGTTACATAAGTATCTATTTAATCAGAGAAATACCAAAAAAATTCCAAGATTCAACCACTAGCTAGGAACGGTCAAGCCCGCCGTTTTGACCGCATTTTGAAACAGGCATAAAAAATTCAAAAAAATTCAAAAAATGGAAAACCCTTCGCATTGTGTCATTATATGTGACCAAGTTTCCAGGAAAAATAATAAACTTGTAATACGGTAATTATTTTAAAAAAGTGTTCTCAGAAATGAGCTATCATGCGTGAAGATTCATGGCTTTCTAGCCAAATGATCAATCTTATGGCCACGTTCATGGCATAGTTTGTTCAAATAATCTCATATTGTGCACAAGGGTGCATATTTGGAATGGCAAACAATGTTGCCTCAGGACATTTTCATTTTCTTTGGATGAAAAAACCATTTTTCATTTTCCGAGTGCCCAAAAGGAGGTTTTTTTGTGAAGGACCTCCCAAATAATTGTTGCAAAATTGGACCAAATCAATTTTCTAAAATACTAGGACATATATAATGCACAATTGACCAAATGGTTGGGTGAAAAAAGTTTTGATCCACCTCTGGTGAAAAAGACAAATTGCCGCCGATTCAATTGGAAATGGGTCAAATTTGAACTGTAGCTGCCTCATAGTTTGCTCTTTATTTTTTCCAAAAATCATTTCTAGGTACATAAGTATCTATTTAATCAGAGAAACACCAAAAAAATTCCAAGATTCAACCACTAGCTAGGAACGGTCAAGCCCGCCGTTTTGACCGCATTTTGAAACGGGCATAAAAAATTCAAAAAAAATCAAAAAATTGGAAAACCTTCACATTGTGTCATTATATGTGACCAAGTTTCCAGGAAAAATAATAAACTTGTAATATGGTAATTATTTTAAAAAAGTGTTCTCAGAAATGAGCTATCATGCGTGAAGATTCATGTATTTCAACCCAAACGATCAATCTTATGGCCACATTCATGGCATAGTTTGCTCAAATGATCTCATATTGTGCACAAGGGTGCATCTTGGAATTCCAAACAATGTTGCCAAAGGGAGTATTCATTTTCTTTGCACGGAAAATTCATTTTCCATTTTTCGAGTGCTCGAAATGAGGTTTTTTTGTGAAGGACCTACCATATATTTGTTGCAAAATTGTACCAAATCATTTTTATAAAATACTAGGACATATTTAATGCACAATTGAAAAATGGTTGGGTGTCAAAAGTTTTGATCCGCCTCTGGTGAAAAAGACAAATTCCCGCCGATTCAGTTGGAAGCGGGTCAAATTTGAACTGCAGCTGCCTCATAGTTTGCTATTTATTTTTTCCAAAAATCATTTCTAGGTACATAAGTATCTATTTAATCAGAGAAACACCAAAAAAATTCCAATATTCAACCACTAGCTAGGAACGGTCAAGCTCGCCGTTTTGACCGCATTTTGAAACGGGCATCAAAAAATCAAACAAAAAAATCAAAAAATTGGAAAACCTTCGCATTGTGTCATTATATGTGAACAAGTTTCCAGGAAAAATAATAAAATTGTAATACAATAATTATTTTAAAAAAGTGTTCTCAGAAATGAGCGATGAAGTGTGAAGATTCATGGCTTTCAAGCCAAATGATCAATCTTATGGCCACATTCATGGCATAGTTTGTTCAAATGATCTCATATTGTGCACAAGGGTGCATATTGGAATAGCAAACAATGTTGCCTAAGGAAGTTTTCATTTTTGTTGGACGAAAAAACCATTTTCCATTTTTCGAGTACCCGAAAGAAGGTTTTTTGTGAAGGAACTACCAAATAATTATTGCAAAATTGGACCAAATCATTTTTATAAAGTACTAGGCCATATTTAATGCACAATTGAAAAAATGGTTGGGTGTAAAAAATTTTGATCCACCTCTCGTGAAAAAGACAAATTTCTGCCGATTCAGCTGGAAGCGGGTCAAATTTGAACTGCAGCTGCCTCATAGTTTGCTATTTATTTTTTCCAAAAATCATTTCTAGTTACATAAGGACCTATTTAATCATAAATACATGGTTTGGTGGCGATATGTCGAGGTTTGGGCGGTGGCCGAGGGCCCCAACTCTAGAGCGCGTAAACTCGCATGCCCGCCGCATGGTCACGTCGTGACCGTGGCGTTGCCATGTGTTCTGGGTGGCCTAGGCATGTCTAGTGGGTTGGGCAGTCCCTAGGTTGGTGCTAAGAAGAAAATTACAACATAAGATTCTCACGAGGAGACCGATCGATGCTCAAACATGAATTAGCAGCCAAGTGTTTGATTAGCGGTACGGGAAATGTACATGGCTAATGGGCATGAGTTTTGGCTGAGGATGATCAGTTACTAAGAAGACCGTCTTCACAAATTTTCAGCTCAAAAGGAGGAGCCTAGGTGGTACTTGCTTTGCAAACCACCACACTGGACATAAATACGAATGTTGAAGCTCGGCTCAAAATAATGAATGGATTGAGCTGGCATTTGGTGGAGGATCGTTATTTGGTCATAGGAAAGCACTGTAGAAAATGGATACTATTTGGACATGCCAAAGTGGTACTTCCTTCACAAACTGTTACTCTGAACAGAATAGGAAAATGAATATTTTTGAATTATTTTTGAACTAGGCAAGGAAGATTTTTACATATTTGACGAAGATATGACCCAAAGAATTTATGAGATTTTTTTTGGGAATTTTGGGAATGACAGAAATATAGGTTGCTTCACAACCTAGGGCAAAAACTGCCACATGGACATGACACATAGGCAAAACTGATGAGGTGGCGCCTAGTCATAGCAACCCACCACAATTTACAAGGCTATGCCCATCTATATTGGTCGTTAACAACTAGAAATAAGGCAGCGGACTAGCGTTGTTTGCTTTATGACCATTTCGTGTAAGGAAATTACGACCTTTCTGACCAAAATGGTCGCAATAGTTTAGGGTTTGGAGCCCCCCGAACAGCTTTTGACCAATTGGTCTGAAATGGTCATAGATCTATGACCAATTCTTCTAGGGTCACTGACAGAAGGTCACAAGTTGACATATTTCTTGTAGTGCTAGCAGAGCTTTGTGGCAGAGTTCTGTCAGCACGATGACGTGATGATAATGTCGATGATGCTACCGACATAGGGCTTCGCCTAAGCACCACTATGATATTACCAAGGTGGAATATGGTGGAGGGGGGCACCGCACACGGCTGGGAGATATCAATAGATCAACTTGTGTGTGTAGAGGTGTCCCCTTGCCCCCGTATATAAAGGAGTGGAGAAGGGGGGAGGGCCGGCCCTCCTATGGCGCACCCTGGAGGAGTCCTATTCCCACCGAGAGTAGGATTGCCCCCCTTCCAAGTAGTAGGAGTAGGAGTCAAGGAAAGGGAAAAGAGAAGAGAAGGAAGGAGGGGGCGCAGCCCCTCACCCTAGGCCTTGGGGGGAGCCTTCCCTCTCTCTTTCCCCTAAAGCCCAATAAGGCCCATAAACTCCCCGGCGAATTCCCGTAACTCTCCGGTACTCCAAAAAATAC
Source organism: Triticum timopheevii (assembly GCA_963921465.1). Classification (NCBI taxonomy): domain Eukaryota; kingdom Viridiplantae; phylum Streptophyta; class Magnoliopsida; order Poales; family Poaceae; genus Triticum; species Triticum timopheevii. Next base: position 572,292,006 of record OY997270.1, read on the forward strand.
CTGAATCACTCGGAAGCTTTCCGATGTCCGAATATAGTTGTCCAATATATCGATCTTTACGTCTCGACCATTTCGAGACTCTTCGTCATGTCCCCGAACTCATCCGGGACTCCGAACTACCTTCGGTACATCAAATCACATAACTCATAATATAAATCGTCACCGAACGTTAAGCGTGCGGACCCGACGGGTTCGAGAACTATGTAGACATGACCGAGACACGTCTCCGGTCAATAACCAATAGCGGAACCTGGATGCTCATATTGGCTCCAACATATTCTACGAAGATCTTTATCGGTCAAGCCGCATAACAACATACATTGTTCCCTTTGTCATCGGTATGTTACTTGCCCGAGATTCGATCGTCGGTATCTCAATACCTAGTTCAATCTCGTTACCGGCAAGTCGCTTACTCGTTCCGTAATGCATCATCCCGCAACTAACTCATTAGTCACATTGCTTGCAAGACTTATAGTGATGTGCATTACCGAGAGGGCCTAGAGAACCTCTCCGACAATCGGAGTGACAAATCCTAATCTCGAAATACGCCAACTCAACAAGTACCTTCGGAGACACCTGTAGAGCACCTTTACAATCACCCAGTTACGTTGAGACATTTGGTAGCACACAAAGTGTTCCTCCGATAAACGGGAGTTGCATAATCTCATAGTCATAGGAACATGTATAAGTCATGAAGAAAGCAATAGCAACATACTAAACGATCAAGTGCTAAGCTAACGGAATGGGTCAAGTCAATCAAATCATTTTCTAATGATGTGATCCCGTTAATCAAATGAAAAATCATGTCTATGGCTAGGAAACTTAACCATCTTTGATTCAACGAGCTAGTCAAGTAGAGGCATACTAGTGACATTATGTTTGTCTATGTATTCACACATGTACTAAGTTTCCGGTTAATACAATTCTAGCATGAATAATAATATTTATCATGAAATAAGGAAATAAATAATAACTTTATTATTGCCTCTAGGGAATATTTCCTTTAGTTGCCTCACATTTCATGGACGGGATCCTTCAAGTTGGAAGAGCACAGACCCATGGTGCGCTCTCTGATGTCACAGATGGGTTGTTTCACCTTGGAAGAACCTTTGTGGGTGCCCTCCTCGTGGTCGTTGTCGGTGTTAAAACCGACGGATCTCGGGTAGGGGGTCCCGAACTGTGCGTCTAAGGCTGATGGTAACAGGAGGCGGGGGACAATGTTTACCCAGGTTCGGGCCCTCTCTATGGAGGTAATACTCTACTTCCTGCTTGATTAATCTTGATGAATATGAGTATTACAAGAGTTGATCTACCATGAGATCGTAATGGCTAAACCCTAGAAGTCTAGCCTATGAGATTATGATTGTTGTGGCTAAACCCTAGAAGTCTAAACCCTCCGGTTTATATAGACACCGGGAGGGGCTAGGGTTGTACAAAGTCGGTTAAGGAGAAAGGAATCTACATATCCAAATCTCCAAGCTTTCCTCCCACGCAAAGGAGAGTCCCATCCGGACACGGGACGAAGTCTTCTATCTTGTATCTTTATAGTCCAACAGTCCGGACCAAGTATAGAGTCCGGCTGTCCGAGGACCCCTTAGTCCAGGACTCCCTCAGTAGCCCCTGAACCAGGCTTCAATGACAATGAGTCCAGCGCGCAGATTGTCTTCGGCATTGCAAGGCGGGTTCCTTCTCCGAATACTTCAAAGTAGATCTCGAACACAAGAATTGTGTCCGGCTCTGCAAAACAAGTTCCACAAACAACTGTAGAGAGTATAGTATTTATGAGTCCTATCCGCTGACAATTTTGGTAGCACGACATTATGTCATTACCCGGCCATTATTTTGAATCTTTTTGTAGCCTGCCACTCCACGTTTCGGGAGGCGGTTTTTATGGGCACATCTTGTCAAAGTAGAGATCGTGTCCCCTTATTACGGGATTTTCATCAACACGGGCGTGGGTAACCCAACCATTCTGTTGGCATAATTCCTCGGTAATAGGCATGTTTTAAGGCCGCGGAGGGGACGCTTGATATTCGTCACCTTTATAAAGGGGCTAAGGCCTGTCCTTTTTCTTCCACGCTAGTTCGTCCCTCTACCTCCCACCTCAAGTTCCAACACTCAAGGGTCAATCCAGTCGCTTCGAGCCTCCAGCCATGTCCAGACCCAGCCTTCAAGGCCGGTGGATGGCCTCTTCTGTCATAGGGGAAGAAATCTCGAAGCTCAGGGAGGCAAGATACTTGACTGCAGAAATTTTCCACAGGCTTCCTGCTCAAGGGCAGGTTATTCCTACTCCCAGATCTAATGAGAGGGTCGTGTTTATCTCTCACTTCCTCCGAGGGCTTGGGTTTGCTCTCCATCCCTTTGTTCGAGGGGTCATGTTTTATTACGGGCTAGATTTCCACGATCTAGCCTCGGACTCCTTCCTCCACATCTCGGTGTTTATCACCACGTGCGAGGCCTTCCTCCGTATTTCCCCACACTTCGGCTTATGGCTTAAAACCTTTAATGTGAAACCGAAGGTAATCGACGGGAAACAAGCGGAGTGCGGAGGTGCTTCAATAAGCAAGCTTATCAATTCTTCTTGGCCGAAGGGCTCCTCCGCAGAATCTTCTAACTTATGGAAATGGGAGTGGTTTTACATCACCGAACCCCACGGTAAAAAGCGGGCAGCCACACCTGCGTTTCGGTCCGGCCCTCCGCCACAGCTTGCATCGTGGGTTAACAAGGGGCTGGACTGGGGATCTAGTGATGAAGTGCGGACACTGCAAAGCCGTATTCGGAGCCTCATTGAGAAGGGCACTGGTCTCATCAATGTAATCCAAGTAATGCTAGTCCGTCGGATCCTGCCCTGTCAGCGACGCCCTCTCCGCATGTGGGAGTTTAATCCGGAAAGTCCACGGACTCTTTAGCACCTCTCTAGCACGATGCTCAGAGAGATGTGGAAATTTTTCTTCGGTGCACAAAAACAGTGGCCAGAGACTACATAAGACATTGGTCTTGACTGCAATCATCCAGATACTCCGGTAAGCACTCAACTCCTGAACATAGTTTTGTCAGATGCCTCATAACAATGTACTGATAAAACTTTCCTCGGCCGGGGCTGGCTAAAGAAGGTAGAGAGAGTAGGTGTTCGGCTCCACTTCCCGAAGACTCTACCGATCCGGTGTTAACAGGGATGCTGGCTCCGGCACCATATCAAGTGCCGGCGTGGGAAGATAAGGAGGAGGACGAAGAGGCCCAAGGCGGCCTCCATTCTGGAGGCACACCAGGCAATTTGTCCGGGGAGAGGTGGAAGGGAAGGGAGAACTCAGGGCGACACCTCAGCCTCCGCTGCCCCGCGCCCAATCCCGGCGCGCCACGTCACCGCCGCCGGCCCCCCTCTCTCTCCTCCGCTGCCAGGGCCCGCCTGGCCCAGATCCGACCCCGCCGCCGTTTGCTCCGCCGCCCACGAGCGCCTCTGCCCGCCTCGTCGCCGGGTCCCGCCGCCACTGCACCTCGTCGCCGGCAACCGCCGTCCCCGCGCCAGATCCGGCGAGATCCGGTCGGAAGAGATTGCCCCGGGCCCTTCCTCGCCATCTCCGGCGCGATTCCGGCAAGATCCCGCCGTTGACTTTTCCCCCCATCGAGGTCGAATTTCTTTCAAGTCCTTAAATTCATCATTATGTTGCCATGTTCATTGCATCATATCTCCATGTGTTCTACTCCGTTTTGCGTGAGTAATATATCAAAATGTTCATCATGAGATGCTCTTCATTTTGTTCCATTGTGCCATGCTCATTTGAGTTCATCTATATGCCCTAATCATCGTTGAAAGAGTGCTATATGATGTTAACTGCTGTCTGTTATCATAACTTGGTGATTTGTCTTTATCATTGCATTTTGTGTGTGCATCCTATGAGCATGATGTCTACATGAGTTTTGAGATATATCATGCCATTTTTTTAGTGGTGCAATCCATTTATTTTTGTAGGTCTTGTAGTGAGTGCATCGAGCTCATGAATTAGGGTACTTACTGTTACTGTTTTGCTAAGCTGAATCTGCTATATCATGTTGCTATGTAAACCTGCTGCTACAAGTCATTCCATGCATAATATGGAGATGTTCACTAAGGATGTTTTGTTATACATGTAATGCTCTATCCATCAATGCCCCTGGTTGCATTTATAGCCTGCTGTAGATTATTGTAATCTTGCTCTCAAATTGCTAAATAATGTTGCTGTCAGCCTGTTAACATTAAGTTCAGTTTTGCCATGAGCTTTGCTAGTGATCCATGCACCCTATAACCATGATATTGCCATTTTTAGCTTTATATTTATGCTATTTTATTGTTGGTAATCTTTCCATGCCATGTATTGCTCTGTGGTGAGTGGTACAAGCTCACCAACATGCCTACTTATCGTTGTTCCTGCCATGTCTGAATCTGTCATATCATTTGCCATGTTTGCATAGATGCTACCATCTTTTCTGTTGGTCTTTGGAATTAGTTCATTAAGGAAGTTTTGTTCTTTGTCTTTAGTACTAGCATTCCATGCCTTTGTTTCCCATGTTAAGTTCCTGTAACATGTTGTTTGATAGCTCTAAACATTGCAACCTGATGTTATTTTCTGCTAAGTCTGAAACTTTTATTATTTGAAATCTTGCCATGACCTTTTGAGCATGTTATAGTATTTTCTGCAGATAGCTCAGTGTTCATGTTTTGTTATGCTTTACCTGTACTTCATGCCCATGCCTTTTGTTCTTATGTTGAGGTGCTGTAGCATATTGTTTTGATGCTTTCTAGATGCCTAGTTGTTGTTTTGGACAGCTTGTATAGAGTGTGTGTTGAACCGTTGCTCCGTTTTGAGTGTGCTCTATATGAAACTTGCTTAGTTTTGCATGTAGTTTCATGTTATGATGTTGCATCCTTGTTTTGAGGTGTTTGCTTGATGTTTGGATGCATTTAGCATCAATGCCATGTTTAACTTGTTTTGCTCATATATTCTAGGTCGTAGCTCCGAACTAAATGAACTTTATATGTATCTTGACTAGAATTTCGTGTAGATCCTCTTGGTGCATCTTAACTTGCTGTTTAACAACTTCAACTTAATGTTTGTTCAGATCTGGACCAACTTTGAAACTTGCATATGATGACTTACCGGATTTGTTATATGTTTTTTCTGGCCTCATTTAAACTTGCTTTGATGTGTTGCTCTTGTATGCATCATCTCTTGCCATGAGTAGCGTCATGTAGCCTTGTCATACATCATACTTGGTTGAGCATCATGCCATGTCTATGTGTTGTGTGTTTACCTTGTTGTTTGCTTCTTTCCGGTTGTGCTCCTTCTCGTTAGTTCCTGTTTTGTTGCGATCGTGAGGATTCGTTCGTCTACGCTTGGTTCGTCTTCGTGGCTTCATCTTCTTCATGGACTCGTTCTTCTTCCTTGCAGGATTTCAGGCAAGATGACCCTCACCTTGGATCTCACTACTATCATTGCTATGCTAGTTGCTTCGTTCTATCGCTTTGCTGCGCTTCCTATCACTTGTTCTTCAAGCCTCCCAATTTGCCATGTCAGCCTCTAACCTTTTCACCCTTCCCAGCAAACCGTTGCCTGGCTATGTTACCGCTTGCTCAGCCCCTCTTATAGCGTTGTTAGTTGCAGGTGAAGTTGGATATTGCTCCATGGTGGACAGGATTATGTTGGGATATCACAATATCTCTTATTTAATTAATGCATCTATATACTTGGTAAAGGCTGGAAGGCTCGGCCTTATGCCTGGTGTTTTGTTCCACTCTTGCCGCCCTACTTTCCGTCATACCGGTGTTATGTTCCTTGATTTTGCGTTCCTTACGCGGTTGGGTGATTTATGGGACCCCCTTTACAGTTCGCTTTGAATAAAACTCCTCCAGCAAGGCCCAACCCTGGTTTTGCCATTTGCCTCACCACCACCTATACCTTTCCCTTGGGTCGGCCAACCCGAGGGTCATCTTTATTTTAGCCCCCCCCCCCCCCGGGCCAGTGCTTCTCTAAGTGCTGGTCCGAACCGAGCAGCCTACGGGGCCACCTCGGGGAAACTCGAGGTCTGGTTTTACTCGTAGCTTGACTTATCCAGTGTTGCCCTGAGAACGAGATATGTGCAGCTCCTATCGGGATTGTCGGCACATCGGGCGGCTTTGCTGGTCTTGTACCATTGTCGAAATGTCTTGTAAACCGGGATTCCGAGACTGATCGGGTCTTCCTAGGAGAAGGAATATCCTTCGTTGGCCATGAGAGCTTGTGATGGGCTAAGTTGGGACACCCCTGGAAGGTATAAACTTTTGAGAGCCGTGCCCGCGGTTATGTGGCAGATGGGAATTTGTTAATGTCCGGTTGTAGATAACTTGACACCAGATCCAAATTAAAACGCATCAACCGTGTGTGTAGCCGTGATGGTCTCTTTTCGGCGGAGTCCGAGAAGTGAACACGATTTTTGGGTTATGTTTGACGTAAGTAGTTTCAGGATCACTTCTTGATCATTGTTAGCTTCACGACCGTTCCGTTTGCTCTCTGCTCGCTCTTATTTGCGTATGTTAGCCACCATATATGCTTAGTCGCTGCTGCAACCTCACCATTTTACCCTCTTCCTTACCCATTAAGCTTTGCTAGTCTTGATACCCATGGTAATGGGATTGCTGAGTCCTCGTGGCTCACAGATTACTACAACAACAGTTGCAGGTATAGGTTATGCGATGATCATGACGCGAGAGCGATGCTTGATTGTTTTGGAGTTCTTCCTCTGCTTCTTCTTCGATCAGGGGATAGGTTCCAGGTCGGCAGCCTGGGCTAGCAGGGTGGATGTCGTTTGAGTTTCTGTTTGTGTTTCATCCGTAGTCGGATGGTGCTCTTATGTAAGATGATATTGTATTCGTGTGGCATTGTATGCCTTTTGTATGTATCCCCATCTATTATGTAATGTTGATGTAATGATATCCACCTTGCAAAAGCGTCTCCAATATGCGCTTCTATCCTTGGTGGGACATTCGAGCTCCTTTAGGATAGGGTCGCATATTGGGCGTGACAAGTTGGTATCAGAGCCTCGACCGACCATAGGATCCCCCCTTGATTGATCGTGTAGTTTGGCCATTGTTGAGTCTAGAAGAAAACTTTTTTCGGAGTCTAGTTATATCGTAGAGTAGGACTTCTTTTTACTCCTGAGTCCCTTTGTCGCTCTGGTGAGAAATCTTGATGTAGGTGTTTTGAACTACTCCTCTTCCCCTTCAAAATTTTCCTTAGGATCATGCGGTTAGTTTTCGTTCGCTGTCCATCCTCTTTTCAATCCGGCGCACTTCTCTTTGAGTGGTTTCGATCCTCGTCATCTTTTGCAAGATCAGTCATCAGTTCTTTCTCTTTCGACGTTGTTTCCCCATCCGAAGTTGTCCTTGTTTTTCCCACCCGCCCACCCCTTTTCTTCTCGGATCCGGAGTCTGTTATGAGTATCCATCCTACTCGTGCGAAGTCTTTTCTTTCTTTCCTCAATGATTTCCAACCGGTGTTTACTCTTCAAGTTATTCATCGGTTTTTCCCTTCCAAGTTGCCTTTGTTTTCCCGCCACCCCACCCTCTTCTTCCCGGAGTCTGACTCTCTCTCGACCATCTATTTCATTCGTGCGGAGCCTCTTCAGTCTTTCGTAAATTATCTCAAACGGTGAATTATCGTCTCGTTTGACATTCATCATCTCTTTTTCTTCTCCGGTGGATTCAATTCTAATTTTCGCTAGTGATTATATTCTTTTCCTCGGCTCAAGTGTTTTCCCTGCTTGTTCACCTCTCACCAGTTTATCCTTCCGGAGTGTTCAAGACATCTCAGGAGATTCGTCTGTGTTCCAATTAAGTCGAGGTTGTCACCTCATTCAAATATTTTGATTGTTCCGATGCATCATCTATCTGTTCAACATTCCTTTCCAACGGTGTTTTCTTTTAGTGGGCCCTAACCCACAGGTCCTTTCCCAGGATCTTACCTGACTCTTCTAATTTCTCGGAGCTATTCTCAAATTCTTTTCAAAGTGTGACGTAAGAATGGATCCCATCAGTCAGATGCCTTTCCAAGATCGTTTTCAAATTCTTTTCATTGTTGGCTCAACCTCTTCGTTTTTCATTCTCCCGGAGTATCTCAGTAATCTTGGTGGTGTTTCTCGTCGTCATTTGAAGACCAGAGAAGAGTTTTCCTCTAAATCTTGCCCGTTCTCTTGAAGACTCGCGGTTCTAGTTTCATGCTATCGTCTCGAATTATTCCTTTTGTCAGATATTCCTTTTCTTACCCATCCGGTGTATGGCAGAAGTTGTTTTCCCGTTTCTTTTCACCGAAGGTCATCGTTCTAGAAGAATTCTTCGTCCTCACATTTCATCTACTATTATCCATTTATCGCGACGCTTCGTGATCTCTTCGTTTTTTTGCATCTAATTCCCCTCGAGCATATTTGTTCTTCTAATTTTTCCCGGTGATTCATTCTCTTTCATCAGTCATTTTCGAATTCTTACGGTGGATCTTTCAGATACTTTTTCTTTTGTTATCATATTAATAAATTCGTTCTTTTCAATCCTACTGGTGATTCATGAAGACCTTCCCAAATTTGGCGCTATATCTTCCCTTAATCTTTTCCCAATGTGAATAAGTTGTATGCAATCCACTGCTTCGCATCAATTTAATTGATGAAGGATAAGCATAACATAATTATTATTCTCATTTCATCGTGGTCAAGTTGATTAATTTTTTTCTTCGAAGATTGTTCATGTTGAATAATTTCTCGGTTCTAAGTTGTCTGTCTTTTCTTTTCCGAAGTTCCAAGCCTTCTCGCTTGTCTCGTCGCGAAGCTCCATCTAAACCATCGCAAGGCTTTAATCTTATCCCTTTCATCCCTCAGTTCTATCTCATCATCCATTTGTTACCGGAGTTCTTCACAGTGGTTCGCAAGGATTTAATTCATTCTTCAAGTGTTCATCAAGATTCTTTTGGAGGAGCTCAAGTATTTTTCCTTCTTTCCTCTCGAAGTGCAATTAATTCTCCGTATTCTTTTGAACTGGAGTTTTGCATTTCTTCATTCTTCTCAGCTATTTAATCATTTTCCGTTTGTGGCCGGTTATCACCTTATGATCTTGAGATGTTACCTATAAGACCACAACAAGCTTATTCTTTTCGTTGTTGATTTTCTCAACAACTCCGTTTAAACCTTCCTTCTAAAGATGCTTTCAATTTTATTCATGGCACAAGTTGTCATTTTCTTCTCCGTTCTTTTCATTCAAATCTTTCAATTCTTTCCGGAGGTTTTGTGTCATGTCTTCATCAAGTATCATTCCATCCTCTCAAGCTCGTGTTCTATTCCTCCATGTTTCAGCCGGAGTGCTGCCTAAATCCTTTCAGTCTTATTCATTCCTTATCTCGTTCTAACCGGAGTGGTTTCAGAGTCTATCTGATTCCGTGAGTTTTCGATTCTCGTCATTTTCGTCGTTGCCCTCTTCTTCTTGAGTGCTCTCGATTCTTTACTTCTTCTCTTGTTTTCTTACATCACCTCTTCCTCTTTCTCTTCCGTCTCGTTCCTAAGATCTCGGGACGAGATCTCTTGTTAGTAGAGGAAAGTTGTAACGCCCCGGATTCGATGCGCCAGGTGTCTACCAGTTATTCGCCGTTAATTTCCATGTCATTTGCTTGCGTGTTGCATTTTATCATGTCATCATGTACATCTCATTTCTCATACGTGTTCGTCTCATGCATCCGAGCATTTTCCCCGTTGTCCGTTTTGCAATCCGACACTCCTATGTCCTCCGGCGTCCCCCTTTTGTCTTTTGTTGTGAGCGGGTGTTAAACATTCTCAGAATGGAGCGCGATTTGCCAAGCAGCCTTGGTACACCATCGGTAGACCGCCAGTCAAGTTTCGTACCATTTGGAGTCCGTTTGATACTCCAACGGTTAACTGGGGAACCGTAAAGGCCTCTTTTGTGTGCAGCCAAACACCCCTCCAAAGTGGCCCAATAACCCATCCAAACCCCCTCCATGCTCTTGGTCGTTCGATCACGATCGCGTGGCTAAAAACCGCACCTCATTTGGACACTCCTTGCTCCCTCTACCTATAAAGAGACCTCCCCCTCCGAAATCCCGCAGTCCAAACCCTAGTCTCCTTCCACCTCGCGCCGCCGAACAAGTCCGCCCGCGCCGGACGTGTCCGCCGGACGCGTCACCCCGGCCAATCAGAGGGCAACACCTCAGCCTCTGCCGCCCCGCGCCCAATCCCGGTGCGCCATGTCACCGCCGCCTGCCCCTCTCTCTCTCCTCCGCCGCTAGGCCCTGCCTGGCCCAGATCCAACCCCGCCACCGTTTGCTCCGCCGCCCGCGAGCGCCTCCGCCCGCCTCGTCGCCGGGTCCCGCCGCCACCGCACCTCGTTGCCGGCAACCGTCGTCCCCATGCCGGCCCGCGCCGGATCCGGCGAGATCCGGCCGGAGGAGATCGCCCCGGGCCCTTCCTCGCCATCTCCGCCGCGATTCCGGCGAGATCCCGCCGTTGACTCCCCCCCCCCCCTCGAGGTCGAATTTCTTCCAAGTCCTGAAATTCATCATTATGTTGCCATGTTCATTGCATCATATCTCCATGTGTTCTACTCCGTTTTGCGTGCATAATATAACAAAATGTTCATCATGAGATGATCTTCATTTCGTTCCATTGTGCCATGCTCGTTTGAGTTCATCTAGATGCCCTAATCATTGTTGCAAGAGTGCTATATGATGTTAACTGCTGTCTGTTATCATAACTTGGTGATTTGTCTTTTTCATTGCATTTTGTGTGTGCATCCTATGAGAATGATGTCTACATGAGTTTTGAGCTATATCATGCCATGGTTTCAGTGGTGTAATCCATGTATTTTTGTGGGTCCTGTAGTGAGTGCATCGAGCTCGTGAAGTAGGGTACTTGCTGTTACTGTTTTGCTAAGCTGAATCTGCTATATCATGTTGCAATGTAAACCTGCTGCTACAAGTCATTCCATGCATAATCTGGAGATGTTCACTAAGGATGTTTTGTTATACATGTCATGCTCTATCCATCAATGCCCCTGGATGCATTTATAGCCTGCTGTAGATTATTGTAATCTTGCTCTCAAATTGCTAAATAATGTTGCTGTCAGCCTGTTAACATTAAGTTCAGTTTTGCCATGAGCTTTGCTAGTGATCCATGCACCCTATAACCATGATATTGCCATTTTTAGCTTTATATTTTTGCTATCTTATTGTTGGTAACCTTGCCATGCCATGTGTTTCTCTGTGGTGAGTGGTACAAGCTCACCAACATGCCTACTTATCGTTGTTCCTGCCATGTCTGAATCTGTCATATCATTTGCCATGTTTGCATAGATGCTACCATCTTTTCTGTTGGTCTTTGGAATTAGTTCATTAAGGAAGTTTTGTTCTTTGTCTTTAGTACTAGCATTCCATGCCTTTGTTTGCCATGTTAAGTTCCTGTAACATGTTGTTTGATAGCTCTAAACATTGCAACCTGATGTTATTTTCTGCTAAGTCTAAAACTTTTATTATTTGCAATCTTGCCATGACCTTTTGAGCATGTTATAGTATTTTTTGGAGATAGCTCAGTGTTCATGTTTTGTCATGCTTTACCTGTACTTCATGCCCATGCCTTTTGTTCTTATGTTGAGGTGCTGTAGCATATTGTTTTGATGCTTTGTAGATGCCTAGTTGCTGTTTTGGACAGATTGTATAGAGTGTGTGTTGAACCGTTGCTCCGTTTTGAGTGTGCTCTATATGAAACTTGCTTAGTTTTTGTAAGTGCATCTAGTGCCCCTTAGTGATTTTGGTGTATTGAAGACTTATAGGTTAAGGGACTGATGTGTTTGTGAGTGTACACAGGTCTATAAGTCGATGAGGAATTTGATATTTATAGAGAAAGTCGACCCCTAAAAATGAAGTTCTTCGACTGAAGACTTTGATATTCTGAAGACTTTCTGAAGACTTTGAAAGTGAAGAAATTTGTGTGACCTTGAAGACTTGATATTCATTTGAGGAACATGAAGCGTGAAGACTTTTGTTTTCGTAGTTTCATTTTCTCTTTCTTGAGTCATAGGAAACACCGTACTATTAAAGGGGGTCGAGGAAATACTAAGGAAAAATTTCCATGTGATGCTCAACTCAAAATCCTACACCTACCAATCCCTTCGAGTGAAGCCATTGGAAATCTCATACAGTTCAGTCAATTTCTTCAGTGACAGAGAGGCAGTTCTTCTGGTCACTGATGACTTTGCTCTGACTGAGGAGTTAGGAATTCGCCAGTGCGAATTGCCTACACAGTGAGGAACATGATAGCCCTGAGGAATTTGAGAGTCAAATTTCCGACCGTTGGCGTGCTGCGCGCGGGCTGTCCCAAAATATCTTATCCACCTAACGGTCATATCATTGAAGGGCATTTATGTCTTATCATGTCGGGCTGCTCCCTAGGCTATAAATAGCCGCCCCCTACAACCACTAGTTGGTTGGCTGCTCCGAGAGAACTTGACACTTGTCATTTGAGAGCAACCCATCCTCCGAGGACTTTGAGCGAAAATCATCAAGTGAGGAAAATTCCAAAACCAAACCCCCACAAACCCAAAGTGATTGAGCATCACTGAAGAAATTGATCCCGCGTGGATCCGACGCTTGTTACCTTTGAAGACTGTGCTTCTTCCAGACGGTTAGGCATCAAGGTCTAGAGCATCCAAGAGGAATTGTGGATCGCCGAGTGACCAAGTCTGTGAAGGTTTGGAAGTCACCTGAAGACTTACCACGAGTGATTGGAGGAGGCCTGCGTGGTCTTAGTTCAAGGAGAATACGGTGAGGACTGGGTGTCCTGAGTTGCGGCTCAGAGACTGGGTGTCCGGGACTGCGTGTCCTCGAGTTTAAATACTCAGCCGCTCCAACCAGACGTACAACTGAGACAGCAGTTGGAACTGGTTTACCAAATCATTGTCTTCACCAACTAACTGGTTCTATCTCCTCAACCCTTTCATTTCCTCATTACTGTGTTGAATGTTTGTTCATATCTGTGCTTGAAGACTTTGACTGAAGACTTTCACAAATTCCTCAGTTCAATTTCTTCAGTCTGTTTGTCTTCATCTTGTGTTATCCTGTGATTACGCTTTCTGTACTCTGTGCTAGTCTTCATTTCATCATGATGACCATGCTTGTATCCTGGTATGTTTACTTCTGAGTACTTATTCCGCTGCAAGTAGTTCTTCCCTAAGGAATTTCCTCACCAGCAAATTCCTCAGTGAAGAATTCATAAAAATCGCCTATTCCCCCCCCCCTCTAGTCGATATAACGCACTTTCAATTGGTATCAGAGCAAGGTACTCCCTTGTTCTGTGTGATTTTGGTTTAACCGCCTGGAGTTTTAGTTATGTCGACCGCAGGTATGATCAAGGTCTCGGCTGGGTGTCCTACCTTTGATGGGACGGACTACCCCTACTGGCAGAACAAAATGTGAATGCATCTTGAGGCAATTGATAACGATCTCTGGTATGTTGTGGAAAATGGTGTTCCTTCTGTCTCACCCTCACTGAACGCTACCGATGTGAAGAGATTCAAGCAACTCGATTCTCAAGCGAAGAATATCATATGTGGCCATCTGAGCAAAGGACAGTATGGAAGAGTGAGTGCTTTGGAAACTGCTAAGCTTATCTGGGATAGGCTGTCCAAAGTAAATGAAGGAGTTTAAACTCAGCGTGACTCTCGAGTCGATGTTCTTCGGAATCTCTTCAACCGCTTCAAAAGACTCGACAATGAAAATGTCCAACAAACCTTTGATCGCCTCACTGACATCTCAAATGAGCTTCAAGCCCTCGGTGCCACTGACATCACTGATCATGAAGTAGTGAAGAAACTGTTGAGATCGCTTGATTCCTCATTTGATACTCTGGGACTGATGATACAAGAACATGCTGACTACAAGTCGCTTGATCCTGCTGATATCCTCGAAAGGCTAAATACTCACGAGTTCCAGCTTGCTGAAAAGAGAGATCTCTATGGTTCAAACTATGGCAAACCACGTGCCCTGAAGGCCAAGGCTGTGTCTGACTCTGAATATGAGGATTCTGGTAGTAGCCTTGGTGATCCTGAAGAATTGAGCCAGGAGCTAGCACTGCTCGTGAAGAAATTCCAGAAGTTCTCAAGACGTGGTCGCTTTGGAAAATCCTCAAGAAGCAGTGATTCCTCATCCAGTGACTATAAGAGAAGGTTGTGCCACAAATGCAAGAAACCTGGTCACTATATCCAAGATTGTCCTCAATGGGAAAAGGAAATGAAGAAGAAGAAATACAAGGATTACAGTTCTGATGATGCAAAGAAGAAGAAGAAATCATCAAAATCTTCATCATCAAAATCCTCAAAGTCTTCATCTCACAAGAAGAGCAGCTCCAAGAAGGCTTGGGCATTCATTGGCAAGGAAATGGACTCTGAAGCTGAATCTGAGGAAAATGATGAAGAGGAGGCGTCTGAAGAATCTGAATCTGGTGTGGCGAGTCTGGCCATCGCTACTGCTTTCGTCAGCAAGTCCATCTTCAACACTGAAGAAACTGACTCCACCGACAAGCTTGATGAAGATAATGATGGCTACGCTCCCACCTATTGCTTCATGGCGAAAGGTGCTAAGGTACTCAAATACAACTCCTCTGAATCTAGTGAAAATGAATCTGATGAGGATCTCAAGCCCAGCTACTCTAAACTTGCTAAGATTGCTGTGAAACAACAACGGGCTTTTGAAAAGGTTCAAAACATGCTAGACAAAAGTGATGATATGTTGGGTGAAGAAATGGATCGCACTAAAGCCCTGACTGAAAATCTTCAGAGACTTCAGTCTAGGTTTGACAACCTTCAAAGTCATCATAACACTCTCTTATCTGATCATGAGAAACTTTCTTATGAATGTCTTCAAGAAAAGTAAGACCATGAAAAGCTTTCCTCTGAATCTCTTCAAAGAAAGGAAGATCTTGAAAAGCTAAGAGTGTGTTATGAAGATCTTCAGAAGGAGCGCGATTCATTACTAGCTCAACAAATCAGCGCTTCTCA
Organism: Triticum timopheevii; assembly: GCA_963921465.1. Lineage (NCBI taxonomy): Eukaryota > Viridiplantae > Streptophyta > Magnoliopsida > Poales > Poaceae > Triticum > Triticum timopheevii. The sequence goes on from OY997270.1 coordinate 572,307,058, forward strand.
GGAAGAATTTGTTCCTCCATGCTTAAAGTGCATTGAACGTGAATCTGCTAATTCTTCACCTGAATGTTTAAATGCTTCAACTGTTACAAATTCTTCATCTGCTTCTGCTATCACTAATTCCTCATCTGAGGACATTGCTAGTATCACTGACAATGCAGGGCTGAAGGAATTGTACATGACAGGCATGTACAACAGCCTCAAAGGGCATCAGACACTTTGTGATGTGCTTAAAAAGCAGATCCTCAACAGAAACCCTAGGAAAGAGGGTATTGCCTTTGAGAGGAAACTCAATGCTGATGGAACATATTGGAAGCCTGAGCAGTACCCCAAAACCTCATGGGTTGCTGCAAAGGGACCTCCAGTTGATCCATCTAACTTATCTGGCTTTACATGTGAATCTCCTCATTCTTCTGATGAGTCATTTGACTCCAACTATAAACTGTTCAAAAATTAGAATGGTGAAGTATTTGCTAGATATGTTGGCACTAACTGCAGGAACGGTTCCCCTATGAAGAAAATCTGGGTTCCCAAAAGTTATGTTGAAAGTCTTCAGGTGAATGTCCTCATGACACCACCCGTGAAGAACAGGAACCCCAGATCAAACTCTTCATATGGACCAAACTCTTCATATGGATCCAAGTCCTCATACGGACCATATTCCTCACGCGGATCAAATTCGTCAAATGGATCAAAGACCTCATATGATTGTCATCATGCTAACAACTCTGTCTCACAGGGTAGAGCTAAGGGCTATGAATATGTGCATTATTCTTCAAATCATTATGTTCATAAGTCCTCGAAGAATTACTCTGCTTATTCATATGCTTACCCTAACCCCTCTTATGTGAAACGAAATGGTTTGGCATCTTTGCCACCATTCTCATATGGTGCTCGCAGAATGATGAATTCTTTGCCACCCCTCCAGATGTGGGTGGTGAAGAATAAGAACTAATCTCTTCTGCAGGGTCAGGTCTACAAACGTGATTTAACGTCTGAAGAATTTGCTGGGGACCTGACAAAAATGCCTGAAAGGACGCATGCAAATCATGATGAAATGAACTTTCATTTCACACGTCCTCATACTGCTATATCTGTTTACTGCTTGATGAAATTCATCTGATGAACTTGATATCATATTCTTCACTGATGAAGCATATGAGATTGTAAGCTACACTAATTCATCTGCAGGATGATCAACCCAAAACTACTGAATGGGTCCTCGATAGTGGATGTACAAATCACATGACTGGTGACAAGAATCTATTGATGGATGCTCCTTTATCACCGTCACCTCTGAAGCATATCATCTTTGCTGACAAAGGCAAAAGTCAGGTATTGGGTCTTGGTAAGGTTGCAATCTCTAAGGATAAACACATGGACAAAGTCATGCTTGTTGAGTCCTTAGGATACTATCTCATGTCCGTCTCAATGCTTTGTGATCTTGATATGGTTGTTGTCTTTGGCAAGTATCGCTGTGTTGTGATTATGGAAGCTGACAATTCCAAAGTCTTCGAAGGCTTTAGGAGAGGAGATTTGTATATTGTTGATTTCTCTACAGGACCACAACCAGTCGTGTGTCTACTTGCAAAAGCTTCAGAAGGCTGGCTATGGCATCGACGACTTGGTCACGCAGGCATGAGGAATTTGCACACGCTTGCGAAGAAAAAGCATGTCATTGGCATTGAGAATGTCAAATTCCTCAAGGATCACTTATGCGGAGCCTGTGAAGCTGGAAAAATGACCAAGGCCAAGGATCCAGCGAAGACTATCATGACCACTACCCGTCCATTCGAATTGCTTCACATGGACCTCTTCGGACCTAATCATTACTCAGCAGTCACTAATGATGCATCTCTATATGGCTTTGTCATTGTTGATGATTATTCTCGATATACATGGGTACACATTGTTACTTACAAACATGAAGTGCAGGAAGTCTTCAAACGATTTTCCTCGAGGGCTTCAACCAACTTTGGTGTGAAGATCAAGCATATCAGAAGTGACAATGGAACTGAGTTCAAGAATTCCGGTCTTGATGCCTATCTTGATGAACTTGGTATTACTCATGAGTTATCTGCTCCTTATACTCCTCAGCAAAATGGCGTCGTGGAGCGCAAGAACAGAACTCTTGTTGAGATGGCTCGCACTATGCTTGATGAATACAAAACGCCTCAGCATTTTTGGATTGATGCAATTGATACTGCGTGCCACATCATCAACAGAGTATATCTTCACAAATTCTTCAAGAAGACTGCCTATGAACTCCTCACTGACAAGAAACCCAATGTGAGTTATTTCAAAGTCTTCGGTGCTAAATGTTGGATTAGAGATCCTCACCACAACTCTAAATTTGCACCGAAAGCACATGAAGGTTTTATGCTTGGCTACGGAAAGGACTCACACACCTACAGAGTCTTCAACATTGTTCTTCACAAGATTGTTGACACTGTAGATGTGCGGTTCGATGAAACTAATGGCTTGCAAAGAGAGCACCTACCTTCTGTGTTAGATGAACCAGCACCTGAGGATTCTATCAAGTTCAAGGCAACTGAGGATGTCATTCCTAATGAAGAATCTGCTGAAGAATTCATTCCTATTCATGAAGAACGTCAAGCTGATGCACCTGAAGAACATGATGAGGAAAATGGTGCTGAAGAAAATGCTGATCAAATTCCTCAGCGACAACCAGCTCATCCTCGTGTTGCAAAAGAAGTGCAAGTGGAGAAGATCATCGATGACATTAGCGCACCAGGTCCTCTCACACGCTCAAAAGCTTCACATTTATCTAACTTTTGTGGGCACTATGCTTTTGTCTCTATCACAGAGCCCACTAAGGTAGATGAAGCTTTTCTAGAGCCGGAGTGGATTCAGGCTATGCAATAAGAATTACATCAGTTCGAGCTTAACAATGTCTGGGAATTGGTCAATCGCCCAGATCCTCGCAAGCATAATATCATTGGCACAAAGTGGATCTACCGCAACAAGCAAGATGAAAATGGCCTTGTGGTGAGGAATAAGGCACGACTAGTAGCTCAAGGCTACACACAGGTTGAAGGAATTGATTTCGATGAAACTTTTGCACATGTTGCTAGACTTGAGGCTATTCGCATATTACTTGCTTACGCTAACCATCATGATATCACCTTATATCAAATGGATGTGAAAAGTGCATTCCTCAATGGTAAGCTTGAGGAAGAAGTATATGTTGCTCAACCCCCAGGTTTTGAAGATCCAAAGAATCCTGACAAAGTCTTCAGACTCAATAAGGCCCTGTATGGCCTCAAGCAAGCCCCTCGGGCGTGGTATGATACATTGAAGGAATTCTTCGTGAAGAATGGCTTCACACCCGGTTCACTCGACCCTACTCTCTTTACTAAATCATATGATGGTGAACTGTTTGTGTGCCAAATATATGTTGATGATATTATCTTTGGCTGTACTGACCAACGTTATAGTGATGAATTTGCCTATATGATGAGTGAAGAATATCAAATGTCTATGATGGGAGAGTTGAAATTCTTCTTAGGTCTTCAAATTCGTCAGCAGCGCAATGGCATATTCATATCTCAGGAGAAATACCTCAAAGATGTACTGAGGAAATTCGGCATGCAAGATTGCAAAGGCGTCAAAATTCCTATGCCCACAAATGGCCATCTATGCACTGATGAAAATGGTATTGACTTCGATCACAAGGTATACCGCTCCATGATTGGTTCTTTATTGTACTTATGTGCATCTAGGCCAGATATAATGCTTAGTGTTTGCATGTGTGCCCGATTTCAAGCTGCACCGAAGGAATCACACCATAAGGCTGTGAAGCATATTCTTCGATATCTAGCTCACACACCAACACTGGGATTATGGTACCCCAAGGGCTCTGCTTTTGATCTCATTGGATATTCTGACTCTGACTATGCTGGTGATCGTGTGGACCGCAAGTCAACTTCTGGCACTTGTCATTTCCTCGGATGATCTTTGGTCTGTTGGTCCTCGAAGAAACAAAACTGCGTATCACTATCTACTGCTGAAGCTGAATACATTGCTGCTGGCTCTTGCCGTGCTCAACTGCTTTGGATGAAGCAAACCCTCAAGGACTATGGCGTCAACATGAAGAATGTGCCTCTCCTCTGCGACAATGAGAGTGCCATCAAGATTGCTCACAACCCAGTTCAGCACTCGAAGACAAAGCACATTCAAGTTCATCATCATTTTCTTCGTGATCATGTGTTGAAGGGCGATATCTCCATCGAGCATGTGAAGACTGAAGAACAGCTAGTTGATATCTTCACTAAGCCCTTGGATGAGAAGAGATTTAGCAAGTTGCGGTGTGAGCTAAATATCTTAGAATCTTCGAATGTTCTTTGAAAAGACACACATCCTAACACTTACGCAAAATTGATGACTTAGATGTGCAACACATGAAGAAAAGTTTTTATTCAATCAATGAAGAATAACACTCTAAGTGTGAAGAAATTAATGAAAAATTTGATTCTCAGAACCCTACGACAATTGTACGCGGTGTCTGAAATCATCATTCTTATACGGTGGGCCACGCCACCACAAAAAGTTGAAAATCTTCAATTTGAGTTTTTCCTCATTTTTGAAATTCTTCAGTTTTTCAAATTCTTCAACTTTGCAAAATCTTCACTGTTTCCGTCGTTTTTCTTCATTGGCTATATATATATATATGAGTTTATGTCCTCTACAGCATTCACTTATGGCTATTTCTTCAAGTTGCTTTTTTCTGCTAAGTGAATGTGATCGGACCCTTCCCCCTCTATGCTATGCTCAACCCAATCTATTCACAAATTCTTCATGTGCGTTCTATTTGAAACTCGTTCAAAGTCTTCACTGTGTCCTTGTCAGCTGAAGAAATTGCGAACGAAACTTTAAAACAAATCTTATCCAGATTTTCGGTTTTACCGCTCAAACCGTTCCGCATCCCATGATGCATTATTATAATCACCCACGATCTTACACGATCTCATCTGCACAGTACGTGGGTGACACATGTCATGTGAAGGAGAAAGGGCAGGGGCATGTTCGTCCCAAAATCTTCGGGCGAACAGTTTTTCACCGTGGCTATAAATACCCCTCTCCCCTTCCTCACTTCATTTACTCTGCTCGGTCGCTCTCTCTCGCTCGAGCTCCTCAAACCCTAGCGCCGCCGCTACTCCATCGCCGCCGCTACTCCATCGCCGCCGGTGAGGAAGAGCTTCACTGCCTCGACCTCATCGCCATCATACTCACGCCGGCTGCGGAAATCTTCACTCCGCCGCCGTCGTAGCTGTCTCCCTCTGCCAAGTTAGGGCATGGGAGATCTAACTTGACGAACTTCACCTCTGTTCATCTGAGTTCGTCGTGTTCTTCAGTTCGGGTAATTAAAAGTTACTTTTATTACTCACTTTGATTCTCAAGTTTTCCTGAAAATCTTCAAAGGTGTTTTATTCTTCAAATCTTCACACATATGAACACCTCACACACTGTATGCTCTTGATCCATCTCTCTAAGCACTCATTTTCTTCAAGATTCATAAATGGTGCGGATTTTCGATCTGTACAACTCTGGAACCTAAGACAAGAACGCTTAGTGAAATTGCTCAAGGCTCAACTGGTCAAATTCCTCAAAACTTGTCTTTTCAAAAAATCTTCTGAGAACGCATATGACCTCTCCAAATTCCTCGCACCTACACTCTGTTCACAGGTACTCATGTCCGCTGCTGAATCACTAGGTTCTCATCAACTTAACTCATTTGCAGCGTTCCTCAAAGAAAAATTGCATACTTCTTCAAAGTGTTCAATTGTTCAAATTCCTCATCTGAAGAAAATGGCTGAAGGAAAGGGACCGCAGAAAGGAGGAAAGAAACCGGAAGTCATGACTGCCTTCGAAGTCCCTGATGACATATACAAAGATTATTGCACACCTGATGAAGCCAAATTTGGCAAAGAAAACAAGAATCAGCGCAAAGTGCACATTCAGAGGATTGAACGAAGATGGGCACGAGAATGGAGGGAATATCGATATGTCACTCCAAAGTACATGAAGAAATTCTCCCTCAATCCTCCATGCCCTAGAGCTCCATTGGCACCTGGCCAAGTAGCTGATCCCACCAGCATCAAGCGTGGTGAGGACTTTCCTGAAGAATGGGCTAGGCGCCAAGCAAAATTGGCAAGACAAGCCAAGGAGGCAGTGAGGAAATTCAATGAAGATTCTGCCGCTGCTGCTGTTGCTGAGACCTCGGTCAAGCTGAGGAAATCAATGCCGAAGAAGCCTGCTCGTAAGCCAAGTGCTTCACCAACAGCGCCCTCACGGCCAAGTTCCTCAGCTGCGCCCTCACGACAAATTCCTCAGTCTGCTCCTGCTCCAGCAAAGTCCTCAGCAGCTCCCTCAAAGTCCTCAACTCCTGTGCATCTGGCTACATGTCAAAGGACTCAGGGTTTCTCAATTGCTTCTGGTGCCTCAGCAAGTTCCTCAGCTGCACCAATGTCCTCATCAGCCCCCACACTGTTGAAGACTAAAGCAACAACTGGACGCGGTCCTCGGCCAAGTCCAAGGAAGAAACAGGTTGCATTCCAAGTGCCATCTGATGATGAAGCTTCTGATGAAGAACTTGCAGAAATCATCAGAGACAGACAAGTAAAGGCCGCTAGAGCCAAAGGCACATCTGTGCCACTGCTTTTGGATCCGAAGAAGATCCTCGACTACATTGATCTATGGCACAAGGATTCGAACACTCCAATGCCTAATCTGCCTCTGACTCCCGGTTAAAGTCACATGCTGACCCATTTCATCTCTCAAGAGAAATGGAAATTTGAGAAGGCCAGAGAGATCAAGAGAGCTCAATACAAGAAGGAGAAGCTCCTGAAGAAAAATGTTGTCAGATTGACACCCGAAGAACTTCTCAAGTCTCAATCTGAAATCCAAGCCCTCAGCAAAGACTTTGATGCATACAATGCTGATTGGCAAGGAGCCAAAGTGAGATTCGTAAACCTGACGAAGAAAATGTCAACTCTTGCAACCCCATCGCAACAAGAAAATCCTCAGGCTATAGACTCTGCTCAGCCTGCTGAAGAATATGCCAGCACCGCTGATGACTTTCAGCCTGCTGATGAAAATGTAAGTTCCAGGGCTGATGACTCCATTCCAGCCGCTGAAGAAATTGCCAGGGCATCCACTAGTGGTGCGCCTGAAGAAACTGAAGAGATCAGGGCAACTGCATCAGTTGCGCCTGAAGAAAATCAACCAAAGTCCTCAGCTCCTCCCGCGCCTACACCAACTCAAATTCTTCCTTCTGCCTATGAAGTGAAGAAAACCAAGGCTGCAGAGCGAGCTGCAGTGAAGAAAAGGAAGGCATCAGCTGCGTCAAATTCTTCGGCTGTGAAGAAAATGAAGCCTATGACCAGCTCTCTTGAAAATCCTATTGATGCCGTTCCGATTTCCTCCATGTCATCAAAGGAAATTGTTCCTTATGGAGAAGACTACAAGATCCCAAGCGGATCTGATGAAGAAAATCATTCTGCTGCTACGTCAGAGCAGCTTGATGAAGAAATTGAAGTGGAAGCATTCCCTTCAACGCCCGTCGTTTCCTCACCTATGCCTCAGTTCACAGCTGAAGAGGCTGGTGTTGAGGAAATTGAAAATGAAGATGAAGATGTGGATATTGGATGCACTACACCAGTGATGAATGATGACTTTTGGGAAAGTCAGCATCCAAATACTCCTCTCTTCACTCCTATTCAACAGATTCCTCAATCCCCGGCAACCACTATTCAAATGGGCTCTGAAGAAACTCATCCCACTTCATCTGTTCATGAAGAAATTCCAGCCGCTAGTGCTGAAGAACCTGCTGTTGTTGATCCTCAAGTTGCACAAGAAGAGGAACCAGAAATTCCTCAGCCTGAAGCACCTGAGCTCGCGATTCCTGAGGTTGTGCTGCAAATCACTGACACTCCTTTGCCCAAGCCGAAGAATCCGTTCTCAAGAAAGCAAAAATTCAAGGCTGAAGACTTCTTTTCTGAGCATGTGTTCTTTACTGATTATAATCCATATGACTCTGCTCGCATAAGGAAGAGGCATTGCTGGACTGCTAGTCAAGCAAACTTCTATTCCTCAGTGCTCTTTGACAAGGACAAAATCTTCGATCATGAACATATTCCTCATGTGGATATGGAATCTCTGTCGTGCTTCGAGCCAGTCCTCAGTGTTATTCACGATGCAGGACTACTAAATTTCTGCACTGATATCTGTGATTGGAATGAAGAACTCATTCTTCAGTTCTACGCCACACTGCATATCACCGGAGATGCTGAAGATGTCAATTCATGGGTGCTAGATTGGATGACTGAAAACACTCATTATAAGGCACCAGCAACTGAATTGCTTCGTGTCCTTCCTCTTGATCCTCCCCATGACAGTGCACGTTGCATCTACAATGACCCTGAACTGACGAATCACTATATGCAAGTGCTCATGAAGCCTTTGAAGCCAGGGCAGGCCCCACGAACCAAATTCCTCGTCAAGGAATTACTCTATGTGCCCCGGACTGTCTATCGAATCCTGACGAAGACAATGAGTCCCATCAAAGGCCACGACTCAAATGATGAAGATGTCATTGGTATCATGAAGAATATGCTTTTCAACATCATTCATGGCGTTCCCGTCAACTTCCATGATTTCTTCATGAGGACTCTGGCTAATGTTGCTATGTCACCTTTCGAGCTAAAGCCCTATGCGCCTTGGATTATGAGATTCATAAGGGAAAGATCTTCACTGAATTACAAGGCTGACACTCTGAACCATGGTAGCTACTTGCCTCCCATTGAAGTCCTCAAGTGACCAGTTTCATCATCTGATGACAAAGGCAAGACAGCTGTTGTGATCGATGAAGGCACTCGTCCATTGGATGGTCAATTTCGTCTGGCTACATCTTACTCTACCAATGACGATTCTGCCACACATGACACTGCCGCAAATACCTCAGCCAAGCAAAAGCCTCAAGCCACAGCACCCAGGGTGATGACTGACCGTGAGTTACTCCTCAGTCTTCATCAGAAGGTTGATCGCAATCACAAATGGGTGAAGCGTCAGTTTGCTGCAATTCTTCACAACATGACCTCAACCCATAATGCAGTGAAGAAAAATCATTATCACCTTCATGAAACCCTCAACCGCACCTGGGCTGTTCTCACTCATGTATATAGCGCGGAAGAACTGAAGACTATGGGTCTCCAGGAAGCATTTGACTGGTCTGCACCACCTCCGAAGAAATTCAAGAGAGTCAAAGTTCCTGATCTGGTGGCCAGCTCTTATTCTTCATCGCGTGAAACTGATGAGTATGAAGATTTGGACGACACTGCGGCAGGCCCTACTTCAACAAACAACCCCGACAATGCTGGCGCTCCTCCATCAACTTGAAATTCTTCAGGGGCGTTAGTCCTCAGTTTCGATCCTTTTGGTCATTTGATGACAAAGGGGGAGAAATCTGAGTTAGTCTTCAAGCGGGTTTATATTATGGGCGTTTTGTTTAGTTACAACTCTCGTTCTTCTGAAACTTTTTTACTGGATCGAGTTGTAATCTTAAACCAGATGGTGCCCTGATACTTTTGGACGGTGCATGGTGCTCTGATACTTTTGATGCACTTTGCTCTGATACTTTTGATGTGCTATTCTGCATGCTTATTCCTCGTTAATATTATTGCACGCATGCTGAATTTCATCAGGCACCATATTTCATCATGCATTTCAAATTCTTCATATCATATATCAAATGCGTGTATGAATTACAAGATATAGGGGGAGATCTCCATGATTCAATTCTTAAAATGTGCATTGCCTCAAAAGCAAATTCCTCACTATGCACATATTCAGGGGGAGTTCTTCTATATCTTTCAATCAAATTCCTCAATATCAGTATTTACACTTCATATGTTTATCCCCGTTGAAAACTTAACCTATGTTGTCATCAATCACCAAAAAGGGGGAGATTGTAAGTGCATCTAGTGCCCCTTAGTGATTTTGGTGTATTGAAGACTTATAGGTTAAGGGACTGATGCGTTTGTGAGTGTACATAGGTCTATAAGTCGATGAGGAGTTTGATATTTACAGAGAAAGTCGACCCCTAAAAATGAAGTTCTTCGACTGAAGACTTTGATATTCTGAAGACTTTCTGAAGACTTTGAAAGTGAAGAAATTGGTGTGACCTTGAAGACTTGATATTCATTTGAGGAACATGAAGCGTGAAGACTTTTGTTTTTGTAGTTTCATTTTCTCTTTCTTGAGTCATAGGAAACACCGTACTGTTAAAGGGGGTCGAGGAAATACTAAGGAAAATTTTCCATGTGATGCTCAACTCAAAATCCTACACCTACCAATCCCTTCGAGTGAAGCCATTGGAAATCTCATACAGTTCAGTCAATTTCTTCAGTGACAGAGACGTAGTTCTTCTGGTCACTGATGACTTTGCTCTGACTGAGGAGTTAGGAATTCGCCAGTGCGAATTGCCTACACAGTGAGGAACATGATAGCCCTGAGGAATTTGAGAGTCAAATTTCCGACCGTTGCTGTGCTGCGCGCCGGCTGTCCCAAAATATCTTATCCACCTAACGGTCATATCATTGAAGGGCATTTATGCCTTATCATGTCGGGCTGCTCCCTAGGCCATAAATAGCCACCCCCTACAACCACTAGTTGGTTGGCTGCTCCGAGAGAACTTGACACTTGTCATTTGAGAGCAACCCATCCTCCGAGGACTTTGAGCGAAAATCATCAAGTGAGGAAAATCCCAAAACCAAACCCCCACAAACCCAAAGTGATTGAGCATCACTGAAGAAATTGATCCCGCGTGGATCCGATGCTTGTTACCTTTGAAGACTGTGCTTCTTCCAGACGGTTAGGCGTCAAGGTCTAGAGCATCCAAGAGGAATTGTGGAACACTGAGTGACCAAGTCTGTGAAGGTTTGGAAGTCACCTGAAGACTTACCACGAGTGATTGGACAAGGCCTGCGTGGTCTTAGTTCAAGGAGAATACGGTGAGGACTAGGTGTCCTGAGTTGCGGCTCGGAGACTGGGTGTCCGGGACTGCGTGTCCTCGAGTTTAAATACTCAGCCGCTCCAACCAGACGTACAACTGAGACAGCAGTTGGAACTGGTTTACCAAATCATTGTCTTCACCAACTAACTGGTTCTATCTCCTCAACCCTTTCATTTCCTCATTACTGTGTTGAATGTTTGTTCATATCTGTGCTTGAAGACTTTGACTGAAGACTTTCACAAATTCCTCAGTTCAATTTCTTCAGTCTGTTTGTCTTCATCTTGTGTTATCCTGTGATTACGCTTTCTGTACTCTGTGCTAGTCTTCATTTCATCATGATGACCATGCTTGTATCCTGTTATGTTTACTTCTGAGTACTTATTCCGCTGCAAGTAGTTCTTCGCTAAGGAATTTCCTCACCAGCAAATTCCTCAGTGAAGAATTCATAAAAATCGCCTATTCACCCCCCCTCTAGTCGATATAACGCACTTTCAGTTTTGCATGTAGTTTCATGTTATGATGTTGCATCCTTGTTTTGAGGTGTTTGCTTGATGTTTGGATGCATTTAGCGTCAATGCCATGTTTAACTTGTTTTGCTCATATCTTCTAGGCCGTAGCTCCGAACTAAATGAACTTTACATGTATCTTGACTACAATTTCATGTAGATCCTCTTGGTGCATCTTAACTTGCTGTTTAACAACTTCAACTTAATGTTTGTTCAGATCTGGACCAACTTTGAAACTTGCATATCATGACTTACCGGATTTGTTATATGTTGTTTTCGGCCTCATTTAAACTTGCTTTGATGTGTTGCTCTTGTATGCATCATATCTTGCCATGAGTAACGTCATGTAGCCTTGTCATGCATCATACTTGGTTGAGCATCATGCCATGTCTATGTGTTGTGTGTTTACCTTGTTGTTTGCTTCTTTCCGGTTGTGCTCCTTCTCGTTAGTTCCTGTTTTGTTGCGATCGTGAGGTTTCGTTCGTTTACGCTTGGTTCGTCTTCGTGGCTTCATCTTCTTCATGGACTCGTTCTTCTTCCTTGCGGGATTTCAGGCAAGATGACCGTCACCTTGGATCTCACTATTATCATTGCTATGCTAGTTGCTTCGTTCTATCGCATTGCTGCGCTTCCTATCACTTGTTCTTCAAGCCTCCCAATTTGCCATGTCAGCCTCTAACCTTTTCACCCTTCCCAGCAAACCATTGCCTGGCTATGTTACGCTTGCTCAGCCCCTCTTATAGCGTTGTTAGTTGCAGGTGAAGTTGAAGATTGCTCCATGGTGGACAGGATTATGTTGGGATATCACAATATCTCTTATTTAATTAATGCATCTATATACTTGGTAAAGGGTGGAAGGCTCGGCCTTATGCCCGGTGTTTTGTTCCACTCTTGCCGCCCTAGTTTCCGTCATACCGGTGTTATGTTCCTTGATTTTGCGTTCCTTACGCGGTTGGGTGATTTATGGGACCCCCTTGACAGTTCGCTTTGAATAAAACTCCTCCAACAAGGCCCAACCTTGGTTTTACCATTTGCCTCACCACCACCTATACCTTTCCCTTGGGTCGGCCAACCCGAGGGTCATCTTTATTTTAGCCCCCCCCCCCCCGGCCAGTGCTTCTCTAAGTGCTGGTCCAAACCGAGCAGCATGCGGGGCCACCTCAGGGAAACTCGAGGTCTGGTTTTACTCGTAGCTTGACTTATCCGGTGTTGCCTTGAGAACGAGATATGTGTAGCTCCTATCGGGATTGTCCGCACATCGGGCAGCTTTGCTGGTCTTGTTTTACCATTGTCGAAATGTCTTGTAAACCAGGATTCTGAGACTGATCGGGTCTTCCTGGGAGAAGGAATATCCTTCGTTGACCATGATAGCTTGTGATGGGCTAAGTTGGGACACCCCTGCAGGGTATAAACTTTCGAGAGCCGTGCCCGTGGTTATGTGGCAGATGGGAATTTGTTAATGTCCGGTTGTAGATAACTTGACACCAGATCCGAATTAAAATGCATCAACCGTGTGTGTAGTCGTGATGGTCTCTTTTCGGCGGAGTCTGAGAAGTGAACACGGTTTTTGGGTTATGTTTGACGTAAGTAGTTTCAGGATCACTTCTTGATCATTGTTAGCTTCACGAGCGTTCCGTTTGCTCTCTTCTCGCTCTTATTTGCGTATGTTAGCCACCATATATGCTTAGTCGCTGCTGCAAGCTCACCACTTTACCCCCTTCCTTACCCATTAAGCTTTTCTAGTCTTGATACCCATGGTAATGGGATTGCTGAGTCCTCGTGGCTCACAGATTACCACAACAACAGTTACAGGTACAGGTTATGCGATGATCATGACGCGAGAGAGATGCTTGCTTGTTTTGGAGTTCTTCTTCTGCTTCTTCTTCAATCAGGGGATAGGTTCCAGGTCGGCGGCCTGGGCTAGCAGGGTGGATGTCGTTTGAGTTTCTGTTTGTGTTTCATCCGTAGTCGGATGGTGCTCTTATGTAAGATGATATTGTATTGGTGTGGCATTGTATGCCTTTTTTATGTATCCCCATCTATTATATAATGTTGATGTAATGATATCCACCTTGCAAAAGCGTCTCCAATATGCGCTTCTATCCTCGGTGGGACTTTCGAGTTCCTTTAGGATAGGGTCACATATTGGGCGTGACACCCACTAAAAGGCTTCGAGGTACATATTGTAATTTCAATTATTTTGTAAGTGCAAATTGCACCTGTGTATAGATAGTAGCCCTTGAGACTTTGATTGACATCCAAAGGGATGCGATCAGATGATCAAAAACATATGCCCAGGAAATGATCTGACTAATTGAAACACAAGTTGTTACATCCGTGGTGACTGCCCAAGCTACCGAGGTAGCACATCTAAAGTAGAAAGTTGATGTGGAGGATGATGCCATCACGCTTATTAACAGGCGGCTCGACGAGGCGCAGGGTATGTCTTTGGGGTATTTAGTACATGCTAGTATTATAAAATGAGCGTGATACTAAGAATTTGTATATGCATAACTGCAGATAGTGCCACCGTAATTGAAACCCTTCGGGCGGAACTTGCGCGGGCCAAGGAGCAAGCCAGGATGAGTAATGCGGCTGCCGAAAAGGTAGCCGCCGAATTAAATGCCAAGAAAATTGCTCGGCGTCACTGCGAGGAGAGATTATCTACTATGGCACTTGAGCTGAAGGATGCCACTGGCCGATGCCAAGTTCTTGAGATAGATAATAAAGCCAAAGTGGCCGATCTTGACAAGGCCTTACAAGAGGCAAAGGAAGCCCGATCCGAGTCTAGAGGGGCTCGGGAGGAGATCCGACAAGCTGAGGAGATCACGGCTGGTAAGCCCTTTTTATAGCGAACTAAGTTTGGTGATCCGAAGTATGCGCCGCTTAATCAACTGTGGAGTTCTCCCGACGCCTTTATGGACCTATCGAAGAGTACTGCCGATGCGAATCAGTTTTTCCACACGCAAGAAGGGCATGCGACGGAAAAGCTATGTTGGTCACAATTTGACACGCTGAAGGGTCCACTGTTGAACGAACAAATGGCCCAGTGGGCCGAGCTCCACAAGATGTCCGGCACTGCCATGAAGGACGTCATAGCCCGGCTGTGGCCAACTGAACCCGTTCTGAATAGTTATTTTGGTTTGGTGCAGCAACTTGTTAATGCGGTGCCGCATATCGACGTTGTGAAGCGGTCAACATGCATAGAAGGTGCACGGATGGCCCTTGCCCGTGTCAAGATGTACTGGGCGAAGATGAAGGACAACGATATTGCAGCGCAGAGTCCACCCAAAGGCAAGGACCTTAACATGTCAGAACATTACTTTGAAGATGTCCTAGAGGGTGCCCGCTTGATAGAGGGTCAGTGCTTGAAAGATATTGTGTTCGAGTAAAGTGTGTCAAAATTGTAACAACAATATTATCATATATTTAAGGCTATGTTTTTATACTTTTTGCCTGAAAAGTTTTGGTGCCTCCTATGCAGCCGTCTTTTTTATATATACAATCTGAAAGTTGGCAGTCGTCAGCTTCAGCCCCCTCGCGTATAACGCGGGGGTGTTCGGAAAAGCACTTGATCACACTTGACCCAACGTCTTGGTCCGTTAAGGAGGTGTTAGTGCGGTGAACTAGGCAATCGAACTATAGAGCTTTAAGACTTTCACTTAGCCATAGGAGTTTAACGGTGGGGCTACTATATAGCCCCTGGTATGTCCGCGGTTATCCGAATATGGTGCGTGTACATACGTGACCAGAAGGACGGTCCTTCGTTTAACACGGAGGGAATCGCGAAGATTCCGATGAGTCATCGTGTGGTTGACTAGCTCTCGCCGCATCATGACAGTCAGTTTTCGGCTTTCTCTACTGAGGTGCTCATCCGGACGAGCCAGGACACAATCACAGTAGTTTTCCCTTTACTACCCTAGCCGATATAGCGGAACGTAAGGTAGTAAGCACAGGAGCTGGACAACCCAAATATTCACCAGAGACATGATTCGGAGCTGATGCATATAAGGCCAAACTCGCGACGCCGAACACTCCCTACAGGTGTCCAGACTTTTCTATATACACCGGGCTGAATACAGCCCCTGATAATAGACTCTGGTAGCAAGGCACGTACGGCTATCTGACGTGGGGAAAGAGCGCGGGTAATGAGAGCATGAGTCTCAAAACACAATACGAGCCAAGTTGCTTCTATAGCATCCACTTTAGTACGGTGAGCCGTATATTTACAGATAATGCTGATATCTTTCTTGGACATTTTACATGCCAGGAAAGTATAAAACAAAAAGAGATAAAAAAGGTTTACACAGGGTCTTAATCTAAAAGAGAAATCTTGATACGGGGCCCTACTGCACGTCTGCGCCTTTGTCTCTATTGTGAGGTGTCCTTGAAGGGTATATTATGATGGCCATCTGTAGAAAGGAAAAAACCAGGTGAAAGGATCCGGTGTGGCCGTAAGTAAAGTTGGTTTGTTTTAATGAATCGTGAAATATAGCTTCTGGAGTCTGAATAGGGTCGAGCCAAACTATGGACTTTTCGTGTGCAGTGTGCCCACGTCGCCACCCAAGGAGTTTTAAGTGTATATTTATGTATACGTGGCACATTTGCTGTCTCCTTATGGAGCGGTCGATGGGGCCGTAGCTGCTAATCGAGTTCAGGTTTATGTGAGCTGCCGCACTGAGGTATGCGCCGGATACGTTTAGCTGTGTCCGCAATTGTCGGTGTCAAAACCGGCGGATCTCGGGTAGGGGGTCCCGAACTGTGCGTCTAGGCGGATGGTAACAGGAGACAAGGGACACGATGTTTTACCCAGGTTCGGGCCCTCTCGATGGAGGTAAAACCCTACATCCTGCTTGATTAATATTGATGATATGGGTAGTACAAGAGTGGATCTACCACGAGATCAAGGAGGCTAAACCCTAAAGCTAGCCTATGGTATGATTGTTGTAATGTATGTTGTTCTACGGACTAAAGCCCTCCGGTTTATATAGACACCGGAGGAGGCTAGGGTTACACAGAGTCGGTTACAATGGTAGGAGATCTACATATCCGTATCGCCAAGCTTGCCTTCCACGCCAAGGAAAGTCCCATCCGGACACGGGACGGAGTCTTCAATCTTGTATCTTCGTAGTCTTGGAGTCCGGCGGATGATGATAGTCCGGCTGTCCGGACACCCCCTAGTCCAGGACTCCCTCAGTAGCCCCCGAACCAGGCTTCAATGACGATAAGTCCAATGCGTATATAGTCTTCGGCGTTGCAAGGCGGGTTCTCCCTTCAAGTTCCATGTACCTGCCGAACAGTGTCCGGCTTCATCATAAATACTGTGTTTCTTGGCTTCTACGCCCAATAATGGCCTTTTTCCACGCATCGCACGAATGCGAAAAGCCAGGGTGTCTTTTACGTTTCACCCCCTAGTCGTGCGAGTCATCCGCCTACAAAAGAGGCAAAAATCCAGATCCAAACCACACCATCTTCCTTCCGCGAATACTTCATCGGAGCGCTCTTGACCTAAAAATCCATTCCATCATGGACCATCGACGCGGCTCCTCTTCTCGCGCTCCCAGCCCACCACCAGGGGATTGGAGGAGGTGCTCTGTTCCACACAACGAGCTAGTGAAGCTCCAAGCGGGGGGATATCTCCCTCCGGCCTTCATGGTCCCGGTTCGAGCCGGGCTGGTCACCTACCAAGGTGGGAAGCAAGCGGAGGCTACCCCAAGTCCCAACAAAGGGGAGCGGGTATGCTTCGTCCCTTATCTGATAAGGGGACTCGGATTCCCAATACATCCGTTTCTCTGCGGGCTCCTGGAGTTCTACGGACTCCAGCTCCACCACCATACGCCCACCTCTGTCCTGCATATCGCGGGCTACGTAGCTCTTTGCGAGCTATTCCTGGGCATCGAGCCCCATTTTGCATTGTGGAAGAGGCTGTTCTGCCTCGTACCCCGTTCTCACGAGGGATCCATATATCAAGTGGGCGGCGCCGAAATATGGCGCATTGCCGGGACCGGATACCCATCCGGTACTCCCAAGAAGGCGTCCGAAGACTGGCCTTCAGAGTGGTTTTACATAGGAGACGCTCCGCTGCCGGACCCAGTCCGGATTGGCCTCCCGGAGTTTAGTGCAGCTCCTCTGAAGAAACGCCTCAGCTGGCGCCCACGGAGCCCCCGATTGGAGGAAGACAAGAGCGTCCATTACTTGATGGGCCGAATAAGATTACTGGCCCATTCCGGGTTTGACCATGATTGGAGTCATGGCGACATGCATCATGCGGGGGGTACAGCCATTGCAATACAGAGGCCACCCCATGTGGGATTTCAATGGGGAAGACGATGCCACCCGTCATGGCCGCGAAGGGCCGGATTCGACCGAGGATCTAGTCCAGATCCTGTCCAGCCTGTACAAGGGGGAGAAGGAGGACTTCCTTCGAACGAACCCTTTGAATGGGCTTTCCATGAACAACCCTAGAGGCTGGGTAAGCGAACACTTTTAAGGGCTCAACCCATGCTTTCGAAGTTTAGGCTTCTTACATCATGTCTTCGGCGCAGGATCTACGCCGGACTGTGGAGGACATGGTAAGTCCCGCTCCACAACCCAAGGATCCAGAAAGATCCCTGGATCCGGCCTCCTAAGAGGATCCGGACATCAAGGTGGAGCTGATCGACGGGGTGTTTCACCAGCTCAGCATGGACAATGCTTTGGTCGCCATTACAGCGGACTACCCCGGACTGTATCCGGCTTCCCAGGTGACTGTGACCGAGGTCCGGACACCATTATCTCTTCCTTGCCCATTTCTGACCTTCGCGAACGATGGTGTTTTACAGGAAGCGCCTTCAAGGCGGGAAGCCGAGCCCGCGGCGGCTGATCAACAAAGGTCAGTTCGGACCAGCAGGCGGAAAAGGAGCGCGGCACGGACTGAAACGTCGCCGCAAAGGTATAGCTCGTATTTAAATTTTTAGAGCAACGTTCCTAGGAAGCGTCTGAGTGCTCATGATCTTTATAGAAGAAAAAGCGCTCGCCGGACTGCGGGCGCGGAAGTTGCCGATCCAACCTATACCGGCCAGGCTCCAGCGCCCGGCCAGGAGGGGGAGGCAAGCGCAAGACACGGGCCGGATCCTCCTCCAACGGAGGACACCGATGGACTGTCCGCCACCAAGTCTGAGGTGGAGAGCGCCATGAACCATAGGCGCCGCCGGACAGTGTTTCGTGAAGCGTGCTTCTCCCCTGAGGCATTGGACGCCTTTAACGCAGGGGACGCGCACCTCCGTGCCGCTCAAGATGGTTTTACCAGAGCCACGGAGCAGTATGTGAAAGACATACGGGTAAGGGAATTTTGATGGTTATATATACCAGTAGCCCCCGAGACTTAAAGTAGTTATGTTAACTGATTTAAGGATCATTTGAAATGCAGGCTCTTACCGAGAAGAATGCCCAGCTGTCTCAGGAGCTGCAAGAATGCAAGGCCCAACTTGAGGCCGCACTTGCTGCCGCAGGAGGAGACGCAGAGACCCCTCCTGGTAACACATTTTTATTAATAAATATAAGCGCTATGCGGCGTGCACGCAAGTCTAATAGTGACATTGCAGGTGCCGCCGGACAAGATCCGGACAGGCAAGAATTACTGCGCCAGCTAAAGGCCGGCGAGAGGGTGCTGAATAGGGTGCAACAAGAAAGGAACAAGCTCCAGGATGCCAACGCCAAGCTCGGAGAAGAGCTGAAAGGCGGTCGAGCCGGGCTGTCCAGCTCCGTTAAGGAGAATCAGCGGCTTCATCGCGGCATTTATAGTAAGTGCTTGAGCGGACTCCTTTGAAAAGAAGAGTTCGGCGAGGAAGTAAATTGACATAATATGTCTTGTAGGTATACTCACAGGTCGCCCTGCGGAGGAGATGCCCTTATCAACGGGTGATCAACTTCCCGAGTTGTTGCAACTGCTCGAACGAGTTCGGCAGGCAATGAGCGGCGTCGTCCAGGCTTTATGGCCAGCCCTCTCCCTACCCGAGGGCCTTGGGGAGCTTGCGGAGAAGCTTCAGGGAGTGCGGCAGCGCTTCCGTTTGTGGAAGATCTCAGCTTGCCGTCAAGGTGCTAGGGAGGCTTGGGCCATGGTGAAGACGCGTTACAAGAAGGCGGATCCCAACCACATGGCCGAAGTTGGACTGGTGGGGCCCGATGGGAAGGAGATCCCTGTGAGTTTAGTATACAGCCAAGTAGAGTTGGCTGCTAAATTTTCCCAACGGGACTGTAAGTTAGACAGCCTGTTAGACGGGATTGAGGAGGAATACAATCAGTAAATTTGACAATGTATGTTTTCCTTTAAAGTGACATGTGAAATGCCTTCTAGCCGGATTGTAGATCGTTTGTCTTTGCCAACCTTTTCGCTTCAACCTCGGGACCCTAGAGTCCGGAGTGTGTCCGAATACCTTTTTGGTTAAGAAACAACTGGGGTATGCATGAAGACCAGGCGTAGGGGTCATTAGTGCTTTATCAGACAAGTGCCCAACTAGTTATGTTATATTACATGGTTAGTAAGAAACATCTTCCAGGGAGAATAGTTCCGTTAAGGGTTCCTTTCCCTGGGAGGCATGCCCTAAAGTGCATGTCCGGACTGCGAAAAAAGCAGAAAAACATCTGGGGGCGGATAAACGAGTATGTAAAAAATCATCTTTTAAGTCACCGACCCAATATTCCCTTAAGAACGCTAGCTTTCTGCTTCACCCAGTCTGAGGTACACATCCGGCTGACCCGGCAGTAACAATCGCAGAGGTGCTCCCTTTACCTCCTAGCCGAACAATCGGGAATGTAGGGGTAAGCACAGGAGCCAGGCAACCCAGCTTGGCCAAAACTTAAGTCATATCGATGAATATAATGGTGAGTAAAAGGTACATGTGGAAGCTTGACACATGTGCTGGGCATGAAGCCCTTATAATTGAGCTTCTGGAAAAGAAGCCCCCAGGTATAATGAGTGCGGATGGCACATCAAGTGTACGCGAACAATGCGGAAGTAGGCCCGTAGGGGCTTTTTAGTGAAAAGGTTAGGGGAAGAAAGAGAAACAAAAGACAGCTGAAGTGTAAAAATTTGAACGGAGGAAGGAGACGAACTCTTAGTCCGGTGCTAGGCAAAGAATCTTCGGAGGTGGGCTACGTTCCATGGGTTTGGCTCGAGTCGGTTATCCAACGCATTTCGTAGACGGTACACTCCGTCGGTTAGGACTTGATCGATAATGAAGGGGCCCTCCCATTTGGGCTTGAGCTTGTCCTTTTTCTTGTCCGGCAGGCGTAGAACTAGTTCGCCAACGTTGTAAGTCTTGGCCCGTACTTCTCTGCTTTGATATCTTCGGGCCTGCTGCTGATAGAATGTGGAACGAGCCTTGGCGACGTCGCGTTCTTCCTCCAATGTGTCCAAGCTGTCCTGCCGATCCAGCTCGGCCTCTCTTTCTTCGTACATGCGCACTCGAGGTGAGTCATGAATTATGTCGCAGGGCAGGACTGCCTCTGCGCCGTATACCATAAAAAATGGTGTGAATCCGGTAGTACGGTTAGGCGTTGTCCGCAGCCCCCAGAGTACGGAGTCGAGCTCCTCAACCCAGTGCGTGTCAGATTTAGTAAGTGACCGCACTAGTCTGGGTTTAATGCCGCTCATTATTAGACCATTCGCTCGTTCCACTTGACCGTTGGTTTGAGGGTGATAGACTGAAGCATAGTCGAGCTTGATGCCCATATTTTTGCACCATGACTTAACCTCGTCGGCCATGAAGTTCGTGCCGTTGTCGGTGATGATGCTGTGGGGGACACCGTAACGGTGTACGACCCCGGATATAAAGTCTATCACTGGTCCGGACTCTACCGTTTTGACCGGTTTGGCCTCTATCCATTTGGTGAATTTATCCACCATGACCAATAGATACCTTTGCTTGTGGGTTCCCCCTTTAAGGGGTCCAACCATATCAATCCCCAAGACCGCGAACGGCCAGGTAATGGGTATAGTTTTGAGGGCGGTGGGTGGCATATGGCTCTGATTAGAAAAGAGCTGACAACCGACGCATCTCTGGACTAAGTCCTGGGCATCTGCCCGGGCCGTCGGCAAATAAAATCATGTACGGAATGCCTTTCCTACAAGGGCCCGGGCTGCTGCGTGGTGTCCGCCTAGTCCGGCATGAATTTCAGCCAGGAGGTTTCGCCCTTCCTCTTCGGAGATACACCTTTGAAGGACTCCGGTTGTACTTTTCTTATAAAGTCCTCCCTCATGGACCTTGTAGGCTTTCGATCGCCGGACTATGCAGCGGGCCTCATTTTGGTCTTCAGGAAGTTCCTGTCTGAGCAACTAGGCTAGGAAAGGTTCTGTCCACGGGGCGATTACCGCCATTATGTCGTGGGCTGAAGGTGTTATGTCATTGGCTGAATCGCCAGTTGGCGCAGTTGTTTCCGGTTTGTCATTTCTGGACTCCTCTTCCCATAGTACGGATGGCTTGAAGAGCCGCTCCAGGAAGATATTTGGAGGGACAGCGTCACATTTTGCACCGATGCGTGCCAGTACGTCGGCCGCTTGGTTATTATCTCGGGCTATGTGATGGAATTCGAGTCCTTTGAACCGAGTTGACATTTTTAAGATAGCATTGCGATATGCTACCATTTTCAGATCCTTGGCATCGAAATCTCCATTTATTTGGGATATTGCAAGGTTTGAATCCCCGCGCACCTCTAGGCGTTGAATGCCCATGGAGATTGCCATCCGGAGACCGTGTAAAAGGGCCTCGTATTCGGCTGCGTTGTTGGAGTCCGTGTACATTATTTGAAGTACGTATTGGACTGTGTCCCCGGTTGGGGATGTCAAAACGACGCCAGCCCCCAGCCCGGCCAACATTTTAGAGCCGTCGAAGTGCATAATCCAATTGGAGTATGCGCCGTACTCTTTAGGGAGTTCGGCTTCGGTCCATTCGGCGACAAAGTCAGCCAAAACTTGTGACTTTATAGCTCGCCGAGGTTTGTAAGTTATATCGAATGGTAAGAGCTCAATGGCCCATTTTGCAATCCTGCCTGTTGCGTCGCGGTTATTTATAATGTCATTGAGTGGTACTTCAGAGGCCACTATTATCGAACACTCCTGAAAGTAGTGTCGGAGCTTCCGGGATGCCATGAACACCGCATACGCTATCTTCTGATAGTGTGGGTAACGGGACTTGCAGGGGGTTAACACAGTGGATACATAATACACTGGTTTTTGAAGAGGGGATTTGTGCCCTTCTGTCTCTCGTTCGACGACGAGTACCGCGCTTACAACTTGATGCGTTGCTGCGATGTATAACAACATTGGTTCGCCCAGATTGGGCGCAGCCAGGACCGGATTTGTTGCCAATATGGCCTTTATTTCTTCGAGTCCGGCAGTGGCAGCATCCGTCCACTCGAAGTGTTCGGTGCGCCTGAGGAGGCGATAGAGGGGCAATGCCTTTTCTCCTAGACGGGAGATAAAGCGGCTTAGAGCTGCCACGCATCCTGTTAATTTTTGTATTTGTTTGAGGTCTTTTGGAATGTCCAACTGTGACAGAGCTCGGATTTTATCCGGGTTTTCTTCAATTCCTCTACCGGATACGATGAAGCCCAGCAGCTTTCCGGCTGGTACGCCGAAAACACATTTTTCTGGATTCAGCTTGATGTCATATGCTTTGAGGTTGTTGAACGTGAGCCTTAAATCGTCTACTAGAGTTTCGACGTGTTTTGTTTTGACGACTACGTCGTCTACGTATGCCTCGACTATTTTGCCGATCTGGGTAGCCAGACATGTTTGAATCATGCGCTGATATGTTGCGCCGGCGTTTTTAAGTCCGAAGGGCATCGTGTTGAAGCAGAATGGTCCGTATGGAGTGATGAATGCCGTTACGGCTTGGTCTGCTTCCGCCATCTTGATTTGATGGTAGCCAGAGTATGCATCGAGGAAGCACAACGAATCGTGCCCTGCGGTAGCATCGATAATTTGGTCGATGCGGGGGAGAGGGAAGGGATCCTTTGGGCAAGCCTTATTGAGGTCTTTAAAATCGACACAGAGGCGCCAGGATTTGTCCTTCTTTGGTACCATTACCAGATTTGCTAGCCAATCCGGATGTTTGATATCTCTGATGAATCCGGCTTCCAATAGTTTGGCTAGCTCTTCTTCCATTGCCTGTCTTTTGGGTTCGGAAAATTGTCGAAGAGCCTGTTTGACTGGCTTAAATCCTTTTAGGATGTTTAGGCTGTGTTCTGCCAACCTGTGTGGGATTCTGGGCATATCCGAAGGATGCCAAGCGAAAATGTCCCAATTTTCCCGAAGGAATTCGCGCAGTGCAGCGTCTACTTCGGGGTTCAATTGTGCCCCGATGGAGGCCGTCTTTGTTGGGTCCATTGGATTGACCTGGAATTTTATTATTTCATCTGCTGGTTTGAAGGAGGTGGACTTGGATCTTTTATCGAGTATCACATCGTCCCTGTTCACCGTAGAGCGCAGCGCGGTGAGTTCTTCTGCTGCTAAGGCTTCGGATAGTGCCTCCAGGGCTAGTGCGGCTGTCTTGTTTTCGGCGCGGAGTGCTATGTCCGGATCACTAGCGAGAGTGATTATTCCACCGGGCCCAGGCATTTTGAGCTTCATGTACCCGTAATGAGGTACTGCTTGAAAAATTGTGAATGCCTCTCGTCCTAATATAGCGTGATATCCGCTGTTGAACGGGGCCACTTGGAACGTGACTTCTTCGGATCTGTAATTGTCCGGCGAGCCGAACACCACATCGAGTGTGATTTTTGTGGTGCAGCGCGCTTCCTGGCTAGGGATTATTCCTCTGAAGGTTGTGCTGCTTCGCTCAATACGGCTCCAGTCTATTTCCATTTTTTGAAGAGTTTCCTCATAGATGAGGTTTAATCCGCTGCCGCCATCCATGAGGACCTTTGTACGTCGAAAGCCGTCCACTATGGGACTAAGCACCAGTGCGGCTGGTGCTCGGGCTGTTCGGAATTTAGGTTCGTCGCTGGCGTTGAAGGTAATAGTTGTGTCGCTCCATGGATTTGCTGTTGCTACTTGGTAGACTTCGGCGAGGCCGCGGATTGTTCGTTTTCGCATATTGTTTGATGCTAAGGTCTCGAAGACTGTTGATACCGTACCGGTATTGTTGGAGTGGTTTTCCGGGGCTAGAAGCTCCTCACCACTTTTGGCCACCTGCCGTAATATCCAACATGCTCGAAGGCTATGTGTTGGGACGGCTCCCACTGTACTATGAAGCTTACAGGGTCCATTGAGCCATCCCTCCAGTACGGTTCCGTGCCCTTTATGGGGTTTTTGCTTTTTGGTTTTTGCATCTGGGGCCTGAGTGTGATGCACCCTTTTGTTGCGGACTGGGGTTGTGTTCGGGGCCGGATTATCCCAAAATTGGTTTTCGGTTTTCCGGAAACTCTCCATAGCACAGTACTTTCGTACTATGGATGCCAGATCGGCGAGGCGTATAATTTTACGACGGCCGATGGCGTTCAATATTCCCTTGTCCGCGCAATTATTGCAAAAGATTGAGATTGCGTTTTCCTCTCGGCAGTCCTTTGTCCTGTCCATAACCAGGAGGAATCTGGCCCAGTAGTGATGTACTGTTTCAGCGGGCTCTTGCCGTATTAGAGATAGATCGCATATGTCTGGGCGGGTGGGTGGACTAAATTCCGGATCCCTACCCATCTTGGGGCTTAAAGGCCGAGGAGTTTCCGAATTTGGAAGCTTGGATTGCTGGACACGATCCAGCGAGTCCGGAACGATGCATGATTTTAAGTTCAATGCTCGATCGAAGTCCATCCCTCCGCGGAAATCCGGCATGGAGGGTTTGGGAATCCGGACGTGACTAGTTTTCAATATAGGCGAAGAGTCGCCGCATTGCTCCTCTACCACTGCGACATGGTGGGTGGCCTGGGGAGAGTTAATCTCTCTCAGATCGGTTTTAAACCCAATCTGATTGTAGTCTGTAGCGACTCCCAGGGCGGCGATGTGATCCGAGAGCTCGTTAACAGACGCGAGCTCTATTGGATCCAACTGCTCGGCGGATTCCGAGCTGACGCGAAGATTGCTTTTGACGACTTGAGAAGTCATTGTCGAAGCAGTGGCCGGACAGGCGGTCATAAGAAAACCACCTAGCCGGATAGTTTGGCCGGTGGCCAAGGCCCCTTTGGCGAAAATACCGTCTTTGAAGACGGGTGGAGGCATCCTTCCTATCGGTGACGACACAGAGGAACTCTCAATGAAAGCACCAATGTCGGTGTCAAAACCGGCGGATCTCGGGTAGGGGGTCCCGAACTGTGCGTCTAGGCGGATGGTAACAGGAGACAAGGGACACGATGTTTTACCCAGGTTCGGGCCCTCTCGATGGAGGTAAAACCCTACGTCCTGCTTGATTAATATTGATGATATGGGTAGTACAAGAGTGGATCTACCACGAGATCAAGGAGGCTAAACCCTAAAGATAGCCTATGGTATGATTGTTGTAATGTATGTTGTTCTACGGACTAAAGCCCTCCGGTTTATATAGACACCGGAGGAGGCTAGGGTTACACAGAGTCGGTTACAATGGTAGGAGATCTACATATCCGTATCGCCAAGCTTGCCTTCCACGCCAAGGAAAGTCCCATCCGGACATGGGACGGAGTCTTCAATCTTGTATCATCGTAGTCTTGGAGTCCGGCGGACGATGATAGTCCGGCTGTCCGGACACCCCCTAG
Organism: Triticum timopheevii; assembly: GCA_963921465.1. Taxonomy (NCBI): domain Eukaryota; kingdom Viridiplantae; phylum Streptophyta; class Magnoliopsida; order Poales; family Poaceae; genus Triticum; species Triticum timopheevii. The sequence goes on from OY997270.1 coordinate 572,333,299, forward strand.
TACAGGACTCCCTCAGCAATCTTATAGACCGATGAGCTGCTCGGCTTGAATAGGCCGTTTGTGCTTCGACTGCTAGTGCCGCCATGTATTCTTCTGAACGAACAGAGCGCTCCGTATTTCCGCTGACCGTGATGATACCACGTGGCCTAGGCATTTTGATTTTTAGATAAGCATAATGCGGGACTGCATTAGAACGGGCGAAGGCCGTTCTTCCGAGTAGTGCATGATAGCCACTTCAGAACGGAGCAATGTCGAAGATTAGTTCTTCGCTTCAAAAGTTGTCGGGTGAGCCGAATACAACATCCAATGTTAGAGAGCCCATGCAGCGGGCTTCCACTCCCGGTATAAGTTCTTTAAAGGTAGTGCCGCTTGGCTTGATTCTTGACAGGTCTATCCCCATCTTGCGGACAGTGTCCTGATATATCCGATTGAGACTATTGCCGCCGTCCATGAGGACTCGAGTGAGGTGGTTGCTACGTCTTGAGCTTGCGTTGGTTTTCCTTGAAGAGGAAAGGGTGATGCAGCAATAGTACTGTAAGTATTTCCCTCAGTTTTTGCGAACCAAGGTATCAATCCAGTAGGAGGCTCCTCAAAAGTCCCACGCACCTACACAAACAAACAAAGAACTCGCAACCAATGCAATAAAGGGGTTGTCAATCCCTTCACGTCCACTTGCGAAAGTGAGATCTGATAGAGATAGTATGATAAGATAAATATATTTTTGGTATTTTATAATATAGATGCGAAAAGTAAAGATGCAAATAAAAGTAGATTGAAAGCTTATATGATAAAAGATAGACCCAGGGGGCCATAGGTTTCACTAGTGGCTTCTCTCAAGATAGCATAAGTATTACGGTGGGTGAACAAATTACTGTCGAGCAATTGATAGAAAAGTGAATAATTATGAGATTATCTAGGCATGATCATGTATATAGGCATCACGTCCGTGACAAGTAGACCGACTCCTGCCTGCATCTACTACTATTACTCCACACATAGACCGCTATCCAGCATGCATCTAGAGTATTAAGTTCATAAGAACAGAGTAACGCATTAAGAAAGATGACATGATGTAGAGGGATAAACTCAAGCAATACGATATAAACCCCATCTTTTTATCCTCGATGGCAACAATACAATACGTGCCTTGCAACCCTTTCTGTCACTGGGTAAGGACACCGTAAGATTGAACCCAAAGCTAATCACTTCTCCCATGGCAAGAAAGATCCATCTAGTAAGCCAAACCAAACTGATAATTTGAAGAGACTTGCAAAGATAACTCAATCATACATAAAAGAATTCAGAGAAGATTCAAATATTTCTCATAGATAAACTTGATCATAAACCCATAATTCATCGGATCTCGACAAACACACCGCAAAAAGAGTTACATCGAATAGATCTCAACAAGAGAGGGGGAGAACATGGTATTGAGATCCAAAAAGAGAGAAGAAGCCATCTAGCTAATAACTATGGACCTGAAGGTATGTGGTAAACTACTCACAACTCATCGGAGGTGCTATGGTGTTGATGTAGAAGCCCTCCATGGTCGATTCCCCCTCCGGCGGAGCACCGACGAAGGCTCCAAGATGGGATCTCGCGGATACAGAAGGTCACGGCGGTGGAAATTGTTTTTCGTTGGCTCCCCGGATGTTTTCGGGGTACATGGGTATATATAGGAGGAAGAAGTACGTCGGTGGCCGCCCGAGGGGCCCAGGAGACAGGGGCGCGCCTAGAGGGGGTGGGCGCGCCCTCCTATCTCCTGGCCGCCTCGATTGCTTCTTGACTTGCACTCCAAGTCCTCTGGATCACGTTCATTCCAAAAATCACGCTCCCGAAGGTTTCATTTTGTTTGGACTCCATTTGATATTCCTTTTCTTCGAAATACTGAAATAGGCAAAAAACAGCAATACGGGTTGGGCCTCCGGTTAGTAGGTTAGTCCCAAAAATGATATAAATGTGTAAAACAAAGCACATAAACATCCAAAAGGGGTAATATAATAGCATGGAACAATAAAAATTATAGATACGTTGGAGACGTATCAGTGGTATCCATCGATTATTGGGTCGAGCACTAGGGCAGTCGAACCCCCGTGACAGATACTAGTCAGATGATCCCTGCGATCAAAGGTGATCGGGCAGGCCGACCATGGGTTGAATTTGGGGGCGACGGGCTCAACGGCATAGACATCTCGGAGTGCGCGTTTGCGCCCCCTCTTTGGGATGTGAGTGACATAGATCATGTTCACTATTTTGATCTCCGGTGGAAATTTCTTTTGTCCCCCTGTGTTCGGCTGGTGAGGTTCGTCCTCGTCTTCGCTCTGAGGTTCCTTCCCTTTGTGTTCGGCATTCAGTTTGTCGGCCTGCTTGAAGACCCAACATTCTCTGTTGGTATGATTGGCTGGTTTATCAGGAGTGCCGTGGATCTGGCAGGGCCTGTCTAGAATTTTATCCAGGTTGGATGGACTGTCTTTGTTGCCTTTAAATGGATTCTTCCGTTGACCGGGTCTGGAGCCCCGGAATCCGGCGTTTACCACTGTATTGTCTGGGCTTTCTTCATTATTCTGACATTTGTTTTTGTTGCATCATGGTTTTCCATTGCCATCCCTGACTTTGGATGTGTCGGGGTCGCTGGTGTTGCTACGGGCCAACCAGCTGTCCTCACCCGCGCAAAAGCAGGTTATTAATGTAGTTAAGGCTGCCATTGTTCTTGGATTTTCCTGGCCAGTGTGCCTGGCTAGCCATTCGTCCTGGACACTGTGTTTTAAGGCAGCTAGGGCTTCGGCATCCGGACAGTCGACGATTTGGTTCTTCTTAGTGAGAAACTAGTTCCAAAGCTTATGGGATGATTCTCCGGGTTGTTGAATTATGTGACTTAGATCGTCTGCATCCGGTGGGCGGACATAGGTCCCTTGGAAATTGGCCCGAAAAGCATCCTCAAGTTCTTCCCAGCTTCCAATGGAATTTTCGGGGAGGCTTTTTAGCCAGTGCCGAGCTGGTCCTTTTAGCTTGAGGGGTAAATATTTGATGGCGTGGAGATCATCTCCGTGAGCCATGTGGGTATGAAGAATAAAGTCTTCAACCCAAACCGCAGGGTCCGTCGTTCCATCATATGCCTCGATGTTCACGGGCTTGAACCCTTCTGGAAAATTGTGTTCCAGCACCTCATCAGTGAAGCACAGGGGGTGTGCGGCACCCCTGTATCTGGCTGTGTCATGGATTGGGTCCGACGGTTGTAGTGTTCGGTATTGGTTCCGAGCCGGTAAATGACCGGTATATTTGGTTTGAAAATCATGATCCTGTGTAGGAGCACGTTCCCTGGATCCATAGATGGACCTGGTTTTTCCAGCCTTTTTGTCCAGGCCCTCACGTAGATCGTCTTTTTGGTCCTGGGCCGCAACCTTCCTTCCTTTAAGGGGAGGGGGTGCGGGCTTGTGTACGGCATTGCTAGCCGCTCTGTCTCGAACACGAGGTGGTCGGTCCGGCCTGTCGGTCGTATTGTTCTTCGGCGGTATAGGCGCAATAGCCTCGTCGTTGAATTTGGGCAGCAACTTACGTTTAGGACAGCTCTTTGTTTGGCGATTAACACCGTATTTTTCCTCAGCGTCTAGCACTTTGTTCCATCTGTCGTTAAGCGTATCCTGTGCGGCTTTAAGCCGTTGTTTCTGCTTGTTCAGGCTCCTTGCAGTGGCGATAAGCCTTTGGTGGAGGCGTTCTTGTTCTAACGGTTCTTCTGGGATGACGAACTCGTCGTCGCCCAGGCTGATCTCCTCTTCGGAGATAGGTTGCTAATTGTTATCTTTGGCGTCACTGTGGTCGAACAACATCTCCGAACTGTGTTCTCCGTCCTCCCGCACGCCCTGCTCCAACGCTGGGTCTGCGGGGTCCTCGACTTGGTTCAGATTATCATCATCGTCCGTGACAATGTTGTTGTTTTTCCTTTTGCCGGATCGAGGTCGGGGCTTGGGAGACCGGTGCTTAGGAGGTTCGTCGACAGGCATGCTGTTATCACCGTCGGCCTCATTCTCCTTAGGTGTGTCCACCATATATATATTGTATGACGATGTAGCTGTCCATTGGCCTAAAGGTGGTGGTTTTTGTGCCTACTCCTCTTCGGCATCGTCGTCCATACCGTCGATGTCCTTGGAGCCGTAATCGAGCGTGTCGTTTAAGTCCTCGATGGTGGCAATGAAGTGGGTGGTGGGTGGGAAACGAAGTTCTTTGTGGTCCGCTTCCCATTCGAGCCGGACATAGTTCGGCCGAGAGTTCCATGACAAGGAGAGGGATTTCAATGAGTTTAACACATTGCCAAAAGGCGAGTGCTGGTAGATGTCCGCGGAGCTAAACTCCAAGACTGGTGCCCAATCAGGTTCGATGGACGTGGATGCATGCGGTCCGGAACCCATAGCCGGATACGAGTCCGAGGTTCCGGTGACACAAGCCTAGTTCGATGTTGGGTCTGTGTGCGGCTCGAGCACCGCTGAGTCTACGGCCTCTGTGACGGGGTTAAGCTTCCCGTCTTCGGACGATGCAGTCCGCTCTGGCTCTAGGGACAGGGCGGTCACAAGCGCTATCTCCTGCGTGCGGCCAGATGACAGATCTAGGTCATGTTCATTGTGGTGGCCCGGGACAGCTGTCATGGGCTCGAACCCGTCGAAGATCAAGTCTCCACGGATATCGGCCACAAAATTAAGGCTTCCAAATCTGACCTGATGGCCAGGGGCGTAACTATCGATCTGCTCTAGATGACCAAGCAAGTTGGCCCGTAGTGCGAAGCTGCCGAATACGAAGATCTGTCCGGGGAGAAAGATCCCCCCTGGACTGCATTGTTGTAAATGATTGATGGAGCCATCAAGCCTTATGATGACGGCGCAGCGGAACTCTTAATGAAAGCACCAATGTCGGTGTTAAAACTGGCGGATCTCGGGTAGGGGGTCCCGAACTGTGCGTCTAAGGCTGATGGTAATAGGAGGCATGGGACACAATGTTTACCTAGGTTTGGGCCCTCTCTATGGAGGTAATACCCTACTTCCTGCTTGATTGATCTTGATGAATATGAGTATTACAAGAGTTGATCTACCACAAGATCGTAATGGCTAAACCCTAAAAGTCTAGCCTATGAGATTATGATTGTTGTGGCTAAACCCTAGAAGTCTAAATCCTCTGGTTTATACAGACACCGGGAGGAGCTAGGGTTGTACAAAGTCGGTTACGGAGAAAGGAATTTACATATCCGAATCGCCAAGCTTGCCTCCCATGCAAAGGAGAGTCCCATCCGGACACGGGATGAAGTATACAGTCCGGCTGTCCGAGGACCCCTTAGTCCAGGACTCCCTCAGTTTTGGTCGTGGTCGATGAGATCTGACTTGGCAATTGAGGATCCCAAGCCGCCGCCGTAGAACGTGTCCTTCAGAAATGACAAAATGGGCTCGATGGCGTATAAGGATCGCAAATCCTTGACCGCTTGGCGGAGGAGAACAGCGGCAGGGCCATAGAAGAGATCAACAGCGGTTGAACCATAGGGGTTGGGGATGGACCGCTTAACCTGTGACATGGCCCGCGTGAAGTCGTTGTTGTCGATGAGCTTGATGTTGTAGCCAGCTTTCCTGAGATAAAGTAATATGCAAGCCCGCTGACATGAAGCCTTCGACATGTCAACATAGTCAATGTCTTCGCCGGCTTTCGCAGCAACGTGTTGCTCCGGGATCGACAGGTCGGGGCAAACGGCGGCCACCTCACCAACGTCCGCCGGAGAGGCCATGATAAACCTCTTCTTGAACAAACTCTCATCGGGATCTCTGGGATACGTGGTCGAGCTTAGGCTATGACATTCTGGAGCAGGGGTGTGGATCTGGTGGGGAGGGGCACCGGAGGCCTCATCTAAAAACTCAGGGGAGTGGGGGCGGCGGTATGGGAATCGCTGGGTAACCTGAACTTTATTATCTAAGCTAGGAGGAACGGGCAGACCGACATGGGTTGGCGGCGGTGCCGACGGCGGCGGCGGCGGCGGCCGCGAGCTAGGGTTCGAGGGGAGAGGGGGTTGGGTGGGGGACTGTGGAGAGGGGGTGGTGTTTGAGGACACACCACGGCTACTGAAAATTTTAGTAATGGTGGGTGGAGATGGTGGTGGACGAGAGAGGGCGACGGTTCAAATGCCTCGGCTACTGCAATTTTACTATAAGGTCGGTGCTAGAGGAGTGTGGGCGACTACTGAAGTACGACGGCTACTAAAATTTGGGTAAAAGAATTGATGCGGGGTGGGAGTGCCCAAGATCGCGCACGGTCCAATAAGAATATGCGTGGATGTAATAACGAAAAGTGGCGGAACTGCCAATTTTTGCAACGCTCAAGGCGGGTAGTTTGTTTTTGTATTTCTAGCTAGCTGGTCTATCACACATGGTTCGTCCTAATTTCTAAATAAACTTACCTGCCTTTAGCTTGCGTAGTCATGGTGATTTCACAGCGCACTTGCATCGCACAGGGTTAAGCCAATACCTCCACCCTTTGCTCGCTCTTGCACAGTCGTGGTGATTTTACAGCGCGCTTGCATCGCACACGGTTGAGCCAGTACCTCCACCTTTTCTCGCACTTGGGCAGTCGTCGTGATTCACAACGCACTTGCATCGCACACGCTTAAGACATTATACCCATGTCTGTTGAGCGTCATCAGAGTCTTTGCAGCAAAAAAACGTTAGAGAGGGTCAGAAGACAGCCACACCATCACGTGTCCCAAATATATATGAGTGAAAAGGGTGGTCTGTGATGTTCAAAATTCCAATGCACAACTTTGACCGCGCGGGCCCACGGTTGGGCACGTCCTCAAAGATCGATGAGAGGGCCAGAAGTCAAGAACCACCTAGAAGTGGCCAAATATATGTAGGGATATTGGGTGTGATGTTTAAAACTTTAAATACACAATGCACAACTTTGGTGGCACCTGCCTCGCAAACCCGAAAGCACCCTTGGATATATCTATAATGACATAATGTCGTAGCTAGCTAGGATGCTTGGCCCACCACCTCCCACTTCGTGTCAGCGGGGCGGATGCACATAATGATACTTTGGTCATACATTCATGTCGCCATAACCTACCATAAGACGGGCCAATGAATCTATCGTCTGGTCAAACGACAACTGTTGTTGTCGATAAACCGCTTGGGCCAATAGATTGAACCATCATAAAAATTGCATGAGAGGGACCACAAAACCAGCACGTCTTGCATGCGGCCCAAAATAATGTACGTTGTAAGGGGTGATGTGTGCTTTCAACATAGAGTAATGTACAATTTAGATGTGGTTTCTACCTCCTGATACACACAACAACCATGAAGGCAAGGTAGTTAAGGATGAGATACGCAGGGTACGATGTAGGTCGAACCCAGCAATCCGAGCATGTGGGAGGGAATCCTGACAACGCATGAGCTCGAGCTTTCGTTGAACGACATGTGATGGTGACCGGCCCTAACACGAAATAGGACGAATCCATTCATGGCCAACACATACCCCTCGTTATCGGTCAAATGGATGATATATATACACTCGGGGAGCCCACGGATATGCGTGTCATCACAAAAAACTGCACAAGGGAGACGTGGTCGATCAGAAGACCACGTACACACTGCATGCGGCCTGAAAATATGTATGGGTACGGTAGTGTGCGATGTGTTTAAATCCCGAATGAACAACTTCGATGGGCCACCAACTAAACTACAAACCGAACACTGTACCCGACTCCAAGCCTGGTTTAATAAGTACGATGTCGGTTTCTCAACTTCGAGGCAGGGGGGTCGTCCCACGCATGTGCTCAAACTTTATTTGGTCTAGCATGGCACACATATCAATAGGAAAGCATCATGGTCAAACCCTTCTCGTTGTTGGGTCAAAGGGATAGATTGTGTGGGGGCCCCCTCATTGTCGGTAAAGGATAATATATATACCTCGGGGAGCCCACAGATATGTACAACATCTATAAACCGCACAAGGGAGACATGCTCGATTAGAACACCCTGCCCCCTATACCCTGCATGCGACCTGAAAAAGGTTTATATAATCACCATGACAGGTCACTACAGAGTCAATCATTCTTTAATTTTTTAGAGCAAAAAACAACCTATAAAAACATAGTCTACAAATTAGCAAAACAAGGATCCCAAGGTTTATATAATCACCATGACAGGTCACTATAAAGATATATATCTCTTTATCTCCATAATGACCGTGTCATGGTGATTAAATGAAGCTTGAGATATGCAAATTCCCATCGGGTCACCCATCCATGGACTACTCCAGCCTGAGCACGCTTAAGCTCTGCGTTCTATTCGACTAGGCTAGCGGATGGGAAGCCGCACCTTGATGATAGCAATTGCCTCCTTGCCTTTAAGGAGTTTCACACTGGTCACCCTATGGGACCTACTCCCTCTTATCATGCACATTTGTTCTTTTAGAAACTGTGTGCGATATTTACATGGCCGGTGTGTCGCCGCCTAGCCTTCAATGAGCACTAACACTGGTAGAGGGAAAACAATGGGAGAAGAGCCGGGAAACTGATAAGAGGAGTGGCGGGAAACGGTAGCCTGTTTAGAAAACATAGTAGAGAAGGAAGCCTGAGCTCGCACGACGCATGCGCACAGTGCTTACCCATGTACTGCATGTGCTGTCGAAAGGGCTGAGGGTTGCCGTTTGGTCTGGGAGCAACCAACGGTGCAGACATACGATCTGTGGGGTTTGGGTTCTGGCCAATCAGAACGCACGACTCAGATCACGCACGCAGTAGGGGGAGGGGGCATCGGCCATGGTTTGGTAGGCACACGGCTTTCATGAGTGAACCATGTGCTATTTGAATACATTTCATGAGAAGAATCTCGGTTTTTAAATCCCCGTAAATCCAAAACTCACCCAAAAATCGTGAAACTTAGCATGGCGTCACGACATGGCACGTATGTGTCGAGGAATTTTTTTTGTTCATTTTGGCTCAAGTTTTATTACAAGCGCTTACAAGCCGGAGATTCTCTCAAAGAAGCCTCGTGGTTCCGATAGGGAAACGTGCCCCCTTGTGGGCGAAATGATAATCACCGCCTCTTTTCGCCTTGTGTTTTCTTCTACAGGCAACATGGAACGACAAGATATCTGTGCTAAAATTTAAACTTATTGAGGGTTCGTTTGGCCTTTTTATACACTAATTGAGTTTCCTAGGCATTTAATGTCCATAATTCAAATCTGAACGTCAAATACAAGCTCCGGTTCACCAAAATGGCTAGAAAAATTATACATGTGTACTTGGGTGCATGTTTAGGTCCCATGCCAGGAATGGGAACGTATTACAACCGTACCGACATCCTGGCTCGTCCTCAAACATTTAGAATCTCGCTTTTTACATCCCCGTAAATCCTAAACTCACAAGAAAGTCATGAAAGTTGGCATGGTGTCACGTCATGGCACATATATGTCGTGGTAAAAATGTTGTCCAATTTGGGTCAAGCTTTATTACAAACCTCTAACAAACCAGAGCTTCTCTCAAAGAAGCCTTGTGGTTCCGATAGGGAGACGTGTTCCCCTTGTGGACGAAACATAATCACTACCTCTTTTCGCTGTGTATTTTCTTCTACGGGCAACATGGAACGACATGATATCTGTGCTGAAATTTAAACTTATTCAGGGTTCGTTTGGCCTTTTATACACTAATTGAGTTTCCTAGGCATTTAATGTCCATAATTTAAATCTGAACTTCAAATACATGCTCCAGTTCACCAAAATGGCTAAAAAAATTAGACATGTGTCCTTGGGTGCATGTTTAGGTCCCATGCCAGGAATGGGAACGAATTACAACCGTACTAGCATCCTGAATCATCCTCAAACATTTGGAATCTCGGTTTCTAAATCTTCGCAAATTCTGAACTCACCAGAAAGTCATGAAAGTTGGCATGATGTCACGTCATGGCGCATATATGTCGTGGTAAAACATTGTCCAATTTGGGTCAAGCTTTATTACAAACCTCTTACAAACCGAAGCTTCTCTCAAAGAAGCCTCATGGTTCCGATAGGGAAACGTGTTCCCCTTGTGGCGAAACATAATCACTGCCTCTTTTCGCCTTGTATTTTCTTCTACGGGCAACATGGAACAACAGGATATCCATGCTGAAATTTAAACTTATTCATGGTTCGTTTGGCCTTTTTATACACTAATTGAGTTTCCTAGGCATTTAATGTCCATAATTCAAATATGAACTACAAATACATGCTCAGTTCACCAAAATGGCTAGAAAAATTATACATGTGTCCTTGGGTGCATGTTTAGCTCCTATGCCAGGAATGGGAATGAATTACAACTGTACCGGCGTCCTAGCTCATCCTCAAACATTTGGAATCTCGGTTTTTAACTCCCCATAATCCAAAACTCACGAGAAAGTCATCAGAGGTGGCATGGTGTCACGTCATGGCACATATATGTCGTGGTAAAAACATTGCCAATTTGGGTCAAGCTTTATTACAAACCTCTTACAAACCGGAGCCTGTCGCAAGAACCCTTGTGGTTTTGATAGGGAAATGTGTCCCCTTGTGGGCCAAACGATAATATATCCCTCTTCTAGCCTCGTATTTTCTTCTACACGCAACACGGAACAATGGGAGATTCTCACTGAACTTTGAAATTATTCAGGGTTCGTTTGTCCTTTTTTTATTCATTAATTGAGTTTTCTAGGAATTTAATGTCCATAATTCGAATCCAAACTACAAATACATGCTCCAGTGCACCAAAATGGCTAGAAAAAACATACAAGTGTCCTTGGGGTGCATGTTTAGGTCACGTGGAACGAATGGGAATGAATTCAGCCGTCTCGCCGTCTTGGCTTGGCCACAAACATTATGAATCTCGGTTTATAAATCTCTGTAAATCCAAAACTCGCCAGGAAATCATGAAACTTGGCAGGGTGTCACTACATGGTACATATAATTGTCCAATTTGGGCGAAGCTATATTACAAGCCTCTTACAAACCGAAGCTTCTCGCAACCCTCGTGGTTCCGGTGGGTGAAACGATAATCGCCGCATCTTCTCGCCCTGAACTTTGTTTTCTACAGGCAATATAGAATAACAGGAGTGTCATGCTGAAATTTGAAACTATTCAGGGTTCGTTTGGCCGTTGTATATATTATTTAAGTTTTCTACGCATTTAATATAGTCCATACAAATTTGAACTACAAGCACATGCTCAAGAGAAGCAAAATGGGTGGGAAATCGTACATGTGTCATTGGGTGCATGTAGGTCTCATTTAAGGAGTGGGAATGAATTACAAACTTCTCGTCATCCTGAAACATTGAGAATCTCAGTTTTTAAATCCCAGTAAATCAAAAACTCACCCAAAAAACATGAAACTTGGCATGGTTTCATGACATGGCACATATATGTCGTGGTAAAAAAAATCGTCCTGTTTGAGAAGAGGTGCCCACATTAGTAGCCAGCAAAGTCCTTTTTGAAACAAATAGCTGACACATTAATATCGCAAATGGTTGTATTATATGAACCGTGTCAAAATTTAACCATACTCGGTGGCGTGCGTGCAGTTGTTTGATTAGACGAGATAAGCGCGAGAAGTCCGCCGTGCAGGCTCGACGGGACGCGTGCGAGCAGTCCGTCGCGCAGGCTCGATGGGACGCGTGCATCCTGTCCACCTCGCAGGCTCGACGGGACACGTGCGAGCAGCAAGGCCACCCATGCTCACCGAGAAGCGAGCTCTTTGACGTCCATGCACCAGCCACCGCCCCCTCGCTCACAACTTCTCCATTAATGGGTTAATTAAAGCACCTGGACGCAGAGTGTTTGCTTGTGATCCCATGGTAACATTTGCTTTGTTCATGTTTTCAACTCGTATTGCGCCCTAATTTAAATTGCCACATAGGGAAACGGATAATACGATGACAAATAAAATGACAACGGATAATACGACGACAATACAATGGCGCAGATAATAATTGTCTTACATATTTTGGATAATTTTAAATGCCACATGCAGCAAAGCCCGGAAGACACGGGGCAAGAGAAGAAGGAAATCGCAGGCAACAATATGGGTCGCTACTGTCTCTACTCTTCGATGGATCGTCGGGCGACGACATCCTCCAGCTCCTTCTTCAATTCCTCACGACTTTTGGAAGCAGCCATGAATTCCTCCACCTCCTGCTCGCGCTCGATCCGGAGCTTCCTCAAGTCACCCATCAGTTCCTCGAGGACCGCTGCCAGCGTCGTCCTTCGAGGCACTGCTCTGCTCATGCAGCATCTTCCAGTCGGCGACCTCCTCCTCCTTCTTGGCGAGTGCCTTGAGGAGCTTCGCATTGCCACCCATGATTTGTTCGACGAGGCCGGTCGCCTTGTGATGACCAACAAGTATAGGGGATCGCAACAGTTTTCAAGGGTAGAGTATTCAACCCAAATTTATTGATTCGACACAAGGGGAGCCAAAGAATATTCTCAAGTATTAGCAGCTGAGTTGTCAATTCAACCACACCTGGAAACTTAGTATCTGCAGCAAAGTGTTTAGTAGCAAAGTAATATGATAGTTGTGGTAACGGTAACAAAAGTAAAGACAGTAAAATTAATGTTTTTGGTATTTTGTAGAGATTATAACAGTAGAACCGGAAAAGTAAATAAGTGTAAACCAATATGTGGAAAACTCGTAGGCACCGGATTAGCGATGGATAATTATGCCGGATGTGGTTCATCATGTAGCAGTCATAACATAGGGTGACACAGAACTAGCTCCAGTTCATCAATGTAATGTAGGCATGTATTCCGTATATAGTCATACGTGCTTATGGAAAATAACTTGCATGACATCTTTTGTCCTACCCTCCCGTGGCAGCGGGGTCCTATTGGAAACTAAGGGATATTAAGGCCTCCTTTTAATAGAGAACCGGAACAAAGCATTAGCACATAGTGAATACATGAACTCCTCAAACTATGGTCATCACCGGGAGTGGTCCCGATTATTGTCCCTTTGGGGTTGCCGGATCATAACACATAGTAGGTGACTATAGACTTGCAAGATAGGATCTAGAACACACATATATTCATGAAAACATAATAGGTTCAGATCTGAAATCATGGCACTCGGGCCCTAGTGACAAGCATTAAGCATAGCAAAGTCATAGCAACATCAATCTCAGAACATAATGGATACTAGGGATCAAACCCTAACAAAACTAACTCGATTACATGATAAATCTCATCCAACCCATCACCGTCCAGCAAGCCTACGATGCAATTACTCACGCACGGCGGTGAGCATCATGAAATTGATGATGGAGGATGGTTGATGATGACGACAGCGACGAATCCCCCTCTCTGGAGCCCTGAACGGACTCCAGATAAGCCCTCCCGAGAGAGATTAGGGCTTGGCGGCGGCTCCGTATCGTAAAACGCGATGATTTCTTCTCTCTGATTTTTTTCTTTCCGAAAGCCAATATATGGAGTTGGAGTTGGCGTCGGAGGGCCACCAGGGGGCCCATGAGGTAGGGGGGCGCACCCCCCACCCTCGTGAGCAGGGTGTGGGCCCCCTGGTCTTCATCTTTTGTGAGGATTTTTCTTTATTTTTTCTAAGGTGTTCCGTGGAGTTTCAGGACATTCCGAGGATTTTTATTTTCTACACAAAAAACAACACCATGGCAGTTCTGCTGAAAACAGCATCAGTCCGGGTTAGTTCTATTCAAATCATACAAGTTAGAGTCCAAAACAAGGGCAAAAGTGTTTGGAAAAGTAGATACGATGGAGACGTATCAACTTCCCCAAGCTTAAACCCTTGCTTGTCCTCAAGAAATTCAGTTGACAAACTAAAAGAGAAAAAGAAAAACTTTTACAAACTCTGTTTGCTCTTGTTGTTGTAAACATGAAAAGTCAGCATTCAAGTCTCAGCAGTTATTATGAACTAACCATACTCACAATGACACGTAGGTCTCACAATTACTCATATCAATAGCATAATCAGCTAGCGAGCTATAATAGCAAAACTCGGATGACAACACTTTCTCAAAATAATCATAACATGATATAGCAAAATGGTATCTCGCTAGCCCTTTCTGAGACCGCAAAACATAAATGCAGAGCACCTTTAAAGATCAAGGACTGACTAAACATTGTAATTCATGGTAAAAGAGATCCAGTTAAGTCATACCCAATATAAACCAATAATAATGAATGCAAACGACAGTGTGCTCTCCAGCGGGTGCTTTTTAATAAGAAGGGTGATGGCTCAACATAAAAGTAAATAGATAGGCCCTTCGCAGAGGGAAGCAGGGATTTGTAGAGGTGCCAGAGCTCGATTTTGAAATAGAGATAAATTATATTTTGAGCGGCATACTCTCATTGTCAACATAACAACTAAAAGACGACGATATCTTCCATGCTAAACAGATTATAGGTGGTTCCCAAACAGAATGGTAAAGTTTATACTCCCCTTCCTCCACAAGCATCAATCCATGGCTTGCTCGAAACAACGAGTGCATCCAACATTCAACGGGTCCCAAGGGGAGTTTTGTTTGCAGTTATTTTGATTTAGTTTGCACAAAGCATGGGACTAGGCATCCCGGATACTAGCCATTTTCTCGTGAATGAGGAGCGGAGTCCACTCCTCTTGAGAATAACCCGCCTAACACGGAAGATAAGGGCAGCTCTAGTTGACATATGAGCTATTCGAGCATGCAAAACAGAATGTTTATTTGAAGGTTTAGAGTTTGGCACATACAAATTTACTTGGAACGGCAGGTAAATACCGCATATAGGTAGGTATAGTGGACTCATATGGAATAACTTTGGGGTTTAAGGAGTTTGGATGCACAAGCAGTATTCCCGCTTAGTACAGGTGAAGGCTAGCAAAAGACTGGGAAGCGACCAACTGAGAGAGCGACAACAGTCATAAACATGCATTAAAATTAATTCACACTGAGTACAAGCATGAGTAGGATATAATCCACCATGAACATAAATATCATGAAGGCTATGTTGATTGGATTCAACTACATGCATGAACATGTGCCAAGTCGAGTCACTCAATTCATTTAAAGGAGGATACCACCCCATCATACCACATCATAATCATTCTAATAGCATGTTGGCACGCAAGGTAAACCATTATAACTCATAGCTAATCAAGCATGGCACAAGCAACTATAATCTCTAAATGTCATTGCAAATATGTTTACTTCATAATAGCTGAATCAGGAACGATGAATCATCATATTTACAAAAACAAGAGAGTTCGAGTTCATACCAGCTTTTCTCTTCTCAATAAGTCCATCATATATCATCATTATTGCCTTTCACTTGCACGACTGAATGGTGTGTATAATAATAAGAGTGCACGTGCATTGGACTAAGCTGGAATCTGCAAGCATTCAACTCAAGAGAGAAGACAAGTAATATGGGCTCTAAGTTAAATAAACAATCAGGCATATAAGAGCCACTAAGCATTTTCAATATGGTCTTCTCGACCCCCAAAGAAAGGAAAAGAAATAAAACTATTTACACGGGAAAGCTCCCAACAAGTAAAAAGAAGAACGGGAAATATTTCTGGGTTTTCTTCTTAATTCTACTACAAGCATGAAAACTAAACTCACTAATTTTTTTTGGTTTTTCTTAAAGTTTATCAAACACATAAGAAGAAAGCGAGAAAAAGAAATTTAAACTAGCATGGATATTACAGTGAAAAAGTATGAGCACCGACATCTAGCAATAAGTGTGTGTAAACATGAATGTAATGTCGGTGGGAAATACGTACTCCCCCAAGCTTAGGCTTTTGGCCTAAGTTGGTCTATTGCCAGGGATGGCCTGGCGGATATCCGTAGGTGAAGCTGGGGTCGTATTGTGACGCAGCGGCTATCACCGCCTAAGCTGTAGCATGGAGCCAAGCAGCCTCCACTCTCCTTTGGTACTCATCTGCCTCCTCTCTGGTAATAATATATCTTCTTTTTGCCCGTGAATCAAAGAAAGCAGGAGCAGGAAGAGCAATATGGACTACACAACGTCTGTCAAAGATTAATCGATACTGGAGAGGTGGTTCAATCCTCTCAACAAACTGGTGGGAAACCATAGAATCAAAATCTAAATAAGAAGGGGGTAACTCCATGTCACCCTCACGAATGTCTACCTCAAGAAAATTAGCTAAGCGGGTTGCATAAATTCCTCCAAAGAAATCTCTGCTATGTCTATTCTGATGCAACCTGCGAGCTACAATGGCTCCCAAATGATAAGATTGGTCTCCTAACACAGCACTCCTGAGAATACTGAGATCAGGGACACACATGTGACATGCTTCATCCTTAGCATTTATACATCTTCCTATGAAGAGAGCAAAATAATGTATAGCAGGAAAGTGAATGCTCCCTATAGTGGCTTGTGTTATATCTTTAGATTCCCCCACAGTTATTCTAGCAAGAAAGTCTCTATATTCAGATTTAGGGGGATCCCTGACATTACCCCAAGATGGAAGTTTGCAAGCAGAAGTGAAATCCTCTAAGTCCATGGTATAAGATTTATCATAAAGGTCAAACATGACTAAAGGAGAATTACGCGAAGATGGAAACTCAAACCTCCTCACAAATGAACTTGTGAGATCATGATACTAGGGGCATTTGTCAGCTTCAAAGTCTTCAAGACCGGCGTTACTCAAATATGCGCTAAATTCTTCTTTGATTCCCACTTGATTCATAAAATTTTCCGACGGCCATTCACAGGGCTCACAGGAGCGTCTCTTGGTGGTTCCTCGTCAGCATCACGTATTACAAGCCTGGGACCTTGCTTCCTTGAAGGACCACCTTGGAACATCCTCCTAAGCATATTGTTTCCTCTGAAAAATTTCTGAAATTTTTTTAGTAACTTCAAATAAAAGTGAACCAACTTCAATAAAATTGATAGCAACAACTCCCACAAGTGCCTAGGGCCTATATCAAGCATTAGAACTACTTGGAACCATATAAATTTGTCATGCAAGCTCAAGAACATGGTCACCTATGCAGCACAAATTTGCAAAGAATAAAGCACTAGAACAAAAACTAATTGGACCAATGGAGGAGTCACATACCAAGGAACAATCTCCCCAAGCAGTTTTGCAAGAGGTGCTTTGAGCAAGGATATCGAAAATCACAGCAACGGGGGCTCGAACTCGTGCTTGAGTTGGTTTTTCGTGTTGGTGTGAGGCAGAAGAAGAAGATGGGTGCAGGAATAAGTGGAGGAGGGCCACCATGGGCCCACGAGGCAGGGGGCGCGCCCAGGGGAGTAGGGCGAGCCCTCCACCCTCGTGGCCAGGTGGCAGCTCCCCCCGCAGTAATTTTTGCACAGTAAATTCTCAAATATTCCCAAAAAATCATATTAAATTGGCATGGCATTCTGAGGACTTTTATTTTTGGGATATTTTTATATTGCACGGATAAGTCAGGAAACAGATAGAAAATATTATTTTACTTTATTTCTACTAAATAACAGAAAATATAAAGAGGGTACAGAAAGTTGTGCTTCTAGTTTCATCCATCTCGTGATCATCAAAATGAACCCACTAACAAGGTTGATCAAGTCTTGTTAACAAACTCATTCCGAATAATCCCGGAACCGGAGAAATTTCGAATGACACTAAGTTACCTCAACGGGGATATGAAAATCCCCAACAATAAGAATATCATACTTTTTCTTGACAGTAGGGAGAGGAAATTCGAAACCTCCAAATATAATCGATGGAACTTTTCCAATAGAGTTGATACTATAAACTTGTGGTTGTTTCCTCGGAAAATGTACCGTGTGCTCATTGCCATTAACATGAAAAGTGACATTGCCTTTGGTGCAATCAATAACAGCCCCTGCAGTATTAAGGAAAGGTCTTCCAAGAATAATAGACATACTATCATCCTCGGGAATATCAAGAATAACAAAGTTCGTTAAAATAGTAACGTTTGCAACCACAACAGGCACATCCTCACAAATACCGACAGGTATAGCAGTTGATTTATCAGCCATTTGCAAAGATATTTCAGTAGGTGTCAACTTATTCAAGTCAAGTCTTCGATATAAAGAGAGAGGCATAACACTAACACCGGCTCCAAGATCACATAAAGTAGTTTTAACATAAATTCTTTTAATGGAGCATGGTATAGTAGGTACTCCTGGATCTCCAAGTTTCTTTGGTATTCCACCCTTAAAAGTGTAATTAGCAAGCATGGTGGAAATTTCAGCTTCAGGTATCTTTCTTTTATTAGTGATAATATCCTTCATATACTTAGCATAAGGATTTGTTTTTAGCACATCAGTTAATCGCATACGCAAAAAGATGAGTCTAATCATTTCAGCAAAGCGCTCAAAATCCTCATCATCCTTTTTCTTGGATGGTTTCGGAGGAAAAGGCATGGGTTTCTGAACCCATGGTTCCCTTTCTTTACCATGTTTCCTAGCAACAAAGTCTCTTTTATCATAACGTTGATTCTTTGATTGTGGGTTATCAAGATCAACAGCAGGTTCAACTTCTACATCATTATCATTACTAGGTTGAGCATCAACATGAACATTATCATTAACATTATCACTAGGTTCATGTTCATCACCTGATTGTATTTCAGCATCAGAAACAGAGATATCATTTGGATTCTCGGGTGGCTCAGCGATAGGTTCACTAGAAGTTTGCAAAGTCCTATCATTTTTCTTTTTCTTCCTCTTAGAAGAACTAGGTATATCAATATTGTTTCTCTGAGAATCTTGCTCGATTCTCTTAGGGTGGCCTTCAGGATACAAAGGTTCCTGAGTCATTCTACCAGTTCTAGTAGCCACTCTAATAGCATAATCATTTTTCTTGCTATTCATTTCATCAAGCACTTCTTTTTGAGCTTTAAGTACTTGTTCTACCTGAGTAGTAACCATAGAAGCATGTTTGCTAACAAGTTTAAGTTCACCTCTAATATCAGCCATATAATCACCCAAGCATTTAATCATAAAGGTATTCTATTTTAATTGTCTACCAAAATAATCATTAAAGTCATCTTGCTTAAACATAAAGTCATCAAACTCATCCAAGCACTGACTAGCAATTTTAGTAGGAGGGACTTCAGCTTTATCATATCTATAGAGAGAATTTACCTTTACTACCTGTGTCGGGATATCGGGAGGTTCTTCATTAAATAAGTAGTTGAGATCATATACTTCTTCAACAAGCGGTAAATTAAGACCATGTATTTCTTCAATAGGAGGTAAATTCTTAACATCTTCAGCTTTAATACCTTTTTCTTTCATAGATTTCTTTGCCTCTTGCATATCTTCGAGGCTGAGAAATAGAACACCTCTCTTCTTCGGAGTTGGTTTAGGAATAGGCTCAGTAATTGGCTCATGAACTGGCTCAGGAGGTAGCTCGGGAGGTGCCCAATTATTTTCATTAGCCAATTTCTGCGTCATCCGGTGTTCTTTCCCTGAAAAGAGAACCAGCACAACTATCCAGGTAATCTCTGGAAGCATTAGTTAGTCCATTATAAAAGATATCAAATATTTCAGGTTTCTTAAGAGGATGATCAGGCAAAGCATTAAGTAACTTGAGAAGCCTCCCGCAAGCTTGTGGGAGACTCTCTTCTTCAATTTGCACAAAATTGTATATTTTCCTCAAAGCAGCTTGTTTCTTATGAGCGGGGAAATATTTAGCAGAGAAGTAATAAATCATATCCTGGGGACTTTGCACACAACCAGGATCAAGAGAATTATACCATATCTTAGCATCACCCTTAATGAGAACGGAAATATCTTAAGTAAATAAAGGTAGTGCGATCTCTCATTATTAGTAAACAGGGCAGCTATATCATTTAACTTAGTAAGATGTGCCACAACAGTTTCAAATTCATAGCCATAAAAAGGATCAGATTCAACCAAAGTAATTATATCTGGATCAACAGAAAAATCATAATAGTCCTGATCAGGAACACAGATAGGTGAAGTAGCAAAAGCAGGGTCGGGTCTCATCCTATCTCTAAAAGATTCTTTACTCCATTTAATTAGCAACCTCTTAAGTTCATATCTATCCTGGAAAGCAAAAATAGTTGCAGAAGATTCAGCATCAAAAAGATAACCCTCAGGAATAGAAGGCATAGGTTCATCATCACTAACATCATCGTGTTCAGGTTCAATAATTTCTCTTTCTCTAGACCTAGCAATTTGCTCATCAAGATATTCACCAAGTGGCACAGTAGTATCAAGCATAGAAGTAGTTTCATCATAAGTATCATGCATAGCAGAAGTGGCATCATCAATAATATGCGACATATCAGAATCAATAGCAGTAGTAGGTTTAGGTGTCGCAAACTTACTCATAACAGAAGGAGAATCTAGTGCAAGGCTAGATGGCAGTTCCTTACCTCCCCTCGTAGTTGAGGGCAAAATAGTAGTTCGATCATCTTTCAAATTCTTCATAGTGTCCAGGAGATATAAATCCCAAGTGACTCAAAGAATAGAGCTATGCTCCCCGGCAACGGCGCCAGAAAATAGTCTTGATGACCCACAAGTATAGGGGATCGCAACAGTTTTCGAGGGTAGAGTATTCAACCCAAATTTATTGATTCAACACAAGGGGAGCCAAAGAATATTCTCAAGTATTAGCAGTTGAGTTGTCAATTCAACCACACCTGGAAACTTAGTATCTGCAGCAAAGTGTTTAGTAGCAAAGTAATATGATAGTGGTGGTAACGATAACAAAAGTAAAGACAGTAAAAGTAATGTTTTTGGTATCTTGTAGAGATTGTAACAGTAGCAACGGAAAAGTAAATAAGTGTAAACCAGTATGTGGAAAACTCGTAGGCACCGGATTAGCGATGGATAATTATGCCGGATGTGGTTCATCATGTAGCAGTCATAACATAGGGTGACACAGAACTAGCTCCAGTTCATCAATGTAATGTAGGCATGTATTCCGTACATAGTCATACGTGCCTATGGAAAAGAACTTGCATGACATCTTTTGTCCTACCCTCCCGTGGCAGCGGGGTCCTATTGGAAACTAAGGGATATTAAGGCCTCCTTTTAATAGAGAACCGGCACAAAGCATTAGCACATAGTGAATACATGAACTCCTCAAACTATGGTCATCACCGGGAGTGGTCCCGATTATTGTCACTTCGGGGTTGCCGGATCATAACACATAGTAGGTGACTATAGACTTGCAAGATAGGATCTAGAACACACATATATTCATGAAAACATAATAGGTTCAGATCTGAAATCATGGCACTCGGGCCCTAGTGACAAGCATTAAGCATAGCAAAGTCATAGCAACATCAATCTCAGAACATAATGGATACTAGGGATCAAACCCTAACAAAACTAACTCGATTACATGATAAATCTCATCCAACCCATCACCGTCCAGCAAGCCTACGATGCAATTACTCACGCATGGCGGTGAGCATCATGAAATTGGTGATGGAGGATGGTTGATGATGACGACGGCGACGAATCCCCCTCTCCGGAGCCCAGAACGGACTCCGGATCAGCCCTCCCAAGAGAGATTAGGGCTTGGCGGCGGCTCCATATCGTAAAACGCGATGATTTCTTCTCTCTGATTTTTTTCTCCCCGAAAGCCAATATATGGAGTTGGAGTTGGCGTCGGAGGGCCACCAGGGGGCCCACGAGGTAGGGGGCGCGCCCCCACCCTCGTGAGCAGGGTGTGGGCCCTCTGGTCTTCATCTTTTGCGAGGATTTTTCTTTATTTTTTCTAAGGTGTTCCGTGGAGTTTTAGGACATTCCGAGGATTTTTATTTTCTGCACAAAAAACAACACCATGGCAGTTCTGCTGAAAACAGCGTCAGTCCGGGTTAGTTCTATTCAAATCATACAAGTTAGAGTCCAAAACAAGGGCAAAAGTGTTTGGAAAAGTAGATACGATGGAGACGTATCACCTTGTCAACCGAGGCATCGCTGATCTCGAGCAGCTTCATCAAGCCATCGATCAGCTCCTGCTGCTTAACGAGGCTAGCGAGAATGTCGTTGTTGCCGACCAGGGACTTCAGCAACGCCAGCTCGTCGCGATCGCTGACGCAGCGAGTGCGCTTATGAGAGCCCTCACATGCCCGTGAGAGCTCGTTCGAGGGCTCTGCGGCGCACCGGGACATCTCTGTTGCGACTGCAGCTTTGTGGCAGGACCTCTCTAGTGCTTCTGTGACTTTGGTCTTTGCTGCCTGGTTATATGTCCACCCGAAAAGCTTCCTACCGGTCATGGCAGAACGACTTGACAGGAAAGACCAGTTTTTTGGGTGATGAGGAGAGGAACTATGAAGTAATTTTCGAGTGGGTAGTTTTTATAGCCCGGTGCTAAGTGTGAACACATATTAGTTTGATCGGTGTGAACACATGTTAGTTTGATCTGTGTGAAAATATTTGCAATTACTTATTGCGTTGTAATCTGCAATGTGACGAGAAACAAAGTCAATATTTATTGATGGTTCTGGGCCTACAAAGCCCCATTTCTGTTGTTCTGTCTCATCGCAAATAGTTCGTTTAGATCAACCGTATGCCACGCATCGGAAGCCCGAAACGTGGGCCCTTGTTCTTGGATGTACATGTATGTGTCTGCCCACTATCACACACGGTCATGATATCACCATTGTGTCTCCACGGGGTGCCAGAAGGTTGAGCATGTGGTTGCTCGCCGTTGAGGCGGCCGCGGCGCACTCTGCTCGTGTCCGTCCGCGCGTTTTGCTCGCGTTTGAGGCGGCCGCTGCGCGCTTTGCTCTGGCGTCCCTACGCGCGCTCTGCTCGCTGTTAAGGCAAATTTACAATGGCAATGGTTAATAATTGTCTTACATATTCAGGTTAATTTAAAATGCCACATGCGGCATGGCACAAAACACTCACGACCTACTTATGCATACAATTATAATAAAATATAGGCTAAAAGGCTGAGCCAGTGGCCTTCCGACGACGGTCTTTACGGACTCCATGATCAGCATATCACCCTTGCGGCCGTTCATTATGTGTAACTTACTAATCATCGCACATGAGTACTCACAGACGCATCGTGTGCGATACTCCTAGCCACCGCAAGCAACTAGTTTGCATTTTTTTTAAGTTTTTTGTACGAACAGAATCGCACACGAACTTACTATAGGAACTGTCTGTGTTATAATTTCTCATCACAAACAGTTCATCCGAGTGGGCTGTTTGCTGTGTATCACACACATCTGGTTTACACGAATCGTTTGTATTCTTTTGGCTCATCGCAAATGCCGCATATCACACACATCTTGTTATGTTCAACCATTTCTGTTCTCTTGCCTAATCGAAGACAGTTTGTTCGAGTGAACCGTATGCCGTATATCACACACACCTTGGTCTGGTTGACCATTTCCGTTTCATTCCCTAATAGCACACAGTTCATTGAAGTGAACTGTATGTTGTATATCGCACACACATTGATATGGCTGCCCATTTTGTTGTTCTGCCTCATCGCAAACAGTTCTGATAGATCAACTGTATGCCCAGCATCGCACACGTAACTAAAATCTGAACCGTGTATGATGTCCCCGCCATCGCAAATGTTATGCATATTTTTTTGACGGTTTTTTAACATCCCCGTTTGCGATTAATGCATCGCATACAGTTTCTTCAAAGGATCTTTGATTGTAGTGTCGCGTTAGTAGCATCCTGCAGTAGTGACAATAGCAAGGAGTTCATCATCAACACACCATCTATTACCTTTTGGAGAGTGGTGTCTCCTAGATTGGTTAGGTGTTGCTTGGGAGCCTCCGTCAAGATCTGGAGTTGAACCAAGAAGTTTGTAAGGGCAAGGATATCTCCTACTTCATGAAATTCTACCCGAATGAGGAAAGTCCTTCATGGGCGATGGCCATGGTGGGATAGACAAGGTTGCTTCTTCATGGACCCTTCGTGGGTGGATCCCTCCGTGGACTCGCGCAACCCTTACCCTTCGTGGGTTGAGGTCTCCTTCAACATCGACGTACGATAGCACCACCTATCAGAACCACGTCAAAAATCTCCATGTCTCCATTGCGTTTGCCGTCTCCAAACCCTTCCCTTTACCTTCATATGCATTGTTTTACTTTCCGCTGCTATATTCCTAGAATTGCATGTGTAGGTTGATTGCTTGACTTGTGCTAATTGCTAAAATCCATCCATAACTAAAATTAGGAAAATGATAGATTTTTATTTGGTCAAGTAGTCTAATCACCCGCCCTCTAGACATACTTTTGATCCTACAACAGCCAATACACAACACATGGTATGATGACTACCACGTCTGCGCTGAATGCACAATGCGCGGCGCGGGTCCATAATGGGTGGCTCTAGGCACGGTAAGTTGCGGGGCCCTAGAGCTTGTGCCACCACACTTGGGGCGCAAGACAAAGAACGGCTGCGAAGCACTACATGGCGGAGACGTTGGACAAGCAAGAGCGTGACTGGGCTGAGAGCTAGCAAGGTGGGGCCTCCAACGTGGATTGACTGTACAGGGAGGTAATAGTTGCCCGTCACTTATAATGTGGCGGCCATAGTTGTTGTGCTATAGTGTTCTCGTCAGTCATAATGTGGCAACTATAGTTGTTTTTGCAGTATTACTTTGTGGCTTCTTCCTACTTAATCATAATTCCACATAGTAATTTTGTTGGATTTTCATCATCTCGGATAGACCTACGCATGGGCGGCCCAGGCAGGGTCGGGCTTAGCCTTCGAGCGATGCTTAGGCTTGGGTTTGGGCTGAGGTTTATCTTTCTCATCAGTTTAGGGCGGGTTTTTTGGTTTGGGGTCGGGCTTGCACATGAAGGTGCTAAAAAGTGTCATTTGGGTCAGGTTTTCAGGTTTCAGGCATGTATTTAGGTCGGGCTTGGGCTTGAAAAGGCAGTGATTTTCAGACTTTGGGTTGGGCTCAGGCTTGGAGTTTTGGAGGTCAGGCTTTTACAAGCCGGGCCCAAAACCCGGCCCGGCACGATCAATGATCAGGGTTGTCTTGAAGAAGGCCTTCGTGTTGTGGAATCTTCTCATATTTCTAGCTTCCAAGGACCCCCCCCCCATCCCCCTCTATTTATTCGTAAATGCAGAGGAAAGGGGTAAAAACTAAAATACATGGTCGAATACGTATGCTATTTTAGCAATTTATCTTATTAAATAATGATAAAAATGCACATAACAACGGACGGGTGCAAGCCTCTGGAGTTGCACCCTTTGTGATCCTACACTAGGAGAATGGTGATTGGCTTGTTTTATGCATATTGAGTTCATGTGATTAGCTTACAATATGTGACTAATATTATTAGTATCATCGTTATGAATTTATTATGTCTTAAATTAATCAAAAAATTCTTAAGTGTCCAAAAGTATTCACTCTTTACTCTTTGATATCAAAAACTTACATATCTGTTACGTTGGGTGACTCTAGACGCTATGAGTGAGTTGTGTTTGAAGACAAAACTGGTTGATTCAGTGAACTAAGTAAGAGTATCTACAACTGAAGGCCCACTTTGTCCCTCTACATCCGGGCGGACAGACTGAATATGGCTCATATATACATGAGAGAGAAGAAAAAACGCCTCCCTACCAGACCCCTCAAATCGTCCTTATATCTCCGGGTTATCCGTGAATCATCAAACTTACTCCATACGTGGGAAGGATATGAGGGTGTCCAGACATTGTCGGACATGGCCCACCGGAACAAACTTTTCTTTTTCTTTTTCTTTCTCCATCTCCATCAATCATATGTATGTGACCGAACTAAGCAAATTCAGTGGGCACGACTGCGCAGACGAACAAACGAGGGTTAAAACGGATGCGTCTAAACACTGTTTGGACGTGTGAGGAATAAAATTAGCCTAGTTCAATTATAGATGCTCTAAGATGGAGATGAGGAGCATGAGCTTAATATGAAAGGCCGGGTTGCTCATCGATACTTTACATCAACGTCCATCAACTGCATGCTTTGATATAGACCAGTTGGGTTTTGTCAGTTTCTTTTTTACCCGTTTCACTTTCTAGCTGCAACCTACAAAATTCCTTAAAAGGCATTGGACCCATCCAGAATTCAGTTTCATAGTTTGGGTTTCAGTAGCGCAGTTGAGCAATTTGCAACGGAGGGAGTATTATTCGTTTGTTGTTTGCCTAAGCAAAAGAAACATCAACACTGACAAATGATGGCTGATACTATTAGCTGACTAGCAACTAAACTCATTTAATGTCTAGTGCAATCCGAAGTTGTTCCAGGCTCCAGCCTTGTTTAATGTCCTCTGTTAGGACCCAATACCGTGTGAGCCGTTAGAGCCACTGTTTACCCCCCACGCCCAACTAATAAACATATAAAGGATAATATGGACTTTTGTCAAATGAATGGACTTTTTTTAATTCCGCAAACTTTTTTCGAATTCATGATTTTTTTTTTGTCATTCTTATGAAAAAAATAAAATTCATGATTTTGTCACGTTCATGTACTTTTTTTTAAATCGATAAACTTTTTAAAAAATTTGGATTTTTTTAATCTGCAAACATATTTTTAAATTTTAAAAACCTACAACCGTGTAACCAGACTGCCTTACTATATAGCCAAGCTTCATGCCTCTTTCCGTGTAACGAGACGGTGGAACTAAAACCATGAGCGGCATAGTGTGCTACCTACAGGGAGCACCTTTTTTTTCGAGAACTTCAACTGGGAGCACCTATGTGCCGCATTCTGCGTCAAATATATGGCCCTTCGCACAGAGTGCGCCCAACTAGGCCAGCCCATTGGGGCGTGCCGCTAAAAAACATGAAAAACTTGTTCGCGTTAGTTGGGACTTGGGACTCTGAAATTTTTTGTAAACACGATTTTTTTTCAAATTTGTGAACAAAACATAAAACCGGGAACATAATTTAAAATCATGAACATATTTTGAATTTTTGGAACAAATTTCAAAATGGAGAACAATTATGAGAATCACAAAAACTTGAAATGTGAACAATTTTTCAATATGTGAACAAAAATATGAAAACAAGAACTTTTTTTACAATTTGTGAACAATTTTTGAAAACAGGAACACTTTTTGAAAAGCAAATCATTTTATGAAAAGTTCGAAAACAATTTTTGAAACAAACATTCTTAACAATTTTTGAAAACTGAACATTTTTCAATCCCGAAATTTTTATAAAAATGACAAAATTGTTTAGATCCCCGAATTGTTTTAAAAAATATGCAATTTTCTTTTCAAAGGACGAATATTTTTGGGAAAACATTCCAAACAATTTTTGAAAAATGAGAACATTTTTTAAATCCTCGAACAATTTTTTAAAAATGCAATTTTATTTTTAATGAACAATTTTTGAAAACAGGAACATTTAAAAATTGAACGCTTTTTAAAAGAACGAATATTTTATAAAATTTCAGAAAATTTTGGGAACATGAACTTTAAAATAAGAAAAATAAATTGAAAAATATAAAAGAAACGAAAAAATAAAAAGGAAAAAGAAAGAAGAATAATAAACAGAAAAACGTAAAATAAAAATCGAAAAAGTATGAAAAATAGAAAAGAAACGGGAAAACCGGTTTAGGTAACCTTCTAGAAGGTTCCTAAAACCAGTAAACCGGCTGGGAAACTCTAGAAGGTTCCCAAAACCGGAAGCGCTGCATCACGTTAATAGGCCGGCCCATCTTACCTCCCGATCACTAGCTCTCTGTGCGAAACCTAGATTTTTTTTTTGAGGCTAAAACACACTTTATTGATCATAGAAGTTCATAGGGATACAATGGATGTCTGGTGGGTTTATAAGCCACACATGGCGCCCATAATCTAGTCCGAAAGCGTGTTTAGCGAGGCTATGTGCCTCGATGTTTGTCGATCTACCTTCGAAGATGAAGGTGCATTGATCAAAAACCTGTGCCGTCTCCTTAATCTCCTTGATGGTACTAGCATATAATCCTCCTGTGCCTTCTTTGATGTCCTTGATTACTCCCTGGCAGTCCGAAGCAATAACAAGGCGGGAGAGATGCAAGTCCGTCGCTAGGGCAAGCGCCTCACGGCATGCCAAGGCTTCTAGCGTAGCCGGATCAACCACTCCTGCAATCTTGATCACCGAGGCTCCTAGGAAGACTCCTGTATCATCCCTGCAAACTGCACTGAACGTGCCCTCGGGAGTATCTCTCGCAGTTGCTCCATCCACTCTGATCTTCGCCATTCCCGTCGGCGGAGGTATCCATTTGGCCTGACCCTGGACCCCGTTTGTACATGCAGGTGTAACAAAAAGCCCAGAACAAGTTTATGCAAGTGATCAGGTTGGCCCACGGACTTGAAGTCCATGCACATGAGCGCGTTGGTCCTTATATGTGGCAGAAATTTTCTAATACCAACACAACAACCAAAATTTTGATTTTTTCTGTTTCAGTATCGACTCGAACTTCGGCTTGTCAGTTTTTAATGTTCACCCCTAGCTCCAAGGAGGAAAAAGTTCGCGACATTGAAAAAGTTCATCGATTTAAAAAAAAGTTCATGAATTTGAAAAAAGAAAGTTTGGGAAATTGAAAATAATTCATCAATATTAAAAAAAGTTCGTGAATGTGAACAAAAAATCACTAATTAAATAGTTTTTTCACAAGATGTCGTCCGACTAGGCCAGTCCATTGTCGCGCGTGGAAAGAGGGGAAAATAATATAGCAATTTACTTACTTGTTTAAATTATGATTTTAAATAATCTTTTCCTTCAAACCTGGCATGGAAGCCTATCACGAGAATTCCCACCTATTGTAAAAAGTTGAGGTCACTCATGAATGTCCAAAGAAAACACCATATTTAACTGAGGGTTTTCGGGTAGGCCAGAAGTCTCTGTTTGAGAGCATGTCTTTTTCAGCATCTGTCAAATAACACTATTTTTTTTTCTATGGGCATATATGAAAAATTAAAGGCACCATGACAATTTGTATTTTTTTTTACAAATTTTCATTTTCTGGAGTTTTCTTGGTCAAAAAAGACAGATAAATGGGCGGACGTGTCACAACTTGCATAAGGTGTTAAAAATCATTCAAAACTAGCATGAATGCTTACCATGGGCATGTCCACCATTTTGTAAAAGTTGGGATCATTTAAAAAATGTCCAAAACTAGACCATGTTTAGCAGAAAGTGTTCGGTTAGGTCAGAAGGGTCCGTTTGAAAGCACATTGTTTTTTGTCATCCGTCAAATGACCCCAATTCTTTTCACCAGCTTCTATGAACAATTCAAGGCATCATGCCAAGTTGTTGGAGTTTTCGATGATTCTTGCATTTTTTTTGGAGTTTTCTCGGTGAAAATTGGCCGATAAATGGCCGGACATGGCGCAACTTGCATACGGTGTCGGAATTCGTTCAAACCTGGCGTTGATGCCTCATATGTCCGAGTCAGACCGCCACTAGGAGTTGAGCTCATTTATCCATAGTCCAAAAAGCCCACAAGTTCATAGGGTGTGATAGAATAGGCTAGACGGGTGCATCCGTGAGCATGAATTTCCCTAATTTGAATGATTATGTTATTTGCAATTTCCATCATTATCAATCGACATGAACATTTTCTTATATCGTAACCATTTCTCCAAATTTGTCACCAATTTCGTAATTACAAATTGTGTATAATTTTTTTACAAATTTTAACACTTCTTTTTTAAAATTTGTTAATAAATTGCCAAAAATAATGTTGAACACAAATTGCAAACCACACGCTTTCTAAAAATTATCAACTTTTTTTAAACGCAAATATTTCTTAAGTTTGTGAATTTTTTTTGAAAATAGGCAGGTTTTTTGAAATTCCAGAACATTTTGCAGATAAGCAGGGATTTTCTCGTGTGGAGGTGGAATCATACTCTCTTAATGTGATTGAATTTTGCACTGGCCAATCAAGACGGGGTGATGCGGCTTCATCAATTTTTGCGGAGTGTTTGAAGTCTCGGCCTTAATTGGAAGGTCAAATTTAAGCATTGTTTTCGTTCTGCAAATCAAGGGGCACATGTGCTAGTAAATTTTAGTTATTGTAATAAGACTTTGTTTTGCTGAGGCTGTCTCGTCTCTAAGCTCTTAGACGATGTAATGCTGTTTTTAATTTTAATGAACTAGCCCCTTCCCTAAGAAAAACTCTGAAATGTACATCATTAGTACATGATATTACAGAAGATTTTGTAAAAAAAAATGTATAGTACATAAATCGTCAGAAGGCTCCACACTGACGAAGCACTTTCTTAAGAGAAAACCTAGATATCAGGTGTTGTTATCGCCAAACTCCGGAGTTTAGAACTTAAGATACATAGTCCGGAAATAATGTGAGTAGTATTCGGTTTAACTGAAACTGAATCACCAGTCAAACAAATGAGGGCAACACTAGAAACACTAATACGTATCAGCCCATTCGCCGCGCCAAATCATTTGCTGATGACAAAGGAAACAACCCTCTGAATGATCTATTTATCATATGTATTGGCCATAGCATGCTGTTAGAGTCTGAGCTGATCATCACTTGCATAACAAAATGTAGGCTTAAGCTGAATAATCAGTAGCAACTAAGCTTTGAGTATTCACCTGGTTTAACTGAAAGTGAACCAGGCAAACACTTGAGGCAAATCCAAAAGTTTCAGAAAAGAACCAAAGATCAACGAGTATATAGTGCCACTGATCTATTGTATGTATGTATTGCCACATTTGGCCACATTACTACGAGTATCATCACAAGAATCATCTCTGTCAAAAGACAAAACAGAGCAAGCAGAAATGGCTACCAGAGTTCAGAAGACATTCTCACTCTCACAGCAATGCCGTACACTCGTCGGAGCGACGAGATATGAGCTCGCGCCTAGCCGAGCCCTGGCGGTGGCGGGCCGCCGCGGTGGCAAGACCTGCACATCCTGTTGCGGGTGCTGATGAGGTGGCCGCAAGCCTGGCAGATCGGGCCCGAACCGACGGATGAGCTCGAGCTGGAACTGGAAGAAGGCCTAATGGCGGCAGCCCGGGACTGCTGCTCACTGGCAGGGACAGCCCCCCGAGGCGCGTAGCCGCCGGTCTGCGCGTGCTGCTGAGGCACGTCGTCGGCGGCGAAGAGACGGCTGTAGCAAACCTCGCAAAAGGGCGCCGAGCAATAAACCCGCGTGGCGGGCGCTGGGCAAAGACGGCACCATTGAGCACTTGGTCCCCATGTGCGCGGGCCGACGGCAACCCCTGCCGGCGCTGCAGAAGAAGGCTGGCGGAGGCGGGGGTCGAGCTGGCGCTGGTGACTAATGGCGATGCCCTGGCCCTGAGTCGCACCGCCGTAGCTGGGGACTGGACGCGGAGCCGGAGGCACGTAGCGGATCTCCGGGTGCTGCGAAAGCACGTTGCTGGTGACGAAATTGTTGTAGCCATCTCGAGCGAGGGGACTGACTGGAACTGGAGCACCTGGCGCGCTTGCGGAAGAGATCGCCGAAGAAGGCTGCTCACCAATGCAAAGATCCGAGAAGAAATCAATGAGTTCATGGCGGCAGGACGAGCCCAAATAACAAATGAATGGAACATAAACATAATGCGTCGCAAATTACCCCGTCGGAGCCGGAGTGGCCGCGCGGCTGCCCTGTTCCTGTCTGCCTGTGGCCGGCGGCGTGGTTCTGGCTCTGGCCGGAGAGCGAACCATTGCCGGTCGGCGCGTGGTACTGGCTTTGGCCGGAGAGCGAACCATTGCCGGTCGGCGCGTGGTACTGGCTCTGGCCGGAGAGCGAACCATTGCCGGTCGGCGCGTGGTATTGGCTCTGGCCGGAGAGCGAACCATTGCCGGTCGGCGCGTGGTACTGGTTGGTGACGAGCGGACGCCCATCGGCTGCAACAGAAACCAAGAAATCCAACTCCGACGTCAATGAAGAACCAAGAACCGCACGGATCAGAAAGAATTTGGCGCTTTCCTTGGGAGGGAACTCACCTGGATTGCCCAGCGGCGGCCGGAGCATCCCCTGAGAGGGCATCTGCGGCGGCCGGAGCATCCCCTGAGAGGGCATCTGCGGCGCCCTCCCATGCGACTGGGACAATCCCCTGTACCCCGACCCACCCCCTGCCCCGCGGGCAGCTGCAAGAAACAAAGGTATGGGATGTTAGTACAATCCAAGAACCGGCATCAATGCAAGAACTCGCTCGTATGCTTTGATTTCTTGGGCACCCACCTCCATCGAACTGGGGAGAGCCGCGGGCGTAGCCTGAAGTCACCTCCAACAGCCACGCCATGGCCGGCGAAATCTCAGCAATGCCGTCGCCGGCTGCATTCGCCGTCGGCCCTGTATTGTTCGCCGATGTACCGGCAAGGTCGTCGCCGGCTGTAGGATCCCTCCGCGCAGCCGGGTGCCTTGTCCCGGTAAGGTTGTCGTCGGCCTTCCGCTTGCCCTTGCCCGCCATCTCCCCTCGGTCGAACAGCTTCCGATGAATAGGAGAAGGAAGGAAGCTACGAGAAACGATGGGAGGGGAGGAGGAAGGCGAGGGAGGGTATATAGACAACAGACAGAGCCTCTCCCGCTCCAACCGATTTCAAGAAGCAGAGAGATTCAGGTCAGGTCGGTTGATTTGGGGGGAAGAAGACACATTGCTGTCGTGCTGACGAAACTCCTCCCTGTGCCTCTGCTGGATCGGAGGTCGGGGTGCGTCATCGAGCTGTACGTGTGTCAAGAACTCGAAGGTGCCGGAGTAACGGTGCTTGGATCGGTTGGACCGGGAGGACGTACGACTACTTCCTCTATGTTGCGTCAACGCTTCCGCTTCGGTCTACGAGGGTACGTAGACAACACTCTCCCCTCTCGTTGCTATGCATCACCATGATCTTGTGTGTGCGTAGGAAATTTTTTGAAATTACTATGTTCCCCAACACCTACTTCGCTGTGGCCTACGGTGGATGTTGTTGCGCTTGCGGCCGTGGCTAGAGGTGAAGGGCAAGAGGCCCGGTCTCCCGTGATGCCGTCACCGACGGCGCCCCCCGAGGACTCGGCGCTCTTCTCCACTTCGCCGCGTGGGAGGAGGGGTGGCCGTGCAGGTGGCCGCCAGCCCTCTTTGCCCTGCTGCGGTGAGCGGGTCAGGTGGTGCGCCCATCTCCCCGGCTCCCTCTCCGGAGCGTCGTGCGCGGGTCTCCCCCGCTCCTGCTGCTGGTAGTTCGCCCGTGGACAGGACGCGGGTGTCGTGTCCGTGTTGCTCTCCTACCCCGGTGGCTAAGGCCCGGGGTGCCGCTACTGGGGGATGGGCAGGAGGCCTTTCCCCTAGCAGATCTTCATGCGAGGAGGTCATCGCCTTTGGTGGTATCCCGGACCCAGTCTCCCAGGGGAGGCGGGTCAGCGGGAGGCTGCTGGAGCAGCCGGACGTTGATGACATGCAGCTGAGGTCTGCTTTGAGAGCTGCCAAGCTACGCGACGTCGAAACCTCCACTAGTATGTCGGTTAATCAGTCCAATTCCATTTTGCATTTTACTGAGGCTGAAATTATTCATAATGCAAATCAAATAGGAGTTTCACTTGGTAACAATGAGTTTGAGGTCTCTAGGTCGGTTAATGACATTCTTGATTTGGAAGCTGATCGTGCGGTAGATATGATCCGTCACATTGCTGCTGTTAAACCTATGAATGACTCGGAGATAGAGGCGCTGGGGGTTAGGGTTCTTGATGGCTTGTGTGCCGATCTTGACCCTGCACTACCCGAGACGGAGGAGGATACCATTCCTGAGGTGTCTCTCTATGTAGATGAGCCCGAAGCGATAGAAGCAGAGAATGCCTGTGCTGACCAGGCTGATGGTCACCATAAGCCAAAGCGGACGTGGAAACGGAAGGTTTATCCAGTCTCGGCTGCACGTAGGAGTGCTAGGATCCGCACTGCAAAAAAAATTCATGATGAATTATGAGAGGCATTTTATGGAATAGCAGAGGTCTTAGAGACTTGGCTAAAATAAGATTTCTAGCGAAGGCTTCTCTTGAACATCATTTAGATTTTATTGCTTTGTCTGAGACTGGAAGAAGTAACTTCACTTCACAATTTCTTGCCACTTTGTCCGGGGGGTAGATTTTGATTGGCATTGCCTCCCCCCTCGAGGAAGATCCGGTGGGGTTTTACTTGGGGTTAAGTGCGAAACGTTGGAAGTCCGGAGTGTAGTTTTGGGGGATTTTGCCGTGAAGTTCCGAGTTCGAACTAAGGCAGATGGGTTTGATTGGGCTTTGGTGGCGGTGTACGGAGCTGGGCAACCAGAGCTCAAGCCAGACTTTTTGGCGGATCTGGTTCGTATTTGTGGTAACGAACAGCTACCCCTCTTAGTGGGGGGAGATTTCAACATTATTCGTAGGAAGGGGGAGAAGAATAATGACAATTTTGACGGCCGATGGTCGTCTATGTTCAACACTATTATCGAAAGTTTGGATCTCAGAGAGATAGAGCTTTCGGGTAGGAAATTCACTTGGGCTAATTCGTTACCGGTCCCGACGTTTGAGAAACTTGACCGTGTCTTAGCAAGTGTCGAATGGGAACAGAAGTTTCCTCTGGTAACCATGCAGGCATTGACAAGGGGTGTCTCTGACCATACACCGTTACTAGTTGATTCAGGGGTTCAAACGTTTGTGGGCAACAAGAACATTTTCTCGTTTGAACTTGCCTGGTTTGAAAGAGAAGGTTTCCTTGAGTTGTTAGCTCGGGAGTGGGCTAAAGACTCAGGAGGAAGGATGCCTATCGAGCGATGGCAATGTAAGATTCGTCATCTCCGAAGGTTCCTTCGCGGATGGGCT